>OX442332.1:24726869-25351869 GCA_949358125.1 Idaea dimidiata | reverse complement strand
TAATCTAAAAGAACTTAGGTCACTATAATTACACAACGTTGGTCTGATTACCACTAGACTTTCACGAGCCATTATAAAGCATTACACAAACTAAAAATAAAATAAAATTAGGGTAGAGTAGGTAGGTAGAATAGCTATAGGTAAGTTTAGGTAATTTAGGTTTCTTTAGGTTTATTACAATCTGTTAACCAGGATAAGTTAGAATTCTTTTAGGATTTATTTAGGTTAGTTTAGGGTTCTTTACGATTTGTTAACGGAATACAGTATAGTTCTTTTAGGATTCATTTAGGATTAAGTTAGAATAATTTAGGATTTCTTTTAAGTTAGTTAAGGGTTTCATTACAAACCTATGAATTAATTCTACCACTACAAAGTCGTAAAGTTGTAAAATTATTTTAATCAAAAAACTAAAATTATTGAACATTGCTTATTTAACATTAAAAAATACAGCTGGAACAACTTTTAAATTTAAATAACATGAAACTGCATACGAGAATTGTAAAGAAATAGGTTTAATTCCCTAATTAAATTATTTCTGTCATATAAACACTTGTTTTTTAGAGTTTCATCAAAAAAAGGTTTTTGTTTGGAGGCATCTGCTGCGGCTTGTTATCATTCAGTGGCCTAAGTCGTAGCGCCAAGCGGATTGGTCCGTGTCCCGATAAGTAGACCGGTGCAGGAACTACAGAAGACGGGTCGGATCTTGTTCTACTGCCGTCTTGCTTCTCCTAGTTGAGCGTGCAACACCTTAGACTATATTACCATTTCATCAGGTCAGATAGTGGTAAAACTTTTGTTTACCATACATAGAAAAATCTTACTAATATTATAAACGCGAAAGTTTGTATGTTTGTAAGTATGTATGTGAGGTTGTTACTCTTTCACGCAAAAAATACTACACCGATTGCGATGAAACTTGGAATATAGGTAGCTAGATACCGGGAAAAACACACAGAATACTTTCAATCCCGATATTCCCGCGGGAACGGAAGTTACGCGGGTGAAACCACGGGGCGCAGGTAGTACTTCATATTTCTTCATAAGTATCCATCATAGACGGATTTCGCTAACTGGCAGGAGTTTCTGGTACCTACCAGAAGCTTATAAAGTAGAGAAAACTAATAGAAAATGAGTCAATTCATCTTATTATTGCAATTTCTCTATTCATAAAATCTCCATCAGTATCTGACATTTGAATAAATTAAATTTTGAAGCAAATTGCAATTGTGAATTCAATGAAAATCGCCGCCTTATTACCTCATTTCCAACTTTTCACTCAACTATACAGAGGGAAAGCGAATTCTATGAGCTCGCGACCTTGCAATGACCTCTAGGTTTTAATTAAAAGCGTAAACTGGCGTTCTGTGAAATTATAACGATCATAAATCACGTAAAATTGAAACTATTCAACGAACATGTTACGTGTATTTTTGTTGATGGATTGCTTAGGGAGCTCGCACATGGTCCGTTAAATTAATCTACAAGTAAGTCAATCTAAGTTTTATGATCTAAAAAAAAGAATAAATAAAATAGTTTTTTTTAAAAAAAAACACTTTAATTATCGGGCTTAATCGCGTTTTATTCATGGTTTTAAACGAACCGAGCTTTCGCCAACTTAACAGTTGGCTTTTTTAAGATTGACTGAGATGTAATTTGTCTATTTTAACATTCTAAACACACTCATTCATTCTTAACATTCTTTCTTCATTCTTTTAGAATATTAAAATAGACAAATTACATCTCAGTCAACCTTGAAAAAGGCAACTGTTAAGTTGGCGAAAGCTCGGTTCGTTCAAAACCATGAATAAAACGCGATTAAATCCGATAAATGTTTTATTATGCAAAATCGCAAAAACCATAGAAGAAATTAGTTTTTTTAAAACGTAATTGGGTATATAAAGTTGTTCTAGTGTTATTAATTTTGCCGATAATAATTTAATTTCCGCCTGAGGATTATAAATCATAATAGTAGGCGCTCGATAAAAACGTATTTCTAAAAGAAGTACAACAAAAGTCGTCTAGATCAATCCCTTTACAGTCAGACAACTATTTCTTTATACCTACCATGTGTAATTAACATTAGTTCAATACGTATTAAGTCAGTGAAAAATATGATTAAAGCTTGCTTGATCGTGACCGGAGCTCTTTAATACTCATAATTAGGCCCTTGGAATATTTTTGTTGTTAGGTACGAACGAATCACTGTTTATTTACGTTTTTTTATGGAGATATAAAATATGGTTGGTGTGCTACCACACTGTGTGCACTGATCGCTGATCTGTTGATTGTTCTGTTGTTAATCTCTCGATGAGCCGATGAAAGAATAGATAGAAAAGCTAATATTTGAAATGAGTTTGAGGAGGTTTTTGCACCGGCTCCTCGTATTTAGGCTATAGGTATTAGCGTTGAGTATCAAGAATATTCCAGTAAATGAACTTTATCAAACAAACTTGTTTATAATATACTAGCTGTGCCCCGTGGTTTCACCCGCGTAAGTCCCGTTCCCGCGGGAATATCGGGATAAAAAGTGGTCGATGTGTTAGTCCGGGTATCCAGCTATCTCAAGTTTCATCACAATCGGTTCAGTAGTTTTTGCGTGAAAGAGTAACAAAGTCACACAGTGTAATACATACAAACTTTCGCGTTTATAATATTAGTAAGAAAGACATAAAAAACACAATATATATAGTATACCGCCAACTGAAAAAGACCAAATGTAAAGTTGGTGAAAGCTCGGTCGTAAATAATGACAGTAAACAATAAGAGTAAAATCCTGTATATATTGGGTGTTATTATGCAAAATCGCGAAAACCTTAAACAAAAAAAAGATATAAAATTCAAAGTCCTGACGATTGACTGATTGATCGAACTATAATCAACGCAGAGTCCACACCGCTGGTGCTGGTGCTAGAGACATGAAGTTAGAGGGTGTTCTTTGTCACGTGTATCGTAGTCCATTAAGAAAGAATATAGCGGAATTCCCGCGGAATCTTACTTTGGCAAAACCGCTGTACGATGCTAATTAACTACCTACATATATATTTTTCCGCGAATCATTGCTTTTTTAGCTTAATATCGCAAGTTCGCATTATTTCTCAAACCATGCAACCTCTCAAGATAACTTATTCTATGTAAAAATAATCTGAATGTTTAATTACCAAGACAATCAAGCACAATAGCAGGGTAAGGGTAGTGAGAGGGGTGGAAGGGCCGGCATTGTTTACGAGATATAACCTAAAAATAGAAGACGGTTTGTTGGATCAACTTGGATCTGTCACCAATTTACGCCGAGTGAAGTGACGCAAGTATGACTCATGAGGCATGATGTTTTAACTCGTGCAATTTGTTTTATTTTTATTATTGTTCATAATATAATAAAACAATATTAAAACTAGGTAGGTATTTAAAATAAAACTAACTAAAAACTAAACTAAATCTAAATTAACCAAGCCCATAGTGGAGAGAAAAGTGGCCAGAATGCTGCATTGCCCGTTATTGTGTGCAGAAATTCTGTTTAATTATATTTAATTTGATACCTAGTGGTATATTGATTTTATTAGATTCTCTTATCTAACTCATTGATTTGTTTCATTTGATAATTCTTTAATGTACACACCAGAAATACTTACAGAGATAGATTATAGATAAAACTTGTACATAGGCGAGCTTAACCCTTAAAAGAGTTTTCTTCCAGCAAACCTCGAGGCACAGGAAAGGTAATTTATGTGCAGGTAATTGGTGTGTAAGTAAATAAAAATTATCTAAAGGAAAAAGTGTCAAAACATTATTACAATAATTAAGACAATCATAATAATTATTTTCATGTCGCCCTAATGTTTCTAACTGAACTTATAGCTGCTATCGGAGATAGCAAGCAACTGGGACCGATTGCAAAGCACGGGGGACCTCGAGAAAATTATCCTTGTCACTAACTTTATCGGTCATCCATCCAAGTGATGACCGCTTCAAGCGTTGCTTAACCAGCATGACTATTTAATTGTGTGTTATTTAATGAGCAACGAGTTTTATAATAACTGATAGGTGTAATCATTTAATATGAAATTTTAGTTAAGCCTTTGTAGGCTCAATAAACGTGGAGTAAGGTGGTATTAGTAAAAGCATGCTTTGTCTTTTTGTGTGACCAGAACTTTCAAAGTCGACAGAAAGAAATAATTAATGGTAATAGTACTCCCACCTTATTTCACATTTATTAATGTGGAGGCTATTTGAGATTTTTTTTCTGTTTTCGCCTGAGGTTTTTGCGATGTTGGATTGAACATCTCAACATCTCAGTCTATCCTGAAAAAGAGACCTGCAACTTGATTGTGTAAGAAAGTTGCAAATATAATTTCAAAGGTGATGTTTCATCAGAGAGGAATACCTAGCAGAGTACCTAAACATTACTTATGCGACAGAGGTCATAATTTACAAAATCTTTGAAGCTACAACCTTATTGCGGCCCTGTATTTCGTGTCTGTGTGAGTTACGTATTGGGTTATTGCCACGCAATTGGATACCTTACACTTACTCTGCTACCTACTAGGTATTCTACCTCTGTGATAAAACATTACCCATTTCACTGAAATGACATTTGCAACATTCTTACACAACCAAGGTGCTGTAAAGGTCTTGAAACAATGCTAAAATAATAATACCTACTAATAAGTACAGATTGATGGGCCACCTGAAACCACTAATTACCTTAAATACCTGAAAAAACTAATTTTTTTAGGGGTCTATTCTTTTTGGTAGAAGTCCAAAAACGAGTAATTTATTACATTCCGGGAAGCTATCTTGTCCATCATTCCGAAGATACTCATCAGATCCACACCAAATTTTTATGGGACTACCTCATGGCTCCCACCTTCCAATTAAAAAAATAACTATTTCAATCGGTCAAGCCACCTTCGAGTAATCGGTGAACAAGTAAATTGAATACAGCTTTTTGAGGAGCATTCCCGGTCCTCACTTCGAAGATCGTCAACAGATCCTCACCAAAATTTTATGGGACCACCTCGGGGCTCCCACCTTTCCATTAAAAAAAGAACCATCTCAATCGGTCAATCCACCTTCGAGTAATCGGTGAACAAACATAAAAAAAAATATATATATACG
This sequence comes from Idaea dimidiata, assembly GCA_949358125.1. Lineage (NCBI taxonomy): Eukaryota > Metazoa > Arthropoda > Insecta > Lepidoptera > Geometridae > Idaea > Idaea dimidiata. The sequence goes on along the minus strand of OX442332.1, from coordinate 25,346,754 downwards.
CGACGAATTGAGAACCTCCTATTTTTTTGAAGTCGGTTTAAAATTAGTTTCATTTTAATCCTTTAGATTCAAAAAGCACTATATATTTCTATAATAGAATTCAAGTGAGTTTTTCACTAAATTCATTTTGCAAATGTCGTCACGCTTGCTCTAAGGCAGAGTTTTTATGTTCGATTTTTTCCGACATTTGCATTTCCGGACCGGACGATAGTTAAAGTAAGCGCAGACTTCCAATTTTTTAATCAATCAATACGTAAAACTTGATGACTTTATGTAATGTCACAGAAAATTATAATTGGTATAATGTTGGTACACGATCGTTCAATATTATTGTCGGTCGACTATGCGTTTGCAAGCTGAGGTCGCTATGAAGGAAATTGGTTCCGTCAAATGCTTGAAAAATTAGGTCAAAAAAATTGAATAGTTTTAATACAGGTTCCATGTTACTGAGATGAGTGTTTTGATCTGATATTAGATGATAAAATTAATAGGTGGGTGTTACTTAATTATGACCACATGACTTAACATTTGATATCCTTACATTACCTAATTTACACTCAAGGTTCATTATTACCATAATTTCTTCTATGGTTTTCGTGATTTTTCATAATAAAACACTTTATTTATCGTGTTTAATCGCGTTTTATTCATGATTTTTAAACGAACTGAGCTTTCGCCGACTTGGTTACAGTTGGCTTTTTCAATGTTGTCAACCTTGAAAAAGCCAACTGTAAAGTAAAGTTATAAACTAGCGCAGCTAGTTTATAATTTGTATGAGATGGCGATAGCGTTTATTCAGTTATTAAAAGTGTTTTCTTTACCGTAAATTAAACTCAATCACAAGATAATTTACCCTTACTTTTTGTAGCAAATTCAAAATCAAAGGAGTCGCATCTAAAACCACTTGTTGTGACATAACACTGGCTTACTCGACTTTTTTGACAAATGACATTTCTGTAATTACTTTTGGTGCATACCGAACCCGAACCCAAACGCAAAAAAACTAGACAGATTTCTCATAAGAGACTAGATGGTTAATGTGCATTTCAAACTCAGCTCTGACGGCCAAGCTTCATCAATTTCAAAGTCAAATTGTTCGGAAAATTACTCACACACTATTAAAAAAATCGTAACAATATTTGAACGTTGTTGTCACTAAAAAAACTATTACCTACTATATACAGTCTCATTAAAATAAATTATTCAAGTATAAAATAACAATATAATAAAGTAACATAAAAGAAAATACAATGTTAGTATATATTGTGGAGAGGAAACGACAGATATCAATTGAAGGAATAATAATGTCTCAAATTATCGGAGTAATTTTATATCAAACGTCTTTCATATCAGAATGATTGAATGGAGACATCATTTGTATTGTTACAGAATTGGTTTAAGAAATCATTATCATTACATGTTTTAAATCAAAGTCGCTTCCTGCTGTCTGTGTGTTTGTATGTAGGTATGCTGAGATCTTTAAAACTACGCAACGCATTTTGATGCAATTTATTTAGATAGAGTAATCAAATGGGAAGGGTTTATTTACGCATCCTGATAATCCGGCGGGATCGGGACTTACGCGAGTAAAACCGCGGGTCACAGCTAGTTTAATAATATAATTTAACGGTGTATCAACAATGATGCAATGGAACAATAAATAAACCAATGAATAAAAATATTTTTTTTTTTTTCTGTTTTGTTTGACCGTGTGCATGTCCAAATAAATGTTTCTTTCTTTCAATGTGCCCCTTTGCCACTTTTGTTTGCTAAATGTCGAGTGTAGCGTAGATTCTTTTGTCGCAACACAGTGATGTGTCATATAAAATAAGTAGTTTTAGAAGCGCCATCTTTCATTTTACATGGCTACAAAAACTCAAGATATTTACCATAAATACCCTTGAGTTTGAAGCAAAAGCGAGAAGTATTTATGAAATTCTAATTGAGAACGAACAATACAAATGTCAAATGAATTTATTATTTATGACGTCACCGTTTCGTTAGGTAGGTGAAAAACATTTTCTTTAGTCTAAAAAATAATCGGCTTAATGGTTACATTTCTTTATTGAAAATTTATGGGATGTATAAATACAAGTTCACTGCTGATGCTCAGACTTCTTTAAGCTTTTCTAGACGTCTGCCAGCGTTTACACCGATTGTAAAAGTACAGTTACTGAATCCAGTTTCAACTCGAAAGTTGTGCACATCATTATAAATAACATCAGCTTTATAATGCTAGATATTATAATAGACCCACTCATCTTTAAAATTTTGCACATACAAACTGAGAGAAACTTTAATTACCTTCCTACATTTTTCTGTGTATAATGGTGTTATAAGTATATTATGACAAATTCATGTCCATCTAGACAGTGGAGTCTTAGTAAAGGCTTCCGTATTTATTTACCCTTGGGGTACTTAACTCTAAAAAACTAAGGTTTGAAGAGTTACTTTCTTACCTCTTCAAACTCCTTCATATTTTTTTCCGTCGAGAGAGATCAAATAAAGCAAATTATACTGGTTTTTCAAGAGTTTTCCTTCTAGTCGTTTTATTGTGTAATTCGATTCTCAATATTTCTTGACCTTTAACCCAATTGGGGATTAGAACATAAATATTTGTAAGAAAAAATCTCTTTTCCATTATATAAAAACAAGTCAATACCTACTTGACCTCTAAGCCCAATTTATGAAACCACACATTTTTTAAGTTATTTTTCGTTCTATTTTTACTAATTTATTTCATTGGGAAATTAAACTAAGGAACCTTTTGGTCTATTCTCGTCGCATTCCTGTAACAGAATTGTCTAAAATTTCATTTTAACGTCATTGAAATTGCAAATTTATACTCAAGACTAAACTATAACTTGAAAATGGTCAGTAATCGAAACTTTATTTAACCTCAAAAAATATGAAAAGGGGTAATCTCTCAAAGAAAATTGACACATAATTCTATTTACATGTAGAATTTAATACAACCTAGAAAAAATCCGAAAAGAAATTAGAACTTAGTCCGGAATATCATTTTTACATCGTTTCAATATCATTGCAGTCAATTGCAATTAAATATCTCAACTTACTTAGTTGTTTTACTACATATGATAATATTAAATAACGCGGTATTTATCATGTTTTTATTAATTTTAATTCGTGGTCAGAGTAACCTTGTGTCTCTGCGTTTCTCATTGCAGCGAGTGTTAGCTAACGACAGCACACATTCAGTCAAATTCTAACACGAGAGGCGAATCTATACTTATAATTAAGGAAGAGAGGACAAAAAGTCTGAACTTGGAAGTAAATAAAAAAGTGGTCTAGCGGACTTAGGATAAGTAGTAGAACAAAATTATATAATTTTTAAAATTCATGTCTGTCTGTTTATCTGTCGGTTCCTTATACAATTAAAAACTACTAATCCGATTACAAATACAAAATCGTTTATTGGGACTAAAACACACACATATTACAATAAAAAAAGTAATAAACACAAACAAAAAAATTCTCACAAGATACAAAAGTTTTTATAAAATGTGTGTGTTGCAGTAGGGCCAAAGGGCCATGACTCAGTGTCTACTTCGTCCTTTCGAACGAACACTGATCTTCCGTCACATAATATTTAACTTTAAAAAGAATATACAGACAAATATGGTTTTTAATACTGGATAGTTCTATTTTCAAGGTAGGTGGTGGTATACTTGCATCAAAATCCAATTAGTAGAACCCGAGTAATGAACGAAAAAGTGCAACCGCTCGAGAACCGCTCGGCTGCCAGCGCCCGTGATAACGCGTTTTCCACTTTCACGGGTGAAACCGCGGGGTGCAGCTAGTTTAAGAATAAATAAATACAAATAAATAGCTGGAGGAAAATTATTATAACCTTAAAATATTTCAGTTAGGTACTTCATATAACATCTTGTTTTTATAAAAATATCGCACAAATATAAAAATAGTTCGATGTACCTAGGGACTCTCTATTGTTATAACAATGTTTTACCTTACAATGTACAATGTTTTACCTCATAAGTATGATAAAACTGCTTACGTGTTATGGTTACAAAATGAAATTCTCTTCCAAGAAGAAGTGTATTAAATCTGAAAAAAATACAAGTCCCCTGACTCGACATAAAAGTGAATTAGACCGTTACTCACCTGAGGCTGGCAACATTATTTTTTCGACCTAATTTTAAAGAACTATTATGTGATACTACATTAATATTATATTGCCGGACGGTTTTTTGAAAATATGCTTGCGAAGTCGCAACATACGCGGGTAACACCGTGGATCAGTAATTAAATCTGTCATCAATACTTATAATAATAATAAATAATAATAATAATAATAAATAAATCATGTGACGAACACACAGCGCCATCTAGCCCCGTGGTAAGCTGCTAAGCTTGTGTTACGGTGACTAGACAACGGATATACTACTTATATTTATTTTTCTTTTGTAAATACATACATATTATACATAGAAATACGCCCAGACCAGATACAAATATTTATTTTTAAGCATAAATATTTGCACGCAGCGGGAATCGAACCCGCAACCTTCTGTATTGCAGCCAAGCGTTCGCCCGACGCGCCACAGAGGTCGTCGTATAAAATCGTAAAAGATATTTTGAAAAAACTATTTTTATGGGTATGTACTAACCTTCACCCTCGACGCTATACAGCATGTGAGAAAGCTAAAGTGGAAATGGGCCGGTCATGTAGCGAGATTTGAGGATCAGCGCTGGACTAGAGTGGTCACAGAGTGGAGAGGACCAGGAAATGGAAAGCGCAAACAAGGTCGACCGCTCAAACGGTGGTCCGACGACATGCGAGCTACCGCCGGCGAACACTGGTTCAAACTGGCACAAGATAGAGACAACTGGGACAACCTGATGGAGGCCTTTACCCGCACGGGGGTTCCTATTCAATAAATTAAATAAAAATAATATAGGTACATACTAACAAACACTAACAAAAATCAAATTCCTACTTAAGTACTAACCTACTAAACAAAACGTTTTAGGAGGAGTTTTAAGCACTGAAGATGCCAGGCGCTCCCGCGCCTGGGAGCGCCTTTCCTGGTAGTCCGTTTAAGTGTGGATTTTTGTATTGCGGTAGGTAGGTGTAAGAACAACGCGGGATCGCGACTTGCGCGGCTGAAACCGCGGGGCGCAGCTAGTAGTATAATAGATTTCAAAGGTCTGACTGATTGAATGACTGAACTATTTGATGGACATATACTATAATATATTTTCGACATAAATCTAATATGACATGAATCTCGCGACGACGACACGAGAATTGCTGTCCTGACCCTAGACATTTTAAATGTTGGAATGTTTGTTCTTTGTAATCAACTAAAGAAAGGTTTTTCGATATTCCCACGGGATTGGATCGCGGGTGAAACCCCGGAACACAGTTTGTATAAGATAAAAAGCTGTAATTTTTGTGTTCCTCGTGCACTTCTTCAATCCGCATTTTATTATTTTATTTCCATAAACCGTTCTAAGAAATATCACGCTTCAGGACATTACTAACACGCAGTTGTCATGTACAAACAAACTGTCTTCAGACGCTGTGCTTGACTTCTTATTATCTCATTCTTTAAGAGCGGAAGGATAAAACACCCTAGTTTTTGTTTGCAATTCCATATTTGGCTTAGCTGTCACCATTTTGGTGGTGCTAGTCTTAAAATACCATAAGTTTTTGAGGCTTCATAGTTTTTGAAAACATAAAAATAAGATCATATCTCTGCATAAACATTTTTGTGCGACATGGTGTTTTTAAGTATAAGTATTTACGTACCTATATGATTATTTATGGGTTCAGTTTATATTTTTTGCAAGTAGTAAAATTTAAAATGGAGAAAGATAAAAAACAGACATATCAGTTTACTTTTAAACGATCCAATTAGTTTTTGTCATTCACTGTAAAATTTCATGCCAGTATTAAGCGAAAGCTCGCTTCGTTTGTTTGTTTATAACTCCTTGTCAAACATGTTAATGAATTAATGGACTATTAATGAATTCATTATACAAACAGCAACCTCTGTGTTAATGACCTAAATCGCTACGAGAATTTTCTATAGATATATTTAAAAGTTTGTATCCCGGCATAGAAAACGGCTACCTCATATCTTCCCGTGAAATGTCTTTTATTTTGATTCGAACGTCGTTTTGTTTTCATTACAATCGTCTTTTGTTTTTATTTCGATCGTGGACCCATTTGACCACCACCAAATTAGGTAGGTACCCCTTCTCTAATTAGATGGTGATCAAATTTAGTGTTTAAGCCCTAGTTTAAACCACTAGTCGTTTATAAACCTATTTAAAGCTAGGCGCTATAGTTGTTGTGTGTCTTTCGAACTACGCCAATCATTAGTCCAGTAAGGTTGTCGTCCGACCGGATGGAATCGTATGCGTTAAATCCGGTAGCTGTGATTTTTTGCAGAATTTAGGATGCCGTCCTAAAGAATAATCTAAGTTTGTGGCCTAGAGCGCCGAAAGCAACTATCTCAAGAATCGTAAGATTACTAAAATATCTGCTATTTTTTCAAATTTTGCCGATTATATCCTACAGGACTTCATAGTATCTTTTCAGGGCGTTTTAAAAGTAGACTTAATTTCCTACAATATGAGACAATTGTTTCTATAGACATAATAGTTTTCGAGATGTAGCATTTTAAAGTTAATGATGATTTTGAACTTTGGCAATTTTACTGGTATTTTCGACATCACTCGAACAACTCCAGCGGCGGGATGAAATTCCAATCACGAATTCAATTACTTGAATCCTCCGTGCAAGAGGTGGATATCCACGTCCAAGGCCTCATCATCTCAAAATGATGGCCAGAGACGCAGCCCCACAACAATATGGTATGACGACGGTATGGAACTTCATACCGTCGCTGGAATTGTTCGAGTGATGTCTAAAGTACAACTAAAAATTGTAAATAAACTTTGAAAATGATAAACTTTGAAAAACTATATCCCAAAAACTATTAGGTCTACGGAGACAACTCTAGTCTTATATTGGGGTAAATTTAGATTACTTTTTAAACGCTTTAAACCAATACCATCAAAAACTGGTCCTAATGGGGTTCGCCAAAACTTGAAATTTGCCCGAAATCTTAGCGGTTTTTTTCGATTTTTGAATGAGTTGCGTTCGGCGCTCCAGGTCACAAACTTGGAATATTCATTAGACCAACATCATAAATGACCTGCAAAAATCACCGCTACCGGATTTAACGCATACAATCCCATTCAATTTTACTGGACTAAATGTAATAAAGGACCTTAGGAAAATTAAACGCTATGTCAAGAGTGTCAAGTTTACTTTTGCCCCTGGTCCTTAAGAAATATCACTTTAAGATGGACGATAAAATCGCAGGACAATCTATTGGAATCCAACCGTGTGGATACCCAATTTTAGCTTTCTTATTTCTATCGTATGATTAGTCTGTATAATGACTGTTGATTTTCCTAAAATCTATACTAATATTGTAAAGCTGAAGGGATCGTTCTTTGTTTGGTTGAACTCGCTAATCTCAGGAACTACAGGTCCGAATCTGTTTGTGTTTGATAGTCCATTTATCAAGGAAGGTTTTAGGTTATTGATCACCACATTACCACGGAAGCCGGACTTACGCGGGTGAAACCGATATAAAATATTTCTTTTGCTTCACCATCAATGATTCGATAGACTATTGTAACTACTCTGATCATATTTTGTCCCAGTCTCCGAACATCTCTTTGCCATTATTAACCGACCAAAACAAGAGAAGGGTATCAATTCAGTATCGAGTGGCAATTCAATGCTGAAAACGTTGTTAGAATAGACCATTTTTTGACAATGGAGTTTAGCCTGACGCCCGTATATTTACAGACGACCCTATACTTCATTTTTTGAATGAATGCAACCCATTGACACTTCTTTCTATGGAAAAATTGAACCAAAAGTCAGATTAAAGTCTGAAATTAAAAAAAAACGTACTATAGATGTCGTGCTTTTATGAGTGACAATCAACGTCAGTGAAAATGTGCAAAAATTGAGGCCACGCCTCGAAAATAGTCGTGAGAGGGAGCAAGAGCAAAAAGTTTGTTCTTTTGAACTGACGATTGGTAAACTTTTATTCTGTAGTCCGCAGAGACTTGTTGTTGTTGTTAAGAATTAATTAGGCGTGCCTAAGCTCCTAAGTGGACTCGGATCTTTTGGAATTAAAATTTAGTCTAAATATCTAAGTAGGTATTGACTAAGGCTATTTTTGCCAGGCCTAAAGCACAGATGCTTCGTTCACTCGGTCATTACTTAATCCAACAATAAAAGTGTGACAATAGATCGGTCCTATAAACCAATTCCATTATGTACCTATACTACGAGTATAGGACACAATTTACTTTTTCTAATATTTTTATTGCTCAAGGCATATTTAAATTTAGAAATATATTTCCTGTCTCCTTTTCCTCTCTATTTCCTGTCTATTTTTGATAATGTATCAAAAATATTTCTAAGCACCGATTTACTATTTTATCCGACTTATATAATACCCAATCCGATTTTCAATAAAGATATTATTAAGTTGATCTAAGTTAGCTCTTTATTAAATCGGGTCGGTACTCCATAAAGACCTTTTTCAGAATTTATTATCTTTTCTAAGTTGAAGAGATAGTACATCCAGGGTAGATAGGTAAGTGAGTTTTATCCTCTCCCTCAGTTACTCACTAAGAAATAATTAATTGAGTGTTTCTTGTTAAATAAATAAAGTAGTTTGAAAAGTAAAATTGTGATATTTTTATGGTTCCGTACCCAAGGGGTAAAAATGAGATCTTTTTACTAGACTCGACTGTCCGTAAGTCTGTTTGTCATTAGCTGTATCTCTGAACCATGATACTAAGTTAACAAAGCCTCGGGTAAATCATGAGATCGCAAGAATACCTATAGGGATAGAAGTTGCCCTTAGGTTATTCCAAAGCTCAAGCAAGCTACATACACAAAATTTAATCGCTATCGGTTCAGCGTTTTTACGTGAAAGAGCAACAAATATAAACAAAATCTAAAACCCAAGCTTTTAAATGTCTTACAAAGAGTAAAAATAACTCTGTAGGGCCAAACGAGGGGCCACTCATGAATGGGGGCGCATCTTATTTACCCAGTTAATTTTATTGGCATGCATAGCATACATAAGTTTTGGGTGGAAATCGTCAACATGCGCCCCTACGTTTTGAGTGGCCCCTTGTTTGGCAGGATTATTTTACTCATTCTTTTTTTTAAAACTATTTAACCTCATTTACTATGTGGCTTTGTGCGACCTTTGCATATAGCCGGAACTAGTTTTAACAACTGTCATTCTGGCGAAGCGTCGTGTTCAGCTCATAGTTCAGCTATGATGACAAAATTCAATCTAAGGCCGTTATCATGAAAGCTACCACGTTTGCAACGAATCGCTTATGTTCCGTGTAATCCTTCATTGTTTCCAATGGTGCTTGTGGAAAGTTGAAAGTAGCCTTAGGTTGCATTGTCAACTAATCTGGTTCCGAACCATTGCTTGCGATATTTCGCCCGGACCGACTAAGAAACAAACAAGAAAAGTGGTAGTATAAAAACGTGTGAAAAAGTATTATTATTTTTGAAACCAAAAAAACAAAGCGGACAAATAGGTGAATAAAATCACAGATTTATCCGCTTTGTTTTTTTCTTTAAAAAGGTAGTAATCTTACACTGTAATTTTTCACTGATTAATATTTTTTTAATTGTATTTCTATTTTTTGAAATGTTTTACAATTTTAATCTCTTTGTTGTCTGCTTCTTTTTTTTTTTGTTGAAAAAAGGTGGTAATCTTAGTGGAATTTTTACTGTATGTTATGTTATTCTCAATTTGCCCTGTTATTTTTTCTTAAAAAAAGGCGGTATTCTCGTATACGGCTTAGTGTAATTTTTTAATCAATGTATTTTTTTAATAATTGATATTAAATAGCTTTTTGAACTACTTAGGCCTCCTTAAACACAGGAGATTGATTGAACGATCAAGTTTCATAAATTTCAAACGAAAGCTTTGATATTGAAACAGCTTTCGATAATTTTATAATTAAGTATTAACAGTTAAATTATATCGGTCAATTTTGGAGGAGTTAGTGGAAAATTTTAGCTATATCTATAATATCTTATGTACTCTATATCATCTTCTTCTTATACAATTTTTAACGGGTATGCCCTTTTAATCCGAAAGGGGGTTGTTCTAGACGTCTAGGCGAACAACTTTTGTTCTACGACTTTTGAAAATTTAAACTTTTTTTTTTAAATTATGAGATTATTTTTCACTGAAAAAACAGCTGTTTTTGAAAATATAGGTAACTGAAGTTTTGATTGTACACCATCAAACTAAATAAAAGGACAACATAAGGTTAATGACCTCGAACTCTCAGAAACAGCTGAATTTCAAGTAAACTTTACACCTAAATTTTTCGAAAAGTACTTCGAATTTCCAAAAGTCGTAGAACAAAAGTTGTTCGCCTAGACATCTAGAACAACCCCCTTTCGGATTAAAAGGGCTTACCCGTTACACCTTGTATATAAAAATGAATCCCTTTTTCCCTTGGTCACGGCATCACGCATTAACGGCTGGACCGATTTCGATAATTCTTTTTTTGTTGTGTTATGTTATGATCAGGAGAAGGATCTTATGCCAGAATTTTTTGAATTTTGGATAAAGACTTACGCGGGTGAAACCGCGGGGCGCAACTGGTTACTTATAATAAAGGATAAGAGGACAAAAAGTATGTACTGGGAAGTAAGTAAATTAAAAAAAAACTTGTCTAGAGGGCTTACAATAAGTACTAGAACAAAATTATATAACTTTTAAAATTCACGTCTGTGTGCCTAGTTTCTCTGTCTGTTCCTTATACAATTAAAACTAATAATCCCATTGAAATTTGGTTTTCAATATTGGATAGCTCTATTTTCAAAGAAGGTCGTGGTAAACTTTGCATCGAAATCCAATTAGTAGAACCCGAGTAATGAACGAAAAAGCCGCCCACGCCCGTGACAACTGCCGTTATTCACTTCCGCGGGTGAAACCGCGGGGCGCAGCTAGTTTAAAAATAAACGAAATAAATGACTAGATTGATTGGTGATGCAATTTGTTCTACTATTTTGAAGTTTTTCTTAAATCATGCGAGTCAAGCCGTAACGTACGTCCGTTCATCAGTGTCAGTCGGTTGTGGTGGCCGGATGGCCTCCCGTAGCCGTAGCTTTTTTTTGTTGCACCGCATTTGGAGGATTTGCCCATAATCGCCTCGCTGAGCATGCGGGTTGACGATCGCAGAAAATAATACCATTTAGAATCTACAGTGATTTAGAGTTAGATAGCACCCGTTCATATTAAAAACTAATTTAGTTAATTTTAATAATAAAAAGATTCCTCAATGAAATGCTGCAATTCAAAATTAAAATCAACTGTCTTATTCCCAATACACCTTTCTAATAATGGGTACCCTTAAAGTAGCTGTGTTTCGTGACTACAGAGCTTATTTTATTTTCAGTTTTAATTATCTTTTAAGTTTTTATTTAGTTTATATTTTATAAGCAGGCGGGTTTTTTTAATTTATGTTCTTTTTATTTTTAGATTTCTTTGTTAGCTTTCTAATTTGTTCCATTATATAGCAATGGTAGCTTCATAGAAAGACGCCACGAGCCTACTTCAAATTGCCAAATGATCCATATGTTCGGACCTGGGCAGTCTTAGGAACCGTCAGCCGGGATCCGAATCCACAAACCTTGGAATGATTGTCGAGGTTTCTATGTACTACTATACCAACAACACTCTAAACTTTTTAGTTTATTAGAACTATACAAACGCGAAAATTACTAAAGTTTATAGTTCTATACTAGTAAAAAAAACCACTTACCTCCTCATATACTGAAATTTGATGACTATGAAGATGAGCAGGGTATTAGCCGCCAGTGACGCAGTAAGTACTGCCACATACAGCACTATAATCACAACATCTGGTCTGTAAAACACGTCCAAGTCCAACGGTGGCATCCATAGTTCTGACTCGTTCCATTGAACACTTGAGTTTCTGTTACCAATTATTGTAACACTTGAATTTCGAAATGGCATTTTGTTGCTTTTTTTCTATCTCATCTTTTTTCGCTTAGGTTAGTTTTCTTCTTAATTTGAATTGTCTCATTTAAATTGCTTCTTTCTGCTGTTTTTAATTTATTAATATCGTGAGGTTTAGTTCATTATGTCACTTATTTGAAGCCTTATTAGAAGAAACAAACCAAAAATAACTAGTATCATTTTTTAAATGAATTCCCTTATTTCTATCCCAACTGCTTATAAATTCAATTAGAATTCAGACAAAAGCAAGGTTTTACAAAAGGTAAATGAATAAATACAAAAAATGATAACCGAAACGTGTGAAATGTTTTACTTCATATTTTTAAACAAACAAACCTCTCGTATATGGAATTAATTTGGTAAATTTATCAAATATATACCCTTTTAAAGATAGGATTGTCGATCGTGATGTTTGTCTCAATTTAGGACGAGATTTAATTTGGTAAATGTCTTTTATTCAAATTCAAGGCAATTCATAAAAAAATTCGGATGTATTTATATTACTGACCTCTAAAACTCGAAATTAGTTTTTCAAAAGTATTACAGATTTTTCTTCGGATTTTCAGTAACTTTTAAAAACGATGGAAATGTCAAATGATATTTAGTCTACCCGTGAACAAGAGATCTGCAAAGACCTCGAAATAATAAAAGAAATCACTTCTCTAATCACTTCCTTCTTGACTCACACTCTACTCGCGATTCAAAACGCTTGCTTCGCTTGCTTTGTTTAGTTTTACTCGACGAGCGACCGCCGATTTAGCGCGCAATCGATTTATGAAATTATGAAAATTCACCGCGGAATTCGCTAACCACGACAAGCAATTGTGACTGATTTTGCTATAATCTTTATACTAACTTTAAAATTATTAATTTTAACTTGCCACACATTGAAATGCAAACAGGTATGAATCCAAAATCAAATATACTAGGTAGGTACCTATTACCTGAATCTGCTCTGTGGGCACCTAGGACGCATGGATAGAGCGTCATTTTAATCTAGTCGTTAAACGTTTAAAAGCATTTTTATAACATTACCTATAGATATAACCTATTACAGAGTATTAACCAAGAGATTTACTACCGGAAATAAAAAGGAAATAAATAAAGCTTTGTTTGCACAGATTGTGTCGATACGATCTTTGATATTAAATAGGATGGTTATCATTATTATGAAGTTATTTTAAAGCCGAAGTCCGGCCTAAGTTATAGCGCCAAGCGGACTCGTCCGTGTTCCGATATTACGTAGTCTACAGCCACTAAGGAAGATGAGTCGGTTTTTTGTTCCACTGCCGTCTTCCTTTTTCTAGTTGAGCGTGCTACATGTTAGACCATATCATCACTTTCCCTTAAAAAAAACGCTGTGACCAACACACAGCGCCATCTAGCGCCAAGGTAAGCTGCTAAGCTTTTGTTACGGTGACTAGACACCCGATCTATATTGTATACTTATATAATTTCTTTTACAAAATAAAATAAATATATGTAGTACCTATGTATAGGGTTGCCAACCGTACTATATTATATAGTATTGTACTATATTTCAGGTCTACGTACTATATACTTTTTAAAAAACATAAAGTACGCAAAAATACTATATTTTTGACATATCATTTTTTGAAAAGTTATTTTTAATAATCTGGAGAGAAGAAAGACGACCTCTGTGGCGCGTCGGGCGAACGCTTGGCTGCAATGCAGAAGGTTGCGGGTTCGATTCCCGCTGGGTGCAAATATTTATGCTTAAAAATAAATATTTGTATCTAGTCTGGGCGTATTTCTATGTATAATATGTATGTATTTACAAAAGAAAAATAAATATAAGTAGTATATCCGTTGTCTAGTCACCGTAACACAAGCTTAGCAGCTTACCACGGGGCTAGATGGCGCTGTGTGTTCGTCACAGGATTTATTTATTTATTATTTATAAAAGAAAAGAAGCTACTTATTGAAAAGTGCCAGAAGTGGATACCACCAAATATAGTCTTTATGGAAAGAAATAGGTTTAATACAAAAAGTATGTCGGGTTTTCTTTGACTTAAATCTACACAAACACCAATAAATTTTTGTATTTTTATGTTTTGCAATCAGTCGGCAAAAATACTATAGTTTTTTTGGATGTACTTTATTTTTTTGGTGCAAATACTATATTTTTGGAAAAAAGTATTGGCAACCCTAGCTATGTACTACTTATATTTATTTCATTTTGTAAATACATACATATTATACAGAAGTGAGATTGGTGAGAGTTTTCTTGTTTTTCTGTTATTAGAAACGCCTTTTAACGTTTGAGGACTCCTTAAACAATTGAGCAGCTTATTAATTCAGGAATTTAGGAATTGTTGAGTTTGGGAGCTGATAAGTCGCTGACTAGTCGAGTTGGTGGTGAAGTCGTCCCCATGGACGGTCTGCTAGACGACAAAGACCATAGTCGGCCCATCTCTGCAAATAATTTAAACTGTTGCCTACTCAACTAGCTACCCTAAAAAAATCACAAAAAACCTGAGATCTCGCAACAGCTGTTACTTAAAAGGGTTTCAAATTATAATCCCATCCTGAAAAAGGTTTTAATTTTTTTAAACGAATTTGTAAAAAAACTTAATAGAGCACCTAATTGTATCAAAATAGACATTCTCGATAAACGAATGCAAATACCTACCCATGTTTTATCAAAAATCCTTAACAATCATACGTAAATGAAACTAAAGTACAAATAGCCGCCTTTTGAAAAGTAATAAATTAGCATAATTATAACCAATTTTCAAGATGGAGCTCTAATTTGGAGCAATTTATAAGTAGAAAAGACCGATGCTTTGTACTTAACGACGAACATTAATTTCGCTGTTATCTATTACTTATAATAAAGGCAGAGTGGACAAAAAGTCTGTACTTGGAAGTAAATTAAAAAAAAGTGGTTTGAGGGACTTACCTATAAATAGTAGAACAAAATATAATTTTTTTTAAATTCATGTCTATCTGTCTGTTTCTTTATTTCTCTGTCTGTTCCTTATACAATTAAAAACTCCTAATCCTGGTTTTCAATATTGAATAGTTCTATTTTTGAGGAAGGTCGTGGTATACTTTGCATCGAAATCCAATTAGCAGAAGCCGAGTAATGAACGAGTAAGTGCAACCGCTCGAGAACCGATCGGCCGTTTCTATATCGATACAAGAGACTTTAAGTCTCTTGTCAAACAAACAAAGATTCTGTTTCGATCGTCTTAAACCTAATAAAGTTTACCATAATATATACCAATGCACTAGAAAGAACTAAAAACAAAAGAGTTTACGATGACAACGCAAGATTCTTAAGATAAAGCATCTTAAACTTAAAGCAAACACAGGTGATTCCACTTTTAAAAAGTTACAACATGATATAAAATACAGTGGAACCTTAATAAAACTCGACACGACACATTATCTAAATTCGAATTCTAAAATTGTCGTGTATTGAACGAAACACAATATAACACACGGCAACAATTTCGTGAGAGCACCATCATTTGTCACTCAGTCATCAAAAGTAATGATCTTATTTCTACCTACACTGAAACACGAATACTATAGAACACGAGGCATCTCATAGTATACCTATATAGGTACGTACATTAAGATGTACTTTAGACACCACTTCTGTTGATATTAGACCCATTTTCATTCGTTTTTTGCTCACAGATGAGCAGTCTACCGGTGAGCAAGAGGTCTGTAAAGACTTTGAACGTAGAGCGTTGCAAAAGATTCTTAATAACTTGAAACCGGAAAAATCAGTTTAATTTCAATTCAACATCGCGAAAACAGATGCAAAATCTAGTACCTATTTCCGTATACTACTTTTAAATTATCATGTATGAAATGAGAGATCCGTCGTGTGACATGTAGGAACTTTCCGTGGATGCGTTCCGTAAAGTTTATATTGAAGCTGAGGATTAAAGGTTACGCGTTTAGCACGTGTGAGTGTGACCAAAATCTTAGTGCCTATTTTTCGCCACATTCATCCCTGTCTTACTGTACATGATGATAACAAATTGTTATGAGTTTTCGGCAAAAAATTGTAGCAAAAAGCCGACGGCGTTAAGGTATTAAGGGATTGTCGTAGGTGTAAAAACTTTGTAACTGACTCCTTTTAGCTACGTAAAACCGGGTTAGGGATGTTTTATTTTAGACCGTCACCCGGTCGTCACGTGTTCTAGCTTCGTTGTTCATTGCTCGGCGAGCAGTCGATCGGTCTGTTGCAACCGAGTGGCGGCCGAGTAATGGATAACGAAGCTCGGACCCGGCACGGTCTAGTATATCATCTTTAAGACGGTCCTATACGAGTACTACAGGTGTTACGTGAGACCAAAATAAAACATAACAAAACACTTTAATTTATCGCTTTCACGTACTATATAAACTTTTACTTTATTGGAAGGCGATTAAAAACGTTATAAAACGATAATACGTTGGTAGAAAACAAAATTATGAAGGTATTTTTATATATATATTTTATTTATTCCCATATAAAAATTGGCTTAAATTTTATTAACTTAGGTATGGTAACCGTAACTGGTAACTAGGTAATTGGGGATCGGTTCTTATACAGTAGTAATCGACAATGTACCATTAGGTGTCTTAATTATTCCACTCGCGGTTTGCGAGCAGCTTCATGGTGTGGCAGATTCAAAATTTTGAGATTCAACATTCTGAAACTATAACATTTTGAAACTGAAACTTTTGGTCTTAAAGAAAACTCGGACCTCTTTCAACACTGCGTTGTATTTTAGAAGTATTCCATCTTTGGTAGTTTTACTGATTTATTACAAAACTTCAAAAAAACCAAGCCCTTGGAAATAAGTAGGTATATTATATATTTTACTTCTTATTGGTGAATTAACGACACCCGTATAAAATTAAGAGATGGATCTATGGCCCGATGGGAATTGGCGAGCCGAAGAACACGCAAATACGGGACGAGGAATAATTTCAAGAGGAAATTTTATTATTCTGCTATGGCTAGGAAGGTTTGTCGTTCTCTTTGCATTTCATCTTTTTTGTTTTTTTATTGCAGAAAGAAAAGAAAACAAAAAAAAAACAAAAGCGGAACATTAAGGCCGCCCATAAACCTGATACAGAAATCTGCCATTTGTAGTGGATTCGCCTAGCGAGCGAAAATAATGTTAATCCAACACAATTGAAATTCATAATTTCTTAATTTTTTCGGGTCTCAATCACGTATTTGGTTAAGTTAAAAAAATTGAGTGACGATAAAATGTTCACATGTTCTGATCGGCTGTGGTATCATCTAATTAGCATCCACCGCTACTAGTTGCTATTTACTGTTAAAAAACATATTTCGTATTCTACATCACCGATAACAACCACGTTACGTTAAAGCAGCAATGTACTGCAACTTAGCAACTACATGCTAATTACATGATACCACAGCTGTTCTGTTTCAAACGAACTGTGTTCCATTTTCAAACAATAAGATACCCGGGCACCACATCTTTTTCCCCCTGCAGTAAGGGCCAGTAAGGGCATTGTTTAGGCTTGTTTAGTTTTTTTTTTCGATAGTGATAAGTACTCATAAGTACTTCAGAATTCCAGCAGCTATCTACATTACCAGTTTCATTGCAAAGGTTTAGTGTTAAGTTTCTCATCCAAACAATCTGACTACATACTGTTATTTCACATTTTTATAACTTCGAGACAGACTTTAAATTACAATTTACTTAGTTTTAAACATTGCAACTGTACGTGTCATAGCCGAGGACACGATGCCGTAAAAGGCGAAGCGTTTTTTGATGTATCTTATGACTGTTCCCAAAAACAAATTTGCCAAACACACTAATAATTAAACCAATAAATAGGTAAAGGCTTTAAGGATGATATAAATCATTCTTTTTTTTAAACTAAAATATAAATACCAAACCCAAATTAAATTAAATTAAATTAAGTAGGCAATAGGGTAGGACGTAATATGAAAGATAAAGTTAGCTAATTAAAATTAAAGCCAACATAATGCTATTTAGAAACTCGATCCTTTCAAAACAATTGAATAACAAATTAAGTATAAATAAGTTATTTTAGTACTTCAACTTCCTCACTGAAACCAGCTTTGTAAAGTCTCATAACTCATAACTTCAAAAGATAAATCAAGTATTTGTAATTAAATAAGTAGTTGTCGCCGAATTATGAACTTTGTCTAATATTAATCCTTTACGGCCTACACATAGGTACGGTCAGCTAAGGAGTTAAGGTACCAGATGCATATTTTAAAGTTATAATTTTATCAATAGCGGTTTAATATTTTTGGATATTCTTCATGAAATTACTAACAATTAGGACGCTTTACCGATATCAAGCAGAATTATCAACAGCTTTCGCTAGCGAAAGGACGCAGGTTCGAATCCCGTCATGGGGATTTTTTTGGAAATATATTTCCCTGCTAAAAATATTTCTGTTTAATATGCCTTGAGCAATAAAACCAAAAAGAAATATTAAATTATTAAACCATTATTGAAAATCATAAAACTTTAAAATGTGCACCTGGTACCCTCAGTCGTTTTCTGACTGTACCTTACTTCCTACTAATATTATTAAGCTGAAAGTTTGTATGTGTGTAAAATAAATGTATAAATAAAAAAATATTGCACGACATTACACACATCGCAATCTAGCCCCAAACTAAGCACTAGGCTTGTAGTATGGGTACTAGACAACGGATTTACTATATTATTTTACTTTTTTGTAAATACATACATATTATACGTAAAAAAACACCCAGACCAGATACAAATATTTATTTTTAAGCATAAATATTTGCACCTGACGGGAATCGAACCCGCAGCTTTCTGCATTGCAGTCGAGCGTTCGCCCGATGCGCCACAGGGGCCGTCATCGCAATCGGTTTAGTGGTTTTTGCGTGATTAGGCGACAAACTAACAGACATACATATATACATACACACAAACTTTCGCGTATATAATATTAGTAAAATTCTAATTGCACACACTTTGGATTATGTTTGCAAATGCTACAAATTTAAATATGAAAACGAGAATTGTATAACCGACAGTCTAACGTATCATCCTACTAAAATATTTTAATAGAAACAGTAAATTATATTTTCCAGATATAAAACAAACGAAGCTAATAAAGCTAGATACATTAAATTCAGGGCTCAGCAAACTAGAAATTGTTTCGGTCGATTGTTTAAAATAAAGGTGATGTATTAAAACAATCAATGGTGATTGCCATGGTTCAATAAATAAATATTAACTTACCGTTAAAAAAATAAATATATATGCTTTTCCCTGTCCTTATCCGCGATGTTGGAAAGAAATTAAACTGATTTTTTGGTATGTTAATCTATCCTTAAGAAGAAACAAGTAAAGGTCTGAATACGTTAAGGGAACAAAAAAATAATTAACACTACACGATTAAAACTGAAAATTAGTTTAATTTTAAATAGAAATAATTATAAAAACAAATAAACATTAAAATGATTTGATTCTAAAATAAATAAACGTAATGGTTCCATTTAAATATCAATGTAGATACCTATATACTAAACTTGTAAAACTATCTGCCGATTTTTTAATCGGCAGATAGTGGCGGCGGCGGATACTTTTTCATCCAATCTACTAGAACCATCTCAACGTGAGAGACTGTGCGTGTTCTCACATATTTTTCGTTGCGCAAAATCTTGAAAATCCATCGCTCAATCCGGATTGTCGTATTTACATCGCAACTTTTTATTTGAATTTGTTATTTCGTGCGTTTATCTTGATTGATTGAAATAAATCTTCCTTGAATCCTTTGAGACAACTAGAACTCGAAGGTATTTCGTCACTGATCTTTAATATTTTACACCAATCAGGAACGCTGTCTTTTCTTCTATATTCTTTAAAATGTATTTTGTGTCCGTTTAAAAAATTCATCATTACAATAATTGCAAACACTCAAAATGAAACTATGAAAAAAGCAACTGGACTGCAATCATAACTTAATTGACTCAAAAATGTATGAACAACGGCATTCTCCAAAGAAAAGTTTATTGTTAAATGTCAAATGTTAATTGACAACCGTCAAAATTGAGTTTGAAGATTGACAGTATTAATATTGAAATGAAACTTTTGCTTTTAAATAGTGGTATCAAGGCTAGGAACGCTAAACTAGAAATAACATTAGTAAAAGTATTCGTTATTTATGATTCATGGCATGCATCCGGAAGGGACCCACCGGAACTAGGATCGGTCGTGTTCTACCACCTGCTAAAGGAAATACCTAATACAGGCCACAGAGACCTTAGGAGACGCGACTACTACTGATAAGATGAAATTTTGTGATAGTTTCTGAATACACCTAGCACAAATTACGCGACTGAAAAAAATGTCACTAACAACTCAAAAATTTACGTCCGTTTGGCCCCACACTAATAGTTAAAGACCTGCATTACCTACTTTTCATTGCGTAAACGCCTCAAAACCGCAGGGCGCAGCTTGTGTAGGGAATATACATAGCTAAGGCCGCGAAAGCAACCATTAGTCAACGTAGAGTTTAGGTAAATACAATTAGGTTATTAATGGAGATATCCCTTCGCAGTTCCTGCGGGTATGGCTTGTGTTACTGCCCATGACATGTGCAATGCTATTCTATTTCAGGATCACTTTGAAATAACATACAAATAACATTATTTTCATCTGTATCTGCGATGCTGTATTTGTCTATCCATGACCAAAAAGTGTATAAAAATCTCGAAATGTTGGGGACAAAATTAATGAGTTTATTTTTTTAGAATGAGTTTAATTTCATTATTTTGAAAGTTTATAATCCTACTCTGATTTAAATTTTGCGTATGGCCAAATCCCGCGAGAATTTCCATAGACCCTTTATTTGGATGCCTATCTTATCTTACTAAAATTATAAACGCGAACGTATGTATGTGACTTTGTTACTCTTTCACGCATAAACTACTGAACCGATTGCGATGAAACTTAGAATATAGGTGGCAGGAGACCTGGAATAACATACTCTTCAAACATCTCTCTGCTATCAGCGGATCCGGAACTAAATAGTTTTTGCAATATTTTAATGAACGGCCGCCTGCCTGACCCTCCTTGGGATCAGTTTACCCGCCACTGTTCTGGGAGAACTCTTAGTTCACTAATTTCCCCCAAGTCGCTTTTTATGACCCCACCCCCGGAAGAAGACAAGGTAACTCTACTCTATGCCGGGTCTACACAGCCTGAAAGACACACTAATAAATGTATTTCATTAAATACTAACTAGACGCCCCGGGGATACAATTTTGCAGACTCAGATCAACTAAGGCTTTTCAAAAATCCTTTTCTTATTGGCTCATTTACTTTACGTAAGGCAATTTCATTTTTCGGGATGAATCAAGACTTAGGAGAGTAAAAACGTAAAATGCTACGTTTTTAGGGTTTCGTAGTGAACAAGAAACCCTTATTGTTTCGTTATGTCCGTTCGTTTGTCCGCGGCTTATCTCAGAGACGCTTAGTACTAAGAAGTTGTAGTTTTGCATGAGTGAGTATACGTCATCATATTGATTACAGAAAGAAAACAATACAATAAATTCAATTAACAATCAAACATTTTTAAGGGTAGGTACCTCCTCCACATGGAAAATGGGGATGATCATTTTTCATGTGTACCCCATCGTGTGGGGTATCGTTAAATAGCTGCTTTAAAACAGTGTGTATTTTCATAAACTATTTAATAAGTATATTATGGTCCAACATTTTAGAAAAATATGGCATGCCAACGTAGAAGACAGGTAGAATAGGTTATCGGTGGTTTTAAGACGCGGGTTTCCGCTCAATGTTGTTTTATTCCAACTTTTTAACTGGTCACCTGGTGATATCATCTGAGTGAAGAATCTGTGACCTTATTCACTTGTGTGAAATTGTTCACCATGGCTCACTTCTGCAGTGGTATCATCTAATTAGCATCTACCGCTGCTAGTTGCTACTTATTGTCAAAAAACATATTTCGTATTCTACGTTACTGCTTTGAAGTAATCACCGGTAACAACCACATTACGGCAAAGCAGCAATGTACTGCAACTTAGCAACTACTAGCGGTGGATGCTAATTAGATGGTACCATAGCTGAACCTAAACAAACCCTTGTTAACCCAGGTAAACGAATGCAAATTTGTTTATTCATCTTGTGCACTTTTGTCACCCACAAAACTCATGCATATAAAAACTTTGAAACGAACGGACGACGTAGGTTAGTCGACCAGCTGGAAAATAGCATCGTGTGAGTGCTCTATAGTAATGCCACCGCCTTGTGCTAACAGTTCCGAGACAGAAGATACTTGACAAGGGGCGTGACGTCATCAATTTGACAAGCCTTCATCTCGTCTATTAAAATAACTGTCATTTCAACAGCACTTGATCTTAGGCTGTAAAGTAATTAGATTCGGGGCCTGACGGATGATACAACGACTCGGTGGGTTTCTCGAGGATTGTTAACGATCGTGAGAAGTTTTTCTAAGATATAGTTTCAAGTCTTTGTAATAAGATAACAAAGTTAAATAATACAACACGATAAAAATAGAATACTATTTATTTTGACCTACTAGTACTTACAAGTAATATAAAGATGAAAGTTTGTGTGTAAGTAGGTAAGTTTGTTTGTTAAGGTAAAACTACCGAATCGATTGCAATAAAACTTGGTATACAGATGGCTGGTAACCTGCATTAACATAGGCTTTAAGCTAAATAAATAGACTTTTTATCCCGATATTCGGGATCGATATAAGTATTGAATCTACGGAATGCCTTTCATTGCCTTAGCAATATTCCGTAGATTTTTATCTATAGTATTTATCAGCGCGTTTCTATTTTAAACTTTAAGATCATAAAAGTTTTGCTATTTCCCTTTGCAAAAGGGTTTAAATTTAAGATGTCCAGAGGAAGAAGTCCGACAATAACTCTAGCATTTTGTTGAAATGGATACTCTGAGCTCTTGCCACAAAGACTTACGTTATAAAAGGAGTCATACCTCGCATATTGAAAGTCTATTGAAATTGAAAGCATATTGCATATTGAAAGTTTTGAATTTTATGGTCAAGAAATAAATTATTTTTTTATTTTTACCCCGGGTGCAATTAATATAAACTAGTTCCAGATACCTGCTAAACTGGATCTTGGACTTTAACTGTCAACTTTAAAATCAAGTTTTGTTTTGCACTTGCAGTTACCTGTATGTATAGTAGTATCTTACATTTTACTTTGAGCATTGTCCACTCTACTTACTGTCCCTAAGCTCACGGTGTAGTTCGTCAATACTCAAGAAAGTACATGTAAACTAACCTCAGTTTGAGGTATCCCCTGTTGGTTTCTAATAAAATTGAAACGTGCTCCAATACTGTGAGACTTCGAAAAGATAGGTTGTTTTATACACCTGTGCGTAGTTACTTGTAGAAATAAAATACTAGAAGCAAAAGAGAGTAAAGTAAAGAGAGGGTCTTAGGGCAAACTGAAAACTCTAACACTAGGTGAGCCCACATCACTACACGAAAATAATTAGACGTAAATTTGAAACTTAAAATGCCTGAGGTTAATAAATTATTGTCAATTATCGTACGCGAAATTGTGTGTCTTGTGAACAGTAGGAAAAATTGCGATAAATTCTATTCGCAGAAATACTAGTTGTATTGTTCAGTGTTAAACTTCTATGGTTGTCTATTTGGCATTGTATATAGTAAGCACAAAGTTTCAGAGCAAATTACGTGGGCTGAAACAATTGCGTAGATAATTCTTTAATAATGGTAATAAAATTTAGTGTGAGCTTATTGGTTCCGTCATCAATTTTTATGCTCTAAGCCACAATTAAAACCTAGAGCACGTATTTGTTTTTTCTGAAAAAAAAACGAGATAGTTAAGACACTTAACTTAAATTGTACTGTGTTAGAGGGTAGTTTATTTTGCCTTACATATAAATAAACTTTCATCTACACTAATTTTATGAAGAGGAAATATCTATTTGTTTGTAAAGAATAAGCTCCGAAATAAATGCGCAGAGTTTTGATTCCGATATTCCTACGAGATCGATACTTACCCGGATGAGACCGCGGAACGCAGCTAAACCTACTTATTCTATACCTACTAATATTATAAAGCTATAGAGTTTCATTGTTTGTTTGAACGCGCTAATCTCAGGAACTACAGGTTCGATTTGAAAAATTATTTTTGTGTTCTATAGTCCACCTATGAAGGAATGTTATAGGTTACCTTTTATTCCGATATTCCCGCGGGGCCGAGAACGTGACTTACGCGAGATTAACCGCGGGGCGCAGCTAGTAATAGTAAGTGTGTATCAATCAATGTGTCAATCAATCAATCAAAAACTACATACAGAACCGATTGTGTTGAAATTTGGAATATAGGTAGCTACCTACATATCGCAATCGATATCCAGCTGGATACCTGGACTAAAACATAGGCTTTTATCTTGATATTCCCGCGGGAACAGAACTTACGCGTTAAAAACCACGGGACGCAGCTAGTTATGAATTTTGCAAAAGAAACATCTTGTTGTTACTTTTTTAAATTAATTCCTTTCGTTTACAGTTTGTAACAAAAGACGGAAACGTTTCAGTGCAAAGTAATTAAGATGATTGTTTACTAAACAATAGCTTTATTACCTCAAGCGTGATGAGTGAAATATTCAGCTGTTGTTTTGGCGCCAAATTTAGTACGATAAAACATGATTACCTACCGTACTATGTATGTACTAATTATACGTCTTTAGCCAACTCTTTCGAAAATTACAAAAACTTTTAAGAGAGATCCCACTCTCTTTTATGATTATAATTTTCGAAGAAAGACGTCGATATTTCAAAAGTTGTAGACTAATAGTTTAAGTCTAGTGGAAACTTTGTAATTTTTTGTTAATTTTCGCAGAAAAAGAGGTTATTTCAAAAGCGTAGGACAAAAGAAAGTATTACGTCAAAATAATCTTGGTGTTCTTTATAGTTACTAAAATTGTCGAGAATAAAAAAGAGGCGATGTTTCAAAAGTTGTAGAAAAAAGTTTATGTAAAATTATGATCTTGGTGAACTTTGTAAAATTTTGAAAAGAAGAGTGCATCTCGAATTTTTAAAAGTGCAGAACTAAAGTTGTCTGTTTAGATGCGAGGTTTGGACGAAGCGGAAGCACTCCTTAACTGAATGTATGGCTAATTTTGTACAGCCCTAATTTATTAAATTAGTTATATTAATAATTTTTTATTCATAAACTTTGAGGTGCCGAATATCATACGAAGTGGAGACGTAAGTAGAAAAGTAGTAAAGTAGAAAAATGGACCGCGGGCTCCAAAAAAGATGCAACCGGCAACATCGCTCGGATGATGAAAGAAAATTATTTTACTATTTAAAAGTCACATTAAAACATAGGCCCAAAAAAATACACAAAGTAAGCCATAGAACAAAGAATATTTTACATAAAAAGAAGTTAAGAAACGACAACATTCAAAGAGAGCTGCTCTAAATAAACGAACCAGGCCATAGCCAAGTATTATAATACCCACATTCATGTACATAAATGAATACGTTAAACGTAGTAATTTTTGAAATATTTTATTAATTCTTAAGACATTTAGATTTTTCTTCTGTTTTCGCGATGTTAAAACGAGAATATAATATGAGACGAGAATACGTGAACTGGTGGAGAGCCCGCTTCTCTCAGAATTATCTATGGATTCTATGACTGTACTTACTAATCAAGCTAAATCAGACACAGACCCCACAAAGACAATGCCAATGTTCTGTACCGATTCCAATGAACCATGTTATTCGTACCTATTTATAATTTACATAGATAATTAGGAAAGTTCTACAAAAGGGAATAAAATAGGTAGATATTCCTTTTCTCTCTTCATTAATTGCTTTGCCCAACGGTTCCATAGCTAGATACTTTCGGGTTTCACAAATTACAGTTTAAAGTGGATGTTATTTGTCGCAAATGGCTTCTAAAGACACTAAATTATGAATTTATTTATAAAATGTCTTTAGGTTTTTTTATTATGATTGTAGTTAATCAAATTTGGTTTAGGAATCATAATTCTCTAGACACGTACGAGTATTATAAAGAATAGATAGATGGTATCATATGTCTATCTGACCACTACCTATCTACAGTGAAAACAACGGATTTGTTACGATTTTTACCAATTTATAGAAATTCAGATACCCGTGCAAAGTCGTGGCGAATCACTTAGTCGCCCACAGGAAATTATTTTTGACTTGACACAATCTACTGTACCGATTGTCGATTTGAAAATAAATCGAGCCCTAGAATAACTTTGACTACTTTTTATCATGGAAATCTCAAGGGATCGGAGAATAAAACGAACAAAACAGGGTCTGCAACTAGTTAATTTAATTTTTCCTCCAATGCCAAAGCATGTCTATTATGTAAATATTCATAAAAATTATGTATAGCTTTTTTAAACTGCAAATAAATAAATAAATAAATAATAAATAAATCCTTTGACACACAGCGCTATCTAGCCCCATGGTAAGCTGCTAAGCTTGTGTTACGGTGACTAGACAACGGATATACTACTTATATTTCTTTTTCTTTTGTAAATACATACATATTATACATAAAAATACACCCAGACCAGATACAAATATTTATTTTTAAGCATAAATATTTGCACCCAGCGGGAATCGAACCCGCAACCTTCTGTATTGCAGCCAAGCGTTTGCCCGACGCGCCACAGAGGTCGTCGGAATAACTATGTAAAGGCAAATTCGGTAGTTACATTTTGATACCTATTTTCTTTGAGTTTCTGAACACGTCCTTGATAAGAAAATGGTGGATTTCTCATTATTTTTTAAAGTAAAGGTGAAATTATTTGGTTATTATATTAAGTACAATACTCAGGACACGTTCCAACCATCATAGATTACAGTTTCTAGCCTGAAGCAGTTTGTTAGATCCCAATTATAATTAGGTACACAAAGTTGTTTGTTTATCTAAGAAGACCATTCAAAATGGACCATTTGGACACATTGGCACTTCAAACACCTTTTTTAATATAAAATTGTTTATTTGTAAAAGAAGAAATAATAATTATTTAATAGATTTACGTGATACTGCGTGTGAAATTTTAATTTACAGTATCTTTAATTTTGTAGGGAAAAAAACGAAAAAACTAACACCGTGGTTTGAGATTACGTTAATCAGTTAAATAACCTATATCTTGTGTTTTAGAACGGCCTTAAAATTTCATTAATGTACCTCACCCCCTAGGTCTAAGCTCTAAGGAAAAACGCTGATCTTCTTTTAACGTTAGAGCAGATTAAATAAATGAATAAATCCATTATTGTACACTCAGAACAGAAGTACAGAATACAATACAGAATATTCAATACAGAAGTATTGTATTGTACTTTATATGGAGTGTACAATAAAGGATTTATTAACATACTCAATTTACAGCAGTATTTTTAAAAACCTGTTGAGTCCCACTGCTGGGCAAAGCTCTCCTCTACTTTCGTCGTTCTCCCTATTCTATGAAAGTTCCGGCTAGGCATCGAGGCATTAAGATCGATGCCTTCATCGCGTGGAAACGCTGCACAGCAATTTGCTTCAAAAGATTTGGTGGCGGCAACTTATTATGATCGAAGAGTTATTCTTGTTAGATTGCTTTAAATAAAGATTGAAATTTTACATTCAATTTGACGAAAAATTGCTATTCATCGTAATGATTTCACGCATTTATCCTGTATTCATTGTTAACCAAATGAGATGGTAAAATAATCGAATTGATCTTGTAGGCGTAACACAAAGATACAAGTTTGTTAGAAAGTCTTTTGCATGTCGAATAAATACATAAAAATCATATTTTTGGTACCGGAGTTGTACTTTATTTTATTAACATTAAAGAAAAAATTTTACATGAAATTTTAATTTTTAAAAGGAGAAAATCTTAGGAGTTTTACCGTGCACCAGTGAGCCGTTAATACTATACAAAAGACATGATTTTAGAATACTTGATATTAATTACGGTGTTTTATCGGTGGTTCGATAGGTACAGGTAGTATATAACCCTCAACAAACCAAGGGGTAAAAAAATAGGTCACATCCATACATACACTCACGGCAAAAACATAACACTTACTTTAGCAGTCGTGTAAAAATAGGTTGGCTTGTAACAGACTGGGTTCAAAACTTTCAGTGTACTCACTTTAAGTACTGAGGTAGATCTATATCACATTCAATTTTCAAATCGTTCTTTTACACGCACTTCTGCACATATCTCGAACATCGAACATATTAAAGTTTTTACGTAGAGTATGTCTGTCAGCATTAAAATTCGATGACCATATTTAAAATTTCAAAGTCGCTATAATATATTATAATTTGAGGGGTATCGAAACAGGACAGATGTTCTGAAAATAATTCTTTATCATGTCTCTCCTGTTTTCACATTTTAAGAATGTCCATCCTGTTTTCACACTACACAATTGTAACATCCTTCCGTGCTTCGGAAGGTACGTTAAGCAGTTGGTCCCGGTTGTTATTTCCGATTGCAGTCAAGTAAGAGGTCTTAGGGCGACCTGAAAATTTAAAAACTAGGTCAGCCACACGACAACACGGAAACAAGAACCCCAAAATTATATTTTCTTATAGCAATATTCAAAATCTAAATGAGTACTTTTGATGATAACCGTCCTTCCTGTCCATCTGTCTATCAAAGATTACTTAATCAATTCTTGAATGCGCAGGAGGTTTTTTAGCGCATTCTAAACGAATTCTATGTTAACTTTAGATCATCATAAATCTAATTTTCAAATAATTCACATCAACACACTACGCGAGTGTAGCATCGACACTTCGATCAGCGGAGACAAATTGATTTATAACCCAATGGTTTGAGAAGAAATTGCTCATGATACTGTTTTGATAATAGGAGAACAAAAAATAATTATTGCTCCTTCAAATTATAGATTTAACTTATGTAATAATGTGGCAAATTGTAATGATAACATAATATTATGACGACAAAAAATGTAAAATCACAAAATTGTTGTTTTTTACATCGGTGGTGCGTTCAGAGAGTACACTAAATTCCATTTGTTTAAGACGATTCAGATTGATCATGTAAAGCTCTAAATGAATACGGTTTTTTTTAAATATAGTTAATTGGATCCTGTGGTTTCAGCCGCGTAGTTTGAGATATCATGGGAAATTCGAAAAACCATATCTTATTGAATGCTTACATAATACTATAATGACACACTCTTCAAACTTCAGCTGTCTACTATCAGCGGTTGATGATTTATATTAGACCGAAACTGGGCCGTACCGTGCCCGAGCTTCGTTGTCCATTGCTCGGCGAGAAGTCGATCGATATGTTGCAACCGACCGGTGGTCGAGCAATAGGCAACGAAGCTCGGACACGGTACGGCTCGGTGACGGTCTAATATAAATCATCCCGCTGTGGGTTGATCCATCAATCATTCAGGGCAAAGCTTTTTCTGTAAAAGTAGTGTCTTTAAGTATCTATATACAGAAATTATCATGAAAGTCATTGTCATATTTTACAAACAGTAATGCCTCAACGTTAATCCTGCAGTGACGTAAACAAACAGGAGAGATGTATATTCATTAGTTCACCGAGTTACGTGAGTTTGTAATGGTTGCCGCACTATAGGTGAAACATTGGTATACTAAAAAGCTAGCTCGAGTTGCGACTTCGTAAGCGTAGTACAGTATTTCTTTAATATGAATTATTTTGCTGATTATAGGTAAAGCTGTACTACCAATATGAAGTGCAGATTACTGCTATTTAATAGAGGAAAAACTAATGTTTATATAACATTCAGTTCCGATGGAATAAATAAAATCTATGTTTTACGAGTTGTTTTAATTTTTATTTTTGGGTTGTAAGCAAAACTATCAAATTGTAGGAAAATAGAAGGATAAATGAAATATTAAAATATGGTTCCCGTTTTCATGTAATTACAAATAAGATATCTGACACCCAAATCTACAAATTCTTCAATTCGTCATCTTAACCGAAAATTTTGCAACTCAGCCAGATACCTAAAGTAGAAGGATTATAAACCACGTAAGCCTCTCTTAGCCTAATAATATCGATTTAACCCCTACATTTCTATTGACAGAACCCCCAAATTCACGGGTAAGTAGGTACTTACGGTCGCGGGAAATGGAAACTTACACCGAAATAAGGAGTTCAAGTTGAAAAGGGTTACTTATGTACTTGCTAAGTTTATTGGACTGGTCTTCTTAGTATACAACGTATATACGTACATAGTTACATACGAACGTATAGATGTAGAGGTGAGTGCTCTGTTACCTGCTTAGTGGTAGAGCAATCGAAGGGCACGGGTTGGAATAACGTCAGGATTTTTTAGGGTTTCGTAGTCAACAAGAAACCATTATAGTTTCGTCATGTCCGTCCATCTGTCTGTCCGCGGCTTAGCTAAGAGACGCTCGGTATTAAAAAGTTGTATTTGTATTTAAAGATCAATTTCTAATTGAAATTTTTTCAATTATTTTGAAACAGTAGTTTGAAATTGAAATAAACATAACAATATCCTGACCGTTGCAGCCACCAAGGAGGTCGGGTCGGATCTTGTTCCGTTGCGGTCTTCCTTCTTCTAATCTAGATGCGGGCTATGTTTTAGTGAGTTAAGTAGGTATCATCGTGAGCACTATTTCATTATTTGTGTAGTAAATCCGCTGTCTAATAGCCGTAGTATATAAGACAAGGCCTAGCTGCTTGGTTTAGGGATTATATATGTAAACTGTGGAGTGTTTGTTGGTATATTCTATTGTAGCTGGGAGATGTCAATCAGACAATGAGGAACAAGTTCTGAATTGCAACTTCATAACTATACTTTTTTGTACTAAATAAAAGGTTTAAAATAACAAAATATAATCATCATCAGCATCTTAGCCATAACCCTATATGGATAGGTTTGAGCATAAGCGATACGAACCCACAAACAGCGACCCCGAGATATCTCTAACCAACGATTCCCCGCGACCGCTACAATGTCGTCGGTTTATCGAGTCAGTGGACTTCAAACACTCCATTTTGCATTATATAGGATTATAACTTAAACAAAAATTACCTCTACATACAGTGCCACCGACTTATCTCTTTAGTCATCTGAAGTCAGGCAGCCAAACTACAATATGGACCCAGCCAGTAAAACTGCCCGACTTCAGATGACGAAACAGATAAGACTGTGGCACTGTATGTAGAGGTAATTTTTATTCTGTAATTAAGTCGGTTCTTTTTTTGAAGTTAGTTGTTTGAGTTATTAGTGAACATCCCTAAAATGAACATATGTACGCGACGAATTGGGAACTTCTTCCTTTTTTTGAAGTTCGTAAAAAGATTGGAGAGTAAAAGATCTCGAGTGGCAACATTAGAGATCTTTTACTTCAGATCAAGTTAAAAATATGATCAAAATTGTCGAATCTACAAACTACACTTCAGTTTTATATGTTTTTATTATGAAAGTTTGTAAAATAATTTCCATGTGCAAGTCAGTTCTGTTTACACAGCTCTAGTTTACGATATTTACACAAACAGATTTACAGATATTTTGAATGTTCCATCATTTATAAATAGAAAGGACAACGTGATTTGAACTTTAAACAGTTAAAGTGAAGGTTGAGTTTCAAATAGCTATGGCTTAGTTGTTGTATTTGATAAAAGTATTGGACTAAATTGTAAATTTTTGTACGAGTCTTACAATCTGTCTGCCTGTTGTAGTAAAAAGTTATACAAATGTTATGTTTTTAAACTAACTTTGTATATTGTAAAATGTGTCTTAACAAAAATTGAAATTAAACTCTTTTTTTTCGATATTAATCGCGTAGTGTTTATTATTTTTAGCATTGTTTCAAATCTCAACGTTTAGAGATTTTTAATACTGACCTGAACACGGAGGAAACAAACAGCCTGAAGGAAAGATAAAGGTTTAGGAACGTTGAGCATTGAAACAATGCTAAAAATAATAAACAACGACACACGCGATTAAACCAAACAAATAGCTGTACTTCAATTTAAGTTCTATTATGTATAATAATAATAGTCTGGAGTTAAGAACGCGAAAATATAAGAAAAATCACAAGAAACCTAATTCGTAAAGCAAAGGAGCCCAAAAAAGAAATAACAATTTTCAATACCTTTTTTTTAACGGAAAACTAAGTTTGTGAACTACAGCCGGCGACAAAAAAGGAAAATAAGAGGAAGAAAATCAAGTTTTTACAGTTGCAGACTTAGGGCTACAAGAAAAGGCCTTAAACCCACGAGAATTGGTTACAATTGATGCAAATGACTGTATTCGTGCCGTGTATTGTAGTTTCAATTGAACGTTTCTGATTAGGTACCTACCTACGCTTTGCTACGGCAAATATAGTTGAGAACAATTGTCAAAACGATTTTAAAACTGGGTCTACAGCTGTACTCAGAAGCTCTTCTAAGAAAAACTTAAGCTCAGCCATGTTTTGTCATATACCTACATCAGTATAACTGATTTAGACTGTAAAAAAGACTATGTTTGTTGCAACTCCACGCAAAAGCTACTAAACTAAATAGCTGGCGATTCGGATGCTTCTTCACTTGCACTTGTCACTTAAAACGACTTCTGGAGCTGACTGTCTGATGCTTAACGTGCTTTAAAGTACGGAGGAGCCCGTTTTTTTTCTACACAATTATCAGTCACCTCTCCAAGTAATGACGACGCCAGGCGTTGCTTAACCCGCATGATTATAGAACGACGGGATCGGCAATCTGGATAACATATTTTTTAACACCACAATGGGATCGGGACTTACGCGGATGAAAACCCGGGGCGCGGCTAATAGGTAAATAATTGTCAATAACCAATTATGAATGAAGTGTAATATATTATATTACTAGCTGCGCCCCGCGGTTTCACCCGCGCAAGTCGCGATCCCGCGTTGTTCGAACACCTACCTACCGCAATGCAATAATCCACACTTAAACGGTCGCCCATTGAAGTACTGTTGAAGCCAGGCGCTGACGCGCCTGGCATCATCAGTACTTCCCTGGTCGTCCGTTTAAGTGTGGATTTTTGCACTGCGGTAGGTAGGTGAAGTAAGTTAAAGTTTGTATTTCGTCAGTAAGTGACGATGACGATGACGAAGGATGACGATGACGATGGATGACGATGATGATGATGATGACACCACTCTACATCACTTATCCTACCCCTGTGTCGATTTTCATTCATTGAATGGTAATCACCCGCGTAAGTCCCGACCCTGCGGGATTTTCGAGATCAAAAGTATCCTATGTTACTCTCCATCATTTAAACTATCCCTATGCAAATTTTCATCCAATAAATATTATCACCCGCGTAAGTCCCGATCCCGCGGGATTTTCGGGATCAAAAGTATCCTATGTTACTCTCTATCACTTAAACTATCACTATGCAAATTTTCATCTATTAAATAGTTATCACCTGCGTAAGTCCCGATCCCGCGGGATTTTCGGGATCAAAAGTATCCTATGATACTCTCCATCATTTAAACTATCCCTATGCAAATTTTCATCCATTAATATTATCACCCGCGTAAGTCCCGATCCCGCGGGATTTTCGGGATCAAAAGTATCCTATGTTACTCTCCATCATTTAAACTATCCCTATGCAAATTTTCATCCAATAAATATTATCACCCGCGTAAGTCCCGATCCCGCGGGATTTTCGGGATTAAAAGTATCCTATGTTACTCTCTATCACTTAAACTATCACTATGCAAATTTTCATCTATTAAATAGTTATCACCTGCGTAAGTCCCGATCCCGCGGGATTTTCGGGATCAAAAGTATCCTATGTTACTCTCTATCATTTAAACTATCCCTATGCAAATCTTCATCTAATAAATATTATCACCCGCGTAAGTCCCGATCCCGCGGGATTTTCGGGATCAAAAGTATCCTATGATACTCTCCATCATTTAAACTATCCCTATGCAAATTTTCATCCATTAATATTATCACCCGCGTAAGTCCCGATCCCGCGGGATTTTCGGGATCAAAAGTATCCTATGTTACTCTCTATCACTTAAACTATCCCTATGCAAATTTTCATCTAAGAAATAGTTATCACCTGCGTAAGTCCCGATCCCGCGGGATTTTCGGGATCAAAAGTATCCTATGTTACTCTCCATCATTTAAACTATCCCTATGCAAATTTTCATCTAATAAATATTATCACCCGCGTAAGTCCCGATCCCGCGGGATTTTCGGGATCAAAAGTATCCTATGTTACTCTCCATCATTTAAACTATCCCTATGCAAATTTTCATCTAATAAATATTATCACCCGCGTAAGTCCCGATCCCGCGGGATTTTCGGGATCAAAAGTATCCTATGTTACTCTCCATAATTCAAACTATCCCTATGCAAATTTTCATCCAAATCGGTCGAGCCGTTTGACCGTGAAGAGGGAACAAACAAACAAACAAACAAACAGATTTTCGGATTTATAATATTTCATCTATTAAATAGTTATCACCTGCGTAAGTCCCGATCCCGCGGGATTTTCGGGATCAAAAGTATCCTATGTTACTCTCCATCATTTAAACTATCCCTATGCAAATTTTCATCTAATAAATATTATCACCCGCGTAAGTCCCGATCCCGCGGGATTTTCGGGATCAAAAGTATCCTATGATACTCTCCATCATTTAAACTATCCCTATGCAAATTTTCATCCATTAATATTATCACCCGCGTAAGTCCCGATCCCGCGGGATTTTCGGGATCAAAAGTATCCTATGTTACTCTCTATCACTTAAACTATCCCTATGCAAATTTTCATCTAAGAAATAGTTATCACCTGCGTAAGTCCCGATCCCGCGGGATTTTCGGGATCAAAAGTATCCTATGTTACTCTCCATCATTTAAACTATCCCTATGCAAATCTTCATCTAATAAATATTATCACCCGCGTAAGTCCCGATCCCGCGGGATTTTCGGGATCAAAAGTATCCTATGATACTCTCCATCATTTAAACTATCCCTATGCAAATTTTCATCCATTAATATTATCACCCGCGTAAGTCCCGATCCCGCGGGATTTTCGGGATCAAAAGTATCCTATGATACTCTCCATCATTTAAACTATCCCTATGCAAATTTTCATCCATTAATATTATCACCCGCGTAAGTCCCGATCCCGCGGGATTTTCGGGATCAAAAGTATCCTATGTTACTCTCCATCATTTAAACTATCCCTATGCAAATTTTCATCTAATAAATATTATCACCCGCGTAAGTCCCGATCCCGCGGGATTTTCGGGATCAAAAGTATCCTATGTTACTCTCCATCATTTAAACTATCCCTATGCAAATTTTCATCTAATAAATATTATCACCCGCGTAAGTCCCGATCCCGCGGGAATTTCGGGATCAAAAGTATCCTATGTTACTCTCCATAATTCAAACTATCCCTATGCAAATTTTCATCCAAATCGGTCGAGCCGTTTGACCGTGAAGAGGGAACAAACAAACAAACAGATTTTCGGATTTATAATATTTCATCTATTAAATAGTTATCACCTGCGTAAGTCCCGATCCCGCGGGATTTTCGGGATCAAAAGTATCCTATGTTACTCTCCATCATTTAAACTATCACTATGCAAATTTTCATCTAATAAATATTATCACCCGCGTAAGTCCCGATCCCGCGGGATTTTCGGGATCAAAAGTATCCTATGATACTCTCCATCATTTAAACTATCCCTATGCAAATTTTCATCCATTAATATTATCACCCGCTTAAGTCCCGATCCCGCGGGATTTTCGGGATCAAAAGTATCCTATGTTACTCTCTATCACTTAAACTATCCCTATGCAAATTTTCATCTAAGAAATAGTTATCACCTGCGTAAGTCCCGATCCCGCGGGATTTTCGGGATCAAAAGTATCCTATGTTACTCTCCATCATTTAAACTATCCCTATGCAAATTTTCATCTAATAAATATTATCACCCGCGTAAGTCCCGATCCCGCGGGATTTTCGGGATCAAAAGTATCCTATGTTACTCTCCATCATTTAAACTATCCCTATGCAAATTTTCATCTAATAAATATTATCACCCGCGTAAGTCCCGATCCCGCGGGATTTTCGGGATCAAAAGTATCCTATGTTACTCTCCATAATTCAAACTATCCCTATGCAAATTTTCATCCAAATCGGTCGAGCCGTTTGACCGTGAAGAGGGAACAAACAAACAAACAAACAAACAAACAAACAGACAAACAAACAAACAAACAAACAAACAGATTTTCGGATTTATAATATTATTATATATATATTATATATTAATAAAATATAAAGCAGCTGCTAAAATTGAATGATGGCGGTTCATACTAACTCTCTTTCTAATCTCAACTTTAAAATTAATAGCTTTCATATAACTTTTCTAACGTAGATACCTTTTATTTAAGACGTGCGAAATACGATCCATTTCATAGTTACCGACCTCGGTCAGTTAATTAACAGAAAGTATAGAATGAATGGAATTCAGATAGGAAACAAGATAATTGTTTTCTTCTCTTATTTTATTAGTTTACTTGGGTATTAGAATTCTTTGTTAGATTAATAAAATAATTACGTATTATACTGTAGGTACAATAAGTATTTTTTTTAAATTGACGTAGGTATTCCAAGCTTTATTTTTTTTTCATAATGATATCAATGATATTTCTAAATAATAATAAAAAAATGACATTAAAAGTTCAAAAATGCGTCCCTAGGTATAGTACTCAAAAGCCTAGCTGCATCGTTGGCCTAAAAAGCAGTCAGCCCTTTGCAGCTTTGTTCACACGAAGCTAAAACTAATAATTTCATTTGTGTGATTTAAAGCTATATTACTACTATACATTTTCCATTCCTACATTTTCTTAGTTAGATGGTGAAGTTTTGATAACCTTAGTAGATTTTCCAAGCGCCAAGACAAACAAAATCTAATTACTATAAAACAAGATCGCACAGAGTTTTGAGTCTAACAAAGCACCTACCTTGATTTTATTTTAATAATATAAGGTACATAATTAGATTTGGTTTGTCATTTATTACTTTCTTTTTTAATTTGTAGTGTTTCTGTGCTGTAAATACAAATATGTACACAGTAATGGTATGATTTATAAAAAAATAAAAGTCTAAGTTATATTGGCGCTACTTTCTTGATGTATTGTATACATATTAGAATTAAACCGTCACCCGACCGTGCTGGGTCCGAGCTTCGATGTCTGTTGCTCGGCCACCACTCAGTTGCAAAAGACCGATCGACTGCTCGCCGAGCAATGGACAACGAAGCTTGGACCCGACACGGCCCACTGACGGTCTAATATAATTCATCCCTCACTCACAGCAACTGTGAGTGATAGGGATACATCAAAACACATTCATCAATTAAGAAGTAAGCTTACAAACCGCTATAAAATATATAATCTGCTTATATCGCGATTTGTGAGCTTACTTATTTGTCTTTTTTACAAAATTTAAAATATTTCCGTGTAAGTCATAAAAAGAGGGATCTAGATTACCTAAATGAATTTTAAATTAGTATTATCAAATTGTAATATTAATGAATAAAGTGTACATTGGGTGGTCCAAAAAATGGTTGGAGTCAGGCAAGCGGCCGGTCGTAAAAAGAGTGCCACATCATTCAAATTTAAATTAAAAAATTTTTTGGAGGATACTTGTACACAATAATGAATGATTTATCACTTTAAAACCGTCTTAAAATTATTTTTTTATCTATTTGCAGTATGTGATACAAAAACAATTTGTAGTTTCTAGCAAACCCTGGATTCCCGAGAGAAGGTGCAAGCGGGAACACGGCTCAGATGAGAGAGAGATGTGGAATAAGCGACATGAATGTAGAACAATCTTAAAGTAAAACGTATAAAAAATTTAATTTCTTCTATGGTTTTCGCGATTTTGCATAATAAAACACTTTATTCATCCGGTTTTATCGCGTTTTTATTCATTGTTCGGTTTGTTTAGAACAATGAATAAAAACGCGATAAAATCGGATAAATAAAGTGTTTTATGGTATAAAAAAAATATCGTTTATTCTGGTATTTTTCTTGTAATCAAGCTTACTTTATGTGGCAATACCTAAAAACGTTTTGAGGAACTTACAGTTCTCGTGGCCACGGGAAGACTGACGTTAACTTATACTTGTAAATTATAACTAACTATTATTTAGTTTCACCGAAATTATATGAGTTACCTATGCATATTGAGTAGGTTCCTTACTTTTCTGAAATTTCATGTGTTTAAGATTTATTTATTTTTTATTTTTTTTTAACTTATAAATACGTAAATAAGTTCTGGAAAACTTTACTTATTTACAGAGTAATAATTTTAGCATTATTTTGTTTACCATAATAATATTTTTGGTTTGTTAAAAAGTTATTTCAGTAATGCAATAAGTGTACACAAATATCACCACACTGTTTTAATTCACAATCAATGTTTTTAAATTATTACAACTAACTTAGAGGAATATTTAGTCGGAAAATTGCGCGAAAATGCCCCGTAGTAGGAGGCACGTCACGACTGCGCGCAATATTCGAAGCAACTGAAGTACTCGAGTTGTAGGTAACTTGCATTTGGAGTTTCAGTTTTATTAGGAACAATATTACATTTATGAAACCTATTAAACCTTAGAAATATTTTGTGCATATAAATAAATGTTATAAATCCTCTATCGAAACTAGTAACGTGCAAGAAATATTAATTATTTTACCGAAACCAGTTACGAAACTACGGTTTCGTAGACGGCTGTAGTGATATTTTCACAACCATCAAATACATTGGTTCAAGATAGATCTACGTTTGACCTTTATCTGATGGTAAGTGAAGAAGTGGTCTATGATAAAGCACGCTTGCTTATTTAGAAGAAGGAAGGCCGAAGTGGAACAAAAGTAGACTTTGTGTTACTCGTACCAAATTTCATCACAATCGGTTTAGAAGTTCGTGAAGGAGTAACAAACATACTCTTTTACTAACTTAGGTACAGACAAATTTTTACATATTAGTAGGATGAGTCGGAGGTATAGAAAAAAATATATACAAATACGAATGATGTGTAGGTAGATTAAATAATAATATTTTTTACATGTTGATTAGAGAACAGATGATGAAATAAAAATGAATGATATTGTACACATCCTACTTCCTTCTAATATTTTAAATGCGAAAAAAAATCTGTCTAAAAATTATGTATCTCTAAGTAATCTATACTTATAATAAAGGAAGAGAGGACAAAAAGTATGTACTTTGAATTAAATTAAAAAAAGTTGCCTAGGGGACTTAGAAAAAGTAGTAGAACAAAATTATATGTTTTTTTTAATTCATGTCTGTCTTTCTGTTTCTCTGTTTGTTATACAATTAAAAATTACTTACCCGATTAAAATCTGGTTTAAAATATTGGATAGTACTATTTTCGAGGAACGTCGTGGTATACTTTACATCGAAATCCAATTAGTAGAACACGAGTATTGAAAAAAATGTCGGCTATGCACTATTTCTACGCAGACGAAGTTGCGGGTAACATATAGAATATAATAAAATACATTAAACATATACATTAAAATTAATCCGCTTTATCACCCACGTAAGCACCAATCTCTTGGGAATATCGGGAAGTAACCAAAATATATCCATCCTCGATAATGTAGGTTTCTTTTGGTGATTTTTTTTTAAATCAGTCCAGTGGTTGCGGAGCCTGTGACTAACAAACAAATCTTTTCACTTTTTAATATTACTAGTTAGGTACTCGTATATTGATAGTCTATGGATGTTTTCAAGCTCTAATTATCTTGTCAGCGATCGGACATGTCACATTAATTTTATCTGTAATTAACGTCCTTACAAAGATCAGGATATTTCTCGTTAATGTTCCTAATATTTTTTCTTAATCTTTATCTTAGAACTGTAAATTTCGGGAAGGAAAACTTTAGGAAAAATATAGATTAAAAGAGACGGAAAAGCAAGTGACCTTATAAAGGTGGTCCCTCACCGCGAGCATTCTTTTGTAATGTACAGTTAAAGTTAAAGTTTTAACTGTGTGTTTCCACAATTAGCCCTACTATTAGGGCCTTTGTGGGTAACTTTAAAATCGTGGGTTTCCTTACGCTGTTTTCCTCCAACGTAAGAGAGATGTTAATAGCGCACATACATTTTTCTTAAGAAAGAGACATTGGTGCGCGGTCGGGATTCGAACGATGACCTTCGGAATGAAGGGGTTGGGGTATCTACCACTAGACCAACACCGATTACAGATCGAGCATTACATACAGCGCGCCCCTTGTGAGTAGAATCTATAATGGCACATTACAAGTGTGCTCGCGGTGAAGGAGCACCTTAGGGTATTTTTTCCTTTTGATGTACGGAACCCTAATATTGAAACAAATAAGTATTCTTCGTCTTCGTGTCTATCGCACAATTTAAGGCATTAAACAAATGGAGATGAACCCTCCAGTAAATTTCAAGTTGTTTGGAATTTTGTTAGCTAACAAAGGCGGCCAACCTGCAACTATAATGCTGGAAAGAAAGGCATACTAAGGAGCTGATGCTGTAAGGATGCTTTGAGGCAAGGCATACTAATACTAACAGGCCTACCCTTTTTTGCTTTGAAGCTCTACAATCGCTTAAAAAATAGCAAAGTTAAGAGATAGCACTTATCAATTTAAATAGCGATGTTGATCTAGTGCTAGATACTTTCCTCGACTTTGATTTCGAGGGTCATGGGTTCGAATCCAATGTCTTTTTTTTTTAAGAAAAAGTTATGTGCGCTAGTAACATCGCTCTTACGGTGAAGGAAAACATTGTTAGAAAACCGACATGACCTAGGACTCACCACGGTCCGAAGACATTCGCCAATCCGGGGTAGGATCCCGTTGCGCCTTACTGCCCTAACCCCTCTAACAGGAGGCCCTTACCGTACAGTGGGACAAATTAATGGCCTGATTATGTTATGTTTAGCAATTTGAACCCAAACTAGCCAGTTCAAGTAGTTTTACTACTTCGGTATCGCAAATTAGCAACTTGAATGGTTATCGCTTTGAAACAGCGCCTAATACTCGTGTATGTAGGTACCTACGTACTTGAACCCCGTCTGCTATCCAAATAAGCAATAAATACCCCTAAGGTCCCCTTTGGTATTATAATACTTAACCTTTGTGTATCTGGTCTCATCACGGACGGACAAACAAATTACCCCAAGTTTATTATGATTAGCCTTGTCGGATTGTTTCGTGTTACTCTGTGTCTGTACTTAGCAACTTATCTATACTGTGTTTGGTTGGGCGTATGAGATAGGCTGATGTAGGTTGGGAGATCGTAAAAAAAACAGATTTATTCGATTTTTCTTCGGTTAAGTAAATTTTTTTAGTCATTTTGATATGAATTTTAATAGGATAGCCGTATTTTATTTTGAAATAAATTTAAATGATTGATTAAAAATATAATTAAATTAACTTATAAAATGTTATACTTAAAGAAATTCTCTCCAAAAATTTCGCACCCGACAGGACTTGAACCTGCATCTCTGGGGATCCGTCCCAACGCCTTTTCCAATTTGGCCACGGATGCATGTTCAATCGAGTCGAAATTAAGGATTGCATTTCTTATTGTTTACGTTTTTGGAGGCACGTAGCGCCATCTACCGACAATAAAATGAAATTATAAAATTATTATAAAATGTTTGCAAATTCAAATGTTACTTGTGTTATAAATTCTAAATTTTTGTATTTGTAAGGGTATTCAGTAAAATATTATATCGATATGGTATCTAAAATGATATCATTTAAAGAATTCAGAATTCCAAATTTCAATTGGACCCATCAGTCAGTCATTGTCATGTCATAAAAGATTAAAAGGTTAGACCTAGACTAATTTTGTTGGTCATCAGCGACACTTATTTGCGAAAGCAAATAAATATGTAAAATGAAAATTTTACATGTCACACATAACTCACGTAATTATGCATGGATAAGGCGATAAATTTAAAAGTAATAAAACATGCGAATGGATTGCGAACTTTCTCTTGATTAGTTTTTCTTCACCCGTTAGTTATCATCATTTGCAAAGTTTTAACGATTCCTCAAAGCGATAACTGGATAATTTGTGAGAGTTATAGCTGGAATGGTAAGCCTCGTATACCCGTCGGCCGACAAATGTCGAGCGACTTGTGTCCCCGAAAACATCGGACAACTTTGCGGGATGTCGACAGACTTCACCATATATGGCTTGACTACTGTTGTCGACGGAGACAAGACATCGGGCGATGTCGTGCGATGTGTTGCGATTTCTCCGGGGATACGTATCGCTCGACATTTGTCCACTAGTGAGTACGGGGCTTTTAAACATATTTCTAGTGTAAAAGAAGTTTTATTTATATTCAATTTGAAAAGACCATAATTTATCTTTTAATGTTTTTTCTCTTGATGATTTCAATACTTCAGTCATTAAGTCAGTCAGTCAATCTGTCCGGATTTAGGCTGAAATGTTTAGAGCGTACTTTGACTTTGCTCAGACTATGTCAAGTTTATGCTAAGCAAAATCTTTGAATTGGAATTTATAGTCGAAATTTATTTTAATCCAAATAAAATAAAAATATCTACATATAAGGAGCAAATTTAACATCATTATTTACGATTGATTTACATTCTAAATTTGAAAAGCTTAGAATGTGCTAAATAAACACTTTGTAAAGTTGCATAGAACGCTTTATAATAACAAAATTGTCTGAAGTCAAAGTTTATGCTTAGCAAAATCTATGCACGCTCTATAGATATCAGCCTTATATAGAATCGCACTATAATATACCAAATCTTATAAAGACGGATGTTCTTAGTAATGTAAAAGGAAATCATGTCGTAAAAATAAGTATTCTTCACCTGACTTGATATAGGTCTAGAAATTTTGCTGGTTGACCAAAAATGGGTAGTAGGTAGACTTTTTTCTTTCAATCATATTTTTTTTGTCCAATATTACAATGTTGTAAAGGTACGGTCTTTTCTATATCGCGCGTGGATCTAAAACCAATATGTAGTGGATGCCCAAAGTACTATGTAGACAATGAATGAGTGATTTTAGTACGGCATGCGGCAGTGTCTTATTTTAGGTACAAATAGAAAAACCCCAACTACGTTAGGATAGTTCTTCAATTTAGAACTTTTAAAAACATTATCTTTTTTACTAATCTTATCTTATTCTATCTTCTCTTACTAATCATCATCATCATCATCAGCCTGTTGCAGTTCACTGCTGGACATATGCCTCTCCAATCACACGCCACCTTTATCTATTTTCGGCTTCTTGCATCCAGTTTCAGTCCAGCAGTCCGGATTAGCAAGCTGAAGTGGCAGTAGGCTGGCCATATTAGCCGTAGAAGCGACAACCGTTGGAGTAAACGAGTTCTAGAGTAGAGACCGCGTCTCGGCAAACGTAGTGTAGGACTTCCTCAGGCACG
This sequence comes from Idaea dimidiata, assembly GCA_949358125.1. Lineage (NCBI taxonomy): Eukaryota > Metazoa > Arthropoda > Insecta > Lepidoptera > Geometridae > Idaea > Idaea dimidiata. Next base: position 25,303,119 of record OX442332.1, on the reverse strand, counting down.
TTGGAGCGATGATTTGCGCAAGACGGCTGGTACAAACTGGATCTTATTAATATTATAACGCAAAAGTTTGTATGTATGTATATGTATGTATGTGATTTTGTTACTCTTTCGCGCAAAGACAACTGAACCGATTGCGGTGAAACTTGAAATTTAGGTAGCTTGAGACCTGGAATAATACTTAGGTTACTTTTTGTCCCGATATTCCCGTGGTACTGGGACCTACGCGGGTTAACCGCTGGGCGCAGCTAGTAATTTATATTTCACTAGCAGCGCCACGCGGTTTCATCCGCGTAAGTCCCGTTCCCGCGGCAACATCTTGATAAAAAGTAGCTTATGTGTTATTCCCTGTATCCAAATACCTATATTTCAAGTTTCATCGCAATCAGTTCAGTAGTTTTTGCGTGAAAGAGTAACAAACTCACATATATACATACATACATACAAACTTTAGCGTTTTTAATATTAGTAAGACTAGTAAAATTATGAAAGTCTAATGCTAGCCTATTTAGTGTATTAAAAAAAAACATCTACAATAGTGATGAAAATAATACTAAGTACTTTTTATTTGATATTTTTAATTCAGATATTTTAAAGGAACACATACCTTTAGATAAGAATATACATAACCCGCACTTTTGTATATAATTTAATAAAATGTCCAGTCTAGTACGGATGTAGTCGCGGGACCCAGCTAGCTCTAGAGTAATTGATTAACAAACGCATATTATGAGAGGATATTTCAACCACAAACACGTTCTCGAAATTAAGCAAACTTTAATGTATTAATTATAAAGTTAATCGAAAGCTTTTTAAACCACTAATTGCAATTTTGCAGTCAAATGTAATAGACACGTGTAATAAACATTTTGAAATAATGGTTATATGGACTCATTAATTAACAAGTTAAATAATTTACTTTAAATTTATTAAAAGATTTTTATTAGTACCTACTAAAGTTTCACTTTAAATAGTTGGAGCTTTGTACCTATCCTCAAGATCTTTTTGATATTAATTTGATAATTATTTACATATTTCTAAAAGTAGAGCTAAAATAAAATAATTAAATAGACTTTTTTTTGCATCATTTATTTCGCAATTGGTGATGTGTTAGCTTACACTTGTTTATTTTTTATTGTCAATTATCCTATGTTGGCAAAATTTACTTTAGTCTTTCAGTATGTTTGTATGCTACTTCTACAATAATATGGAGGTACTTATAATAAACAAAAAGCCCACATAAGGCCCTTATTCAAAACAATTTATAAATGAGTAAAAATATTGAACCTTAAGCTTTTCCAGCAGTATGCCATTGTAGGTTCAACCTTATTTGTGAGGGATACAGCACAAAATTACTTGCGATTATTTGGAAATAAATTCACAAAGTAAAAAACGCCGCATCATTACAATTTTTACAACGAAAGTTGTGGCTGACATTGTTTTTCCAACTTCGTGGTAACAGAGGCTACGAAAAAAGGGGAAATTCTTTCACAAACCGTATTTTTGTTAGTAGGTAATTGGTAATTATACTAAAGTTAATATAGTAGCAGTATAATAAAGTGCTTACGGTAGCACATAATAACTAATATGGCAGTAGTATTTATTTATTATGTAGGTACTATAATATACACACACTTATTTTTTTATGTGTAATACTTAACTAGCTGCGCCCCTCGGTTTCACCCGCGTAAGTTCCGTTCCCGCGTATCAGGATGTAATATAGGTAAATATAAACCTTCCTATTGAATCATTCTATCTACTTAAAAACCTCTACTCTACGATAAAACCCGATAAATAAAGTGTAAATAAATATATAAATAAATAAACGGCATCAAAATCCATAGCATAATTTTAAACATCTAAGCAGACATACAAACAGACAAACAGCGGGAAGCAACTTCGTTTTATACTGTGTAATGTATAGGTAATTAAATTAAATAATATTGTAAATTTTTTATGTGTTACTAGCAGCGCCCTACGGTTTTACTCGAGTAAGTCCCTTTACCGCGGGAATAACGGAATAACAAGTAATTTATGTGTTATTCCCGGTCTACAGCTATCTGTAATCCAAGTTTCATTGCAATCGGTTCAGTAGTTTTTGCGTGATTGAGTAACAAACTCACATACAGAGTTACATACATACATACAAGACTTTCGTGTTTATAATATTAGTAAGATTTAAAACCGCTCATAGTTAAAGTATTTTCATTGTAACTATATGAGCAAAATATACAAGATGTAACAGGTAAGCCCTTTTAATCCGAAAGGGGGTTGTTCTAGACGTTTAGGCGAACAACTTTTGTTCTACGACTTTTGAAAATTCGAAGTACTTTTCGAAAAATTTAGATGTAAAGTTTACTTGAAAATCAGCTGTTTCTTAGAGTTCGAGGTCATTGACCTTATGTTATTCTTTCATTTAGTTTGGTCTACTACAATCAAACCTTCAATTACCTTTATTTTCAAAAACAGCTGTTTTTCCAGTGAAACATAATCTCAAAATTTTCAAAAAAAAAGTTCGAATTTTCAAAAGTCGTAGAACAAAAGCTGTTCGCCTAGACGTCTAGAACAACCCCCTTTCGGATTAAAAGGGCTTACCTGTTACATCTTGTATAGGTACATTTGTATATAAAAAAATACACGCATAACCTACTATGAGATTCCTAAGGGTGCACTCCACGAAATTTTCCGTATTTCCTTAGGGATTGATTAAGTTATAAGTGGACTTCACAATTTTCTTTTTCGGGATGTTCCATGGATACATCGAGACGCTTCGCCCTGAACGGAAACGTATCCTCGGCTATGTCACGCTATTCACAGTTTCAATAGTTGTATATAACAGAATGTATGCGGTTTTGAACAATGCAATATAAACTATAAATCGAAATACAAAAACAAAAAAAACTATATTTTATAATTTTGTAATTCCGGTGCGTGACCTCGATCGCGATAGCGAGGTAGGTATCTAATGAAGCATTTTTCACAAAATAGAAAATTTTCTTTATACAATTTTACGCTCGAGGGACGGAAATTGATTAAAATATTGGATAAAATATGAAGACAAATTGATAATGATCTTCGACAATTTTCTTAGAACCTTGACTTCCAATATTTTTATAGACGTTAGTTCTCGTTTGGAATATAGTCTAGAAGTGTTTGAAAACATTCGCAGAAACCACTCTGTATGTTTCACACTTGGAACACATCCGGCTTATGTCCACAGATTCTTTCACTTTCTTGGGCCTTATTTATATAATAACAGTAATAAAAATACTATTTCCATATATTATATATACTATATATTAGTAAATAGTTATTTAAAATAATTAGAGAGCTGAATTATGACGACAGCGATGACGCTGAAAAATTATTACTAACCATCTCCTAGAAATATCCCAAACTCACTCCTTCATACAGACACTGACACTTGTACCACTATGCAAAGATCCTGGACTATTTTTAACTGCATATTTGCTTAGACCTATATTTATAATATAACTAGCTGCACCCCGCGGTTTCACCCGCATAAGTCCCGTTCCCGCGGGAATATCGGAATAAAAAGTAGCCTATGTGTTAATCCAGGTCCCCATCAGCTACCTATATTCCAAGTTTCGTCGCAATCGGTTCAGTAGTTTTTGCATGAAAGAGTAACAACCTCACATACATACATACATACAAACTGTCGCGTTTATTGACCGAACGAGTGAAGCGAGTGAGGTCCAGTTTAGAAGGACCTGGCGCTTGTATCTTTGTTCGACGATAACTTGAGTATCGTAGCTCCGATCTTTACGAATTTTGGTATGCGCGTAGTTTAGGTCAATAGAATTTATGAGTTCGAAAAGATGAGCCGGATCGGTAGGGGGTTGGGGAGATAGGGGGTCGTGAACTGAGACCTCACGACCCCCTATCTCCCCAACCCCCTACCGAGTTCGGGGCGAACTCCTAGTAATACTAGTAGTTCGCCCCGAACTGAGACCTCACGACCCCCTATCTCCCCAACCCCCTACCGATCCGGCTCATCTTTTCCTATAAATAAATAAATAAATCCTGTGACGAACACACAGCGCCATCTAGCCCCGTGGTAAGCTGCTAAGCTTGTGTTACGGTGGCTAGACAACGGATATACTACTTATATTTATTTTTCTTTTGTAAATACATACACATTATACATAGAAATACGCCCGTTCGGGGCGAACTCCTAGTAATACTAGTAGTTCGCCCCGAACTGAGACCTCTCGAGAATCCATTTACAGAGATTTTGTTTTTTGTAGGATTTTAACACCAACAGCTTTATTTTTTTACAAAATAAGAATTATTATTAATTAAACGAATAATATAACGAAAGACAAGGAAAAACGATAACACAACAAGAATTATTCCTTAATTACGACAATCGACCACAATTTGTAACATAAACATGAATTATTTACATTGAACACTAATAGACGTTTGCATTCCCTACAAAAATGTCAGATCTTGGAGTATATTATATCGCAAGCAAACGCAACGATACCGCGATCTAAGAGTGATGTCGAGCGCCATCTATTGACAAATTTTTAGAACTTGATTTTTTTCTCTTTTTGCACCCCCCCCCCTATCTCCCCAACCCCCCTACCGATCCAGCTCATCTTCGAACTCATAAATTCTATTGACCTAAACTACGCGCTTACCAAAATTCATTAAGATCGGAGCTACGATACTCAAGTTATCGTCGAACAAACATACAAAGTTACAAAGATACAAGCGCTAGGCCCGTCTACAATGGACCTCACTTGCTTCGCTCGTTCGGTCAATGATTTGAAACAGTTTGATATTAGTATATAAACTACAATTATCTACTTTAGGTCTAAACTATTGTTATTATGTGACTGTGATCTGTAAGCTGGAAGCCTGGAGACCTGTAAAACAGGTCTTAAATTTTTTTAAGTGCAAGCTCCAGTCTCCACAAAAATAAGCCTAAACAACATACACAGACTAGTTCTATTTTAAGTACCTACTTACTCGTATCTTGCTATTGTTATTGTGGAGAACTTAATTAAATATATTTTATTTTATTTTTTAAGGTTAAAGTTTAGCTGCTTAGAAATTCCACAGTACTGCAGGGTTTCAATTAAAATTCAAAGTCCTGACTCCTTGACTTAACTAATTGTATATCAACGCACGGTCTAACCAGCTGATTCTAGAGACATGAAATTTGGAGGGGTGTTCTTTGTAATATATATTCATTATGAAATATTTGGGAACCCGACAACATTAAAATTTACTTAAGTGACATCGCGAAACTGTGGTAGTTTAAAATATTTTCAAAAAGTAAAATAGCAGACACCTTCGTATCCACGTTCACATTCCAACACAAGTGCCTACCTTTCCTTGACAAATAACGACAAATGTCTGCATGACTCTAAGTGGCACGGGACAGCTGACGAGATCCTTGCGACCTCGTCCGACATTCTTCAAGTCACGAGGTTCAGCTAGACAAGAGGATTGCAATGAATTAGGATTCATTTGTTTGTTACGTCGGAACTTATGAGTTTTCGAGCCCTTTGTTTAACCTTGTGTCATCGTAGGTATGTATAAAGGTTCCTTCGCTCATTTGTAACTCCGAAAAAGGCATCTAAACTTCGAAACTAAATATAATAAATCCGAAAGTTTTTCGTTATATTTGTTTGTTTAGTCCCTCTTCACGGTCTAACGGTTGGACCGATTTAGATTAAAATTTGCTTATGATCACTATAATCCCGCGGGAAAAATTACGCGGATAGAACTGAGTGGCGCAGCTAGTAATAAATTTTGCAGGACATTGCACAAAACATCATCTGACTTAGTTTGGGTATGATACAATAGAGTAACATCTATAGAACATGAACCAAACATGTAATGGTCAGCATCAATGTTTGTCCCCGGCGGGAACAGAACCCGCAAACTTCTTTGTAGCAGCTGGGACTAAAATTTAAGTTGGTAGACACAATAAACTGTACTATCAAAAAATAATAATTATTTTCAATATATACTTGTATCCAAAGATAATAATCCCGAGAGAGAGCTAACGAGAACTACCGGCGGCCTTTGTTTGTGATTTTGCCAAGTGTCGCTAAAGCTTTTTATATCTTATCGGCTTATTAATAAACGTGGAGTAAGATAACGTATAGTAAAAATATATAAATAAATAAATCCTGTGACGAACACACAGCGCCATCTAGCCCCGTGGTAAGCTGCTAAGCTTGTGTTACGGTGGCTAGACAACGGATATACTACTTATATTTATTTTTCTTTTGAAAAGAAAAATAAATTTAAGTAGTTTAAGTAATAATAATATAGTAAGAACATGCTGTGACTTATTCCGTTACAAGAACTTTCAAAATTGTCAGATGGAAAAAATAGTGGGAAAATTACTCCAATCCTAGGTATTAAATGTAATAGTGTTTTTTTTTTTTTAAGTAAACACATAATAGAACCTCGAGACCAAGACTGGGCTGAAACGTCAAGGTAAAAAAACACCAAAGTTAAAAATTTAAAATACTCGGCTAAGTTTCTTGGAAAATATGTAATTATGTGTACTAAATCGTTTTTTAAAAAATTAAACAGAGCTGACGCATTGTTAAGACATTTTAGTCGCTGAATTCAATCTACGTCGAATAGTCCTAAACAAGATTGTTAAACTCATTTTACAACTAAATACCTACAAATAAAACTTATAATTGCTTTTCCATTCTTCAAAGTTTGTATTGCTTTTTATTTGTCGACCATGTTCATTGTCCAAACAAGTTTCCGAATAGTTAGTGCTTTTCAAAAATTAATTGTTTTCGGTGTTTAAGTAACGCCCTCTTTTCCTCCTCATTTTTAAACACAATAGATAGATAGATAGAATAGATATTCTTCTTTTCATATAGTGATGTGGCTCACCTAGTGTAAGAGTTTTCAGGTCGCCCTAAAGGCCTCTAAAGCTGGGGTCCCACGGAGCGCTGTATCGCACGCCGCGCCGCGTCGCTCCTGTCGAGATTTGTGCTTGATTTTGTCTCGCGCCGACACATTCTCATGGCGCTCAGTGGAAATTTCGCGGAAAAAATCCAAATGTTCGACATACCAACAGTGCCACCACTTATCGGTATTTTATAGTTCCCAAATAATTCCTACAATATACTCAATAACATCTAAGTACTGTAATTCAAATAATAGTTTTTTTTTCTATAGGCATTTCAAACGTATCTTTGGTTGTGGTATACTGAGTGAGTAAAAAAACACTAAAATTATTTAATTTTCTGCCGCATGCAAAGAGCGGTGGGAGTCAGGTATCGGGACTAAATATTAATTTTTAACATAGTTGATCCGGAGTTCGCCGACCCACGACACGCCACCGACGCTGATGAAATGAATGAATTTGTACAGACGCAGACGTAATCATCATCATCATACTAAATAAAACGCAAGTGTAACTGATTCATTCATTAATTACTGGCTGATGAACAACGCAGAGCCTTAACGGCTAGGTGACTTGAAATTAGGAATATAGAGATTGAAAGTGAACACTAAGAACGGATTTTTGGAAATTCCATCTCTAAATGGGTAAAAATAGGAAAAAACGTTTGTTTGAAATAAAACATTTATTATAAACGCAATAAATTATTTGGCTACCAACTCATGTTAGGGGTACAGGGTCTTTACAGGAGTAGCGCGGCTCTCGCTACATAGCTCCGTGGGACCCCACCTTAACGAGAACAAACGGCTGCTATCAGAGATAACTGCTGACTATCTATCTATCTATGACCAAGGCATCATGGATAGATAGATAAATGCTCTAGTCGCACAACGAACAGTTATTACAGTTAATGAACAACAACAAAAAATACTCATTAAGCTTAAAAGTAAAACGTTGTTCAAATGGGCGGTATTATCGCTAAAAGCGATACCTTTTCCAAGCTACCTTAGGATGGAGAAAATCAGTAAAGTTTGCACCATATGTGAGCATCTTTAAAAAAATATAAGGTTTATATTCAGGTCCGACTTCCTATTTTTTTAATTATCCAAAACCCACGCCCGAGCAGTATTTCTAAACGGAAATGGAACACGTACATTCGTAGCTAAATGCTCTCTTGTATTAAAACTCACACTCGACGTATTTCGTTGTTTAAAAAACTATGCTTGCGTTGTTTCGCGCATTCCGCTAGAGCAAATTTTTTATCTCTCATTTTTCTAGGTAGTTCCAAAACTCATGATGGAATTCCTTTGGGAAATTTACATTTTTTATCGTGATTTGTGGACGTATAAATGTCTTCTGCATTTTTAAGGAAAGTTTGTAAGTGTCTTTGCTCACGATATGGTGACTTTCTTCGACGACAGTAAAATTCAAAGTAGACCTAAAAGTGACAAAAGATAATTTTGAAAATTTGTTTAGCGGCAAAATGGCACAATGGAAAAAATTGATAAAATAATACCACCGATAATACTAATGTTGATGTGTGAATTTAAAAAGTTAGTAGCTTATTAAAATTGACTGATTTAGTAACCTATTACTATTGGTAGTACTATTGGGTTACTAAATCAGTCAAATCTCAAAAATCAGTCTAATTGGTAACTCAATTTAAAAAAAAAAATCTACATCTTGCGTCCAAAAAATATTTTAGTTAACCTTTTGCCCGCAAAGGCTGATCCCGCCGCCGCCGCTTAATTCCAGATCCCGCCATCTTAACGTTAATAAAATTTTGTATAAGCCCGTTTATCTATTACTTTACGAACCGACAAATAGATGAAGCAAAGTTTGGCAAACTTGCAGCACAAACACTTTGCTCAATCAGTCATGAATTTTACAATTGTAGATTGAGGCACACAACAACTACTAAGGAACTTGTGACTTTAATTGGTTTAAGAAACTCGTGGTGACCGAGAACTTAATATTAAAAATCTATCCGCTTTTCATATTTACTGAAATTTTAATAATATAATTGTATTTCTGGAGTTTATTCCAATCATTTTCATCCAAATTCATTAACAGTATTTGAAATATCGCAGGTAAAATCGCAAGGCGTATTTAGTTTTAGTCACTGTGACGTAGTTTTAATTTAGTTATGGATTAGCTGCGTGTCCGATGGGAATTCTGATCATCTCAGAAACAATTCGATTTTCCGTGATTCGGTCATCCTAAGGGACTCTGGATTCAACTTTCAAAATTAGTTTTTAGTAAAAATTATAGTTTGGAATTTTACAGACCATTTTATAATCCGATTTTCAAACCAAGCAAGTAGGTACGCAAATGAATGTTCGTGAACTTAGCAGAGCATTGTCCAGCAGATCAAAAAATAATGTGAGTTCTATTCGCATGCAGCCGAGTTCTATAGTTCCTGATACTTTTTAAAAATAGTTCCGGCGTTTAAGCCTTAGAAAAGTCAATTAAAAAAATGCTCTGCTAACTTCGCGGTTTATTTCAGCAGAGCATAATATTATTTGATTTCTATATAGATACGGCATAGTTCCACAGTTCCTGATACTTTTTAGAAATAGTTCTGGTCTTTTAAATGAATTAAACTCACATTCAAGTCTCAGCAGAGCATAACATGATGTCATCCAAGTAAACGAAAAAATCTAAAGTCGTCATTTCGAATTCAAAGTATGGGAGAGGCTAGAACTCATTCTTTTTTAGTAGATCTAGCTCAGTTCTACCCCTTACAATTCGATTTGAGTCCAGAACTCACATAAAAGTGTCAGCAGAGCATACCTGAAAATCCAAGTAACGAAAAATTCGTATGTTGTTATATCAAATTCAAACTATGGGAGAGGCTAGAACTCATTGTTTTTGTGTAGATCTAGATCAGCACTACCCGTTACAACTTGATTTAAGTCCAGAACTCCCATAAAAGTGTCAGCAGAGCATACCTGAAAATCCAAGTAACGAAAAATTCTAGTGTTTTAATTTCAAATTCAAAGTACGGGAGAGGCCAGAACTCATTCAATCTTAGTAGTTCTAGATCAGAACTACCCGTTACAACTTGATTTAAGTCTAGAACTCCCATAAAAGTGTCAGCAGAGCATACCTGAAAATCCAACTACCGAAAAATTTTAATGTTGTCAATTTCAATACAAAGTATGGGAGAACCTAGAACTCATTGATTTTGTGTAGATCTAGATCAGCACTACCCATTACAACTTGATTTGAGTCCAGAACTCTCATAAAAGTGTCAGCAGAGCATACCTGAAATTCCAAGTCTCCGCAGAGCATAACATGATGTCATCCAAGTAAACGATAAATTCTAATGTTGCCATTTTAAGTTCAAAGTATGGGAGAGGGTAGAACTCATGCAATCTTAGTAGTTCTAGATCAGTACTACCCGTTAAAACTTGATTTAAGTCCAGAACTCCCATAAAAGTGTCAGCAGAGCATACCTGAAAGTCCAACTACCGAAAAATTCTAATGTTGTCAATTTCAATACAAAGTATGGGAGAACCTAGAACTCATTGATTTTGTGTAGATCTAGATTAGCACTACCCAATACAACTTGATTTGAGTCTAGAACTCTCATAAAAGTGTCAGCAGAGCATACCTGAAAATCCAAGTAACAAAAAATTCTAATGTTGTCAATTTCAATACAAAGTATGGGAGAACCTAGAACTCATTGATTTTGTGTAGATCTAGATCAGCACTACCCAATACAACTTGATTTGAGTCCAGAACTCTCATAAAAGTGTCAGCAGAGCATACCTGAAAATCCAAGTCTCCGCAGAGCATAACATGATGTCATCCAAGTAAACGAAAAATTCTAATGTTGCCATTTTAAGTTCAAAGTATGGGAGAGGCTAGAACTCATTGTTTTTGTGAAAACCTAGATCAGCACTACCCATTACATTTTGATTTGAGTCCAGAACTCTCATAAAAGTGTCAGCAGAGCATACCTGAAAATCCAAGTCTCCGCAGAGCATAACATGATGTCATCCAAGTAAACGAAAAATTCTAATGTTGCCATTTTAAGTTCGAAGTATGGAAGAGACTAGAACTCATGCAATCTTAGTAGTTCTGCATCAGTACTACCCGTTAAAACTTGATTTAAGTCCAGAACTCCCATAAAAGTGTCAGCAGAGCATACCTGAAAATCCAACTACCGAAAAATTCTAATGTTGTCAATTTCAATACAAAGTATGGGAGAACCTAGAACTCATTGATTTTGTGTAGATCTAGATCAACACTATCCATTACAACTTGATTTGAGTCCAGAACTCCCATAAAAGTGTCAGCAGAGCATACCTGAAAATCCAAGTAACAAAAAATTCTAATGTTGTCAATTTCAATACAAAGTATGGGAGAACCTAGAACTCATTGATTTTGTGTAGATCTAGATCAACACTATCCATTACAACTTGATTTGAGTCCAGAACTCCCATAAAAGTGTCAGCAGAGCATACCTGAAAATCCAAGTCTCCGCAGAGTATAACATGATGTCATCCAAGTAAACGAAAAATTCTAATGTTGCCATTTTAAGTTCGAAGTATGGAAGAGGCTAGAACTCATGCAATCTTAGTAGTTCTGCATCAGTACTACCCGTTAAAACTTGATTTAAGTCCAGAACTCCCATAAAAGTGTCAGCAGAGCATACCTGAAAATCCAACTACCGAAAAATTCGTGTGTTATAATTTCAAATTCAAAGTACGGTAGAGGCCAGAACTCATTCACTCTTAGTAGTTCTAGATCAATACTACCCGTTACAACTTGATTTAAGTCCAGAACACCCATAAAAGTGTCAGCAGAGCATACCTGAAAATCCAACTAACGAAAAATTCTAATGTTGTCAATTTCAATACAAAGTATGGGAGAACCTAGAACTCATTGATTTTGTGTAGATCTAGATTAGCACTACCCAATACAACTTGATTTGAGTCTAGAACTCTCATAAAAGTGTCAGCAGAGCATACCTGAAAATCCAAGTAACAAAAAATTCTAATGTTGTCAATTTCAATACAAAGTATGGGAGAACCTAGAACTCATTGATTTTGTGTAGATCTAGATCAGCACTACCCAATACAACTTGATTTGAGTCCAGAACTCTCATAAAAGTGTCAGCAGAGCATACCTGAAAATCCAAGTCTCCGCAGAGCATAACATGATGTCATCCAAGTAAACGAAAAATTCTAATGTTGCCATTTTAAGTTCAAAGTATTGGAGAGGCTAGAACTCATTGTTTTTGTGAAAACCTAGATAAGCACTACCCATTACATTTTGATTTGAGTCCAGAACTCTCATAAAAGTGTCAGCAGAGCATACCTGAAAATCCAAGTCTCCGCAGAGCATAACATGATGTCATCCAAGTAAACGAAAAATTCTAATGTTGCCATTTTAAGTTCGAAGTATGGAAGAGGCTAGAACTCATGCAATCTTAGTAGTTCTAAATCAGTACTACCCGTTAAAACTTGATTTAAGTCCAGAACTCCCATAAAAGTGTCAGCAGAGCATACCTAAAAATCCAACTACCGAAAAATTCTAATGTTGTCAATTTTAACACAAAGTATAGGAGAACCTAGAACTCATTGATTTTTTGTAGATCTAGATCAGCACTACCCAATACAACTTGATTTGAGTCTAGAACTCTCATAAAAGTGTCAGCAGAGCATACCTGAAAATCCAAGTAACAAAAAATTCTAATGTTGTCAATTTTAATACAAAGTATGGGAGAACCTAGAACTAATTGATTTTGTGTAGATCTAGATCAGCACTACCCAATACAACTTGATTTGAGTCCAGAACTCCCATAAAAGTGTCAGCAGAGCATACCTGAAAATCCAAGTAACAAAAAATTCTAATGTTGTCAATTTCAATACAAAGTATGGGAGAACCTAGAACTCATTGATTTTGTGTAGATCTAGATCAACACTACCCATTACAACTTGATTTGAGTCCAGAACTCTCATAAAAGTGTCAGCAGAGCATACCTGAAAATCCAAGTCTCCGCAGAGTATAACATGATGTCATCCAAGTAAACGAAAAATTCTAATGTTGCCATTTTAAGTTTGAAGTATGGAAGAGGCTAGAACTCATGCAATCTTAGTAGTTCTGCATCAGTACTACCCGTTAAAACTTGATTTTAGTCCAGAACTCCCATAAAATGTCAGCAGAGCATACCTGAAAATCCAACTAACGAAAAATTCTAATGTTGTCAATTTCAATACAAAGTATGGGAGAACCTAGAACTCATTGATTTTGTGTAGATCTAGATTAGCACTACCCAATACAACTTGATTTGAGTCTAGAACTCTCATAAAAGTGTCAGCAGAGCATACCTGAAAATCCAAGTAACAAAAAATTCTAATGTTGTCAATTTCAATACAAAGTATGGGAGAACCTAGAACTCATTGATTTTGTGTAGATCTTGATCAGCACTACCCAATACAACTTGATTTGAGTCCAGAACTCTCATAAAAGTGTCAGCAGAGCATACCTGAAAATCCAAGTCTCCGCAGAGCATAACATGATGTCATCCAAGTAAACGAAAAATTCTAATGTTGCCATTTTAAGTTCAAAGTATGGGAGAGGCTAGAACTCATTGTTTTTGTGAAAACCTAGATCAGCACTACCCATTACATTTTGATTTGAGTCCAGAACTCTCATAAAAGTGTCAGCAGAGCATACCTGAAAATCCAAGTCTCCGCAGAGCATAACATGATGTCATCCAAGTAAACGAAAAATTCTAATGTTGCCATTTTAAGTTCGAAGTATGGAAGAGGCTAGAACTCATGCAATCTTAGTAGTTCTAAATCAGTACTACCCGTTAAAACTTGATTTAAGTCCAGAACTCCCATAAAAGTGTCAGCAGAGCATACCTAAAAATCCAACTACCGAAAAATTCTAATGTTGTCAATTTTAACACAAAGTATAGGAGAACCTAGAACTCATTGATTTTTTGTAGATCTAGATCAGCACTACCCAATACAACTTGATTTGAGTCTAGAACTCTCATAAAAGTGTCAGCAGAGCATACCTGAAAATCCAAGTAACAAAAAATTCTAATGTTGTCAATTTTAATACAAAGTATGGGAGAACCTAGAACTAATTGATTTTGTGTAGATCTAGATCAGCACTACCCAATACAACTTGATTTGAGTCCAGAACTCCCATAAAAGTGTCAGCAGAGCATACCTAAAAATCCAACTACCGAAAAATTCTAATGTTGTCAATTTTAACACAAAGTATAGGAGAACCTAGAACTCATTGATTTTTTGTAGATCTAGATCAGCACTACCCAATACAACTTGATTTGAGTCTAGAACTCTCATAAAAGTGTCAGCAGAGCATACCTGAAAATCCAAGTAACAAAAAATTCTAATGTTGTCAATTTTAATACAAAGTATGGGAGAACCTAGAACTAATTGATTTTGTGTAGATCTAGATCAGCACTACCCAATACAACTTGATTTGAGTCCAGAACTCCCATAAAAGTGTCAGCAGAGCATACCTGAAAATCCAACTACCGAAAAATTCTAATGTTGTCAATTTCAAATCCAAAGTACGGGAGAGGCCAGAACTCATTTAATCTTAGTAGTTCTAGATCAGTACTACCCGTTACAACTTGATTTAAGTCCAGAACTCCCATAAAAGTGTCAGCAGAGCATACCTGAAAATCCAACTACCGAAAAATTCTAATGTTGTCAATTTCAATACAAAGTATGGGAGAACCTAGAACTCATTGATTTTGTGTAGATCTAGATCAGCACTACCCAATACAACTTGATTTGAGTCCAGAACTCTCATAAAAGTGTCAGCAAAGCATACCTGAAAATCCAAGTAACAAAAAATTCTAATGTTGTCAATTTCAATACAAAATATGGGAGAACCTAGAACTCATTGATTTTGTGTAGATCTAGATCAGCACTACCCAATACAACTTGATTTGAGTCCAGAACTCCCATAAAAGTGTCAGCAGAGCATACCTGAAAATCCAACTACCGAAAAATTCTAATGTTGTCAATTTCAAATCCAAAGTACGGGAGAGGCCAGAACTCAATTAATCTTAGTAGTTCTAGATCAGTACTACCCGTTACAATTTGATTTAAGTCCAGAACTCCCATAAAAGTGTCAGCAGAGCATACCTGAAAATCCAACTACCGAAAAATTCTAATGTTGTCAATTTCAATACAAAGTATGGGAGAACCTAGAACTCATTGATTTTGTGTAGATCTAGATCAACACTATCCATTACAACTTGATTTGAGTCCAGAACTCCCATAAAAGTGTCAGCAGAGCATACCTTAAAATCCAAGTAACAAAAAATTCTAATGTTGTCAATTTCAATACAAAGTATGGGAGAACCTAGAACTCATTGATTTTGTGTAGATCTAGATCAACACTACCCATTACAACTTGATTTGAGTCCAGAACTCTCATAAAAGTGTCAGCAGAGCATACCTGAAAATCCAAGTCTCCGCAGAGTATAACATGATGTCATCCAAGTAAACGAAAAATTCTAATGTTGTCAATTTCAAATCCAAAGTACGGGAGAGGCCAGAACTCAATTAATCTTAGTAGTTCTAGATCAGTACTACCCGTTACAATTTGATTTAAGTCCAGAACTCCCATAAAAGTGTCAGCAGAGCATACCTGAAAATCCAACTACCGAAAAATTCTAATGTTGTCAATTTCAATACAAAGTATGGGAGAACCTAGAACTCATTGATTTTGTGTAGATCTAGATTAGCACTACCCAATACAACTTGATTTGAGTCTAGAACTCTCATAAAAGTGTCAGCAGAGCATACCTGAAAATCCAAGTAATAAAAAATTCTAATGTTGTCAATTTCAATACAAAGTATGGGAGAACCTAGAACTCATTGATTTTGTGTAGATCTAGATCAGCACTACCCAATACAACTTGATTTGAGTCCAGAACTCTCATAAAAGTGTCAGCAGAGCATACCTGAAAATCCAAGTCTCCGCAGAGCATAACATGATGTCATCCAAGTAAACGAAAAATTCTAATGTTGCCATTTTAAGTTCAAAGTATGGGAGAGGCTAGAACTCATTGTTTTTGTGAAAACCTAGATCAGCACTACCCATTACATTTTGATTTGAGTCCAGAACTCTCATAAAAGTGTCAGCAGAGCATACCTGAAAATCCAAGTCTCCGCAGAGCATAACATGATGTCATCCAAGTAAACGAAAAATTCTAATGTTGCCATTTTAAGTTCGAAGTATGGAAGAGGCTAGAACTCATGCAATCTTAGTAGTTCTGCATCAGTACTACCCGTTAAAACTTGATTTAAGTCCAGAACTCCCATAAAAGTGTCAGCAGAGCATACCTGAAAATCCAACTACCGAAAAATTCGTGTGTTATAATTTCAAATTCAAAGTACGGTAGAGGCCAGAACTCATTCACTCTTAGTAGTTCTAGATCAATACTACCCGTTACAACTTGATTCAAGTCCAGAACTCCCATAAAAGTGTCAGCAGAACATACCTGAAAATACAATACATACCATGATGTAACGGGTAGTACTGATCTAGAACTACTAAGATTGAATGAGTTCTGGCCTCTCCCGTACTTTGGATTTGAAATTGACAACATTAGAATTTTTTGTTACTTGGATTTTCAGGTATGCTCTGCTGACACTTTTATGGGAGTTCTGGACTCAAATCAAGTTGTAATGGATAGTGTTGATCTAGATCTACACAAAATCAATGAGTTCTAGGTTCTCCCATACTTTGTATTGAAATTGACAACATTAGAATTTTTCGGTAGTTGGATTTTCAGGTATGCTCTGCTGACACTTTTATGGGAGTTCTGGACTTAAATCAAGTTTTAACGGGTAGTACTGATGTAGAACTACTAAGATTGCATGAGTTCTAGCCTCTTCCATACTTCGAACTTAAAATGGCAACATTAGAATTTTTCGTTTACTTGGATGACATCATGTTATGCTCTGCGGAGACTTGGATTTTCAGGTATGCTCTGCTGACACTTTTATGAGCGTTCTGGACTCAAATCAAGTTGTATTGGGTAGTGCTGATCTAGATCTACACAAAATCAATGAGTTCTAGGTTCTCCCATACTTTGTATTGAAATTGACAACATTAGAATTTTTTGTTACTTGGATTTTTAGGTATGCTCTGCTGAC
Source organism: Idaea dimidiata (assembly GCA_949358125.1). Lineage (NCBI taxonomy): Eukaryota > Metazoa > Arthropoda > Insecta > Lepidoptera > Geometridae > Idaea > Idaea dimidiata. Next base: position 25,286,040 of record OX442332.1, on the reverse strand, counting down.
ACTTTTATGAGAGTTCTAGACTCAAATCAAGTTGTAATGGGTAGTGCTGATCTAGATCTACAAAAAATCAATGAGTTCTAGGTTTTCCCATACTTTGTATTGAAATTGACAACATTAGAATTTTTCGGTAGTTGGATTTTCAGGTATGCTCTGCTGACACTTTTATGTGAGTTCTGGACTTAAATCAAGTTTTAACGGGTAGTACTGATGCAGAACTACTAAGATTGCATGAGTTCTAGCCTCTCCGATACTTTGAACTTAAAATGGCAACATTAGAATTTTTCGTTTACTTGGATGACATCATGTTATACTCTGCGGAGACTTGGATTTTCAGGTATGCTCTGCTGACACTTTTATGAGAGTTCTGGACTCAAATCAAAATGTAATGGGTAGTGCTGATCTAGGTTTTCACAAAAACAATGAGTTCTAGCCTCTCCCATACTTTGAACTTAAAATGGCAACATTAGAATTTTTCGTTTACTTGGATGACATCATGTTATGCTCTGCGGAGACTTGGATTTTCAGGTATGCTCTGCTGACACTTTTATGAGAGTTCTGGACTCAAATCAAGTTGTATTGGGTAGTGCTGATCTAGATCTACACAAAATTAATGAGTTCTAGGTTTTCCCATACTTTGTATTGAAATTGACAACATTAGAATTTTTTGTTACTTGGATTTTTAGGTATGCTCTGCTGACACTTTTATGAGAGTTCTAGACTCAAATCAAGTTGTAATGGTTAGTGCTGATCTAGATCTACGAAAAATCAATGAGTTCTAGGTTTTCCCATACTTTGTATTTAAATTGACATCATTAGAATTTTTCGGTAGTTGGATTTTCAGGTATGCTCTGCTGACACTTTTATGAGAGTTCTAGACTTAAATCAAGTTGTAACGGGTAGTTCTGATCTAGAACTACTAAGATTGAATGAGTTCTGGCCTCTCCCGTACTTTGAATTTGAAATTAAAACACTAGAATTTTTCGTTACTTGGATTTTCAGGTATGCTCTGCTGACACTTTTATGAGAGTTTTGGACTCAAATCAAGTTGTAATGGGTAGTGCTTATCTAGGTCTACACAAAATCAATGAGTTCTAGGTTTTCCCATACTTTGTATTTAAATTGACATCATTAGAATTTTTCGGTAGTTGGATTTTCAGGTATGCTCTGCTGACACTTTTATGGGAGTTCTGGATTTAAATCAAGTTGTAACGGGTAGTACTGATCTAGAACTACTAAGATTGAATGAGTTCTGGCCTCTCCCGTACTTTGAATTTGAAATTATAACACACGAATTTTTCGGTAGTTGGATTTTCAGGTATGCTCTGCTGACACTTTTATGGGAGTTCTGGACTTAAATCAAGTTTTAACGGGTAGTACTGATGTAGAACTACTAAGATTGCATGAGTTCTAGCCTCTTCCATACTTCGAACTTAAAATGGCAACATTAGAATTTTTCGTTTACTTGGATGACATCATGTTATGCTCTGCGGAGACTTGGATTTTCAGGTATGCTCTGCTGACACTTTTATGAGAGTTCTGGACTCAAATCAAGTTGTATTGGGTAGTGCTGATCTAGATCTACACAAAATCAATGAGTTCTAGGTTCTCCCATACTTTGTATTGAAATTGACAACATTAGAATTTTTCGTTACTTGGATTTTCAGGTATGCTCTGCTGACACTTTTATGAGAGTTCTGGACTCAAATCAAGTTGTATTGGGTAGTGCTGATCTAGATCTACACAAAATTAATGAGTTCTAGGTTTTCCCATACTTTGTATTGAAATTGACAACATTAGAATTTTTCGGTAGTTGGATTTTCAGGTATGCTCTGCTGACACTTTTATGGGAGTTCTAGACTTAAATCAAGTTGTAACGGGTAGTTCTGATCTAGAACTACTAAGATTGAATGAGTTCTGGCCTCTCCCGTACTTTGAATTTGAAATTAAAACACTAGAATTTTTCGTTACTTGGATTTTCAGGTATGCTCTGCTGACACTTTTATGAGAGTTCTGGACTCAAATCAAGTTGTAATGGGTAGTGCTAATCTAGATCTACACAAAATCAATGAGTTCTAGGTTCTCCCATACTTTGTATTGAAATTGACAACATTAGAATTTTTCGGTAGTTGGACTTTCAGGTATGCTCTGCTGACACTTTTATGGGAGTTCTGGACTTAAATCAAGTTTTAACGGGTAGTACTGATCTAGAACTACTAAGATTGCATGAGTTCTACCCTCTCCCATACTTTGAACTTAAAATGGCAACATTAGAATTTATCGTTTACTTGGATGACATCATGTTATGCTCTGCGGAGACTTGGAATTTCAGGTATGCTCTGCTGACACTTTTATGAGAGTTCTGGACTCAAATCAAGTTGTATTGGGTAGTGCTGATCTAGATCTACACAAAATTAATGAGTTCTAGGTTTTCCCATACTTTGTATTGAAATTGACAACATTAGAATTTTTCGGTAGTTGGATTTTCAGGTATGCTCTGCTGACACTTTTATGGGAGTTCTAGACTTAAATCAAGTTGTAACGGGTAGTTCTGATCTAGAACTACTAAGATTGAATGAGTTCTGGCCTCTCCCGTACTTTGAATTTGAAATTAAAACACTAGAATTTTTCGTTACTTGGATTTTCAGGTATGCTCTGCTGACACTTTTATGAGAGTTCTGGACTCAAATCAAGTTGTAATGGGTAGTGCTAATCTAGATCTACACAAAATCAATGAGTTCTAGGTTCTCCCATACTTTGTATTGAAATTGACAACATTAGAATTTTTCGTTAGTTGGATTTTCAGGTATGCTCTGCTGACACTTTTATGGGAGTTCTGGACTTAAATCAAGTTGTAACGGGTAGTTCTGATCTAGAACTACTAAGATTGAATGAGTTCTGGCCTCTCCCGTACTTTGAATTTGAAATTAAAACACTAGAATTTTTCGTTACTTGGATTTTCAGGTATGCTCTGCTGACACTTTTATGGGAGTTCTGGACTTAAATCAAGTTGTAACGGGTAGTGCTGATCTAGATCTACACAAAAACAATGAGTTCTAGCCTCTCCCATAGTTTGAATTTGAAATAACAACATACGAATTGTTCGTTACTTGGATTTTCAGGTATGCTCTGCTGACACTTTTATGTGAGTTCTGGACTCAAATCGAATTGTAAGGGGTAGAACTGAGCTAGATCTACTAAAAAAGAATGAGTTCTAGCCTCTCCCATACTTTGAATTCGAAATGACGACTTTAGATTTTTTCGTTTACTTGGATGACATCATGTTATGCTCTGCTGAGACTTGAATGTGAGTTTAATTCATTTAAAAGACCAGAACTATTTCTAAAAAGTATCAGGAACTGTGGAACTATGCCGTATCTATATAGAAATCAAATAATATTATGCTCTGCTGAAATAAACCGCGAAGTTAGCAGAGCATTTTTTCAATTGACTTTTCTAAGGCTTAAACGCCGGAACTATTTTTAAAAAGTATCAGGAACTATAGAACTCGGCTGCATGCGAATAGAACTCACATTATTTTTTGATCTGCTGGACAATGCTCTGCTAAGTTCACGAACATCGCAAATGAATGCAAAGACAGGTTAGTAAGCAAATAAAAATATATAAATAATTGCGAGGCATTCGCCACGAACAATTCGCCACGCATACATCGGGCTGTTTGGAAACGGTGTGTGCTTCCTGTGCATTTTGCGTGACTAAACCGTCACGATGTTTTCGTTCACCGCAAGAGCGATGTTAATAGCGCACATATTTTTTTCTTAAAGAAAAATACATTGGTGCGCAGTCGGGATTCGAAACCACTAACTTCGGAACAAAAGTCGAGGTATCCAGGTTTTTCTCCTACAAAATCAGTTATTTTACTACTAAATAAGGGTGTGATTTGATGACTAGCCTCCTTAATCCTTACGGACATGTTTTGTTTGCTTGCTCAGCTTGAACATGGGGCGTGTCGTTCGGGACTCGTGCATAAATGGTTAGAGATAGAAGCCAAAGAATTTAACTGATAGTCCCCCCCGCCGTGACAACTGGGAAAATAATTCCCAGCTGTCCCCCGGGGGACAGTACTAGAGGGGACAGCTGGGAATAATCGATATTTTTAGTCGAAATGAAGTTAATGTCTTAAAAGCTCATAATAGTGTTCATTTCGAAACTTATAGAAAGCCAGTTTGATTATTTTGGCTTCAATACCTACTATACAAATGTACCGTTACATGCCTCACGATGCCTGTACTAACGCGCCTTAAATCTGTCCGTGTACCAAACAATATTGAATAACTCGATATAAAATATTTCCTGAAAGGTAAAGGTTTGCCGTATAAATTCCTTACAAAATAGGATTCCTTAGGTCTCTAAGGAATCCTATTTTGTAAGGTGTATACCTTAATTGATTATCGACTTTATTTGGTAAAGTTAAAAGTTGAATTTGTTATTGATATGTCACAAGGGAGTATTGTATAATTTTTGTTCAAGCTCTGATACCTTCTTATTATAAAAGTAGGTACCTACTAGCACCGAGCGCCCCGGTTTCACCCTCATACCCCCTCTGATCCCGAATATCGAAATAATTAGTACTTCGTGTTAATCCCGATCTCTAGCTACGTATATGCATAACAAGTTTCATCGCTATCAGTTTAGTAGTTTTAAATTTTAGTAGTTTTTAGTTTTAACATAAACATCCAAAAAAAACATCAATAGGGCTATTCAGAGAGGGTCGGTCCAAACCGAAAATCGACTTGACTTGACTGTCACTCTCTTATTGAATCGCGCTGAGCGAGATGGAGATTTCCCACATTTCCGACATCGGATTTGGACCAAATCTCTCTGAATACCCCACAGAACTTCGCGAAAGCTTTATAATATTATTAGTGGGATGGCCGGGATTGACCTGAATTATAAACACTACATAATACTACGAAATTACTCCAATAAAATACTATGAAGTACTAAAAATAAAATATTTATTCCATTATTCAAATAATTATAGTCTAAATACAATCCATTGTAACAATCAATAAAAATGTTTAAATATTACAATTGGTCATAGAAAAACAACACCGACACACGAATTCTTTTACTCTATATAAAACATTAGAGATCATTCAAAGTCAAAGTCAAAGTCAAAATAGTTTATTTCCTTTAGATTCTTGTACAACATTAAATGCACATGATCATTTGGCTACGTCTTAGGTGTACTGATTTTAGTGTGGCTTCGGAACGCGCCCTCCGATGAGAAGAAGCCACAAGAAACTCATGGGGGTACATCAATCACATTTCCGATTGCAAAGTCGTTGACCTAAAAAGTAACCAAAGCAAACCAAAGGTTTGAAGTCAGAAAGTCAATGCAAAGCGACTTCAAAATTGAGAAGGCATTAAGCCAGTAAAATTGTCAGTTAACACGATTCATCTTCTTTTCGTTAGTGGTGTTTCTCACAAGTGTTAGAGTTGTCACGTCGCTAAGGCTTGTAACTTGACCTACCGACAGCTATCAGAGATAATAACCGGGACCAACTGCTTAACGTGCCGCAAGGAGGTGCTCGAGAAAATGTTTTGCTTTGAGTGGCTTGCATACAATGACTCGGCAATTGGCAAAGTGTGTTTCCATTACTTTCATTCAACCTTCATATTTTTGAACACTAAAATCCTTTTATAAAGAAATGTTTATAAAACTTTCAAATTGTAGTAGAGAATGTATTAGAAAAACAAAAAACGTATTTTGCCATTACTTATGCTAGATAGTACAACGTTATTCAGCACAAATATGGATATTGTGTACGACAAAAAAAAGACGTTACTTTTTAGGATTTCTTACCAAAAACGGAACCAAGTCTTAGTAATTAGTACTAGGACTTCTGTCTGTTTTGCTCCAACTAAAAGTTTCGTGAATAAATCTATATATATATAAAAGAAAGTCGTGTTAGTTACACCATTTATAACTCAAGAACGACTAAATCGATTTGTCTAAAAATTGGTGGGGAGGTAGAACCAGGAGAATGACATAGAATACTTTTAATCCCGCGGGAACTGAAACGGGAACGGGACTTACGCGGGTGAAACCGCGGGGCGCAGCTAGTAGAAAATAATCTTTAAAAAAATTATGGACATGGTATACCTAGGTCAACATAATAAATATGTAAATTACAACATTAAAATCCAACAAAAATGCTCAAAATTAGTTAGCTTAAATCGTCATATCATCGTTCAGTGAACTGAAATTTAATACGAAATTAAGAGTCCGCAGGTCACAATTTTGTATACGAAAATTAAAAAGAAAAAAATAAAACACAACTCGTGACCAAGACTTATTGTAACAAATCAGAAACGCCGAGGTAAAATGAAATTAAAATACGCAAATAATATGTTACAACACAATAATCAACTAAATTTGATCTTTTCAATGTGAGTTTTAATATTTTTCCTTTGTAATGGAAATTTAACATTTTTTATATAACATTCGTATACAAGAAACTGGAGGCCTCTTAACACTGCAAAATTATTTAAACCGTCTTTTCATTCAGAATCAGATTCGAAATGAAGTTAAGAGTTTCGTTGTTAACAGACTGAGATATCTAAATAAATGGAATTATACGAAACATAGTGTTTAATTGCAATATGGCGCCAGACCTATTCACTGAATCAAAGATCACCGAACTCTGAACACTTGACAATTGACTTTAGAGCTTGTTTTCAACTATTTTCTAACAAAGAGAACTGGTGAAGGCACCTCAAAGCAAAAATTTCTTTGTGCGACTTCAGAGTCAAAAGTCAACGACTTATTCCGAACTGACTTGTTTTTAAATTCATAGGCACTGTCCTATTCAGTCACTGACCCCAAGTAAACCATCCCTAAATCAATTAGTTTTACACAATGCTCTGTAGTTATTCTTTCATTTTTTCCCTAACAAATCGTTAAGAAGATCTTGATTAGTCAAATTGGAGTCTCCAAGTAAATTATTCCGATATTCTTTGGAACTTCTTCTGCTAGAAACAGAGCGCTTTCTAGCAGTCGGTATCTCATTATACATTTGTTCCGATAAAAGTTTAAAGTTATTATTTAACTCTGTCATCACTTCCGCATCCCCTTTACCGTTTACAAGTTCGCTGACCATATCGATTGCTTGTAATTGTTCAACTATTTTCTCGTTCTCAAATTTAGAGTTGTGAAATTGCTTCACATGTTTGTCTATCACTTTGCTACTTTTCTCTATGTCTTGTATAATGTCTTTGCAGTACTTTTCTATTGGTTTCCCTGAAGATGTAGAAAGCCTTCTGTCTCCAGATGATAGAGACAACCTTCGGTCTAATGAGCTGTTTTCTCTTTTTGGCTTTAATAGTTCCAGTTCGTCGCCACTTTTGAAATCGTGTACAGTAACTGTTGTATTAGTTTCTTCAACGGCATTGCTATAGAAAGAGACTGTAGAATTTTTTCTGTTGCCTCTAGATTTAGGTCTTTCTTCTATTTCCACTTCATCGCTTTCTGCAATCTGTTCTTCAATGGATTCTTCAGTAGACTTTCGTCTCAAAGAGCTAGCTCGTTCGTTCTTTTTCGATTCTTCAGGATTTTTAATCTTATTCATCAATTCTGCTTTCATAGCCTCCATTTTCCTTTGCATTTCTTCTGGTGATGCATTTCTTGATAGGTCTTCATCAAATATTGATAGATCAGCCATTCCATTTTGAACTGTTTTCGCAAGTTCTGTCATATCGTCGGAACCTTTCGAGTTCTTTCGACTTGACGAAGATCTTTGAGTGCTGATTGAATTTGAATTTGTTCTACTTCTCGTATATCGAGATCTAGTATCCATAGAGGAAGATGTTTCGTCATCATGAGACAAACCACTGCTTATATTTCGTGAAGTCTCACAGAGTTTAACTAAAATATTTTGATCCATCTGCAAAATACAATTAAAAATGTAAATGTAAATTATTCAGTAATTAGTTGAGCGCTTGAATAAATTCTAATGGACTGAAAGTAATTAATAATGCTAATCTTACTACTAATATTATAAACATGAAAAGTTGTCTGTTTGTCTTGCGATATAGTGGAAGCAATTATTTCATTAAAACTCATTTGTATGAATAATTTTAAAACGTCCTAAGAATTAGGTTCAAAGAAACCTAAAAAATTTTTGGCTTTCTTTTTTCGATAATTTTACCGAGGTTATCCGAGTAAAACCTTGAGGCGAAACTAACTAGGTATCTCATAAATTATTGATAATTGACTTTGAAGCTTTTCCACGAAATATATAGGTTTTGAACTTTTAGTCGTGTCTGGGTTAGGTGTATTTGTTAAATATTATGAATATTTGATTTTTTCGGTTTTTAACCCCTAAACGAACAAAGGTTTTAAGGGAAAGTTTGTTTGTCTGTAAGTGGCTAGATATAGCTTTTTTAAACATTCAAGTCATAATCGTGCCGTGCAATATTTATATTTATTTATAAATGTAACATATAAATTCCATAATATTTCTTAGTCATTAGTAACCCCACTCCGTAATATATCTTCGTTTCCCCGAGGTGAAAAAATAATATATTAATGGTATATATATCGAAGTTCGTTTGACAGTTTATAGATCCCCTGAAGATTTATCTGGCCTGGGTCCGGCACCCGTCATACGCATTTCGGGTAAGTAATTGTCACGGTGGAAAAAAAACATCGAGATGAAACTCTTAAAAAATGACATACAATGACACAAAGATGCTACCGATAAAGATGCTGCTATAAGTTGCTAGCTATCTACGGAAAAACGCCCGTAAGAAACTTTTAAGTTCCTTCAGCAAATGTAAAATTTAATGTAGGTCCCTAACAACGTTTTTGAAAGCGTTTGCTTCTCTGAATAAAAGCTTTGTCTTTTCTTAACAAGTTAGGGGTCTCACGGTTTCATTCGCGTAAGTCCCGCTCCCTATGTTCTTAACCAAAGTCCCATCTATCTCTACCGAAATTCATCAAAATCCGTTAAGATGTTTTAACGTAAAAGCGTAACAGACAGAATTACATTTGCATTTATAATATCAAGTATAGATGGAAACGCAAGGCACCTAGTATACTTAATAGAAGTAAAATTTCTGTGGGATACCTATTTAATAGGTACATAAGTACCTACTCAAGTAGTTATCTATTTACATATTATACAGGATGAACCATTTCGATGCGCTTTCAGGGGGATAACCTAAATTTTAAGAGATAACGAAAAATGCTGAAAGGACTAGTGTCCCCGATTTTGTCAAACACTAAAATCTCAGTATTCGATTTTTGAAAAATTTATCATCCTTACTAGGAATTGAACCTTGTTTTATTCCAAAAAAATAAACACTCTATATTATTGTACTGCTCCATAGTGTTACTGATAAAGTCTAAATCCTGGAAAGAACAATAGTATGGTAAATCGACAGAAATGTCTTTTTTTGGTATCTTTTATAGTTTAGGATATCCCCCTGAAAGCACGTGAAAATGGTTCATGTGGTTCATATGGTTCTGTGGTGCATAATCAAACGTTTTCAGATCAATCTGAGTAGGATCTATTCATCTCTGTTTTTAGACATTTCCTTTTGCCGCTATTTCAAGGGAAATCAATAGAAACACTTGCCGTCATATGGTCTCCAAATTTGACATTTTAAGACTAAAGTATACTTTAGTCTTAAAATATCAAATTTGGAGACCTACTGAGATTGATCTGAAAACGTTTGATTATGCCTTAGACGCCTTAGAGCCTCAGAAAGACAGTTTTTTGAAAAACTGTTTAGGTAAATGTTTATTAATATCAAAATATGTTTAATCAATGGTATTTTAATGAATGTACACCTATTACCTCGAAGACGGCTTGGTCGATTTTAAGAATAAGTACTTGTTTTCATACATCTTACTGAACCGGTTGGGATAAAAATATTTGGATGTTGAGTTTCTAAACGTACAAAATTTAATAAGTTAAACAAACGCAAACGGATCGGTTCTGGAATTACACATTATTAAGCTTCTTAAGCAATTCCGACAATATATACCTTCTAGCAGTGCCCCGCGGTTTCACCCGCGTAAGTCCCGAACCCGCGAGATTATCGGGATAAAAGGTAGCCTCTGTGTTATTCCAGGTTTCCAGCTACCTATATTCCAAGTTTCATGGTAATCGGTTCAGCGGTTTTTACGCGATTGAGTAACAAACACATATACTCACAAACTTTCAGCTTTATTATATTAGTAGGATAGGATGGGAACGATTATGCAGATAAAACTATTATGACGCAGTAAGTACAAATCGGGCATCGTAGGAAGGATCCATAGACGAAATGTTGTTGCGCATTAACAGTCGCTAAATTTTAACAGTTAGACCATCATAACACTATAATTTGAAAATTATGCAATGAAGGTATTTCTATCGTGACCGACAAAGAAATAAATTTTAATGAAAAAGACTAAAAAAAACTATATTTAATGTAATTAGCAAAACAGAAGTTAAATTACAAAAATAATTTAATTCTAATTTATTTTAAAACAGCTAACATTACGAGGGCTGCACTAAAAGTATCGGGAATGGAATATTTCCACTGTTCCTGTCATATTAAATCTTTTTAATTAAAAACTCCTTGGTTTTAATAATCGAATACCATTTATTTATTTAAAAAAAGAATCTCGGTCTTGTCACAATGTTTTGTCAAACTTGTTTAGTCGTTGAGAAAATGGAAATTCAGGCAACTTTAGACATTGGCATGAGTCAAATACAAATGATCTTGCATGAACAATTAGGTGTAAAAAAGTTGTTTTCCCGATGGATACCGCATTCGCTCTGTGAAGAGCAAAAAGCGGCTCGCGTTACTTGGTGCGTCAGAACTCTCGAAAGATTCGACAAAGAAAGACAGGATCCTCAAATGCTGTATACAACATCGTATCAGGTGACGAATCCTGGATATACGCGTACGAACCCGAAACAAAAAACCAGTCACGAGTTTGGGTGTTCGAAAATGAGTTAAAGCCAACAAAAATTGTTCGTTCACGGAGTGTTGCAAAAAAAAAGGTGGCCACATTTGTCTCCAAAACCGGCTATGTTGCGACTATTCCTCTTGAGGGACAAAGAACGGTTAATGCAGAATGGTATGCTAGCATTTGTTTGCCACAGGTCGTTTCTGAAATCCGTAAAGAGAACTGCAACCGCCGCATCATCCTCCATCACGACAATGCGAGTTCTCACACCGCGCACAGAACAAAAGAGTTTTTAGAGCAAGAAAACATAGAATTATCAGACCGTCCGCCGTACAGCCCTGACCTAAGCCCTAATGATTTCTATACTTTCCCTAAAATAATAAATTGCGTGGTCAGAGATTTTCATCACCTGAAGAAGCTGTGGACGCTTACAAAACGGCCATTTTGGAGACCCCAACTTCCGAATGGAATGGTTGCTTCAATGATTGGTTCCATCGTATGGAAAAATGTGTCAAATTTCGCGGAGAATACTTCGAAAACCAATAAATACATTTTTAAATAGTAATGTTGTGTCACTTCCTTGATTCCCGAAATTTTCAGTGCCGCCCTCGTATAATTATAACACATACCTAACTCATTTTATTTTTACAACTTTGTAACTATAAGAGTTTAACACTACGTTTTCCGCAACATTTGATTTCTGCAAATGTTTCGTCTACGGGTCTTCCGTCAGTGCATTACCTGTACCATGTAGTAGAAAAAAGTAATAATAATTTAAACTTCCCTCTTTCCTCCTAACGGGCATTGACAAATCATGTGTCACGTTCCCTACAACATTTGGGGAAACCTTTGTATGAAAGTTGGGCAACTTTAAAAACGCCACGCCGAAGCACTGGACATCAATTTTTATCACTAGGCCTAGTGATTTCAAACACACATGTCTCGATTCCGTGCGGAGTATCGGAATAAAAAGTACCCTATGCTTTATTTCAAGTCTCCAGGTAGGTATCAAGTTTCATCGAATTCAGTTTAATAGTTTTTGAGTGAAGAAGTAATAAATATACTCGTCAACTCACTCACTTTTGCTTACAAACTGTCACCTTTTCAATTTCAGTAGAGTGTAGGTACTTACATAACTTCTGTCATCGTTCAGGTAATTCCGCTCAGTCCGCGCCGTGCTGCCGTCGTGAGCGGACGCCCTTCCCTTGCTTAACGGTCGAGTCGAGTTTATATTAGACGTGAGTTTTGTTGGCGACTTAACCCCGCGAGACGCTGCCGTGCTTAACATCTTTTCTTTTATCTAGCGAAAGAATTAGAATACTTAAATTTAAAGGCCATTGCCATGCCCATTAAAGAATTTTGCACACACCTTAGACTTACTTTTATTTTACAGAGAGTAAATGTAACTAAGGCTTCCCTCAGGATCATCTCTGAACAGGTAAAACCAGACGTGTTTTATCGGCGTTTTTACGATATTGGTTTTTTACAATTTGTCTAAGGACGGCTACAAAATTTCCACACATTGATGTAATATTAATGCATGCGTTTATGCGGAAAGCGTAAGTGGGGTTGCTTATAGCTGTTAGAATTAAAAATATAAAGATTTTCCTAACCTTAATGATGCAGGCATTCAGCGGCAATTACTTGATACCTAATGATTTTTGCAATTTTAACTCTTAATATGTCGTGTAATGGACCTAGAAATCTTTCAAGGACTTGCACGTATATGGTTTTTGTCGTTAATTACCTCAATAATAGTCGATAGTTTATCAGCATTATTAATAGCCATATCTAAGTCTGCTCTAGTATCTTTATGTTTATTCATCTCATTCTGCAGCTGATGTTTAAAGTTCTTCGCTTCGAGAGCTATCCGTCGGTTTAGCATCATGATCATTTCATTCTGACCTTGGATTTTGGATGTCAGGTCTGACACTTGAGCTTGGAGCTTCTCTCTTTCATGGAGATTCCTGGAAATACAGGTAAAATTTACGGACTTTTTAGTAAAGAACCATTAAAAACCCGGCCCAAGTGCGAGTAGGACTCGCGCACGAAGGTTACCGTAACAATATCACAAAAAACACGTTGTATGGGTTTAACTCTTTAACTTTTTAACCGACTTCAAAAAAGGAGGAGGTTCTCAATTCGTCGCGTATATATATTTTTTTTTTTTTTTTTTTTTTTTTTTTTTTATGTTTGTTCACCGATTACTCGAAGGTGGCTTTACCGATTAAGATGGTTCTTTTTTTAATGGAAAGGTGGAAGCCCCGAGGTGGTCCCATAAAAATTTGGTGAGGATCTGATGAGGATCTTCGAAGTGAGGACCGGGAATGCTCCTCAAAAACCTGTATTCAATTCACTTGTTCACCGATTACTCGAAGGTGGCTTGACCGATTGAGATGGTTCTTATTTTAATGGAAAGGTGGAAGCCCCGAGGTGGTCCCATAAAAATTTGGTGAGGATCTGATGAGGATCTTCAAAGTGAGGACCGCGAATGCTCCTCAAAAACCTGTATTCAATTCACTTGTTCACCGATTACTCAAAGGTGGCTTGACCGATTGAGATGGTTCTTTTTTTAATGGAAAGGTGGAAGCTCCGTTGTGGTCCCATAAAAATTTGGTCAGGATCTGATAAGTATCTTCGGAATGATGGACAGGATAGCTGCCCAGAATGTAATAAATTATTAATTTTATTTGTTATCGTTACTTTCTACATATTGAAATGACTTTTTTTCTGAGAAATAACTAGGTATACCTATTAAGTTTATACTATAATAGGCAAGAGACATTTTGGAGGACTTTACACATTGAGACAGATCAAGCAATTGGAAATAACACTCTGGAATGAATGGGGCATGAGTCATATAAGACTTATCTTGAATGTCTTATTCATAGAACGGCAGTGGGTGTCACACAGGGGTTCCGTAATTGTTATCGTTATGGTGTGTACAACCAGCAGTCAGCTAATATTAGATCATTTCTTTGACACAACTTATATGGTATAAAAAATAGTCACTCAACAAAAACGAACGGTCAAGAAAGTTTGCGGCCGGCTGCACTTAGCGCTTGGCGCCTAGCTATGTAACTTGTCAGAATGCAAACAACTAGGCACTATGCGTAAAAGAAGCCGCTTGCCTATCCGGCCGCAGCCTAAGAGCGCCGCGAGGCGTCTACCACTGGGTAAACTGTGTCCATACTTACTTATCCTTAGTAAGGTCAACAAGATGCTGATGTTCATCCTTCAGCATCTGATACTGCATGTCTCTCTCCTTCATCTTCTGCGACAACTCCTTGAACTGCGCCTTCAGTTGTTTGTACTTCGTTTGTTGGACACGCATCTCTTCGCTGTGAGAGTTCAGTACTTGGGGTAGCTCCGCGTTTGAGTTCTCATATCTGGAGGTAACGATGATTTCGAACTTATAGTTAGGCCTTAGACTTAGACTTACGACTACTAGTGCAATCTTAAAGACGGGTCAGATCTTATTTTACTGCTGTCTTTCTTCTTCTAGTGTTACATTTTAGACCATATCATCACTTTCCATCAGGTGAGATAGAGGGCCAACGCACTTATATCATGCATGATTAATACTTACAATAGCAAGGAAGATCCTACCTTAGGAAAATATACAACGTGTAACAGGCTAGCCCAGTAGTACTCGCCAGGCTTTCGTTTTGTGCTCGGAAGGTCACGGCTTTAGAACAATAATATAGAAAAGCTTATGTAAATATTTTCATACAAAAAAAGTAATTCAAGAATCCGTTGCATGACGTGACAACCCTAGGAAGATACGTATAACTACATGCGCTGCGCAATCTCATATATGTACCTATTCTGAGGCGTTGAGTGACACCGGTTCGGTGCTCCCGCCGCGCGTCGTGCGCCGGATACCTACCTAGCTACCTTACCTACCACATGTGGACATAGGTACAAATTAATAACCAGGCTCAGGGGCGCCGAGTCCGTGGGTGCTCGGGTGCTCCAGCACCCACGAGAGGTACCGAGCACCTTTCCATTAAAAAAATAATCATCTCAATCGGTTGAGCTATCTTCTAGTACCTAATTGAAAAACAATTGAATTGAATACATCGTTTTTCCGTTCATCACTTCGAATATCTTCGTCAGAGCCTCACCATATTTTTATGAGACCACCTCGGGGCTTTCCATTAAAAAAATAACCATCTCAATCGGTCAAGTCATTATCGAGTAATCGGTGAACAAACATTAAAAAAAATATGTACACGACGAATAGAGAATCCCGTCCTTTTTTTGAACTCGGTTAAAAAAGCTGGAGCACCCACGGGTATTATAAAAACCCGGCGCCCCTGACCAGGCTAGAAAACTGCTGCTACAGACATTGAGCGGTCAATTGTTGATTCACGAGTTCAAAAAAGAAGTAGGTACTACTCACTCGCGTAGTTTATTCCACTTCATCCATTTTAAGTAATCCATATTTCACATTGGTTTCACAAACACTAAATTAGCACAGCAAAACATTCTCACATTATCGCTCGTTGCGATATGGTTCGATGTCAGACTTGCTAATGCAAAGAATGCCGCGTGACCCAACGCCCGACACTATGTTTTTCATGGCGCTGTTTGTGACAGTATCGTTATTGGAATACGTACGTATTACCACGGGTATCACTCATTTTAGTTACGAAAGCGGCTACACTACGCACGAGACCTTATTTCGCAACTTCTAGCACGAGACTGACCGATGGAAGCTATAGGTAAGTAGTCAGGCCGCCTACATTAAGGGATGCTAATAAAATAATATCGACCGATGGTATCGATTTTTTCTCCGTTTTATCGACGTATAGCCGATCACCGTGTAGGCGGTCGGCTAATATGTATTTGCTAGGAACCTACTTCTTTTTCCTATATTCGTGTATAGTGGTGTGGCTCACCTAGTGTTAAGGTTTCAGGTCGCCCTAAGGCCGCTAACTTGATGTTTCGACTTTTATCAGAGATAACAATGGGGACCTACTGCTTGACCGCTTGGTGCGGTCAATTCTAATTAATGACCGCACCAAACGTTGCTTAACCCGCACGATCATTCGAGACCGGCAGGTGTAACTAGACCAATAGCACAGTACATAGAGGGAATAGGCTCCTCAATAAGTAGCTACTAAAACTAACATACTACTAGTCCAAAAGTAAGGTAAATACTATGGTAAGTACTTACAAATCTTAGTAATTACGTTACTTGCATCATTTTAAGGAACTATTCTGTTTATCACTCTAAACTTTTTCATCAAATCACCATTTATTTATGTTGATTTCTTTTAAGTAAATAAAATAGACTTAGGTATTGAATTTCATACAACGATAAAAGGTATTTAAGTTTTTTTGTCCCTTAGAGCCACACCTTTCGATCAAAAAGTCAACATGACAAAAAAATCTACATAGGTACTTGTAGAACCGGACTATAGCTACAAAGGGGTTTTCGAAAGTTCGGTGATTTTTATCAGCCGAACTTTTGCTACCTAAAAGTTGCCCTAGTTCGGTCAACCGGACTAACAACCGGACTATAGCTACATGACCGTAGAACTGCATTCAGTTTAAAAATGCGACCTGTAGAGAAGTAGCAACAAACCCACAAACTGACAGATAAACGCAAATTTTGCCAGTTTTGAACCAGAGATGCTTCGTTCACTCGGTCAAAAAATTTAAGTTATTGAAAATATCGACAAGTATCGATATACTTTAAAACGTAAAAGTTACGTCCTTTTTGGGCGGTTTTTCAAAAATGGCTTCCGTCGAATCATAACGCAGCTCGAGTCGGGCGGCTTCTTTGGCGGCGCCGCCGACCAATGACACGAATCGTCGGCAAAAAGGACATAGGAGTCAAAGAGCGCCGCCCGCGAATGATAGACAAGCGGCGTCTTGGCTACCGCCAAAGAGCCGCCTAGCGGCACGCCACAAAGGACGCCGCCCGCGCGTGCGGTACACGAATTTTAAGGTTCCACAGAACAGCAGTCAAACCCATTACCTACCATACTTCAAAAACATCACTGATTTCTGTATTTAAAACGCAAGTGCATATTCGTCGAACACTAATTCCTAAGGGTACCTCTAGTTACGTAATAATGTTTAATCGTGTTAATAATAAATAAATATTGCACAACCTTACACAAGCGCAATCTAGCCCCAAACTAAGCACTGGGCTTGTACTATGGGTACTAAACAATGGAAAATTACACACAATTTTTTTTTGTAAATCAATACATCTTATAATTTATACACAGAAAGATACCCAAACCAGGTACAAATATTATTGTATTAATTATTATTGTTTATTGTTAAACATAAATATTTGTACCCGGCGGGAATCGAACCCGCAGCCTTCTGCATTGCAGTCGGGCGTTCGCCCGACACGACACACAGAATGCTCTCTCTCAAGGTATCTAAACATTTTATGAAGATATTATTTTATTATACGGAACCTTGCTTTCATATTCAAAATTTTATCTATTTTTGGGTAAATCCCCGGCACAGTCCGTGGTAAGTATGTATACGACTGGAAGCCAATCCAATTAGCACTTACGTTATGAATTCCCTTAGGTAGGTACATCAGTTTTTAACATTGGCAAAGATTAGTATTTTAGCACTGCTGAAAGGAACTTAGTACTTAACCGTGTAGGTGAAGCAGTTCTCTCCGCTCACTAGTAGTAAAGGAACGAAAAAGGGGACACATTAACATCACGAGCTAAGTAGCCAACGACAAAAAAGCAAAATAGGTACCAACCTCTACCGCAAAAAAAATTGAACGGTAACGGTTTTAGTAATATGCTCCGTTATGGTGGGCGAATATCTTTAGTAGGTACTTTAACCGTAGGAGTAGGTATAGTATCGTCTAAAAATAATGACGTTAGCAACTCGTTTAAAACGCATCTAGGAACCCTTCTAAATGCATCTTAAAACGTAAATGTAATCGTCCTGTGATTCCGCTTTTATGCGAAACAGCTGATTTTCTAGGTCAACAGCCGCTATTAGGGTTGCATCACTAAGTGATTCCAAGGTTTTTTGCGTGAACTTTGAAACTGAATAACTCTTAAACCGTGAGAACTATTTAGATGCGGTTTTTACCAAAGGATTCAGGACATCACCCGCAAGCCCTGGACTTCGGATTAAAGGGGTCTCCCTGTTACAAATTGTATAAAGTATTATTATTACATAATTAAAATATCGAGCCGCTTATAAACAAGAAAACTGAATCTAATTCTCGGATCTAAGTCGGGTATTGTTATTTTTAAATTCTCTTACCCACCACGTTTCGACTACGAAGTCGAAAATGCAAAAATAACAATACGCGAATAAAGCTCGCAAGAAATGTTAATATGACACAAATCGTGCAAGTTTAAAAAGTTCATTTGAATCTAATTTTGTCTCAATTTAGATATTGAAATAATTATGGATCTTCCTAAAATAAATATATGAATAAAACAGTTGTTAAAGTAAAACCGAACTTAGAAAGGTGAACCCGGAAACCTTTCCCAGTTAGATTTTGGCTGTTTATCTGGAGTTAACATTAAAAGAGGTTCAAGGTTGTCTCATTTGTTAATTCATTCATCTTGTCATTTTCATGTCAGCTTAATAAAGCAAACCTAGATTTGAGTTAGGTACGGACAGGCATGTTTTTCTTCGCCTTTTACGGGAATAGAACATGATTAATTAATTCTAACTCATTTTGTTTAAAATGTTCTGACGTTGAACAAGACACTTTTGTGTTTTAATTTAATACAAACATTTATCTTAAAATTAACCCATTTTTCTTATTTTAATCGCGTTACTTTAATTATAATCAAAATTTATCAACGCCTTACGTTTCGAAGTATTTTCAAATCTCTTGCTTACGGGTAGACTGAGTAATTTTAATTTTGTAGCCCGCATTTTTCTCTTTGACTTTTGGAGAAAAAAATACATGAAACTGTTATTTTTCTCTCCTCTTTCCTATTACCTAAAACTCACCTATGGTGGTTATGATTCTTCTTAAATAGTCTCGTCGTCTCTTAGAAGACATAGGCAACCTTTGCAAACTTAGCTAAGAATATGCCTTAGGAATGAAACCCATAGGAAAAAAAATAGGAGTAGACGAGAATACTCCATTTTTAACATGGATTTAATAAAACGTTATGAAGCAGCCGTACATAAAATCTTCCAAACAATTTCATCACTTTGAGAAGGGAGTATTCCCATAATTTTAAAGGGATTTAGGCCAATGGATGTACCAACGTTTCAACCTTATTTTGTAGGCAAACAACCTGTTTTTTGTATTCTGAACACGATTCTCACAATTTTTTACCCTACGTTTGAGAAATAAATACATTTATTTAGTTACATACAGAAGTACCTCATTGTTGTCAGAGAGACATAGTTTCTTAGTAATCATTAGGTACTCCTGTGATATAGCATAAATATAGATTCGAAACGTCAGTAATCGAGTACAGAAAAAAAAAGTTAAGTCACTAAGACTTCGGAACATACTTATTATTAAAATTACATTTAACCGGGTCTTAGTCGCGTATCTATTATTATTTCATTTACTTACCTATTTCCCTGCCAGTTTTGAAGACTTATTGTAACATAGGTAGTTGAAACGTGGAGTTAAGGACATAAATCATAAAAATAATAATACGCGATAAAGACCCGGTAATATGTAATTATGTTACCAAATAATGTGAATTTAAAAAGTTCACATACCTACTTATTATTCCTGTTAACACTTTAATCCCGTGTTCAAAAAGGGTTCAAACTTAGGGTAAATCCAATAAAATAACCGTAAAAGGGCTAGTATCATGGCGCACTGATGAATTTTCTTATCTTCATCGTTTCGTTTATTTAAATGGACTCGACGCCTGAGGGGCATTTAATCCAATTGTTATGACCCCGTAGTATGTCGATAGACCTTTATTTTATGGGGTAAGCACTTGGGTTTAAAAATATATACCTACTCTGATGTTCTATTTTTTATTTTAAGTGCTATTAAGCCTGCACTAGAGGCGTAGTTACATGGAATTTTAAAAGAAATTTACATCTACAAAAGCATGCAAACATGCCTAAATTGTAGTAGATGGCTAAGCATACAGATGCAAAAATATTTCTAAGTAACTCTAATCGTTTTTCTTCTTCTAACGCCCCGTATAGAATACTCATAATTAGTGTAGGTACTTAAAGCAATATATTAAACACTTACTCTACTCCTAGGTTTTATCTGAATTTACAATTTCCAACCTTATCCCGAGTTCCTAAATAAAAAGATTAATTTTCTAGGTAAATACCATATCTCGGCGTTATCAAATTATAGTTAGTTATAGTTCTAATATTAAGAATAACAGTGAAGTTATGTACTTATGTAAATATTTATCAATCTACAAATAAAAGTTAATAAAAGCAGTCAAATATTAGGATCTAGAGATTGATAAATCAGTATTGAGTAGTAATTAAACCTTTACCTAAGTATATTTGTAATCACTCCTAATCAGCTACTGCTATGCTACCCATTATTTTATAACTAAATTTGAACTAGAATTAGAATTTGAAATAGAAAATTAGTTCATAAGTGTAGCACACTTAAGCAGGTCCATAAACATAAATGGTCAAATCGTTATTTTGAAAAGCAAACCCTTACCTTTGCAAAGCAATTTCCTGTTTCTTCTGAATGGCTCGTAAGACGCGGTTCTCATTGCTTAATTCCTGAAAGCACAAGATTGAAAGCTATTTCAACGAATATTTGTTAACATCTTGTTCCGTGAAAACAGCATGAAATTTTAATTAAGGTTGTTAGGAATACAAATAGGTACAAGAAATCAAAAGAGAACCTCGAATACAAAAGAGCAAGTAGATACATTAATTGTTTATTTAAATCGCCAAATATAAAATACAATAAAAAGAAAACATGAACACCACAAGGGGGGGTCGATCTCTTCCAGGCAACCTTTTGATGGACAAGAAGTGGAGGAAAATGATAAGATATAGTTTATCTAGGATTGTGATAAAATAAATAAATAATATATACTAGAACCACACTACACAGCATTCCGATACAGCTACAAATAAATATGGCATATTATAATGAGCACACAGCGCCGCTTAGCTCCAAAACTAGGCTTGTATTATGGTGATCAGTAACGGAAGTTTTTTTTTTTTTTCAAAACATGTACCGTATGTAGGTAGGTATAGCACCTACACACTAGAAAAACACCCAACCAAAAATATCTAGGCTACCTAGAGTCTAACCCGCAACCATGGAAACCTAGAAACAGATGACTAACCTGTAGATGATAATGAGCATCAGCCAACTGATTCTGCAGCTGCTTCACCCTGTGAGTCTTGGCTGACAAGACCCGTTGAGTGACGAAGCGATCCCCGCTTTTGCTCCTTACAGATTGACCGGACATGTCCGTTAGTGGGTTCAGAGGGTGGAGACGTTTGCGTTTGTTTAACAGATTGAGTCGAGAGTTGCTAGAATATACCGACTCTAATGACTCTTTGCTGGAAATTTAGAAAAAGATTCATTTAAGGTTAGACAGAAAAGTTTGTAATTTTTGGCACGTCGCATAGAGTTATGATTTTATAAGTCTTGGCATAGCAGCCAAGATCGGCTGAGTGATGAACCTATATGAGTGACTCATGAATACTTTTTGTCTCCGCTCTTTCTGCTTACAGCTTGAATTGACATTCCGTTAGTGGATTCAAAGGGTGGAGACGACGTTAGACCGTTACGAGCTCCGGCCGGGTTCAAGCAAATCCATTGCTCGGCCGCCACTCGGTTCGCCAGACAGACCGCCGATTGACTGCTCGCCGAGTAATAAACAACGAAGCTCGGACCCGTGACGGTCTAATATAAAGGCATTGGTTGAATCGAGAGTTGCTAATTGACTCTTTGCTGGAAAGTGTGAAAATATTAGTTTAGGCTGAGTCATTATTCATTAAAGAGTGTAATTTATGCCAAGTCTCGCATAGTTATAATTTCATAAGTCCTGGCAAACAAGATCCGCTAAGTGGAGATTGGATTATCATTAAAATAATAATCTAGACCATTTTTAAGGTTTTGTGATGCTGATATGAGTTAATTTTAACTCAGTTTTCGAAACCAGTTGCTTTAGATAACAATCTCTTAAATCTGAAGCAGGAAGCCTTCGTCTAGAGACAAGTATTACGGCAGCTACTGCTGAAAACTAAGTAGGTAGATATCTCTATCTACTAATTTTCGTTCGTAATTTTATGGTATCAATAATCACGTGCTAACACTTATATAAACCTAGTCACTTAGCATTTCAAGAGGCGAAAAGCTTACATACTCATTTTATTTACCCCACCTCCTAAAAAAAATCGTCAACAAAATGGGTAGCTTAGGTATCTAATGCTCCACAACGTTCTACCACAAAATTCGCCCGAATGTTATTGTGACAAATAGGCTGAATTATTTACGTACCTAACCTAACATTATTTAAATTTAAAAGGTCTCACACGAAAACGTACTTCACCCTTACCTACGTTATCTCGAGAGTGGAGAGGAAAGAAGGTAACCAATAGGTACCTACCCACGTAGGCAGACAGACAGGTACACTTAAATAATATCAACATAAGTAATGGACTTTCCCTGATGGAGACAAATAAAACATAATAATTTATGTCTGCCTGTAGGTAGGTACAGTCTGGTTCAAAAGTGGATCTTTACTGAGCAAAAAAAATATGGCCCTAATAACTTTTTCTTTATTAACAATCTTACTTAAAATTATAAACGCGAACGTTTGTAGGTACCTACGTATGTGATTTTGATACTACACGTAAACACTAGTAAACCGATTACGATGGAATTTGGAATATACGTAGCTACCACTAGAACCACAGACTTTTAGAACCTTAAATTATACTTTATCCAACTACTTAGGTATATTATACCGTACTAAACTAATACTATACTTAGATACCTACCTATATTTGGAATGTGAAGTTTGTGTAAGTATAAGTAGTAAATAAACGAGTATGGTGGTTGTTACTCCTTCATCCAAAAACTACTGAACCAATTGCGATGAAATTTGGTAATGCAAATAGCTGAGCTGGAAATCTAGATTAGTACAAATAAGCTATCTTTTTATCCCGATATTCCTTCGGGTTTGGGACTTGGGCAGGTGAAACCACGGGACGCTGGTAATAAAATAATAAAAAACCTATGTGTGAGCCCTAGCCCGCATTGTGTCTATGCCTAGATCTAGGCTAGATCATCTCTAGATGTAGGCCAGTGTTATGGATAGATAATATTGAATAAGTGGGTAGGTATAAATGTACTATCACTTACGTACTTAGTTAGAATTTCTAGGAACACTCTAAGTAGGTGCATATTAAATATCATACAAAAGCGACATCACACTCAAATCAATACAATATTACAAGGATAGGTAGATATACCTACCTATCTAAATATAGGTTTATGCCAAACAGTCCCATCGCTTAGATATCGATAAAATTGCAACACGACAACTTTGCGAAACTTAGCGCAGGGAAAAAATGGAAAACTAACTCCTTTATAAGTAAACAAATCTTTTAAAAAAATATGAAAACTGGCTGCCATACAGCAAGCGGAAGTTCAGATTTTGTAGGAAAATTTAAATAAAAGTAGCTTATGTGTTATCCCAGATCTCCAGTTAGCGACAAGGTAACTAAGTTTCATTGCAATCAGTTCACTTTTTGCGTGAAAGAGCAGCAAACATTTTCACAAAATAAAATAGTTCTATTTATATATTAGGTACACATAATATAATTTTATTATTATCCCGCGGTTTCACCCGCATATTTCTCGATCCAGTGAGAATTTAAAAAGCCCATTCTTATTGGATACCTACCTCCACATCATCATAAAGAACATATTCTCCAAATACCACGTCTCTAGGTATAATTAGGACCAGCGGTTTAGATTGGTTTAGACTGTGCGTTGATATAGAGTTCAGTAATCCAGTCAGGACTTTGAATTTTTGTATTTAGAAGTCAAAATCATTATTTTGATTGGAACTTCGGGTCTGGGTCGCGTTTCTACACTTTTTGTAAAGTTTAAGTATGAACTAAGTTCAGAACAGAAATCGTGTGTTTCAAAAGTGAATACCTACCTATTATGAAATCAAATCACTTACCGTGGATCTTTTTTGTTCTTTTCTTCCGGTAATAAACTCAGCACTGACATTATTTTTAAAGCTCCATTTTATGGTAAAAAGGAATCAAAGCTCGGGCGAGCTTTCAGTTTGTTTGTTTGCGGCCGCGTTGCCATGACAACCGCAATGTCAGATCGATTTCGAAATTGATATTTGATAGGTTGAATGGTTATTAAAAAAGAGATTTTACTCACATATCTCACTTTGTCAAGGGTAAAAAACCTTGGAGTAGCTGTAATTATTACTCTAAGGTAAAAACGTTTTTTTATAAGGTTTGACCGACTTCAGAAAAGGAGGTATTTGCTTATTTTCTAGCTGTTGTGCCCCGCGGTTTCACCTGCTGCGCCCGATCCCGCGGAAATATCGGGATAAAAAGTAGCCAATATTTTAATCCATATCTTAAGTTTCAAGTAGTCGGTTCAGTAGTTTTTGCATGATTGAAACACAAACATCTAAACTTTCGCATCCTCCTAATATTATAAAGTTGAAAGTTTGTGAGTATGTGTGTTTGTTACTCAATCACGCAAAAACTACTGAACCGATTGCGATGAAACTTGGAATATAGCTGGATACCGGGAATAATACATAGGTCACTTTATATCCCGATACTCCGGCGGGAACAGGACTTACGCGGGTGAAACCGCGGGGCGCAACTAGTTTATAATATTTGTTGGATTCTTTATTGGCCTTGCATTTAAGCTTTTTGAGCTTTTTAGGTGAAAGAATTTTGAAAATGAAGCTCGTTGGCCTCGCTGCAACAGCCAATCTTGAATGGTCGTGCGGGTTAAGCAACGTTAGCGCTGCCATTACTTGGATGGGTGACCGATATTTGTGTGTAGCAAAAAATCATTTTATTGAGCTCCTCCGTGCTTCGTAAGGCACGTTAAGCAGTTGGACCCGGTTGTTATCTGTGATAGCAGTCGTTAGGTCAAGTTACTAAGCCTTAGGGCGACCAGCTCCTAGATTATCTATCCAGTGGATGTCTGACAACAGCGGAAAATAACAGGCACTATGCAGTACATTGCTGCTTTGAGGTAATTACCGGTAATAACCACGTTACCTCAAACCAGCAATGTACTGCATAGTGCCGTCATTTTCCACGGTTGTCAGACGTCCACTAGATAGACTAGTAGTTCGCCCCGAACTGAGACCTCACGAGAATCTATTTACAGAGATTTTGTTTTTTGTAGGATTTTAACACCAACAGCTTTATTTTTTTACAAAATAAGAATTATTATTAAACAAATAATATAACGAAAGACAAGAAAAACGATAACACAACAAGAATTATTATTCCTTAATTACGACAATCGACCACAATTTGTAACTTATACATGAATTTACATTGAACATTAATGGACGTTAACATTCTCTACAAAAATGTCAGATCTTGGAGTATATATCGCAAGCAAACGCAACGATACCGCGATCTAAGAGGGATGTCGAGCGCCATCTATTGACAAATTTTTGGAACTTGATTTTTTCTCTTTATGCACGCCCTATCTCCCCAACCCCCCTACCGATCCGGCTCATCTTCGAACTCATAAATTCTATTGACCTAAACTACGCGCTTACCAAAATTCATGAAGATCGGAGCTACGATATTCAAGTTATCGTCGAACAAACATACAAAGTTACAAAAATACAAGCGCCAGGCCCGTCTACACTGGACCTCACTCGCTTCGCTCGTTCGGTCAATAATCTGTGGGCAGAACAACTCTAACACTAGGTGAGACACATCACTATAGGAAAAGAAGAAGGGTGAAATAAAAAGCCAGTACTTTGATAACAAAATAATATACTTATTTAACAAGTTGGTAAACGTCAACAATGTTTTTATTTACACATTTATATGCAACCTATCAAGTCAAATACACGTCATAGCTTGGCAAAAATGGCTTCAAAACGGACTTATTTTAACCGACTTCCAAAAACGGAGAAGGTAAGCAATTCCGATGTATCTTTTTTCATTTTACTAGGAACACTTTATTTCTTCAGTAGCTGCGCACGGTTTTATCCGTGTAAGTTGCATATCCCGTGCAAATATCAGGATTAAAAGTAGCCTATGCGTTTTTCCGGATCTCCAGCTATCTGCGTACGTAGTTTTATCGCAATCGGTTCAGTAGTTACTTGTATTCCTACTTGCACACAAACTTTTACATTTACAATAGTAGGATACGAAACATACCCAGATTTGCCATGGCAAAATAGTTATTTTCAACTATTTCTGCCAAGCTGTGACTCTCAAAATTATATAAAATAAACAAAATAATCGGATACAATCGAAAATCATTTGTGATTTTAAGAGCATTTCCTAGTGCACGTTTTCCCATACAACCCTATCATCTGTTGTCTTAGCGTTTGTATGGAGAAGCGTTCACCCGTCTGCCCTCTTAAGACTCCCACACATCTGGGTACATATTCTATAACTTTGGTCTCAATATAGCTTGAGCATCGTTACATTTTTTCTCGAAAACGGTTCTTTACGTAAATATTTTTTTTTACTTCATTCTGAAAAAGGTTACTTATTTTTGCAAAATTGCTAACAAATTGGTGAAGCTATCGGTGGCAAATATGGCTTTGGACAGAGTGGTTTTTTTACAAGTTAATTCACTATAGTAGTTAATCATAGATGGCGCTTTATTCAATTTGATTAATCGATAAGATTTCGTCATTCATTCTAAGTAAAACTTCTAGGAAAATATTGCCTTATTTCGACGTCTAAAAGAACTATTAGTTTTATTGTTAGTGATTTTTTTTTATTTCACGTAGAAAATGAAATCTCACATTGTGAATATTGTGATAGATAAAAATACAGTTTTATCGATTCGATATTATTGATCAACTCGGTGATCGAAGGCGGATCGAATCGATAAAAATCAATAATAAGTAATTTATTGATGAATCGGTACTGTAAAAATAATTTGAATATCTGTCATTTCCCGCTGAAATATTACAAATCCAAATATGCAAACTTTTAAAATAGATGGCGCCAAAGGCTTCACATGTAAATTAAAAAATTCAGCTGTCAATTGTCAAAAAATCCTATGGGAGCGTCAACATTTTGTCAAACTTATATTTTCATAGTTTCTTAGTAAACCACTCGAATAAATATCAGATCGCGATATATCGATTAAATAGTACATCACAGCTTTGCTAAGATCGATAAATCGGTGAGCTAGGTTAAAAAGATAATTTAGAAGATTCTGCAAGCAAGTCTGCTTTTTAATTTTTATCTGCAACTGATAACTATAATAAAGTCGATGAATGACGTTTAAAATCAAAGTCATCAAAAGCATGATTGAGTTTGTATTAGATGCTTAAACTGTCTTTATTTTGATGTCATATCTCTAGTGAAAAGTTATGGACAAGTGCACACTTATTGTGATCGAGTTTGAAAGCAGAAAATCTTGCAGGATCACCAAAACCACCTTTTTAACTCTGCGGAGAACATCACTCTTGTCCTTTGATACTTAAATTATAAGGTATCCATGCATCGACTAAAATTTCCGTGGCAAGAACCGAACTCGCGCTAACTGAGAGCAGGCGACCTTCCAACTAGTGTACGCGGCCGACTGAGGTCACGGTGAACTTCGGTAAATGCATTTTACCTTGAGTCTAATATAATCTGTGATTTTCTTCTAAGAACTCTGTTTTGCATCCCTGTTTTGTTTCTCCCATAATCTGGAATTAAAAATCGCTTGTCAATAACAGAAAATGGCTTGTTGTAACAAAAGGGTGACAAAAAAATTACATTAATTCGACAACTGTCTTTTTCACTCTGGCTTATAATTATGTGAAAACATCTCGCTTTCGTTTTCAATTGTAGAGATGACTTTACATGACGACGATAGATAACCTATCAGTCTTATCAGTTCTATTACTATATCACAATTTTTTTTTACGAAAGACTTGAAAACCAAAAAAAAACGAAACTTGAGGAAATGAAAAATAACCTATTTCCATTCCCCTTCAATCTTACCCAATATTCCCCCCTTAAACGGTTAACAAGAAGAGGGTGAAAATTGAATTAATAATATTACATTTCATTTTCGTGACAAAGTCCATTCGTGGAAAAGTCTTTCGTGATAAAAAGTTTCGTGATAAAGTTGATTTATGAAAAAATATTCGTGATAAAGTTTTCGTCAGTAAGTCTTTCATAGTAATATTTTAACTGCGTATTGTTACTTTTAAATTCTCTTACCTCGACGTTTCGATCATGTTACAATGATCTCGGTTTGTTTTGCGTTTGCTTAATCGCGATTATCGGGCGCGCGTATCATTACGTCTCGGTCGCGAGGGGTCAGCCGTAACACGATCGAAACGTCGAGGTAAGAGAATCTAAAAGTAACAATAGGTGAGTAAGACCCGGTTAAAATATAAGTACGAGTATAAATCGTGTAAGTTTAAAAAGTTTATTAGAAAGTCTTGCGTGATACAGTAACAGAGCCAGAGCGATCGCCGTACTCGGCTGTTTAATTCTAAAAGTGGTTCCGATTCCCGTGTAGTACAGTGTACAGTGTAGAGTGTAAAGTGACCTGTAATACAAGGAGGTGGGGTCGGCGATGAGGTCGGCATGCGTCCCCCGCTCGGAGACGGCGCCGCGCTCCAGCACCAGTATGTGGTCGGCGTCGGCGACAGTCGCGAGGCGGTGCGCGATGCAGATGGACGTGCGGCCCACCGTCGCCGCCTTCAGCGCCTGCAGGATCGCCTGCCATACCACATACGTATCATTCGATATTGCACGATGCGCAATCTCGTTCCAAACTAGGTTTGTACTAGACGACGGATATACTACATAACACGTAGTATATCCATTGTCTATCATGATGTATATATCTACACAAAAAAAGTATAAAATGTAGTACATATTACACTTTTTTTGTGTAAAGACGTATGTTCGCGCCGTTTCCTTTCCTAGCGGACAGCGACGCGGATTCACCGATCACCGTTCTAATACGAATACGTCATCGACTGCCGCGGGGTCCACACGACCGAGGTCCGCGACCATAATACTTCTTCCTAATCGCTAAGACGGTCACTACACTGTTACTTAACTATTTTATTTAACCTAACCTGCCTATGTTAAGTACTTACTAATACTCGTTGTAAGTGGAGTTATGTATTTTATGAGTAAATAAAATTCTTTAAACCTAACCTATTTATATTACATCAAAGCAAACCCTTTGTGAACAGTATTATTATATTTCATTTTCCTAATTAAACCAGTTATTATTTCTAATAATAAGAATCTCCACGAACCAGCAAACATCAAATCATAAAGTTTTGTTCCAACGCGAACAACATACATTATGATACGTAGAAAACACCCAGAACCAAACATTTATGGTCAAAAAAAAGCAAAAATATTTGTTCCCGACAAAAATCAAACCCACAATCTTCTGCGTTGCAGTCCGAGCTTCGCCCGCTGCGCCACAGAGACTAATGTCTTCCTTTTCAGGTCAAGTGTGTAAATGTTACTTACATGTTCGGTGAGAGAGTCGAGACTGCTGGTGGCCTCATCGAAGACGATGATGGGGGAGTCCTTGAGTATAGCGCGTGCGATGGCGACGCGCTGCTTCTCTCCTCCCGACAGCTTCAGCCCGCGCTCGCCCACTTGCGTCGCGTAGCCCTGACACAACATGTCACACACACTTTAATCCAACCCTATTGGAAACCCGCAAATGATTGTATAAAAATACCGCTTTATCGATTTTCCACTTCAATTTATTAACAGAATGCATTTTACTACTGAAATTAATTTTTTGTAGGAAAATATATTGGAGATTGGAGATTAATGCCCTTAACCGGTATCTATACCCTATCTTTTTGTTTTACAAATATTGTAGAACGTAGCGTATGCGTATTGTAGCTTCGAACTCAGCAAGATGGCGATCGAACAAAAGGTATTTCTTGGTGAGACTCTTGGGCTGCGGCTACAGCTAAACAGATGTCCTGCAAAATTGGGAAGTCACAAACAGCTCTGGCTTTTCATTTGAGTACAGGGTAGAACCCTAGCCTCTAGCCTATTGTGGAATCTACACTATTGTTGCATATTGTGTAATGTAATAAACACATTGTGTACTGTAGTCAACATATTGTATACTGTAATCAACATATTGTGTCAAGTAATCAACATATTTTGAATATAATCAACATATTATGTCATGTAATCAACATGTTGTGTAATGTTATCAACATATTGTGTCATGTAATCAACATGTTGTGTAATGTTATTAACATATTGTGTCATGTAATCAACATGTTGTGTAATGTTATCAACATATTGTGTCATGTAATCAACATGTTGCGTAATGTTATCAACATATGTCATGTAATCAACATGTTGTGTCATGTAATCAACATATTATTGTGTCATGTAATCAACCTACCTTGGGCCAAGTGGTGACGGAGTCGTGCAGCTCCGCCATCTTGCTGGCCGCGTACACCGCCTCGGGGGGCTGCGAGAGGTCTCCGTAGTGCAGGTTGTGAAATATCGTGTCGTGGAACAGTACGCAGTCCTGGAATGTGTATTTTCATTCAGAATTAAACATTTCACTCTCAAACTGTATCATTTCGGTCAAATCGGTTACGATATTTTGACTTAAAGATCCTGCATTTGGCACATGTGGCGCAACCGGTAGGTAGTACGACATATTTGTGGGTATAGCAATCTTGTTAGGTGCAGAATTTATGATTACCTTTTTTTAAATTAAACTTAACAATGATTACGTTAGTAGAAAGAGTAGTAATAGGTAATAGCCTGACAAGGAAGGATGAGGTTAATAGTTGCAGAACATCTGCATACGTATGTGTCGTTCGAGAACCATTTTCAGTAAGTAGTGACACACAAGTAGTTAACTCCCTTACTTATAAAATTATTTACACGTGACTAAGTTATGTGCCGTTTGTCTCTGTCTGTCAACTTTGAAACTTCATGTGACAGTAAGAGACAAACGATGCATAGTTATGCAGCGCATTAATTAGCGTTTAAAAGTTAGGGATATACCAGTAACTCACCTGCGGAACTATAGCAATAGCTTTCCTAAGACTGGACAAGTCGACGTCCTTGATATTCTGTCCGGCGATAGTGATGCTA
Source organism: Idaea dimidiata (assembly GCA_949358125.1). NCBI lineage: Eukaryota > Metazoa > Arthropoda > Insecta > Lepidoptera > Geometridae > Idaea > Idaea dimidiata. The sequence goes on along the minus strand of OX442332.1, from coordinate 25,254,866 downwards.
CCTGATTGAGGTTCGAAGAATCTGAACAGCAGTCGTACCATTGTTGATTTACTGGAAACACAGAATTAGGAATACAAATTGCAAATCACACTGATATTATATTATGTAAAAGTATAGTGTTTCAATAGGTTAGGGGTGAAGTTCGTCCACCTCGAAACTGGGACCAGGGACCACTTGTACCCTTTCGAATTTGATAATAGTCGACTGGGCCCAACGGTAGTTTAGACATTGGGACGATTAAACCACATTTAATATTCTCTAGGGGTGGATTGATCCCAATAAGAAGATATTAAAGTGAAAAAGACTTGGTAAATTTTGAAGTAAAAAAAAAGTTGATAAAACATAACACTTCCTTTGGCAGTCGTGTAAAAAGAGATTGATGGAAAACAAAAAACCTCGAAGTGGAAACAAAAGATGATCTTTCACGCAATAACTACATAAGCGATTGCAATGTAACTTGAAACACAGACAGCTGGAGATCTGAATCTCGGAGATCTAGAGAGTCTACTTTTTGTCTCGATATTCCCGCGAGATCAGAATTTACACATGTAAATCCGATGTATTACTATAAATGCGAAAGTTGATTTTTCTGCATCGATCACTGGAAAATTGCTGGAAGACTTTGGAATTTAGTTTACAACCTAGATTAACATTATGAAATACTTTGAATATAAATGCGAGATACGAACAGCAGAAAATAATTTTTCTTACCCACTTCCCGAGCCGCCAACGATTCCAATTTTCTTCCCCGCGGGGATGGTAAAACTCAAATTATTAAAAATAGGTTTTCCATTAATGTATTTGAAGCTGACATCTTTGAACACGATGTCAGAAGTCGTCGTGTCCACCTTGAGGGGAGGAGCTTGCTCTTTTTCCTGGAATATAAATACATATATACAGTGTCGTTTTTATTGAGACCGTTGAAGATACAGAGAAACTGTTTTAGAAATCGTTTACCAAATTACTTTAAAAAGGTGATTAACAGATGACTAAGTTATGTAAGGTTTATTTCTGTCTATTTTTGAAATAGAAATATTTTAGCGGAAAAATACAAGTTCAAAAATTCACCCGCGGTGATTTTAGAACTCCCGGGGGACACGAGTTTCCTTAGAAATATTTCTAGTACAAAAACTTTGAGGGATGAAAAAACAAATTACGAAATATCTTTGAAACCTCGAAGAACAAGTGGAAATAAAAGACAAAAAAGAAAGTAAAGTCTAAGGCGATAATAATGAACTCACAGTGAAGAGTATCTTCAAAATGAGCACTTGTGATGTTTGAACTCGTTATAACAGCTCCGATTTAGAGCTTTCTTAACACCTAAACTTTATTAAGGAGGTCTGATCCCAGACTAAGAAGGTAACAGACCTTGATCTTCGGTATGACGGCCATGAGAGTGAACATGGTCTGCATGTCGACGAGCGCCTGCCGCACCTCGCGGTACACGGAGCCCAGGAACCCGAGCGGCACCGACAGCTGGAACAGCAGCCCGTTCACCATCACCAGGTCGCCCACCGTCATGTTGCCTGGGGAGGGGGGGGGGGGGTATACTTGACTCGAAAACGGGTAGGAGAGCTTTTATCTTCTTCGAATTAATTACTGACGCTTCAAATACAGGTTGAGGAGCTTTTAGAATATGTACACAAAGTACACATTTATGTTCACTGTGTATGATTATTTTGTAAATCCAGACCATGGAGCACGTTGTGCAGCGATGGCCCAGGACCTTTTAGCGATATGGACGACTTAAAACCTAATTTCGTCAATTGGCTTCTGGACTTGAATGTTGACATTTAATTCTAATTTATTAATTATTTTTATCTATGTCATGTATTGTACAGTAGAGCTGATTCTTCCATTAACAACAAACTATCACTCAAAAAGAGCGCAATTTGACTAGAATTAGCAAATAGTGGGAATAAACCAACATGTACACAATTACAATTTTAAATGTGTAAGTTGAATGTATTGCAAAGATTGTAGGTTGTAGGCTATCAATATCACCATTTTAGTTATCTAAAGCTGCCTCGCGCAGCTTAAGCACACTTAGCTCAGCTTAGCTAGCACAGATGAACGAGATCTCGACATTTTGTATTGACATAATAAGTTACCTTTAACTATCTCGTTGGCTGCCAGCAACATGATGAGACTGAGCCCACCGCTGAAGATGGCATGTTGCCCGAAGTTCAGTAGCGCGAGGCTCGACGCCGTCTTCAAGGACGCCTGTTCGTACTGCTTGAGGCTCACGTCGTACTTTTCTAATTCGTATTTCTCGTTGTTGAAGTACTAGAACGATACATTATATCGATCGATATAGTTCGATAGGGATGATCTTAGAGCTCATCTAGAAGAAAGAGATACGATGAAAATCGTTACTTATACCATGAAACGTTTATGGTACGTATTAATAGTTGTAGCATTTTTAAATTTAAATTTAGCAGCTCATAAAGAAAGCCAATGTCAGTTCACTCCTGGCCAAAAAATTACCCCTTCAATTTGCAATATATGAGGTTTGAGCTGCTCTAACGGCCGAATATACTAAAACCCTACTCAAAACCTGAGGGCGACTTACACAATTAAGCAGCCTTTTAACTACAAAAATCCTATTCTAATTTAATTTAGAAGCTACTAAAAATTAAAGCCACAAATTCTAAATGATGTTTCAGGGTTTGGTGGCGAGGCCCCTCTTGGTTGTCATGATGAGCAGTGTCCAGATGTTACTCATACCTTGACAGTCTCGTAGTTGATCAAAGAGTCGATGGCCTTGTTCCCCGCCTCGTTCTCCGCGCGGTTCATGTGGACCCGGAACTTGGTCCGCCATTGTGTCACTATCAGGGTGAACAGAGCATACACGCCTACAGAGCCGAATGCCAGACCTGTCATATTAAACGAACAGAATCTTAGAAATATTTTTAGCAAGGAAATATATTTCCAAAAAACATGTTATTGAACAGAATCTTGTTTAATTCACATCACACAATCAAAAGGTTTTTTTTTGGTCAAAATATTTAGGAAAAACTAATTCATTTAACGATCTATGAGCTTCTCATATGATTGACAAAGCGAAGCGAGCTTTCAAAGTTATTTCAAGTACCTACATGCAAAAGCTCAGAAATGTTGTATGTTTACCTGCGAACGCAATGCCTCCTTTTAGTCCTAAAATGCTAGACACAAGCGTCAGTTCAAATATCGTCGGTACAATATTGAATACCATCGCTGAGAGCACGAAGTTAATGGCTCGGGAGCCTCGGTCTATTGTCTGGAAAATAACATCTTACTAATAATTATAAACGCCAAAGTTTGCATGTATGTATTTCTGTGTGAGTTTGTTACTCAATTACGCAAAAACTACTGAACCGATTGCGATGAAACTTGGAATATAGGTAGCTGGAAAGCTGGAATAACACAGACTACTTTTTATCTCGATATGAGGTAAAACCGTGGGGCGCAGTTTGTAGACTATATTTATTTGTCAAAGAAAAAAAATACATTAGAGTTAACATACATTTTATTATTCTCTAGTGGTTTCTTTTCATCTAAGTGCATTTCAAAACCACTAACCACTACTAGTTTTTCAGATGTTTCAAAATCATTTCATATTGCAGACAAGTTTGTGATGAATACCACCTTATGGTTGAAATTAAACTAATATTTTCGGTTGTAAAGAATGGCAGCATCATTGGCCTCGTTAAGGTCATTCACTGTAGGTGCAGGGAGCATTGCAGTAAGCGATCCATGAACTGTCTTGGGGTCCCACAATAACATTACAGCGCTCCTCTGATGATCTGCTTGCAATAACCCACTTGGTTCCGAAGACCCTAGTACTTACTGCCTGTACTTGAGTCAAAGTTGGAATAGGAAGTGTTGGTAGTTCATACGAGACAAGATTAGTGTGCTACCTTCGACGAGGGATAGTATCTAAGTGAAAATATGTCGATACCTTAGACAGAGTCGTAGATGTGTGAACACGTTGCAGGCCAGCTTCCTGATGATGTGTTGTGTGTTAGTACCTTAGACAGAGCCCCGGTCTGCCGTCCCAAGTGGAACGAGAGGTCCAGGTTGTGTAGATGTGTGAACACGTTGCAGGCCAGCTTCCTGATGGAGTGTTGTGTGTTAGTACCTTAGACAGAGCCCCGGTCTGCCGTCCCAAGTGGAACGAGAGGTCCAGGTTGTGTAGATGTGTGAACACGTTGCAGGCCAGCTTCCTGATGGAGTGTTGTGTGTTAGTACCTTAGACAGAGCCCCGGTCTGCCGTCCCAAGTGGAACGAGAGGTCCAGGTTGTGTAGATGTGTGAACACGTTGCAGGCCAGCTTCCTGATGGAGTGTTGTGTGTTAGTACCTTAGACAGAGCCCCGGTCTGCCGTCCCAAGTGGAACGAGAGGTCCAGGTTGTGTAGATGTGTGAACACGTTGCAGGCCAGCTTCCTGATGGAGTGTTGTGTGTTAGTACCTTAGACAGAGCCCCGGTCTGCCGTCCCAAGTGGAACGAGAGGTCCAGGTTGTGTAGATGTGTGAACACGTTGCAGGCCAGCTTCCTGATGGAGTGTTGTGTGTTAGTACCTTAGACAGAGCCCCGGTCTGCCGTCCCAAGTGGAACGAGAGGTCCAGGTTGTGTAGATGTGTGAACACGTTGCAGGCCAGCTTCCTGATGGAGTGTTGTGTGTTAGTACCTTAGACAGAGCCCCGGTCTGCCGTCCCAAGTGGAACGAGAGGTCCAGGTTGTGTAGATGTGTGAACACGTTGCAGGCCAGCTTCCTGATGGAGTGTTGTGTGTTAGTACCTTAGACAGAGCCCCGGTCTGCCGTCCCAAGTGGAACGAGAGGTCCAGGTTGTGTAGATGTGTGAACACGTTGCAGGCCAGCTTCCTGATGGAGTGTTGTGTGTTAGTACCTTAGACAGAGCCCCGGTCTGCCGTCCCAAGTGGAACGAGAGGTCCAGGTTGTGTAGATGTGTGAACACGTTGCAGGCCAGCTTCCTGATGGAGTGTTGTGTGTTAGTACCTTAGACAGAGCCCCGGTCTGCCGTCCCAAGTGGAACGAGAGGTCCAGGTTGTGTAGATGTGTGAACACGTTGCAGGCCAGCTTCCTGATGGAGTGTTGTGTGTTAGTACCTTAGACAGAGCCCCGGTCTGCCGTCCCAAGTGGAACGAGAGGTCCAGGTTGTGTAGATGTGTGAACACGTTGCAGGCCAGCTTCCTGATGGAGTGTTGTGTGTTAGTACCTTAGACAGAGCCCCGGTCTGCCGTCCCAAGTGGAACGAGAGGTCCAGGTTGTGTAGATGTGTGAACACGTTGCAGGCCAGCTTCCTGATGGAGTGTTGTGTGTTAGTACCTTAGACAGAGCCCCGGTCTGCCGTCCCAAGTGGAACGAGAGGTCCAGGTTGTGTAGATGTGTGAACACGTTGCAGGCCAGCTTCCTGATGGAGTGTTGTGTGTTAGTACCTTAGACAGAGCCCCGGTCTGCCGTCCCAAGTGGAACGAGAGGTCCAGGTTGTGTAGATGTGTGAACACGTTGCAGGCCAGCTTCCTGATGGAGTGTTGTGTGTTAGTACCTTAGACAGAGCCCCGGTCTGCCGTCCCAAGTGGAACGAGAGGTCCAGGTTGTGTAGATGTGTGAACACGTTGCAGGCCAGCTTCCTGATGATGTGTTGTGTGTTAGTACCTTAGACAGAGCCCCGGTCTGCCGTCCCAAGTGGAACGAGAGGTCCAGGTTGTGTAGATGTGTGAACACGTTGCAGGCCAGCTTCCTGATGGAGTGTTGTGTGTTAGTACCTTAGACAGAGCCCCGGTCTGCCGTCCCAAGTGGAACGAGAGGTCCAGGTTGTGTAGATGTGTGAACACGTTGCAGGCCAGCTTCCTGATAGAGTGTTGTGTGTTAGTACCTTAGACAGAGCCCCGGTCTGCCGTCCCAAGTGGAACGAGAGGTCCAGGTTGTGTAGATGTGTGAACACGTTGCAGGCCAGCTTCCTGATAGAGTGTTGTGTGTTAGTACCTTAGACAGAGCCCCGGTCTGCCGTCCCAAGTGGAACGAGAGGTCCAGGTTGTGTAGATGTGTGAACACGTTGCAGGCCAGCTTCCTGATGGAGTGTTGTGTGTTAGTACCTTAGACAGAGCCCCGGTCTGCCGTCCCAAGTGGAACGAGAGGTCCAGGTTGTGTAGATGTGTGAACACGTTGCAGGCCAGCTTCCTGATGGAGTGTTGTGCGACGCGCGCGAACACGGCGTTACGGAGCTCGTTGAAACCCGCCGCCGTCGCTCGGGCTAGACCGTCTGGAGATATTTGGGGTTCATTTATGCTGAGGGACCGGAAGGGTGGTCTTATGTCATCAGTCGAAACAACTACTTCCAAAATAACGTCACCCCAGGTGATAAGACAATAAAAATGTTGTTGGCCAAGGCCAAGCCCAAAGCTTGGTGGTCAATTATCTCCTCGCACCCAAAACTGTAGTAGCATACTGGAATATAATTAACTTGATGGTCTTGGCCGCGCGTGTCGAAACCATTGTAATATGGTTGAAACGTCGAAGTAAGAAAATAAATAATAATACGCGACTGAGACTCAGTAAAATGTAACAATTAGTTGTGTTTAAAGATTGGTTCATATATCTAAGACAATGAATACTTACAACCAACCAGCATACTAAACGCCATAGTACTTAACGCCTGCGGTACGGTCGCCATTCCTAGGATAGCATCGCCACTGGTCGCAGTTGCCATGTTCACTTCATCCACCGCATATTTGAATAAGAACGGTACTGAGACATTCATGACTTTGGCACCAAATAGCAAGGAGAGGGAGAGCATTACGCGATCTCTTATCATTTTGTTATCCTGTAAAGGAGAAGTAACAATTTGGTTTCAGAGTTCTATACCCAAAATGGTCAATAAAAAAAAGATACTTATACACTTTGTAATAAACTTTTATTCATTCATTCGAAGGGTAAAAACGGGACCGATTTATTAAGACTTCACTTTCCTTCTGTCACTTTCTATAAAGGAAATGATATTTGCTACAGTGCTAAGATGAAGTTGATGAATGGTCCTTACAACATCAATAGAATCATTGAATTTGAGATAACGTGGCTAGTTTTAACTGTCTTCCTTCTGATGCCATATCTACTGTTAAGGTTAAGAACAGTGTTCATAGTAAATGGTCTTACCTTAGGCCAAACATATTCCATCATCCCTCTAACCATAGCACCTCCAGTCACCGGCTTCGCATCCCCCAAGCTTATATCTTCACGGGACAAAACAGATGCACCTGGGTGAAAGCAGTCTCTCTTATGGATACCTAGGAAGAAAGGATAGGAGCTTAACTTAGGAAAGTATAGGTTTAGGGTACATTAGGCGAGGCTAGGTGAGATTGTTGGGTTAGGTTACAAAGTGGAGGACAAATACAAAGGATGAGAGGGCATGAGAGCTGCATTCCAACCAAGTTAATTAGTGTAGTGTGTTGCCAGTAGCATAGAAATTAATTTATTTAATTTAGAAATATTGGGGATAAATTATAGAAATACAGTAGAGGACCGATTATCTGAACTAATTGGGGGACATGGGTGTTCGGAAAACTGGTTGGCTCGGATAATGGATAATTTTAAAAAGATTCTAAAACATTCTAATAAGTTAAAGTAAACTACTGCCTCATCAAGAATTGCAACAGACCGTATGTATTAATTTTACTAGTAACTTTTTACTTGCAGTTTCTAGAATGCTGCCGCCCTCTCGGAATATGCCTTCTAGGTGTTATCCTCACACATACCGGAATGATGTTATTATCACGGTACCTCTTCAGAAAATTAAGCGAAATGAGATGTCGCGCCTCGTCATGCAGCCTTCCAAACGACGTATCTTATTTGCTGTTTCCGGACCATACCGGTCAACATAATTTCTTTTATGGTTTTCGCGTTTTTGCATAAGTTTGCGAAAGCTCGGTTCGTTTAAAACCATTAATAAAACGCGATTCAACCCGATAAATAAAGTGATTTATTTTATTACATTATGATAATCGACATCCTACTGTAATATTTCGTAAATTTGTTTTTATTGCTCAAGGCATATTGCGTTTGGGGAACTTGCGTGGCCGAGCGGTATAGGCACTGGAATATTGATCCAGGGACGCGAGTTCAAATCTCGCCGCAAGTGAATTTTTGAAGATGAATTTTTCCTTTAAAAATATTTCTAGTATCCTACTGTTATTCGAATTATTACAATTATTTTCTCCAGTTTTAATTTACGATCAGTTATTTTTGTAGTTTAAGCAAATGTGATGTGTGGGTCTGTGACTTTGTGGGTGGGCCTTGCAGCGAAGGCAGCTACTCATTATTTTAACTTGAGCTTTTCCAGCCCATGATGTCTTTTTGTTTAAGTCTTTGCTTGTAGGATCGAGATATTATGACAATTGTTATTTAAAGCATGATCACATAAAAAGAAAACCCCCATGAGTTTTTTGTTGATTCTTCTCATTGGAGGATGTGTTCTGAATTCACAAAAGTACCTAATTTTATGATGTTTTAAAATCATCAAATCTATTTATTGTAGATATAACCATTTTGGGTACCTTTAAGTTACCAATTGTTGGAGAAAGTTGGAACTATTAGTTCTAACAATCTCAAACACATATTTGAACTCATAAGATTAATTTAGTGAAGCTGTTGTAGAGTTGTAAGAGCTTTGATTAGGTATCAAAGAAAGTTTCTAAAATTTCTGGGAGGAGTTTCAATAAAATATACTGGCAACACCCTAAAATAAAACAAACACAAAATGTATAAACACAGGCACTAAAGGACTAAAACTGAAAAATAAAACAAATAAGGGTAAGGTTTACAAGTGTGAGTATAACAAACAAAAGTAGATAAGTTAAAGTTAAGTTTACAAACAATAACAACATTTGGTACTTAGGTATAATTTAGGGTTTAAAAAGGGAGAAGTATAAAATATTGCCATCGCCCCACGGTTTCAGTGTGTAAATCCCGATCTTATGGAGAGAAAAAGTGTAGCCTGTGTTAATCCAGATTTCCAGCTATTTAAGTTAAGTTATGTAAAAAAAAACAATATTCTACATAAGTATAAACATTGACTCCCTTACTTATAAAATATTATTTACACATGACTAAGTGATGTGACGTTTGTCTCTGTCTGCCTACTTTGAAACTTCATGTGACAGTAAAAGACAAACGATGCATAGTTATGCAGCATATTAATTAGTGTTTATAAGTAAGGGGGTGATTTTATAATTGCTACCAAAACTTGTTATCTATTTTTTATAGTAAAGTAGGTACTTATTACTAAATCACTAGGTACTGATAAATTGACTAGTGAAATTTTTAACACTTGAAGCAAGGTCATTATTAGTTTCGGTTTATTATGTAACTCTATCAAAACAATTTATCTCACAAATTTTATATAAAAACTTAGTGACATAATGAGGAATGCATTGCGTTCATAAAGTTCTTGATAAGGAATTAGGCTTACCCACTGGGATTTTTCCTGTTTTTGGTTTGTTTGCCAACACAGCGGCCAATACGTTTTTTGCGGTGTCTGCGCCATTTCCACCGCTTGGAGCAGGTGAAGAATAGTACTAGAACACCAAAGATATTCATACAACATAGGTTCTTTAGTGCAATTCATGAAAAACTCGAGATTTCAACATTAATACGGGCCAAAGTTTTATTACATAAAAACTTACCCTGAAGTAGCTTGTGACGGCACATTGTTTGCAAATTAGGTTGAGGTGTGGTTTGTTAAATATTACAGTTTGGCTGCTGCTCAATAATTTTGTGAATTTTACATGATTTTTAATTAATTTATCCAGTTTCCTATTTGACAACAGTACGCCCGCCATGGTGGCAATTTGACAACTAAACGACATGCCAGAAAGTGTGACAGTGACAGATGACATAACTTTTGTTTGTACAAAGCCTCACGCTGCAACGTCGAGTTAGCCGAGAACGTAAAAAAAAGCATAAGATATTGGCACAAGACGATAAGGTCGGCCATACATGTTTTACACCGAATCACGAAGTTATGTGTTTATTTTTTGTCGCAACATAATATATACCTACCTACTCAAACCCATAGAAATAGTGTACAGTAATTACTAGAAAGCTAACTTCGTAAAAAAAAACGGTTCCACTTGATGTTACAGAGACCCCACCAGTCTGTCCTTTTTTGCACGACTGCCAAAGGAAGTGTTAGGACAGACTAGGACCAACTGGGTTCGATGATCAATGTCGTTACATCGAACCCAGTTGGTTCTAGTCTGTTCAACGTTTTGAAACGGTCTTGATCGCGCGCCCGCCCATCCCTAAAAATTCGCAGTTTCGGTTACCTACCTACCTATTTTACCTGCGAGCATCAGCTTTGAATTATTGGCTCGGTCGCTTATGTACATCGCCAGGCGCGCGCCCCGCTTTATTTTACATACCTACTTTTAACAGAATTAATTAAGTAAATTCTTCCTCGTGATTACTTGTGTTCCTAATCTCGGGAACTCTGCACCGGCTAATCTGCTAGCCTGAACTACATCACTTCACGGGCTACCTGCCGCCCCGAACTCTGCTAGCTTTCTCCCTGACATCTACCTGGCCTCCACCTGGCTTCAACCTTGTTGCCATACCGTGCTGTGGGACCTCGCCTAAACCCCTCTATTCATTGTATAAATTAATCTTATCTATATATATAAAAGAAAGTCGTGTTAGTTACACCATTTATAACTCAAGAACGGCTAAATCGATTTGTCTGAAAATTGGTGGGGAGGTAGCTTAGAACCAGGAGAAGGGCATAGGATACTTTTAATCCCCGCGGGAACGGGATCGGGACTTACGCGGGTGAAACCGCGGGGCGCAACTAGTATCTAATAAATCTTTGTTAAATCTTATTTCTTGTGTTTGTTATTTAGACTCCCTATATAGGTATCTATAGCGACATCAACAGGACCGTTTTAATAATAAAAACTACTCTAAAATTTTAATTATGGATTTACAGAAATGCACATGAGGAAGGAGCGATGTGTCTCGGAATGCAGCGTGGCGTGCAGTGAAAACTCCCACAAGTTTAATTTATAATTTTCGGAACACACTCCACTGCCCCTAGAAGTCAGGCAATCAATGAAACAACATTACCCACAGATTCAACTAACATTTAATAAACTTTTCTAAAATTACAACAAATTGACACATCAATCCTAGACAATTCTCTAAAATACAACATCTATTATCAAATAACTTTAATTTTTCTAGGAGCTCTTTAGTTTTTCTTAGTTTCTCTTCAACCATTGGCTTTATGATACAATTTAGACTTGTATCGTTTGAACAAATAGCAGCCGAATAAATAAGTTTACAAACATCCGTTTCTCGATTATAATAATATTTGACAACCATGAGTAATCCATAAAAATTGTAACTTAGGCCTCTATTATCAATATACAAGTCTTTATTTAGTCCGTGACTCTTTATGAAATTAATTTGTTCCTGAGAGAGTTTTGTAGTCTTATTTAAAAATGTATGAACATCTTCAAAATTGAATGATACATAATCTAAATCATTATCAGGTAAAAAGAATCCATATTCTGTTATAAGTTTTAGATTATGGCTATCACCATAACAAATAAATACTTCAGAATAAGGGTCAAAGTTGTTTTTTGTGTATATCGAAAAGTTTATATCACAAATGAGATCTTGAGTTAAATCTTTTAATTTTATGTTTTCAATGTGCTTGCTAACAATTAGTTGAGTTTCATTTTTTGCTGCCGGACTATGATTGATCATGTCTAAGTATGGACACAGAGATATATTAGTATTATCCGATAAAAAATTGAGAATAGTATCTTCATCATTTTTGAGATCAATAACTTTAGATAAGTCCATATACACACATCTAGTGTTTACAGTAAAATAAGCCCATTCATAATCACACTTTTTAAAACCACTTTTAAATTTTTTAACCATCTGGTTCTCACTTAAATTACTATTTAGAATATCTGAAAATATACCAAAGGAGGAATCGATAACATCATTTTGTTTAGAAATCACAGTCAATAAGTCAGGGTCAATAAAACTTTTTAATTCATCAGTCAAAAAATACGGTACAGTATATTCTTTGGGTAAATTTTGTAAGTAAATGTACCATTTAGTATTTTCTTGCTTGAGAAATGTTAAATAAAATGCCATCATTGATTGGAATGATATACTTTGTTTGTACTCTATTAGACATTGTTTCTTGTTCTCTAAAAATATGTGACAAAAGGTTGTATCCAGTAGTATTGTGGAGACATTTATTGTAAGGTTTAACGGAAGGTTTATGAGTTCTTCACCTGGTCTAATTTTCCTTTTTGTCAGCACCCCTCGGCCTGTGTTTTCAAATACAGCTAGAGACAGCTTCTCATTACATCGCACTCCGTTTGCATGAAGCCATTTATTAAATAAAACTAATTCTTCGTCGTGATCACAGGACCTAAAACTGCGAGGGTTCTTTCTAGTCTTTTTTCTTTTTGTACGTCCCATAACTTTAAGCTTGAGGTGTCAGCCAGCACATCGAAATATCACGGAAAACGGTCACGGTTCATTTGTGTAAACGGAGGTATTTTTAATTTACAAATAATTTAAAATAAATAATCGCAAAATAAAGATCGCCTTCCTTCCGTGAACTTTTGGTGACAGTGACTGTCTGTAAAACACAGTGACATTGGCAGTTTTAGTTTCAGCTCGCTGCTCACGAAAGGTTCTAGTGGCCGGTCAAAGTATTAGGTATCGTTCCAAATAGAGCCTGATCGCTGCATGCGGGCTGCAAAAAACGATTCTTAGCTCACTGATCGTGTGCGGTGGCCCTAATTTCGTTTAAAAATCTGTATATTCGTCATAAATAATGTCAATTGTCAAATTCAAAAAATAACAGTTGGTCAGCTGCATGCAACGGTTTTGTTGTGGTTTTGTAAAAGTTTTGATATTCATTTAATTTCGGCATTATATATTTGTCTATTGTGCATTTTGGTACTGTTCTTGTGTTATTTTTTTAAGACTTCTGTTTAGTGTTAATCATGTCTCAACAACAAACAAAGAACTGTATCACTCTCCGCGGATCGGCACAAATAATTTGTGAATATCTGAGTAAGTACCTATCTGAGTACCTAACCGCTCGAGTATTTTAGAATATTATTAATATTACAACTTAGGGTCTGCTAGGTATAGCTGTGTTCTTTATTCGTTTGAAAATTCTTTTCTGAGTTACTCTCAAAATTAGATGATCGAACATATTTTTGTCTTTCATACCTAGGTTTCGGCAGTACTAATGTTCCACTTGTTCATTTCAGAATTCGCGATAAATTCAGTCTTATTCCAAAGAGGACTGTATCCACCTGAAAGTTTTATAGCAGAACAGGAGTATGGGCTCACATTATTCATGTCTCAAGATGCTAAAATCAAGAGTTTTTTAACAAACTTGCTGCTACAAAGTGAAGGTATCTTTCCTAGTACTTAGGTACTTACTTAATTTCCTAAATTTAAGTATGTTGAAGTAATACTAGCTACCCCTATAACTTTTTGAACCAAAAGTTCTCACCACAAGGCGGATTAACATTATTAATTAATTATAAAGCAGGGTATTGATCAGACAGGTGGCCAGCTGCTAAAAACTACAATAGGATTTACCTTCTGTGATAAGGCAGACCGTAATGTTTTTAAAGTTCCAGATTGTAAAGTTCCCCTCTAAGCATAATCAGGTCTTAGAAAATAACTTATTTTATATTGTAACTATTTCAGAATGGATTTTCAGCAAAAAAGTAAGTAAGCTATCTCTTATAATAATCAACGTAGCCAACCAAGAGGTGCTTGAATGTTGGGACTTCAATGTTCAATATGAAGAAGGAGACGTAGCACTATCAAAGGAAAAAAACGAGACAGTCGGTAGCAAAGACATTAAGAAAATACAGAAGGAAATCCGAGATGTTATGCTCCAAGTTGCAGCTACAATATCTTACTTACCATTCCTAGACTGTCGTTGTACTTTCGATGTCTTAGTTCATGGTAAAACTGACTGTGATCTCCCAGAGAAATGGGCCGAGGCAAAGCCTGTATCAATAGCTAATGCACAGAATGTACAGTTAAAATCATTTTCAACGAGTTTACATAAAATGGAAACTGTTGTTAGTTATAAGTTATGTGATTAATGTTTCTAGGGCTAGCACTATGTGTGATCTGTATTTGTAGTTGTAAGTTTTTAAGTAAGTACGGGTAGTTATTTCAGACTAAAGTACTAGTTTGATTGAATTCCATATAAATGGGACATTAAAGCTTTCTAATTTGTCCACCATGGGCACTATTAGCTTTTAGGTGCTTACACAAACCTGGTAGTGTTTGCTAAATAACAAAAAACTCCAACAAGTCAAGCTATAATTTTACGAAACTTGACAATGTAATATGCTGATATGCTATATTAATTTTACTAATATTTCACAACTAACCCACAAATAACATTTCAAATTTTTGACAACATTTAGGTATGAATTGTTACTTGATAGTTACTTCTGTAAGTCTATTCAATTAGGAGATAAATGAGCTAATATTATTACATTTAGGTTTAAGGTATAAGATGTAATAAGTTTAGATGATGATCATGCTTGATGATGAACCATCATTATCAAGCATGATATCATCATCATCAACACCAGTTGATGATGATATTGAGAAGTTCAAAATAATTACAGTGATAATTTTGCTGCTTTGTTTGTTGTCAAAGAAAAGTTGAGGTCCTAACCATGCAGTAAGACACAGTAAGTTATTTTTTTTTTTTTCATAACATCATCTATATCTGTAATGTACGTAAACGCAAAACTTCTCTTTAAATAAGAATTGTTTTTTACGAAAATGCGTTGTAAAAGACTAACACTTGGCGTACTGATATAATGACACAAGCATCCTGCAATTAATCATGTTATGACATTTAATTTGTAAATATAAATTAAGGCTTCATTGTTTTTTAGACTTGTTTACCATGGTATTGCATTAATAATTCGAGTAAATATAAGTTTTGTATTAAATTCTTTTCAATTATTTTGTTTAGGTTTTTTTCATGCACTGTTCATAAAAACGATATAGGTAAGAAATACTTAGTAGATTAATGTCAAAATGGCGGGACCAATTTGCCAATAACATATTTTCATATTATGATGTTGTTTCACATTGTTACATAATACAAAAAAAGTGAAATATCATGTAGTACCATTGTCTAGTATTCTAGTACCAAGCTAGTGCTTGGTACAAGCTTAGTGCTTAGTTTGGGGGCTAGATTGTGTTGTGTGTAACGTCATGCAATATTTAAATAAGTATTTAAAATGTTATCAACATCATTGCCAGATTTAGTTCATAATTGGTACCTTATTTTAAAATTTGTACCTCTTGCTTTCAATAAATATTTGTCCCATTTTGACTTTCGAGTTTAACATGGCGGCACCGGAAAATTATAGGCTAATTACAGTAGATATCTTTTAAATCTTTTAAAAATTACAATATTTACCGGGTTTACTCACGTATTATTTATTTTATTAACGGCATTGTTACAATGTACCGATGTTTCGCTAACTTTACAGTCAGCTTTATCAAGGTAGACCAAGATGTAATTCGTCATTAATTTTCTAAAAACCTTGTAAATGTTGTGTGTTTAATGTTAGGGTAAGTTAGGTAGTTCAGTTAAAAACACATATTTTTTCATCATTAATTTTATAACAAAGCACTTACAAAATAGCAGTTTACGTGATACAATAAATAACATCTAATCAGCAAATAATACTGTACAACAGTTAATACAACTCTTAACATTAATTATACTTATAAGAAATCTGAAATTCTATTAAGATATTTCAAAGGCCATTGCATAAAATTGGGGGAAATAATTTTCAACTATTTGACCATAGATGGCGGTACTAGTCTTGTTAAAGTCAAATCAAATCAAACACATAATTTCTTCTATGGTTTTCGCGATTTTGCATAACAAAACACTTTATTTATCTGGTTGAAATCAAATAATTAAAAAAAAATAGAAAAACAAACTTCAAAAAATAAAAAAGATTTTTTAAATTGTCTGTAGTTTTTTAAAGTAATCGGGGTATTATTTAATTAAAAAAAGTCGACAAAAGGACGACATAGAAACGACAGACGAGCATGGTAGCGCGGAATATTCTTTTTAAAGTGGGTTTCTCATTTTATTATTTGATGTTTTTTTAAATTAAGTATATTTTTTTAGCGATATTGCGGCGACTTAGCGACGACTTCTTAAAGATTATGGTAGGCCAGAATATGTGACAGATATACACTAAATTAATTTATAAAAACTTGGACTTGATTTATACAACAATAACTTAGATATTGGTGGGTCTGAGTATTTATTATAAATTGATATTGAATTAAAACAGGTATTAAAAAAAAGCTACACACGCTCCCAACTAGCTGCAGTCCATGGTTTTATACGCGTACGTATTGGCCCTTGAAGAATGTTTTATTGAAATCGGTTCGGGTTTTTCTATCACATTTGCGTACCTGCATCTACATGAACACGAAATGTAGTACACAGTAGGTTAAAGTTTTGCAGAACGTCCGCTAGGGGCGCTTTTGAA
The DNA here is from genome assembly GCA_949358125.1 of Idaea dimidiata. NCBI lineage: Eukaryota > Metazoa > Arthropoda > Insecta > Lepidoptera > Geometridae > Idaea > Idaea dimidiata. The sequence goes on along the minus strand of OX442332.1, from coordinate 25,238,266 downwards.
CTTTCTATACATGTTTCGTGTTTACGCAAAGTATAGGTTAGAGTTTGTCATAGGTAACATTATTATTATTAGAATAAAATCTCGCACTAGTCGAAGGACAGTAATTTTATAATAAAGAGGTACGTATAGAACATACAAACTTTCGGATTTAGTATTTCATTAGCACGTTTCAATACGGAGGGTTTTTTTATAAATAGACACTTATTTCTAGCGTGAAACAGAAATTAGGAACATTTTAAATATTGTCATTATTATAAAAATTCAAGCACCATCGTCTTAGCCTTAATTTTATGACAAGAATAAGTTGTAAATAGAGGTCCATACAATGCATCAAAGTTCCATACAGAGTGTTAAAGTTCCATACAGATGATTAAATGTTGACGTTGATGCAAACGCATTGTTGTGTAAATTATTTTGTAGGCTTTCAACGTTTATTCTATTTATATAAAATCAATGACTAAAGAACAAATAAGATGTTAACACTTGCGGCGAATCACCAAATTTATTTCCGCGGTATTTCCCTAGAAATCTCGCGTGCGTATTTGCATGCATTACACTAAAACGTGGACTTTTTTTTCATTGTTTTTATTTTTATTTAAGTCGCATTGCTTCTCATTTGTTCTTTATTCAGTCTAGACGCAAAAGACTTTTGTCTTTATTATTTGAGCAAACAATAGCTAAATAATCAGCGAAAGTTTTCTCAAGGAATGCTTCGATATTCGATAATTCTACTCATTCGTCGCCATGTTTCGTTTCGATTCGTATTCGGTCACCACAACGGTTCGCCTTTACCTGTAAACGGAGAAAATAAATTAAAGATTTCATCTCAAAATTAATTACAAAATAAATATTTCATGCATTTGTTACAATGCCTAAGTTGTTATCTCACAACAAATATAAGAAAGTTTACGTGAAAGGCTTTTAATATAGAAACATGCAGCTTGCATGCGTTGTTAGTATTTACTATATTTAAGTGCGCTAAAGCATTAGTAAAAAATTGTGCTAAAATAAAAAAATGCTGTCACTGGCAACATTTTTTGATTTTGCTTTCAATGAGTGCGGATTGTTAAAGTGCACGAGACTTTAAAATAATTTTGAAATACATACCGTTTTACACCATGTTCTTATTTCATAGGAATGTGCGAGTGAGATAAAACAAAAACAAATTGTCTTCCTTCTGTTAATTCCAACACTCATTCTTTAATGCCATTTTTGTTTACATTCATCTATAAACTTTGTGCCTTAATATTTGTTGTGAGACTACATTATAGGCTACACTTAATGTCTTATTTAAATGACTACGCAAAAACGCGCCCTTATAACAGAGAGACATGATTAAGTCGATAATATATTTAAAATGTAAAGTGTATCGCATATAAACGGCGTCATTTAAACAAACTCGCATTGCCTCAAGCAAATCTCAAAATAAATAGTCGTTTTACAAAATTACGTATAAATAATGAACTTAAATAAAACTTTTTACAAAGGAAATATAATTGCGGATTTCGAAAAAGTTAAAGATAAGAAAAATTAAGTACTTTCAGTCCTTTTCCAAATTTTAGTGGGTTTTCCATTCAACCTATTAGCCACATTAATTTAGTTAATGCAATAATTATAAATTAAATCACCTTCGTATTTAAACTGATTTTAATTGACTAGTGGTTAATATGGACCGGTTTGTTATAGTCTGACATTTAGGTTCCTACTTGCTATTCTTTCGTACAGAGACACTAGCGCATCTAAAACTTGAAACATCTTTCGCAATAAAAACTTGAAACTTGAAACATCTTTCGGATATATAATTATGTATGACATTATTTTGAAATGTATGGAAGTCAACAAAAGTTTGGTACATTTAAAACGCTAAAAGAACTTGTAGTAAGACCTCCGTTTATGTAGACAGATTTTATTGTTTGAATAATTAGGTATTGTTAATCAACAACAAAACAAGTGTGCCTGTTCATCTAATTATTGGATGATTTAAACAGGTTCAACCAACTTGAAAAAAGTTAAACCAAAAAGTTGGTTGAACCTGTTTAAATCATCCATCCTGCGCTTATTGAAATTGAATAATAATTATGTTACTTAGATCAAATTTATATTTTCAATGCTTTAAGAATAATATTTTGAACAATCACAAGCTCTTTTTAATGTTATATTGTCTTGTGTGCATCGATTATAACGTTTTTCATAAATTCTTGGGCAAAATATCATTTTTAACGATATAACAATCGCTTCCTAAGAAAGTTTAGCAAGTAGAAACACCTAATATTTGATAATTGTGTAAAATCCCTTACTCTACAGATATGTACAAAAATTGTAAGTCTCATTATAACAATATTACATACTAATTATCAAAAACCTTAAATAAAACATAATATCGACATATTACAAAATAATATAAAATATTTACAACTTCAATAGGATTTTTAAGAATTCAAATAAGCTTACGAAAATTTAGTTAGGATTTATAATATTTTACAAAACGTTAAAATGTTTCTAGTCAAGTAAGTAAATAAAGTAGTATTATTCATGTCCTGGCTGAATTGTAAATATCAGTAATAGTTAAAGCTTGGTGAAACGTCGAAAAATAAACGAAGTATAAGTTAATTATTATTATAACTAAATAGGTAGATAAAATGCAAGATAAACAAAATATAACTAAAAATAAATAAGAATCTCTTATTCTCTATTCTTTAAATAGACAAATGAGATTCGAAAAAAAAAATATTTACAACCAAGCCGTGGCTTGAAAAGTCATATTTCAAAACTTATCTAAAAACGTGATACAGGCGTATTGTCCTATGATCACAAAATGCACTGTTTCGAAAACAGGTTTTTCCCTAAAAACGACCGACCGCTTGGCTTCGTGTGAAACAACCTACATGTACATCCTCAATAACTATTCAATTTCCAAAAGGCCAATCGATTCTTAAAAATATCAAATTTAGTTTCACACTCGCCAGCCAGCAGCGTCGGAAAGTCGCGAGCTATTTAAAATTGGAACGAGGTGGGTTTATGCGGCGGCGCATCGCCGTGCTAACAGTAATATGTGACAGAGAGCCCCAGTTTACACGTGTAGGAATGAGACATACTACTTCTATTCGATACGTCCTTGTTCTCGCACCGTTGTCCGTTGAAGCCTTCTGGACACCTGGAGAAAAACAATACCCTTACATTAATACAAAGAAAATAGAAGTTACGCAAGAAACTTCTACAATGTTCACACCTACGTGACGTGCCATTTTACACGTTGAAACAAAATTATCAATGAAATAGTTTCGGCGTAGGATGTTGTGAAATACTTACCAACGATCAGCCTAAACGTTATGTTTGTAACATTTTTAGATGCTACTTTTCAAGCGTAAGTATATGATTAATTTATTAATTGTATAGAAGTTTTTAATCATTTGTATGGAAGAACTTACTTGCAAGCTTGTTCTTGAACAAGTTCGAAATATAGACATGTGCCGCCGTTGAGACAGTATGACGAGGGGTCTGGCATTGGACACGGCGAACCCATTGTGGCTGTGGATAAATGATATCAAATTTAATTTTCGTACCAAACCGCAGATTTAATTTATAGAAGCAATAATAATGAGGTATTGTTTTGTAAATAAGGATGAATCATCTGATTTCCGTGGATCTAGCAATAAGAGGAATAGGAAACAAATTTTGTCCGATTACAGGAAAATGAACTTTATAGAATCTAGGTTCGTGTGACCGATAACTTCAACGGACCGTATTACAGTACCTATTGTTAGCAATGTTTACAACTTTGCATTTTGTTTCTTAGTAACAATTCCCAAGGGTGTTTGCGCGACACAAACGGTTCATCAAACAATGATATGACATCAATCAATATGTTTATAAGATGCTCTAGATAGAGGTAAATGAGCTGTTATAAACATCGGAAGGTTTGCAATGAGTGTTTGGACCAGTGAATGGGTTGCATATGGGAATTTTACATTTCATAGAAGCGAACGATGCAACTGGACCCTTCTCACAATTATTATGTCATATGAAAACAATTGGCATTTTATGATCCTTTGTTAGGATACTTACAAGTGTCTGGTGCCGCCGACGATGGTGGCAAAACGCTGACGTTAGCCGATGCAATCGCCGGTGGACCGACTGCGCCTTGCGCCCTACACTCGTACTTGGCTGAGTCTTCATTTTTAGCGTGCCTTATCACTAAAACTGAGCGCCTTCTGAAATCAAAACGAATCAGGCTTAGCAGGAAATTAAGGAAGAGACATACTTTGAAGAATTTCACACTGGCACAAGTACTTTTTACCCGACTGCGCGACGCAAAGGAGGGTAATGTGTTTATAGGTCTATGTATGTATGTATGTATGGATGTTTCTATGTGGCGTTCTAGAGGCCAAACGCGTGGACCGATTTCGATGATTCTTACGTCAATCGATTCGTCTTAATCTGGCGAGTGTGACTAAAGACATGACAGTAATCCAAAGTAACTTATGTCACCACCAGACGCCATATTGTCAAAATTAAAAAATCCAAAATTGTCAAAGTATGTCAAGATGGTTGAATAGGTATCGTTGAATAGGTTTTTAAAAATAAGGTTTCTTTCACCATTTTTCATTTTAAAGAACCATTTAGGAAATATAACGGTTTAAAGTTAATTTACAATTAGGTATTCATGCTTTTTATTACTAACAAACAAGTTTTTATTTTGTTACGAAGTTACGCTTGGAACTATCAAAGTTTAAGCCGTGATGGTATAGGTGACAGGAATTTATTGGTATAAACTAAAAAAATATTTACATAAATTGTACCTACCTACTGAATAAAAGCCTAATAACACTTAGGTACCTAAAAAATAACTAAACCCTAACTGAAATAGAATCTTACTAATATTATAAACGCGAAAGTTTGTATGTAAGTATGTATGTATTTATGTGAGGTTGTTACTCTTTCACGCAAAAACTACTGAACCGATTGCGATGAAACTTGGAATATAGGTAGCGGGGGGACCTGGATTAACACATAGGCTACCTTCTATTCCCGCGGGAACGGAACTTACGCGGGTGAAACCGCGGGGCGCAGCTAGTATATTATAACCCCCTAATGAAATGAATAGATTACGAGACTTACCTATCATCAATAAATGAAAATAACTAAAAAGCGTAAAATAAAAATAAAAAATTATAAAAAACAAAAAACCCGACTGCGTAAAAACTCGGAAAAATTAGATTGGTAAAATGAATGGGTCCCGACTGTGAGTAATTTTTTACTCATTTATTATGTGTTCTGTGTGTATCAATTACAAAAATATGCGTAATTTCAAATTACTGGGCTTGTTTTTTTCTTTTTGGTTTTTTTGTTGTTTCTATGCGTATTTTTTAATCGAGTTTTTACGCAGTCGGGTTTTTTGTTTTTTATAATTTTTTTATGTTAGATTCTGTTCTTTGAAGTGTTTTGTCTTGACTATACTATTTTCATTAAGTATTATTGCAAGAATTGGTCATGCGGTTTATAAATGTTTGTGCTTTTGCCCTTTTAATTTGCGGTGACAAGGTGCATCTGAGTCAATTGTTTGGCTAAGTTTTTAATACCCACGCAGCGTGTAATTGGATTTAATGACTGCAGTGTATTAAGAACAAATAAAGAAAATGTGACCGAGACAACGAGATGCTCTCAATTGATATTATTTCAGCAACTGTGTTGCCATTGGGCTTGAAGTGAAGATCATCACTTAGTTCTAGTTGATGTAACCAGTAGAATAAACAAAGGGTGTCCGACAGAACGACAGAACGACAGAACTCCCGTTCGTTGACTCGTCTGGTGTCGCGATTATGGCAATAATCTGTCGGTACTAATTGAGTCTGCTATGAGCATTGATGTAAGGACAGCAATCTTATGAGCACACGCGCCAATTGCGATGTTAATGAACCGAGAAGGATCAAGATCAATTAATTGATTGTACTGTCGATATGATTTGAATGTCCTTGGTGGTTGCTATTTATTAGTTTGTTTAATACTTACTTAGATAATCTTGATTGCTAGAATTGCAAGTCTAATTCGAATGTATCGATTTAGGTAACTGCTAATTCTGACAGTCGACATTATGCATAAGTACAAATATCATCAAAAAGAGAAGTTTACCCGTAGAGTTGTGGAAAGACCTTGAAAGGTCGAGTGTTGAAAAATGTATTGTGTTGTCAAAAATGTCGTAATAGCATTAAATGCAACGCAATTAAAACTATGTTTATTTCATATAAATATCCCAAAAATCGAAGAATTTTAGATTCAAAATACACACTTCGACTAAACTTACCCGCTTCATCCAAAGGACTAATTTTGCTTACTTACCTAAAATTTTGCACCCGAAATCTTCGTAACGCGATATCGGCTACTGGTTTGCCGTCCTTATACCACGAGATCCGTGGCGGAGGCCTGGCACTGGCTTTACACTCTAACCGCACTCGGCTACCCCGGGTCGTCCTTACAGACTGCATTGGCTCGACTCTTGCTGGACTACCTGGATACAATATAAGATAAATTATTTAACAACATTACCATTATTATTATTTTCCATGTAGGTATATATTGTACCTATATCTACCATTTTGATTTATAGTAGGTTGTATTATTTACTATTACAAAAGGCAGACAGGTTTACACCCCACTAGATTAGATGGTACCACAGTTCAAATTACAACGCGAAATAGTTACGTTTTATTGTCTAGCTCAAATGAGAAATAAATTTGATTATGTAGGAGTTTCTTCTCAAATCTAGGCAGTAATTAATAGGCATATCTCGTCCTGTAAACCTGATAAGATTGTGGGTGGGTTACACAAAATTAGATTGTTGAAATCAAAACCAACTTACATAACACAATATTGTATGGAATATAGAAGTGTTATTTGTTTAAAGAAACCTACCTACTACAGCCTAGTAAAGTAATGTGAACCAAAATACTTATACGTTTCATTTAATTAGGTAATTAATTACCTACGTTGCTTAATAGTCAGTAGCGTTTCCCCAGAAGATGCCATTTAGCTAAATCATAGTAAATAATACTTCTTTTCAGAAACCTCTCAATTCCACCAAATATTGCGTAAGATTTTTATGATGCATTCATGAAAACTGGGGTAAATTCTGTAAAATTACATGTTCCAAACGATAACACTTGAAAACTCGTCGCCTTCAAAAGTCCCGAACTAAAAATAAAGCCGCTCTGTCATAGGGCCAATGGCCTTATTATTTTGTGTGACGACTAACATATGTAAGAACAAAAATAACATGTATTATCTAAACGGGAGACGTTCCTTGGACAACATCCCATCCCTCGACAAAAAAAAATTGGCTACGCTTCAGTGTGTAAAAAGAAGAAAAAAAAGATAAGCATGTAGTAAATCATTTACTATGTCTTTTAAACGCGTCGCCTTTAATATCTTGATAGATATATCGAGAATGTTGGTTGCGTAACGTTAGACATGTTCCTGTCTGGATTTTTTATTATAATTTGACCATTCTAGCGACGAGAACTTTATTGCTTATTAGACAGAACTCAATGACAGTCGTTAAGGTAGACGATATTGGTAAAGTGACGAAACTTGGCACCCAGCCTTTTGGTAAACAAGGAAAGTGCCAATTTTCCAAAAATTGCCACTTCCGACCGTAAAATATTTGATGAATAGAACGTTGACTCGTTCAATAGACATCATCTGTTTTCCATAAAGAGTATCAAGGTAATTATAATATTGGCTGTCAATTTTCGATATAAACGAAGGATTCTGCAAAACACAGCAATGAAAGTAACAAACTGATAAAAACAATAAGGAATTTTAAAACCCCTACACCGGATATTCAAAACTTTCTTTACATTAGCCGAAAATCCACTCTGTTGACATATTCAAACAAACAATTCCATCGAGTTTGCACTCTCACACTAGTATTTCTATTGGATGACTTACGTAACCAATAATAGTTTAACTAAATCGCCCACGATCTCGCTACATGAAGATCGTTTTTTAGTGTATTGAACTCACGAAAAATTAAACTAGGTGATGTGATGTCATTCATTCAGGCTCTATTTTCATTCATAGTAAGTAGGTACATGATTTAGTTCAAGGTTTTGTTTAATGACAATCAATCAATCAATCAAAAACTCCCGGTTTTGCATCTCAAAACTATTTCAATCAGAGAAATGTTGTGACAATTTCTGTTTAACTCCTGAAAACATTTAAGTGTCAGTGAATATTATTACACTGAAGGACGTCATAGACCATTGCAAAGCATCATCATTGACTGCTTCCTCAAGAAAATAAATCCTTGACACCTTTAAAGATAGAAAAATAAAGATCAGAGCAAGAGGTGCGCGAAAACATCCGTGGAAATTCGCGAGAATCGTTACGCATACTAAAACAACTTCTCTCAAGTTACAAGAAGTTTGTTTTGAAGATTTAAAGCTAAATTGATCAACTAGGCTAAACATAATTAAGTAAGTACTAGAAATAAATATGTATAGAACAAGGATTTCTCGTTTTACGCGATGTGATGGATTAAAATTGAACTCATTTTTAATCGATTTTAATCGCGTCGCTCGCTTTGCGTAAGTAAAGGTACACTTTTCATTTCATTTTGAATTTAGCTCTCAAATTTTAAGTGACGATTCGGCCGTGAGTCTAGTAACCTACACTCAACTAATGATGGACTGTATATTGAACTAGGAACTATTGTCGTGGCATATGAATGACATGCCAACCATTAGATGAATGGATCTAAGTATCGACGCGTCCTTGCCCGACCTATCGCCCACGCCGAAACGTCACACCCCGAAATATGGGCATTGTGAATGGGCCCGACATAATGGATGTCTGGAAGGTGCTATCAACCGTTCATTGCTCTGCCTGTAAGTGATTGTAGTTTTATTTTCATTCTATATTTTCTGTAATGTTTTTCAAATTGACTTTTATGCTAAGTCGTCTGGGCCTTGCAGTCTGCTTGTAGTTTTTACACGACTAGGGCAAATGGAGGATTATGATTTTGACCGCGATGTATGTATGTATGTATATCTTGTATGTATGTATGTCTTAAACTACCTACTCAACATAATCAAAAAAAAAAACGTTTGAAGCGCCTAGCTACCTTCCGCAGCGCTGGTTGTAAGCTATAATATAATATTACGTCACAATCCCTCTGGAGGCAATAAAGTCCGTGTGTAGTTGTACTATAGAAATAAATCCCTTTTGCTAGATCTATAGGTAATTATTTGATTTTATTTGGATCTGAAAGGAGACTGGCGGCTATCAATTCCGTACCATGTTTCTACCAAAATATTTTAAATTAAGTATCACCTATATTCCCTAACTACGGATTGTTTTTGAACTAGGTTGCTTTGTACTTCTACTAGGATTTAGTTGCCTCTCTACTACTAAGTAGAACGTGCTATTTAGTTATATACCTACCATAGGCATATTTCTATTTATTATTTCCACTGGTCCCTATCAAGTGCAAGCTAAGAAATAAAATCAACTAAAAATAAATTCAACTATCCTAAACCTACAAATTAAATGATATTTCCAATACTCACTGACTCATTTGAGTGGTGTCGAGGAGAAATCCCTTGCAGCACTTCTGTATTAGTGTGAGCTGAGTCATTGGCTGTTTGCCAGGTTACCTGTGACTTCCGTCGAAGACTGGCTCTTCTATATTAAGCATCTACCTGATTAGTTTCGCCGTGATAACGAACCGGCATAATGTAATATTTTAACTGTCTGTCTCGGTTATAATTGGATTTAATCATTTTATTTGCTGAAAGATGACTTCGGTGATATTTTATATAGGTAGGTATATAGGTAGGTAGACCTACCTAGTTTTTGAATTAGATTTTGCTACTAAGAAGTAAAGTGGGCATTATTATAGACAAGTTTTGCCGCAATCGGTTCAGTAGTTTTTGCGTGATTGTTAAGTTAAGTTAAGTCCCGTTCCCGCGGGAATATCGGGATAAAAAGTAGCCTATGTGTTATGTGCCTTATGTGTGTGTCCAGGTCCCCAGCTACCTATATTCCAAGTTTCATTGCAATCGGTTCAGTAGTTTTTGTGTGAAAGAGTAACAACCTCACATACATACATACATACAAACTTTCGCATTTATAATATTAGTAAGACTATTTCTGCATATTTATTGGTTATCCCGAAGTTCACAAACTTATAACTTCAAAAGTTTGAATGCTAAGCTGTTACGACTTGTCGCTACTCAAATGTAGATGGCGCTGTCATTACAAAAATAAAAAGGACACTATCTCAATTAGGATGACATATTTTTTTTAAACCAAAACGACAGTTAGGGCTAAGACTATGAGCCTTACCATGATCGTTTCTCATTATTTTATCGTGTAAATAATGTAATAAATAGTACCTATGTTCTTTTAAGTTAGTTTTTTTTAGCTGAACGACTTAAGTAGATCCGATTTAGGTTCTGCAATATGGAGATCATGGTAAGGGCCAATGTCATAAAATCTATTAGTTCTAAAGGGTTAAGTGTAGGTACCTACATATTATGTTTATTTTAGGCAATATTTTAAACTATTGCGTAATGTTAACATTGTGCGATTGCTTTTTAAAACTTAAAATATCTACTATAGTTAGATATTGATTGTTAAAATCTGTTATAGTGACAGACCGAACATGTTAAAAATAACCCACTTTTGTACAGCGGCGGCTATAGTCTTAATCCGAAGATTACGGTAAGCAGAGTTAAAATTAAATAGGGTTACTATTTTTAACTTTTTCAACTTTTGAAGTAATCACTAATAACACGACTGTGTTGTATTTTAAATCGGCCTAAAACCTAATTACCTAATTTAGATTTATAACTTCGAACGCCTAAAGTCATGCATTTGTTGATAGTTACTTAGCCCCGACCGACCGACCGACTGACTTAGCTACAATTTTTTGAAATGTACCAATCTAACTACCAACAAACTTAGAGAAAGGGGTTATTTTGCCAAGACGATTTAAATCCTGAAATAGGGAGACCATATTAACCCCCATTGTCTATGTATTTTGCATAAAATATGACAAACTTCCGTGTCTATATAACACACATACCAAGTACACACATACCAACCCGCGCTCGTGAGATGAAACAACTATGTACCTATGTATGATATTATAGTACATACCTACCTACATGAAACTTTTCACACGCTCTCCAAAGCCCACACAAGTTTTCCAATAAACTATTAAAGTTAATGGAAACTGCCAATATTCTAGATTTTCAATCATACCAAAGTTGCAGCTTAGTATATAACATTTATTTATTAAATAAAATTACAAAATCCATTAAACATAAAATTACAATAGATGCAAACAATAACTAATTAATTACAAAATTATAGGAAGCCGCTTAAGCAGCCAATAAATAAACAAAATAAAATCAATAAAAAAGGTCATGCTCCAAGGCACTTCGACCCAAGTCCCAAGCAAACTAGCGGCGTTCCCCCTCTGAATCGCGAGGCTTATACACTGAGACAAGAAACCCCCAGCCCTGCGGTCCCCAGATACCTCGCAAAGACGGGCTTAGTATTAAATATAATTTAAAATGTTAACAAATTAATATCCACGTGTGTGCTTTCTTAATTTTATATTCCAATAGTTCGTGCTAAATCGTAAAACTTTATGACTTTTATGGGAATCTTTTGTTGTGGAAAATTGTAACAGTGGTTAAACAAATATTTTACCCAAAGTGTAGGTACTAGCTTTACCACAATATTATCTTGGTATCTCAAAATCTTTGGAGAACCAGAGAAGAAGATGGGTCAGGAAAAATGCTGAAATTGAATAACATCAAAACACAGTGATGCGAGTTGGCTTGGCCACCTCGTGCGCATGAAGGAGGAGGGAATTGCAAAGAAAGCATGCCTGTACCGCCCAAGTGGACGAAGACCGGTGGGACGACCCAGATTGGCACGGTGGAAACTGTCCTGCGTAAATTTCAAGTCGACGACTGGCGAAAACTAGCATAGGACAGAGAGCGGTAGAAGATTCGTTTTGGAGGCCAATATTTACTTCGGGACGCTGAGCCAGAGGAGTGGACTGGTCAGAGTGAACATTGACGAGAAAGCGGTCCCCCACTTTGGACTTGCCTTCGCCCTCTGGTCAGAGTGGAGTATCGATCTCAAGAGCAGAAACGCTCGGAGGATGGTTGGGGACACCTCACGTCAGTGATAATGAATTAATTTTGGTCTGCTTTCTGGCATACTAGTAATGACTTAAGCCTAGTGAAGTAGAGTTTGAGCACGCTTTATCTCCACAAGTTTGATCTCTTGTAATTTTAACTGGGCGTCCAAATGTTAGTTGAGTATAATATCTAGACAGATAGATAGACAGTCAGCCAGTCGTCTTTCATCATCGTTACTTAACATTTCAAATCATCCTCAAAAATATGAAATTCTTACGAGGCAAGTCGAAGATCCAAGTTAGTCTCGCAAGTTATCAACGAGATGTCTTCATTTCGAGCCGCCTGCCGGTGGTCCCGATCGTAAACGTTTAAGTGCTCATATGTAATAATTTCTCAATATATAAACATCTTTTAATAATATTGTGTTTTTTTTATTATTGAGTTATACTTAAATAGAAGCTGTGAGGTAGCCGAGTAGCAGTTATAGGTAGGTTTTATGCAATGTTTGTTGGGTGTTTATTTCTCTTTTCGATTTAAATTATGTCCTCTTATTTCTCTTTTTGATTTGGTTGGCTTCGTCTTTGGATCTTTGAGTCGTTTTTCGAGAAAGGTCTAATAAAAATGTAATGCCATTTGATGATTTAAAAGTGTTGTAAGTAGGTGTTTATTCGGTATTATGTTTCGCGTACTACGCTTGGTCACAGTAACTGTGAATTTAGAATTGGAAGCCGACTACTCAGGAAAGGTTGTGTTTTTCGCGTGTTTGTATTTGTAAGTTTCTTTACAACCCCGTTTTTTTTAAAAAGCTAAACGGATTTCGACCACTATGATATAGTTAAATTCGTCTTCAAAACTTTAGTGATTAAGGCGTTAGAATTTAGAATTTCAAGTAAGTATTTTGAAAAATCAGCCATCGGATTCGCGCACAAAGGGTAGATACTGTACCATTAGTTACCTATCATCATATTGAAGTCTGGCAAAATTTTGCTTTCTTTTGTCAGAAGGTAGACATGCTTGTTTGTTTATGTATTTTCACGATCGTATTTTGTTAGGAAGTTTAAAGGAAGATTTAAAAAAAAGTCCACCTGTTTTGCTAAATTGTGTCATTTGACCAACAAATTCGTAATGGATGATATACTGATACGCGTTTCCATGACTCATACATACGTTTTCTGCGAAATCGGCTGTGTGTAATAATTCTTACGCGATTGGCACAGCCAAATTTTCCTTAGAATTTTCTCTTTACATTGTAGTCGAAGAGCTCATTGCGTTTCTTAATTTTCATCTAGACGTTTAATAGCGTTGCTTTAATTATTTTAAGCAATTTTCCAATGGCCTACGCTTTTAGGTCTCTACAGAACTCTTCCTCAGGATTTTCAGATTTATATGTAAAATAAATACCTAAATTATATGCCCGTCACACAGTACAATCTAGCCTCATGGTACCTAAGGTACAAAGCATGTGTTACATTTAAAATTACACAAGTACATTTGATAACCGGCCAATTGCAAGTTAGACTCGCGCACGAAAGCTACCCTAAGATACCAAGAATGCCTGTATTAAAACAGCAACGGTACTCCACACACTATAGGGCTTGGCACCAATAAGCCATCGTACAATATTTATCATTGTTGTGGGCCAAAGAATTGACGTTTATTTAATTTTGTTTTCGGAATTCAGCGGCTTTCGAGGACGATGCGCTTGTTTCATTCGAAAACTAAAAATAAGAAATCAAAAATAATACAGGTCACCTGTTTCTTGAAATTCGGAAACATTGTAGGCAATACTTTCGACTTTAACAGGGCTATAATAATAAAACACTAAATACCCAAAAATACGAGCAGGATAATGTTATGTTTACCGTTCAATCAAGAATGAAAATTTGATTAGAATTGCTAACCTCTTTATTGTACGAAATTTACTAAAAACTTTACATCGACTTTACATACCTAGGTACATAAAAACTTACTGTCCATCCTGAATAAGGGACCCTTAAAGGTCCTAAAACATTGAACATTGAAATAACGCTAGAAATAATAAACACCAAGCGACAAAAATGAGAATAATTTAAAATCTTACAGGTAAATTAAGAAAAAAGGTATAATGGATAATCTTATTGCTAAAAGCGATCTCTTACTGGCTCTTATAACCCTAAAAAATATCAAGAGTAACAGTCCAGTTAGATTGACTTTAGTATGCGTTTATTAATAGCCCTCTATAAAATAAATACGCAATAAAAATCTGCAAAGCTCATCAGCATTCAGCACACAATGCAAAACTTTAACAAAACAAGCCCTTAGAATAATCTCGATAATTTTTATCCTGCTCATACCTACTCAGTATTGATATCGGTAAAAAACCTACGACAAACACAGTTGGCTGTCCGTTTGTTTACGTTCGGGAGAGCGGTGCGCGCGCGCAAGGGACGTAGTACGCGCGAATCGTGCGCGGGAGTCGGCTTACTACGCTACGGGCTTTGTAGGGGTGCCACCGATGACTTGCGGTTTAGATATCGATTAAAGAATAGTGGTACACTGTTCTCGGGTCCCATATAACCATAAGACGTTTTATTTATTCCATGTTAGGAAGTTAGTTAGGAAAATAGCTTTTAAAGTGTTTCCTACTTACATTTGGAGAAATAGTTTAAAAACACTTGCTCTAATACACAAACTAATTTAACTTAGGTAGGTATAGCTTTTGTCTACTTAATATGTTGATTTATGATTCTTTTAAAAGATTTATGTATTATAGATATTTGCAAATACTGCAAATTCAGGAAAATAAGTTAGAAGTTATGTGTATTTACAATTGTTGTTAGGGATTTAGTTTTGTTATTTTTTTAAAAGGAGTAATTTAATTTTCAAATTATAAACTATCGATACAATCGAAGGCATCCTTACTAAGCGGCGCATCCTTAGATACTATTTTTTACCGCGATCGGGTTTCCTTTGGACTCGATCGTCGAGTTTTTTCGTTGGCGCCTCTTTTGGCATGGTAACTCCTTATACAGTTATACAGGCAAGGTAACCCCGCGAATTGTTTTATAATGTGCATCGCTTGTGCGCATGCGCATAGTGCAGTCGAGACGACGTGCCGTAACTTTGTGCCGTTTATTTTGTATTGGATGAGATGCGAGAGATTAGTTTTGTAGCCACTTGTATAGGTAATGAATTTGTTTTTTTTTTTAACTTAGTCTCCAATACTCGGTCTTCAATTTGGGTAGTCATCACTCAGCTAGGTTTTGCCAGGCTGATTTGAAAATGTAAAGCCTATACAAACCTAATAATCTTAATTTTACTAATGCGGTTTATTTGTAAAGGTGCATTATTGATAGTATTATTTAATTTAAAAAATTGTGTCCAATTCTAGTGTTAACAACAAACTCTGACTTGAGCATGTGGTCGAGAATTATAGGAAATCCAAGACACAACGTTTACAACCCAAAGAAACGCTAATAAGATATTTAAAATAATTAAACTGATAAAAAGCTAAAATATTGAAAACAAAACAAGATTTCAGGGAATTTGTGATATAAAAGTTTAAGACCTATCCTAAGTATATTCTAATTTTCTACTACACCGGGGGCAACTATACGAACCAATACAATAAAATTATAACTTTCATAATAATTTTGCATAAAATCGTATTTTACAAATACCTACCTATAAGAAGTAGGCTGGGGGCTAATAATTTAAATATTTATAGGGTTATACGTGGTAGCAAATTTTGGGATAATTTTCTGGATTCCAGGATTTTTATTGGATCTAGACGGCCATTGCGTGTTATTTATACTATTGTGGCCACAATTTTGGTACATTCGATATGTATTTTTTTTAAATTAAAAATATAATATAATATACCTATGGTACATTACATACAGGTAGTCATTTAGTCTGTTTTAGGAAATAATAAATCTACTTAGACAATTTTGACATACTTATAGTAAATTTATGTTTAAATGCGCGTTGTTAGAAAACTGATTTTGATGAAATGTAACCTATCTTTTCTAATGCGGATCGAAGAGTCCATTTCATTGTAAGTATGAAAGATCGGGACAGCATCTTTTCCTTACAATAATCTTACAATAAGAAATCGATGCAGTCTAAAATGAATTACTTACACTGACCTAGAAGAAAACCATTCACTCGCGTTTTGCACCTTCAATAGCTTAGTCCTAATTTCATGGGCACCCTATTGGGACATTAACCGATTTCGGAAATTAAACAAAAGTTCGATGACTCTACATTAGAGGTCAAAAGGAGCCCGTCACGCTACCCTCAGGATGAAACCAATTCGTCGATACATATTTAGTTAATTTGACGATACCATAGCAAAAGACTTTCCAAAAATCACTCAGATATTTGAATTTATTAGTAAAATATTTTTTATCACAATTCGCAATTCAAATTTCTATATAACATTTAATTTCAGTGTCTCAAGTCCCTACAATAATTTAATTAAATATCTCTTTTCTCAAACTTATAACTTTCAATGAAATGAGTGATTTTGATAATGTTTTGTATATAGTTTCATATTATGTATTAATTATGGTTTAAGTTGTTAAACTATTATCCAAAAATGTTTATTTAACCATGTACTTGGTTTGTTAAACGTACCTACTTATACTCTACTTATTTTTATAATTGAATGAAAAATGTTTATTTTTTAACCTTACCACTTGAACTTGTTACTATTTTCTGTGTGCTGTGTGTGTATTACTGTGTATTGTTCTATAATTTGAAAGAAATATTGAATTCCAGATTATATTTAACTAGTGTAGTAAATATAAATAACATTCCAACATCATTATTAGTAAAAGAATGCACAACGCAGCAATTGAACTAATAAAGTGAAATACTGAGACACCGACTAATGTCGGCGAATCAAACAAACAGAAAACGAACTCCAAACAAACTGTCATATTTAAAACTGAACAAATAGGAATAAATGCTACTGTTATTTAAGAAAGGGACAAGGGTATGCAAGAAACTAAGGTTGGAAAGAGAGATACATTAATTGAGAATGCATTATGGTAATTGTATGTGAAGAATAGCAATGAGAGTTGATAATGGAATGGATTCCAATGGGACAAGTGGGTTAAAAGGTGAACTAAGCGACCATAATTGCGGTTTCGATGCAAATGTGCCAAATGATACTTAATGTACGTTACGACATACCATAGAGTTCATTTCTGTTAAGGGACATAATATTGTAGTCTGTTAAACTGATAATCTCTTTGGGTTACAACGAATTTAATTGATTAATGAAGAAACTTGTAGAATGGTTTTGCATTTAGTTTCCTACAATTTTTATAAGGGACATTGTTTAACATTCGCTAAAGGTTCACGACTTAGATTCTTTAACGTATTGGAACTATTCTAACTTTCAGAGAAGATATAAAACCATTATACCATTTTTAATAATATCAATCTAACATCACGGAAACCGAAGAAAAATCTACACATCCTATTAGCAATTTAGTTATTGCATTGATTCCATTATTGAGATGTTGACGCCTTGCGTATGCGTTGACTGAATGTCGATTTGATGGAGCTATCTTTTGATCAGACTTGACTAGAAAACAAACAAAGCATCTATGCTTCGTTTGTTTTCTATTCAAGTTTTTCCTGCAAATTTACAATGGCTTTGGCAATATACGTTCTGATTTTTATAGTTTTTTACTATACTCACTTACTACCGGTAAGTAACATAGTAGGTAATTTATGAAAACTTATATTTTTTTACAAACTCGAAAAACATCCATCAATTTATTTTTTGTTATTTGTCCCACTGTAGGGGAAAAGCCTCTTAGAGAGGTCAGTAATATGCCAAGGAAACCTCCTCCGTATGGGCGAATGTTTCATGCCTTCAAACCGTGGTTATTCATAGGACATATCGCTCACGATGCGTTCCTTTATCAAATTTGTTCCTAATGAAAAGGATATTGGTACGCGATCAAAGATGTGGATTTGGATACAAATCCATATCTCTCGGAATCAAAGTTGATATGTGAACCACTAGATCAACACCGATCATCAATTAATTCTTAGCTTCACATTTCCCATTTAAAATTTTCAGAAATTCTGCAGACCGCATTTGATTACTATTTAAGGTAATTCGTATAAGAAACTTTCTCAGCGGCATCCCGACGCAGACGGCTTAAATCGATAACAATCGGCTAATTACCCGACGATTTAAACCGATTATGGTTGTTTAGTAAAAACGTACGTCTGTTTAGATGTTTACGAAATATGTCTGTCTAATTAGGCCAAATTTGGTTAGGGATACGGAGTAGAAAAAATCTTGGCGAAATCTGTTAGATGTATTTGGATCTCACAATCCTTATACGTCACCCACTACGCTGTGTTTTACTTTTTATATGCTGTTCTTTTTACCTAAGGATTCTGACTTTCTCTTACCTATATTTTATTTATTTTTGTTCACATTATCCATACGCCTAAATATTTAATGTTTTCTCTTAGCTTAATATTTTATATGCATTGTATATATGTTTCCTTGTGTATTGACATTAATCAATTAATTATTTTTCACATCCTGTCACGCAGTAGTCTAATCAACGTACACAGTTTTTAACTGTAAGTACCTAGTTTTAGTCCCAAAAATCTTCTGATTAATATAGATTTACTTTTTCTATCAATATTTATTACTTTTACATAAAACAATTGTCAAATCACAAAAATGACATATAGGCTACAATTTCATTAATTTCAATCGTGATTTGTTAGCAACAGAATTACAAAATCAGCTAGCTGATATAACATTCATGTAAACTACATTTAAACCCAAAACGAGGCAACATCCTTACTGCTCCAAATGTTTTCAGAAACAACCACCGAAAACGTAACCGCAGACCAAAAGAAAACTGTGTGTTTTTACGAATTCGTCGTCATAAAGTTGTTGTGAAACGTCGGAGAGTGGACGGACGGACATTCAGATGATCTTTATATATAACTCATTGGAAAATAGTGTTTCTTGTCCTACTTAACACGAGTCGGGATGTAGAGTGGGCGTCAGCCTTGACACTACTGCATTTAATGACCTCACGCGTTCTTTTATGATTTTCTTTTCGCTGTTATGAAATTCTTTCAGGTTTTATTTCGAATGTCTTCTTTACTGTTTGAACGTTTGTTGTAGGTGTGTCTTGAAATTAAGAACTTAGGAAATGCAGTTGTTTCATCTTAGAGTCTCTCTAATGCAGTAGTTATAAAAAGTTTTGTAACATTTTTTGAATTAAAAATGTTATAGTGGAGTTTTTACTATTGAAACTTTTGTCTTTTATACCTACCTAGCGAGATAGTACTAATTTTGAAAAATTTAGTACATGTAAAAAACATCGAAGCTTCGTAAAAAGGGACAGTTTGTAACCCAATTCTAATCTCAAACAGAAAAAACTTAAAACATTCGTGCTACATTACTCCAACTAATTTCAAAGCAGCTTTCAAATTGTGACGAATTACTCACACTGTCCCACTTTTAACGGCGCATTACAGAACATAAAAATCAATATTAGCACACATATAAAAAACGTAAACATTGCGAAGTTCATAATAAAGAAACTAAAATATTAAACCTGGGTTGAAAAAAAAGAACAGACAAAAAATGACCACAGTTAATATACTTATAAAAAGTAGTCCGTTAATCTTTGCCGAAGGCTCGCGCTACGAAAAAAAAAGAAAATGAAATAGTTTTCGGTCTGTTTGTAGGTGCTAGAACTTTGCTCATCCCAGGGTCATTTAATTTTGTGGTTTGCTTCAAAATTTATCTGTAAAATTTAAAGAACCGTTACATATCATTGACATATTAATATTATGTACTAGTTTCTATAGGTGATGTCTCAAACATATTCCATGTTCCTTTTAAGCCAAAAAAGCCGCTGCAACGCTGACAATATTGTTATAAGAACTTCAATCATGATGAAGTCGGTTAAAAACGACAATGCTAATGAAATCTTTAAATGACGCTTAGGACGTCAAAACTATCACTGCGTTTGATGAAGCGTTACTTCAGTGGCTAGTAACATTTTTTTCCTTCTGACGCTATATTATCTACTGTTAAGGTTGAGATCAATGATTAACTTTATCTTTGAATAACAACTTCCTTACTTAAGTTTCAAAGTTGACAATAAAATTTTACAAAAAACATTTCTCACATGTAAATCATCGTTTATAGGCAAAAGGTTATTAGTAAAAAGCAGGTTGATGTTAACTGTTGCATGGGAACAGTATTCGGTATTCGCATGTTGAGGATTTCCACGCTTGCCCAATAAAGTCATACATTACATTACGTTACAGCGCAAAACGGCTCAACCCCGAAAAAACTACTTTCGCCTCCCACGTTTTTTACATCTCATTGTTTTTGCCCGATGGTTGCTGGCATTTTCGGAATTCAGCCATTTACATAAATGCCTTGGAGTCTTTGTTCAGCCTTAAAGGCGCCGCAGAAGGTACGTCTCGGATCGAGTTGTGTACAGCTAAACTTATAAGGCAACCGCGACCGTGTCTTGTATTTGTTGTCTGTTTTTGCCACTCAAAGTTTCAAAAGTTGCGAGATTTGTATGTTTATAAATTACTAGCGAACCGCCCCGGCTTCGCACGTTTCAATTTGAGAATTTGTTTGCTTCAATTTCAAATATTCCCAAGCCACTATATTTAGAGTAGGTAGGAGCTAGTGATTTTTGAATTAGAGTACCTATTTTGTTCAATATAAACACTCACATGGAGTATTACTGGTTGTGTTTTCTTTGAAATTTCTGCTTGATTTGCTATTTGATTTGTAAGAATTGTATTGGAATCAAATAAATGGTTAAGAGAGAAAAGTTGTTGTAGACATACCTACAGACAGACGGAAAACAACGTCTTTGATTTAAGTATATTGAATTAGTTATTTTGTAATGGTTTTCTTGGATCTACCAAGGTATCGGAAGAAGACAGGAATTGTGTACCTACCTATGAATCCACCTCATAACCCACCTCCACCACCTCCACCTTATAACCTCATTATTTAAAATCAGTGATAGCAGCAGGTGACAAACTATATAAATGAGAATTATTAAATTTATTTATTTACTAGGTAGTTAAACAGCTATATGTATGCACTTATAAAACCTTATGGTTACAATAGGAAGCCAATTACAGAACTTCACAAACAGTACAGAACATTAAAAAACCGAATATCCAACTACAAATTAGTTTTCAATGAGTAGGTAGGTAGGTACCATAATTTCGTAGCTACTATTCAAAATGGCCAATCGAACTGTGCCATCAATCATATCAAACATGGCGTCGTCTTTCGCTGACCCTAACACCTTATTTCGTTAAAAAATCATAAAAAACTAAACCGACGCTACTATAAGGAGAGTCTACAAAAACTTTAATATTACAATACAATTATTCTTCGTGGAAATATAGACTTTATTAAAGGTAACATAAAGATGCTAACCATAGAAAATTGCAGTCCCCTGTTCGATAATTAGATTCTGACAGTTTGAAATCGGCAAAGAGACCGACTGTCAAAAAGCCGGCGCCAACATCATCGTGTCTAAATAAAACATTGAGAGTTGAAATTTACGATTTTCGAGTTAGCGCGGGTTTTGTTCTCAGTGGTCGATATAGTTAGGAATGTTTAAAATATATCTGACACCTAATAAGTAGAAGTTGCTACTTTCAAAAGTGTTAAATACTGTTAAGTAACAGGGTATTTAGTATTTAACTGTAGTATCGTGTTAAATATTATTCAGGTTTTCTGAAAAATACATACCTACTTACGAATAAAAGTTTTGAATATTTGATTAGCTTCTCGAACTATTCATTCATGGACTGCATCGTTGCACCTGCCTGCTCATTTCATTTTTGCGATCGACGTAGTTAACAATATTGACAGTGATGATGATGATAAAGTGGCTTTTTAGATTTATTACGCGAAACAAGTAACATGGAATATGTTTGAGATATCACCTCGTCTAATGATTAGTAATGATTACCAATGATTAGTAGATATACCTACTTAATACTTGATTAAAGTTTTAAACTCTCTTAAACATTTTTAACAGACTTCCAAAAAAGGATGAGATTGTGAAGATAATTACAAACTGATCCTACGTAAAACTGCGCTTCAGACTACAGAAGTGAGTACACTTTAACGAAGTTTTATTATATTTCTCCGGTTTTGAAGTCGGTTTTTAACCGAAGTCGGGCAATTTTACTGGCAGGGTTCATAGTTCGGCGGCCTGACTTCAGATAACAAAACAAAGTCGGTGGCACTGTATGTATATAGAGGTATTTTTGTCCTCATTGTCCTCCTTGATCGGTACGAAGTAGGTACATTTTTATATATTTATACGATTATATAGGTAGTATATGTAATTTTAATCAAATATATTTCTCGATCTATTTACATACAAGAGACGCGAATGAACTGGCAGCTCCTGTCGTATAAGAGAATAGTAATCAACGAATAGTAACAGATGATTCAGACGACATAAAAAAATGATAAAACATTAGCGTTGCCACTAAATCTGCAAAAACCACGTTTTGGCACGTTCTCAGTTGATATAAGTAGGCATTCGGACAATCATATTCCGTACTATATTATTGCGTAAAATACTTGTATTTTATGTGCATTTTGCAAGTGAAATACGACGATGTAAATTATTTTTTAAATTCACTCGGATTTTGTTTAGCCGTCTTTATTTTTGTAGGTAGCTAACCTACTAATATTACAAATGTGAAAGTTTGTGTGTAAGTAAATATGTTTGTTACTCCTTCACGTAAAAACTTCTGAGCCGATTGCGTTACAACTTAGTGCACAGTTAGCTGGAGACTTGGATTAGCACAAAGGCATTACAAACATTGCATTATATATTTTGATCATAGTAAATTCTCCATACGGAAAATTAAAACATCTAGAAATATTTTTTGCAAGGAGATATCCCACGACAAGATTCGAACCTGTGCCCCCTCGCAAACCAGGCGAGTGCTCTAACCATTAAGCTACACGGCAATCACGTGTTATGGTATAATTCTCGACCATATCTCTCCTTGCAAAAAATATTTCTAAGTTTATTAAAATATGCCTTGAGCAATAAAAAAAGAAATATTAGAAGATCTAGTTTAAAATAACTTTAAATAAATAAATAAATATTGCACGACATTACACACAGCGCAATCTAGCCCCAAATTAAGCTCTAGGCTTGTACTATGTATCCGTTGTCTAGTAAGACAACGGATATACTACATATTATACATTTTTATGTAAATACATACATATTATACATAGAAAGACACCCAGACCAGATACAAATATTTATTTTTAAGCATAAATATTTGCCCACAGCCTTCTGCATTGCAGTCAGGCGTTCCCCCGACGCGCCGCAGAGGCCGTCAATAAATATATAAAATAAATAGTCTTAAAATATCCTGTTTTATCGTATCGCCCTACTCTAAATTGTAAAAAACGATTAACTAATTCAAACACTTCTTCCAAATTTAAAATCAAATGTTCTGAGAGTAAACTGGGCTATTCACAGCCGACCGACCTATTAGCCCAATAACGACACTAATTGTAAAAAACAATTTCAATTTTATTACCCGACAGCCAAGAAAGGGTTATGTTTTCGCGGGTATTTATATTTATTATTACAAAAACAATCAAAGCTGTTTCTAAGGAGCGATGAAATCAAAATATAAGCAATACGATTTGGATAGAAATCTTTAGATCTTTGTGATTAATGGGCGCTACTGAAAATTAAAATTAGGTGTGTGATTCACATCTCTTCGCATTTCTCTTTAGTTTTCTTACTATGGCGGACTTACAGACTTTATCAATCTTTGCAGATTAGGTACCGGCACTTTTCTAATTTAGTGATATATACGAGCTAAACTTAATACTTATCCATGTTGGGTTCATCAAAAGTTGTTAATTGTTTCATGACGAATTATTGTTAAAATTATTTTTTATGTTGGCACAGCACAGCACACAGTGTGTTTGATGAAATTGTGTCTAACTCTAGATTTACAAGTCCAGAGAAGCAAATGGGGGACTAAGAGTCGGAATCAAAAGAAAATGAAATAAATTTCTTAGAAATATGACCCTCAGTAGGTGATATGTCATTGTATTACGAATTTGATTCCTAGATAAACCCATTATTTTTTGCAGAACACATCGTCCTCATGATTTTTCTAAGGAAACTAAAAATTACATCAACAACATTTCTTTTGAATGTCACATAAATAACATTAATAAGTGAGTAATCTATTAAATGATTTATACAGCGCCAGTTTTTAATTGAATAATTGAATATACATAATACTAAAAAATAGCGCTGTAGCGCCTTGGACATTTTTAGTTTTCGTCAATAGACACGCAGCGTACAGGACCTACGCGTTCTATATTGATATAATGACCCTTAACATGATCTTCTTATTGCAGGAGACCTATATCAGACCTAAATCGTTTAGCTAAAAAAATTAAATCAACCAATATTTAAAAAAAATAACAACCAACTAAGTAAGTCGAGGGTAGTCGGGGTATTTCTTTATTTAAAATTTATTTTATATTTTTTAACGACAAAAGGACAATAACATAACGAGAAACGATCGTGGTAAGTCCTACTCTGCTAGCATCTTGCTGCATCTCCATGTGATGAAAAAAGGTTAGAAAAAATTTGGCACTGACAAAATGCATAAAAACTGTACAAAAATTGCAATAACATCAGCATTATCATTAATTAAAGCATTAGCACGCTTTTAATACGACATAAATAACATTTTTACTAATGCAACTTGCAACATTGAATAAAATATAATGACAAAAACAAATCATCCAATTAATCCAATACGTTTTCTTGGCACGCTTAAGTACAATCGAGGAAAAAACAATTATGCAACATAAAACCCATAATTCATTCATACGCTATTCGGTTGCATTTCATATTCGAAATGCCGATTCGGTCACAACTCCAGACAGATTAAATATAGAACCGACGGTTTTTTTACGTCGCGTCAAGGTATTTCAGTTGCAAAACAGCGTTTTATAGATGAAACACGAAAGTTAGAACGTGAATGCCTCTAGTTAAGGGAGGGGCACTAATATATGTTTATGTACACTTATGTAGCCGTGTCTGTACGAAAATATCTCAGGAATTAGTGAATGGATTATAAAGCTGTTTTGACTAATACCACTTTCCGATGCGTGGATGAGTATGGCTGTTGCTGTCATTGTTTTTGTTTGAATGGTCTCGCGCGACGCCGGGATTTGTGACTGCTGTGACTGTGCTTGCGATTTGACATGTTTTATAGACAAAACGAATAAAACAAACCGTATTGATAGGTAAGGTTAGTAAGAAAAATAAGAATAAAATTCTAATACGTACATGCCTACTTATATGATGATATGTTATGTAAAAAAAATAATTACGCTTAAAATGTTAATGTAAATATAACACTCAGTAGCTTACATTTCTCACAATCTTGCAAAGTTCTCTAAAAATGCAGTTAATGATTATTTTTTCTTTTTATTAATCTGTATCTAACTTTATTAGATAGATTAACTGTTATCAATCAATTTACCATAAATATAGTTCACAGTCTGAATTAAAATTAAAATTATGCAAGATATTTACAATCGGCCCGCCAAAAATGTCGGCCAACTTTATGATCTTTAGTTTATGTTTATTTGGGAAACAATTTTCATTCATCAACTTCGTATCGCAACATCAAAAGATCGTATCGGCTTCTCAATGAAAAGTAATGGCCAAGCAACAAGAAGATGTTTCATAAATTTGATTTATTACTTAAAATCTTTAAAAGATTTCAATATGAAATAGGTACTAATTCGAATTTTATTGTTTTTACCATAAAAAAAAATCACTTGCGACGAGATTGAGTTTGTTGCTTCTTAAGAACATGGCGAATACCTAAGCGCGAAGAAGAAAACTAAGTAAATGCTTGTAACCAAAAAACGACTTTACTAGACCGATTGGCTGTTCATTCAGAGGTAGTACGTATTTTCTTTAATAATATAGTTCTTAATCTATCTTTAAAAAAAGTTTTTTTTGTATTATACAATCAATCTGTTTTCAATTCGAAAATCCCTTGTTTGTCATGATAACAAACCACGAAATATAACATGTTCTTAAAGTTTTAAATTTTCATAAGTAATAATTTCGTACCTTTAAAAACCGTCTGTTGACAGGTGTTTTAAAGGCATATAACTCGTCGTTTGCAGATCTGTTCTCGTCACCACACAATAAATTAATTTCAGTATACTCACTGGGCTTACATCGATGACCCGGTTTTTCTTACATTTACATTTATCCAGAGTTTTCGGAAACGTGACGTAAGGATCTTTTCGGTTATTAAACAGTTTGTATCAGTTCAGTAATTTAGTTCATAATATTTTATTGCGTTTATTTTCTTATGTTGGAAATTGGGTAACCTCAAATAAGTTTGATTGCTTACATGTTTTGATGAATGAGAAATTAAGTATGATACTTTGACCTCAATATATTATTCAAATTATGTATCAAATGTTCAGAACATACCTACATTAATATGTAACGTTGGTGTATTTAAAGTAATATCAAATTAGTTTATATTATTGTCGATGCTAATGTTGTAAAGAGGAAAGATTTATTTGTTTGTTTGTAATTAATACATTATATTTAACAAACAATGTATATTAATTATAATCATATTTGCACCCAGCAGGAATCGAACCCGCAACCTTCTGTATTGCAGCCAAGCGTTCGCCCGACGCGCCACAGAGGTCGTCGTATAAGAAACAAATAAATCTTTCTCTAAAATAGGCTCCGAAACTACTATAGTTAGACCGATTTCGAAAATACTTTCAGCAATAGAAAGCTACATTATTAAAGGGTAGCATTCGATTCCGATATTTCCACGGGATCACTTAGGCGGGTTAAACCACGGGACGCAGGCTAGTTATAAATTAATGTTTAAAATTGCACAACATTACGCATAGCTCAATCTAGCCTCAAACTAAGCACTAGGCTTGTACTATGGGTGCTAGACAACGGTTATACTACATATTATTGTATTTTGTTGTAAGTATACTTACATTTGATACATAGATAGACACCCAGATCAGATACAAATCTTTGTTTTTTCAGCATACATATTTGCACTCGGCGTGAATCGAACCCGTAGCCTTCTGAATTGCAGACGCGCCACAGAGGCCGAAAATAACTTTTGCTTCAGACTTTACCTTCCTTAACAATCCAATTTGATATTGAAATGGGACGAGTAGCCGAAATTGCATTGTTTGCACACACACTATGTGAGTAAGTACCTTACTTATCATTTTCATCAATAGGCCATCCGCCTACCTCAATCAGCGATATCCTTTACCTACGATACCTCGCGATGAAAATAACGTAACGTTTATGAAAATGAAAGTGTAATGCGACACCCACTCGGGTATGCGTTTGTAATGTCTCAATCCAAAATGCGTTCTTAGGTAAAAAACGAATAAGGCCGGTACGGTGCGCAAATAAAGTCGTTATTAGGCAGTAATTTTCTTAAACTTTTTTAATTCTTACAATTTGTGCACATTAGTTATTTTTTATTTTTTTACCTCGACGTTTGTTACAATACTTTTGTCTTGGTCGGTCGGTCTCACCTCGCGACCAAAATTATTGTAACATAGTTAAAACGTCGAGATACAAATACAAAGAGATATTATAAAAACAATTATTCATTACCTATACGTCCAACAAACACTCACGAACTCACAATCTAATCAGCTGAGCAAATTACAGGAAGGGAGCAAACTGGGACGTGAATGATTAAAGGATGGTGATATCTGCCTTGATTTAAGCCATCACTGGTATACATTTATAAAATAAAATAAAATAAATATAGTAAAAAAAAAATTTTGCTCGACATTACACACAGCTCAAACTAACCCCAAACTAAGCACTAGGCTTATACTATGGATACTAGACAGCGGATTTACTACATATTATACTTTTTTTTTGTAAATACATACATACCTATGTTACAATAGAAATTATAGGTATTTATGTCAATTAAATTGTTACACATTTCAAATTTGACTCACCACTTAAAAACCGGAATATCACGGAAGAGTCTGCCTTCTGACATACACTGAGGGTACCCTAGTTTAGGAGACAGGATATCATAAAATATTACAATCAATCTTAATCTATTAAACTAAAATCAATACACCTAAGACGTAGCCAAATGATCATGTGCATTTAATGTTGTACAAGAATCTAAAGGAAATAAACTATTTTGATTTTGATTGTATAATAACTATTTTTTTTGTTAATGAAATGAAGAAATTAATTTCATTTCCAACTGCCGGGAACCGACTCTAAACTTATAAGGTAGGACTTTTGTACAGACTACAAAAAGAGCTACACATTCTAATACTACCGTGAAAATAATACCGTGAAAGGCCAATGTTCCCAGTCGTGACGTGATAGTTTTCCTCATTGTTCTGCTGTCGGTACCGGCGTCGTCTCGTGCTATTTCCATCGCGCCCGCCCAGCCAAGTTTATTGACACTGCCCACCGCCACACTGAGATACTACTACATTTTCATATTATGAATACTGCCTAGTCTTGGATTCTAGTTATTGTCAAATTTTAATGCATATTAGGGGTGATGATGCACCCTTAATATTAAATATTTATTTCCAATTGCATGACACAGATGGCGCTAGCGAATTTCAGATGTATAAACAGGATTTATTTATTTATTTACTTACTCACACAAAACTTTACAAAACCCTAAATTGTTCTTCTTAAACTACCTACTATCCGACTAAAATTCTACTGATATTTATATTCGTAGGATATTCCAATAGTCAACTTACTAAACAGCCTATCAATAACACGATTAACCTTTAAAACCTACAGTATTTATTAAAATAAAACCTTATAAATAGTGACACAGGTATGATAAATTAGTACAATCTTAGTTTCGCGAATGCAACGGCCGGCGGCAGAAGCAGCTGCGTCGACATCTGCCAGCGCGAGCGCGCGCTTACGAAAAACTCATTTACAAAAACAAATATTATAATGGTGGCTAGAGGTATAACATCTAAGCTGTAATAGAAAGTAGGTTGGGTAAACAAAAATTGATAGTAATTATTTTTTTCTAAAATGTTACTTGGAAAAAAAAACATTTTTCAATTGTTTTTTTTTTATTCTGACCTTTCGATCAGAGAATTCCGTGAATAATTGTAGAAAATTTATCAAGAAATTACGAATATCTCATTTGATTTAAGAAAAAAATTTGGTAGGTATAGAAAATAAGTTGATGTCGACAAGCCCACAATCTAGTAACAAAAATATATCTTATACTTATTAATATTTCATTTTACTATACGGGTTCTTTTGCATAATAAATGTAATAATGCAATGTAAATGCCTTAATTGTATAATTTTTAAAGTACCTACCTAAGTATGAATAACGAATAAACGCGGATCATCCTCCATAATTTCGTGATTTCTTACGTCAAAAAATGCGAGCAAACACTATAGAAATCGTAAACATTAATTCATAAGTACTCAAAAAACACATGTCACTTTACACACGTAAACCTTTACGTAACTAACAGAAAGAATAATATACGCAATAATTTTCGTACAATAAACGCATTTTAACGAAATTATTATTTCTATTACTGTTACCTCACTACTACGTGATTATTTTATGTCTATGTACAATTTCGTATGTTTTTACAAAGTTTGCCGAAATGGCGCTTACGTTGAATAAATACAAACTGTTTTTGGTTTTACATGTTTTTTTTTGCTGAGAGAAAAAGGTTTATTATAAAAATACTAAAAAAATAATTATTAAATAATGGTTTTGGTATCCAGTCGATTGCTATTAAATAAGTAACTACCGTAGAAAAATACTTATGATTTATGATAAGTAATTAGGTACTCTAAATACGAATAAATACTTAACTATCAGTACCTGCAAGTGAGATAAGTAGTTTTAACCCTTTGGGTACGTAACCATAAAACAGTAAAATGCAACTACGCAAAAATACATTTATGGATAAACTTCCCTGTCACCCGAGCAAGTCCCGATCCTACGGATGTGTCGGGGTAAAAAGTAGCTTATATTCCAGGTCACCAGTTATCTACAAACCGAGTTTCATGATAGTCGGTTCAGCGGTATTACGTAATTGAGTAACAAACATTCCATAAAACTTTCAGTTTTATAATATTAGTAGAATATCCTATCCTACTTCCTACTTAATAATATTATAAATCCGAAAATCTGTTTGTTTGTTTGTTTGTTTGTTCCCTCTTCACGGTCAAACGACTCGGCTGATTTGGATGAAAATTTGCATAGGGATAGTTTAAATGATGGAAAGTAACATAGGATACTTTTGATCCCGAAAATCCCGCGGGATCGGGACTTACGCGGGTGATAATATTTATTAGATGAAAATTTGCATAGGGATAGTTTAAATGATGGAGAGTAACATAGGATAATTTTTATCTCGAAAATCCCGCGGGATCGGGACTTACGCAGGTGATAACTATTTCTTAGATGAAAATTTGCACAGGGATAGTTTAAGTGATAGAGAGTAACATAGGATACTTTTGATCCCGAAAATCCCGCGGGATCGGGACTTACGCGGATGAAAATATTAATGGATGAAAGTTTGCATAGGGATAGTTTAAATGATGGAGAGTATCATAGGATACTTTTGATCCCGAAAATCCCGCAGGATCGGGACTTACGCGGGTGATAACCATTCAATGAATGAAAATCGACACAGGGGTAGAATAAGTTTAGTGATGTAGAGTGGCATCATCATCATCGTCATCCATCGTCATCGTCATCCTTCGTCATCGTCACTTACTGACGAAATACAAACTTTAACTTACTTCACCTACCTACCGCAGTGCCCATTGAAGTACTGTTGAAGCCAGGCGCTGCCGCGCCTGGCATCAACAGTACTTCCCTGTCGTCCGTTTAAGTGTGGATTATTGCATTGCGGTAGGTAGGTGTTCGAACAACGCGGGATCGCGACTTGCGCGGGTGAAACCGCGGGGCGCAGCTAGTAAGAGAATAGTATGATAGTAGTATCTACCTACAGTATCTACTACCAATCCAGTACTAGATGGTGTATTACCACGACGCGTGCGGGGCAGTTGATCTGCACCTGCGCACGCGCTGCGCCGCCTACCTCGACGACACCTGGCCGTTCATAACGCTGTTTTCTCTTAATTGAGCTGT
The DNA here is from genome assembly GCA_949358125.1 of Idaea dimidiata. Taxonomy (NCBI): domain Eukaryota; kingdom Metazoa; phylum Arthropoda; class Insecta; order Lepidoptera; family Geometridae; genus Idaea; species Idaea dimidiata. Next base: position 25,206,845 of record OX442332.1, on the reverse strand, counting down.
CCCGATTCGGAAATAGAGCTCGGCTATTTAAGGCTCATAGTTTTTTCCTATTTAGGCTGCACGAGATCAAACGTGGGACGTAAACGAACACGGCGTGATTGAAAATAGATTAAAAGTTTACTATTCCCTATAATTTGAGGAGGTAAAAAAACCCCTTACTTTTTGATTAATAAAATTAATTTATAATTTTAGCCCATGTGTAGAAAAATGTTAAATTAATTGGGGTAAACAAGTTAAACCTCATCCAAAACACATCTTTTTATAAAATTTTCATTTTAAATACTTAGTTTCAAAACCACACTTTAAACTTTAAAAAGATTAAGTTAGTTTTTTTTACATTTTACTGATTTCTAGAAAAAGTGGAATAGTGAGGTTTTGTTTTTCACCTTCTCAATTGTGGATATGGGTTGATACGAGTATATAATATTTAAAAATATTAAGAAAGAAGAAAAATATTAAGAAAGAAGAAGAAGAAGAAAACTTGCCTTAATTTAGGGTGCTGTGTTTGCTTATGAGGTTATCCCACTACTATATTTTAATGTCAAAGTGTGTGTGTAAGTAAAGTTGGAATGTATTAATAAATAAGTAAACGTGTATGATTGTACTTCTTCACGCAAAAACTAACAAACCGATTGCGATAACACTCAGTATGCATGCAGATACCGGAGATCTGGATTAACACATGGGCTACTTACATTTTCTCGATATTCTCATTTCTTTTTTTTTATTTCAGACTATAATTAGACCTTTTGTTTCATTGAATTTGACATTTTTCTTACCTATGTACCTATGTGTCAAATTGAAGACTACAATTAAAAACCGAAGTATATCACACATGAATAAATTAACAATCAGGTAGGTAATCAATTCACTAATAAACGACAGAACTGTTCGACGTTCGTCTGTCAAAACACAATAAGAACAAACCTAAATTGAATATAGCAACAATCAAGGGGTCACATTGAAGGCTCATCAAATTTACTGTCTGACAATCGTCTAGTCTAGACAATAACTACCGCATATCAAATCGCTTGAAACATTACTCTACTACATCTTACTAGAAACAATTTGTACTTTAAGAGAAAAGGATACGTACTTGTTCTTCATACACTGTACGTACATAAGATTTAAACTTTAAGAGAAAATTATTATACCTCCTCTTTTTTAATATAACGTCATCGTATTCGACTGTCTTCTTCCTGAATAAAGACATTGAAAACGTTTATGCCTAGAAACCTATATTTGGCATGCCCATGCTTTTGTTTTTTATTTGTTTTTCAATCAATATAAAAAGAAAATAAGAATGAATGTAATAACTAATAAGTCACCATTATTAACTAATAAAATAAAATAAAATAATTTAAATAAAGACTTCAAAAATAAATCCGTATGTTACCAATAAGGCTAGTCGCATTGCAAAAAAAAAAGAAAATAAATAAATAAACAAAACATAGAGGCATATAGTCATGTCAGATATTTGCTCTAATTATCCCTGGAGAAATCAGTCGACTACGTTTGTATGGAGAACGAGTAAGTGTCCGTTCCCCTTAGGATATTTAATTAAAGCAGTGTCTTAAATTATAATGGATAGAGAGTCATCACTATCATTATCATATCAGCCGTAAGACGGCCACTGTTGAACATAGGCCTTCCTCATCGTTTTCCAGCCAAGACGGTAGGAAGCAACCTGCATCCATCGCTGGCCCGCAGTGTTGACCAGATCATCCGTCCATCGCGTCGGTGGACGTCCTACGCAGACGGAGAGTAATATTAAGAAACTAACGCTGATAAACATAAATTTCCTTCACTGATACTATGCCTGTGTACATACTCATTGAGATATTACGTATACTAATACTAGAGGTGATGTCTAAAACCTTAGAGTAATAATTACGTACTAGATAAAACATATTCCATGTCCCTGTTAAGCGAAATAAATATAAACAGCCGCTGTAGCACATCTGCAGCGCTGACAATAATGTTAAGTAGGTACTATTGTAAAAATCAAGTTGCATTGTATGATCTATAAAAATTGCATGAACTTCACCGAATAAGGGTAAAGATATAACATTGACTTCATTAAACTAATGTTAAAATTAATGTGAAAAAAAAACACTCATCAAGATCAAATCTTCGTCACAAACAAAACAATCTATTATTACAGTTCCAGTGAACACGATCGTAATACAAAAGAAAACACGAAAATACCCGAACAGATACAAGATGTTGTTGGCAACGCAAGCGCAGCCTTGACCTAACTAAATACTAATTACCTATGTATTGGCATTGGTGTTAATTTGCCTATATAAATTATTAATTACAAGCTTTCTGATAAGATACATCTTTATTTTGTTAGTCAACATTTATTAGGGAAGTTACTCGCTTGAATTGTTAAGAATTGGTTTTGAACTAAAAAATAAAAAGTGCTTTGTGTAGTACCTACTCATGGTTCAAGCCTAGTGCTTAGCACTAAATATTGATTTCAAATAATAATAATCTACCCGCGTAGGTCCCGATCCCGCGGGAATATCAGGATAAAATGTAGCCTATGTGTTATTCCAGTTTAATTGCAATCGGTTCAGTTATTTTTGGGTGAAAAAGTAACAAAGTTACATACAGACATACAAACTTTCGCGTTTATAATAATAATAAGATTTATTTAAGTGTGGTAAGGTGTGTCAGTCAATGAATTTTTTATTCAGCAGTTTTACTGGTGCTTGAAATATATTACTTTTAGGCGATAAGGACGCCATTGGTGTCATCTTAAAAGTTAAAATTAAACTATACGTTTAAGAGGGTAGATAGTCTCTCCATAAATAAGTCTAGCAAGACGTTAAAGGTAGAGTGTTGATGAAATGCTTAATATACTACTAATTAAAGTAACGCTATTAAAACAGAAAAAGTACTTAAATTTCAATCTAACATTGCGAAACAAAATAAAAAATATCTAATTTTTTTGGATATTTTTTTATACTGAATAAAATTAATTTTTTGTAACATCCAAAAAATTATAGAAATATGTATGCTCATCTGAATATGCCTTAAGATAAACTAATACACTTACACAATATATCTGAACAAACTCAGTTTTAATATCATTAGTGAGTACAGTATTTCATACAAAGTACACTAACTAGCATAATTAACTAAAGCATAAGAAATGTTTTTGTTATGCGTTTCCCACGAGTAGCCATCGTACGTTAATACTATACATACTTACTTTTATGTATGTTTATTTGTACTTGGATTTCTACACTTACTCTACTTACTCTAAACTTAATATAGGTAAATACTTTACCAAATCATTTATCGAAATTAGGATTAATTAATCCTTTTCGCCTACTTTTGCTGAATGGTATGGGACATTACACATTCTGTACAGCATACCTACAACGCATTTCACAATTTATTTTCTGTTACCATCTAAATTCACATAACAAGTTCATAGTGCAACTTAGTATTTAGACATATAATCACATACTTAACCCTAAATCGAACATGAAATTTATATATTTGTAAAATTTCAATTTTGTTGGATTTACTAATGTCTTCTTCTCATTAGAGGTCACGTTCCGAAGACACGCTAAGTTTTTGTCGATTAAAACGATCATGTGATGCCTTATTGAATAAATATAATATATTTTTTTGAATTTCTTGATAATGATAACAGCTAAGTCCGATGCATTATTCCAAGCAATTGTTCTAATAAACACGTGCGATAGAGAGTTTTAAAAACACCGCTAACTTTCCTATGTGAAAGTTTACTTATATTTACACAATATACTAACTATGATTATTCTATTGTGACTCATTTTATAACATAATTAAGTTTTTGGTAGAAGTTCAGCGACCCCACGCACGTTGATTTTAATGTCGTCCATAAAGCAGACTCTGAGACTGATTAAAGACATAATTCGCTTTTAATAGCCCGAGGGAGACGACCGATATATATTTTTGTTTGTTTTACACCAATTGTGTAAATCTTTACACGTTAAATAACGGCTGTGTGCAATGGCTAGGCCGCTTTTGATGCGTGTGCGCCGATTTTGAGGGTGTTGAAACGACCTAAATCAATTTGATTGTGTGAATTAGTGGTGCTGTAAATGTGTCGATCTGTTTATCGGGTTTGATACATTTTATCGTTTGAGGTGCAAGATTAAATCTGTTTGCAGTAAAGTTTTGGCTTTAGTGAAAGTTTTGTTTGGGATTCGTAGAAAGGAACTGTAAATGAGTGTTTACTACTCTCTTGGTACATGTGGGTTTTTCCCTGTACTATCCGCTCATGGGGACAGATTTAACAATCTGTATTTACTTGTTTTTCACTGTAACCTTTACTTGTTTCTCAACAGTTCGCGAAAACTTTTATTAATTCATCATCATCTGATGATGATGTAATATCTCAGTGCAGCGGTGGACTGCAACAAGCTGCTGATGATTCATCAGCTTGTTGCAGTCCACTGCTAGACATAGGCCAATTGCACGCCACCTAGATCTATTTTTTTTTGTGATAATCAATGTTAGTGAAAATGCTATGTGAAAATAGCTAAGGCCACGCTTAGGGTTGTTAAGGGATAAGAGCTATAGTTTCTTAGCAAAAGCCATAATATCGTTGCGATGTTGCACGATAAATTGCTAGATTTTGACAAAGCGAACCTTCCTACTTCTAAGAAATTGATACATCTAAAGAAGTACCTACTAAATCACGAACTATTTAGATTATACGAGTATTACCATTTCAGTTAATTATAATATCGATCGATCAATCATAGTTTTCATTATTACTAGTTTATGGGCAATATCGATTTTACGATTGATCTTAAAAAGTGGTTAGAGCTGCCAATGGTTACAATTTTAATATATATGTTTACCACCTGGTAGGATTATCAAACAATATTAAGTTATAATAATGTTTACTATTATAACTTAATATTGTTTGATAATCCTTTGATAAAAGTTTGTGCGTATTAGGGAAATGTGTTTGTTATTTATTTAGGCAAAAACTATTAGACCACTGATTTTCCCACGGGATCGTGCCTTGCGTGTATAAAACCCCGTGGCGCTGCTAAACCTAATTTACATTACGAAACTAGTGTCAAGCATTATAGAGTCAATTTCGTAAAAGCAGTCTTGCAGCAGATACAGGAAACATTTTGATCAAATAGATAAATAGTACCGCTGTGTCTATGAAATTTATTTGTGAAAATGAATATAAATTGCGTGGCACTAGTTTCGCTTAATTCAAACAAAAACATCCTGCGAAACCCAGCTAGAGATATTGAATCAATTTTTATAATTCCCATTACCATTGAGTTATCGCCACAAATAAATATTAATTGCTCATGATTTCGAGTGGATGTTTTATTTATTTCCCTGTTGATTGCTTGTGTCTATACCGTAGGTACTTTGTTTTAACGTTCTCAAGAGCTTTATGAAGTGGATACAGATACTGACAGTTCGAAGTGAGATATGATATTATTTTGTTGAAGGGAGCGGTTTAGCTTCTGATTAAGTAATCATTTATCTAAGGTTTGATGTTTCAACAATGTGCAGTTAAAATATCTAAACATACTTATTTATCGAATAATATCCATCACTATACCAGATTTAAAAACATTTGAAAGTTTGGTTTTTAAAAAGATGGTAACGTTTTTTGGTGGTGGTGTCATATTATTATATTATAGTACAGTACTTATTTGTTTGATTAAAAAAAAAATGACATTGGAACCTTTACTGGGAAGTCGGGTAAAAATGATCACGAATGTATTTGCATACCAACATAATCCTTTTTTCTTAGCCTTCGCTGTCCCACTGCTGTGCAAAGGCCTCCCCCATATCTTTCCACCTATAGATCATCTCGCTAGTTTACAGTGCTTTTGCGGCCGACCTCGACACCACCGAGCGTCCGGAGTCCAGAATGTGGATGTCTTTGTCCAGTTTTCAGGAGACATCCTGCATATATGACTTGCCTAATCCCAGTTCAGCTTCATCCACCACATCCTAATGAATAAAATAATTTAGTATAAAAAACTCTAAAAATAATTCAGTTTTTTACCTTTACATCGTTAAGTAATTGAATCCTCCAAAATATTTGTATTTTTTTTTAATTATAGCGTTTTAAAAAAATCATGTATTTTCTAACAATAACTTAAACGAATGATTTCAAAACGATTAAAGCGAGTTAGTTACTGATACATTGTTTGCATTTCAGCATACTACTTAAGACTTAAAGAAAGTAATGCCTAAGAATTAATAGCTTCTTATTGTTGAGTAGGTAAACATGGTGTTACAAAATTGGGTTTAGCAAAAAAAGTAAAACCCTCGGTTTTTCAACTCATTTGCCACTTAAGCAAAACCATTGCCCCAAGTGTGGTTAATAAGTTTACTTAATCTGCCGCTAGGTGGCGCCAGTTATCTTTTGAATCGCACTATCGTTGCGTTTTACTCGTAGATGCGACTCTCAATTTGGCCAAAATCTTGTAACCGCTGGTCCAAAAATTGGGCTGAAACTTTGGTAATGATTTTTGAAAATTCCGCTTCCTTGATTGGAGAGCTGAATTCGTAAACACTGATCAACTACAACTTATTAAAAAAATGAAATTAATTTGAAACTACGCACTACAAACAAGCGCTGCCGAAGCGCTTATTATACGTATACTATGGTAGGTACAGTAGTACTGTAATACGCATCATCTTACTATTAGGTACTTTTTACTTATCTATACTAATTTACTTAAGTATACAAGGTGTAACGGGTATGCCCTTTTAAGCCGAAAGGGGGTTGTTCTAGACGTCTAGACGAACAACTTTTGTTCTACGACTTTTGGAAAATCGAAGTACTTTTCGAAATTTTAAGTGTAAAGTTCACTTGAAAATCAGCTGTTTCTGAGAGTTCGAGGTCATTGACCTTATGCTGTCCTTTCATTTAGTTTGATGTACTACAATCAAAACTTCAATTACCTTTATTTTCAAAAGCATCTGTTTTTTTTTTCAGAAAACAAAATCTCAAAAATTAAAAAAAAATCGCTTTTTCAAAAGTTGGTAGAACAAAAGGTGTTTGCCTAGACGTCTAGAACAACCCTCTTTCGGATTAAAAGGGCTTACCCGTTACGTGTCTGTGACTTTGTTACTCGATCACGCAAAAACTAATGAACCCATTGTGACTTGCGATGAAACTTGGAATATTAGCTGGAAACCTGGAATAACACATAGGCTACGTTTTATCCCGATATTCCCGCGGGAACGGGACTAACGTGGATGAAACCGCAGCTAGTATACAAATAAAACAAAGCTACCCCAGTGTCCAGACCTAGCAGACCAACAACTGCTTATAATCATGCCTAATAGCAGTCGTTAGTTGCAAGGAGCGATCAGAAAAATCTACGACCCGTTTGGTTAAAACGGGTCGTAGACTACGACGATGCCAAAAGGAAGGGTAATGTTTATGTACTTTTTTTCAGTTATTCTCAGCAATTTTCAGTAAGGAACGGAGAACACGTTTGCATAGTAGAGCTCAAGCTCGTCTAAGCACAACGCAATTTAACAAGCCCCTGAAAAATATCCACATTAATATGAACATACATTGATACAAGTCTACATAATCGGTCCAGTGACCTTTCGTACTACCTTCACCTACAACCGAGATAAGTAAAATGACTGCAACAATACATCATCAGACGAAATTACGTGATTTTACAACACTTATCGACAATGCAGAAATATTATTACTTATTGATTTATTACCTGCTTACTATACGCTTATGTGCGCTTGATAGCTTGGAATAAACCTTTGACATTGTACAAAGTAATTTTATGGGCAGAACGATCGCGTAGTCGCTGGTCGAAGTCTTGCGCTTGCTTTCTTCTAACAGTTTGTTCGTGGAGAATCTACGTTCCTGACTTCGGTTCAGTAGTTTTTGCGTGATGGAAACAAACGTCTAAACTATCGCATTTTTATAGTAGGGCAGTGGAAATTTGAGTCGTTTCATCATTGACGTTCTCGGTTACATTCCTCTTGGGAATAATTCTCAGGATCTGTTTTCCCACTTAGCACAATTTTCGGCATCCCGTGAAGTGAGGACATTTATTGCAAGCATATCAGCCCTTCTACCGTCAAACCAGTATTTTTTGGATCTTTGCAATGTGGTATTGCAAATTTGAATCAATTTGCGCAACGAAGTATGTTCTGGGAATCTTTTAAATTCGCTACCACAGTATTATTTGCATTATTATAATCGTGTCTAACTAATCTAGGGATATTAACTCTAGTTGCAGTGGGACTAAATCGGGCTCGTGTACTCAAATCCGATTCAGTGTAAAGATCACAAACCTAAGGCTAACAATACACGTCTACTGTTCTAATTATAAGTGGTAGTCATCCGTCTGACTAATCTCCTACAATAGCATTTGTCAAACACGAATTTATTCTTCTTCTTCTTTTAGTGTAGTGTGGCTCATCTAGTGTTAGAGTTTTCTAAGACCTCTAACTTGATCTAACGACTGTTTTCGGTGATAACAAGTGGGTTCAACTACTTCCAAAGTCTGAAGGAACTCGAAATGATTGTTTGTCACAAACCAATGTGTGTGACCCATGTTTAATCCGCACGACTATATCAAATCGGTGAGCTCAGTTAGGTCATAGAACTCTAAATATCAATCTAAATGTAACAACCCCTTCCAAAACTAATTACTTGACAGCTACCTACGCGATCCAGACAGGGTCCGCTGTTCCGTAAGGTCACTCCAAAGAGCACCGTCATAGACAGATCATGTCCAAAAAAATAGTGTAAAAAAACAAAAAAGAAATGAAAAACATTAACAAAACCATGTTAACGTTAACTAAAACATTAAATAACAGACAACCAAACAGATCAATTTAATAATCTATGTATACCCCAGCTTTAAAACCAAGGCCACTCATTACCATCAAACTTAAACAAGTACAAGCTCCTTAAATTCTAAGTTGTTTCGGCCACCTATCACCTCTGTTTACGTGAAACAAAACACTGGAGAGTTTTCCCTCGTTGTGTTTACACGTTAGGCGCCGGCTGCCCGACTGTGTTCGACTTCACAGAACATTTCAATATAAACTAGTACCTATACGTTGTTTTTTTTTGAACTAACTGCGCCCCGCGACGTTATCCGTTTTTTGTAAAGTTGTAGTAAAATGTAGAGTCGGAAATTGCAAGTCTTCATTTTCGTCGCTTGGTTGAGCCAAGCGACGTTGTCTGCACTGCACAGTAGGTAAGTCATTATCATCACTCGTCTATCATGAGACCAACTAAAAAATAGATTACGGACATAGGTAAGTATATAACTCCATTTATATATGTACTAACCTATGTATAACCCCAAAGCAACCCATATTAAACAGAATTTCATCCAAATCAGTCGAGTCGTTTGACCATAACAGCGCACAAACAAAAAGTTTTCTCATTCTCATATTTAGGGATGGTGGAGTCTTGTAAATTATCGTAGTTTGGCCTCAAGGTTATCGGTTTCGGTGTGAATTAATTTTGTAGGTTTTTGATGGAGCTTTTATGACTGTCCTTATAGCTTGATAGACCATAGCTATATGGCTGCATAATATACGGTAACGGTCTCTGTGGCGCGTCGGGCGAAGGTCCGATGTACAAAGTACAATGCAGAAGGTTGTGGGGTGCAAGTATTTATGCTTAAAAACATATACGCATATTGAGGATTGTAACGTTACGTATCCCAACTAACAAAATTGAGTTAACAGGCAATTTTTTATTACTAAGTAATGATATTTAACTTGTATATACGTAACTCTATAACTGCTTTTTGTATATCTGTGTTATAAAACGCTTAAAAGCTGTATAAGGTTAAACAGCTCAATTGCCTTTATACTTAACGACATAAACGTTTTGTCAGCTACTTTATACAACTTATATAACACAGCAGTAAATTGAAACTTTTAACTTGAATAAAGAACAATTATGTTGCACAATGGGTTCTATGATGCCATTAAAACGCAATAGTAAACTAATATGGCTTTAAGATCACTAAAATCGAGCTAATTGTATATTGATCACCACTGTAGCTAACACGTGATATAATGGATGTCATTGTAGCTCTTATATCTCAGATATGATTTATATAAGCATCTATTAACACTAGTGCTAAATATTTGATAAGGGATCTTTAATAACGTTAATAAGTTACAAAGAAGATCTGTGTGCGCTCATATATCTTTATTGACATAAAAACGTTTTTATTTCTAATTTAAACCTAAATAGACACATATATATTCACATAAATTCATTTACTGGACCTTTCTGCGTTATTGCATAGTTTTTGTCGCCAAATTAACAAAATATTAATCAGACAACTACTTTATATTAAATTTTGTGTTTTTAATCGCTTTTTCCATTTTCTCGGGTACCATTTTTTCCTGATTGAGTGCAGATTAAGAAGACTGAGGAATTTATAAGTTTTATTAGGACGGACTTAGTTATCTTCTTGCTTTAAGATAACCCTAAATATTGTAATGGCTGCAAGATGTTGTAAATCGTTTGTTTAGTAGCAATGATAACACTAATGAATTGTATAATGCTGCTTACAAAATCAATTCATATTTTAAATCATCTTTATTTTATTAAAAAGTATAAATTAGAGAGGCCCACTGAAAAAACACTAATATTGTACCATAAATTTATCAACAGAATTTCAAGCGCATGTGATTTTACACTATTTATGATTTTTTAATTACACGCACAAATTTTAAAACAAAATGGACATTCAAATGTAACTTCTAACATTATATAAAAACCTTAACCAAAGTTATTATTGATATTTTTCTGTCAAAATACTAGCCGACAATGTATAGTTATTATAGAATCACAATCACCAATATGTCATCAAATTACTTGATACATCGGTGTCGCTGTGACCCTATTGCTTCTTTATTGTGTTACAACTGATTTAAGGCCACTGATATAACACCAACGAGATAAAAATAACACAGATCTATAACCAACATGTATCCGATTAGTCCTAAGTGGAGCTACTGTAGATACATTGTATTACTTAAAAGTGCTAAAAGTGGGGCCATTTTCGCATTGCAGAAACGTGTCTACCACGGATATGCGACTGCTCTGTTCTCGATATATAGCTACATTAGAAGTTGATTTGTTAGTTGGGATGTATTTACAATAAAAAGTATAGTAGGTACTCATCAATATTTTTCACGGGTCTTATTCGCGTATTATTATTTTTAAATTCTTTTACCTCGACGTTTTGATCATGTTACAATGATATTGGTCGCGAGGGGACTGGAGCTGCGGCGGGCGTTGCGAATAAGACTCCGGAAATATAATTATGAGTTCAAATCGTGTGAGTTTAAAAAGTTTAAAGTAGTTTATCCTTTGTCTAGTACCCATAGTACAAGTCTATAGTGAATAGTATGGGGCTAGATTGTGATGTGTAATGTGGTGAAACATCCATAGTAATACACTCCAGCTATGGCTTCCTGATGCGTTTGTTTTAGATTTACAAGCCTAGCTAGCAAGCTCTAGTAGTAAGCTTGGACTAGTCTTATAGTTTGGAGTCCTGAATTCACCCATTCTGTTTGTAGCAACTGATTCCAAAATTTCGATTACTTGGATTTAATAAGTACCTATCTCATAGGTAAGTAGGTATCTGACCTCTTTAAATCAGTTTTCTTTTTCGTCTTTTGTTCCAATCGTTTTTTTTTCTTTCGTTTCTATTCGATTTCGCGTGCTCCGAACCACCTTACTTTAAAGAATCCAAATTTCGTGAAAGTTTTTTGAAATTCCAACGGCGGGCGGCATTGAGATTTTCGTGGGTAAAACCGGGGCCCAGCTAATCTTCTTATATAACAGTCATGATATAGGGAGATAAGCCGGCAGTCTCAGTCTTTAGTTAAATAGGTAATATACTTAATATATTCATTAAAAGCAAAGCGCAAAATCTCTCACCTTGATAATGATGGTATCGATAACTAATCGTATAATTTTCCAAGAAGTCTGTAGCCACAATACGTTGACCTATCTGTTTATATTAGGTATATACGTGTTCAGCCTAATTTTATAAACGTAAAGTTATTTAAAACCGCGTATGAATTGTGTTTAGACTGGTGCTTCCAACATCTAATGATGCAGTATTTTGCTTTTATCATAGACGATCAAATAGACGCGTATTCGTACTATTGTTTTCTTTTTGCGTATATTTTAATTGTTTCTTTTCTTACTTAAACATAAACTTGGCGTTATGTTTTCGACCCAATCCAGAGCATGTATTGTATAGGTAACTAAAATGTCTCAGCAATGGTTTAACATTGTCAGGAGGATCCCGTGGGAATTTTGAAAAACACTTGTTAGATATACCTACCTATACTTATTACCTACAAGGGGTAACATTTCTTTGAAATTTCGCGAAACTTCCCTAAAGTTTTTAAAGTGGTTAGTAATTTCGTGCAAAACTATCAACAAGCCCTAACGGTGTTCGAATAAAATCTAACAATGCGCATTATTCATCCGATTTAATTATAGAATACATACTTTGTAGATCCCGACCAGTTGACTCAAAATTATATAGTTTCCAAAATATAATTTTGAGTTTTGAAGACCCCTTTTGAGATTTGATTCTCAAAAGAGATTTGTTGGCAAGAAAGTAGTCTCTCTCTACATACATAAATGTAATACAAAACAAGTAGGTACCTACCTACATACCCACATACAGAAGAAAAGGTAAAAAAAATATTTTGTAGATAAAGAGGCCCGTGTCAATTTCATTGGTACTATATGGTACAACGTGTACCTACGTTTTGTATTTACAAATAATTAAATTCATATTTCACTGGTAAGTATTTACTATACCAACTGCGCATCGCGGTTTTACCCTCGTACGACTCGATTACACGAGAATATAAGGATAATAATTGCTAATTCTGATCTCCAGCTATCAGCATACCTAGTTTCATCCAGATCGGTTCCGTAGTTTTTGCGTAAGGGGTTTCAAATATACTCGTTTACTTAAACTTACTCATCTCTCTCTCATATCTCTCACAGTAGTATTTCAAAGGGTGAAGTCTAGATATACTCGTACGAGATACCTCAGTTTATGTTTGTTTACAGGGCAATGTTTAGTCTAGACTAAAGCAGTCTAGATGACAGGACGCGACCGGAAGTACTGACAGACGGACAGATTGTATTACGACATATTACGATTGCGTATCAAATAACTTCTTGAAGAATCTTGACTATTTGCTGATGTAACTTACATCAGCAAATATTCAAGCTTCTTCAAGTAGTGTAACAGATATGCAAGGTGTAACGGGTGAGTCCTTTTAATCCGAAAGGGGGTTGTTCTAGACGTCTAGGCGAACAAATTTTGTTCCACGACTATTGGAAATTCGAAGTACTTTTCGAAAAATTTAGGTGTACTTTAGGTATCTCGTATTTGAGGTACTTTAGGTAAACTTTAGTTTACTTCAAAATCAGCTGTTTCTGAGAGTTCGAGGTCATTGACTTTATGTTGTCCTTTTATTTAGTTTGATGGTTTACAATCAAAACTTCAAAAATTTTCAAAAAAGAAGTTTGAATTTTCAAAAGTCGTAGAACAAAAGGCGTTCGCCTAGACGTCTAGAACAACCCCCTTTCGGATTAAAAGGACTTGCCCGTTACATCTTGTATAACAACTCTTTTAACATTTATTTTGTCCTTAAATTTATACCTATAAAATGTTTTGTCCTGACTGACTGACTGATGGATCAAACTAAAGTTTAAATCGTTGATAGTATACAGAGAGCTGAAATTTGGCAAGTGGGTTTTTTAATGATGCAGACGCATCTAATAAGAAAATTTGTTTCGTAATTCCACGTGATCGGAACTTACGTAGTTGAAATCGCTGGACCCAGCTAGCTAGTAGTATCGTAGTATATTGATTTGGTACTAAGATTTTCGACGGCTCAAAGGCATGTAACATCCGCCAATACAAAGTCAAAGCGTACAAATGTAATGTCGTTTCGACATAAGATTTAATTTTGGACCTTTTAAAAATAATTGAAACAGTTATTAAATTTATCACCACACATCTCAAACTACCATGATGCACGATGATCAATTTCAAGCCGTTATTATCCCCCTGCATCATTGATCTGTCATCACCATCAGTCACAAACTCCTTGAAACACTCAATAGAAGTACAACAGTTCTAAAATTACCCTGCACTAGCGCTAGTGGATGACTCAAGCCATTCGATACAGTGGTAATATCTGCCAAAACATATATCCAGTACTAGGAATCGGAGGAGCCTAAATATTATGTACTTGCTGTGTCCCGCGGTTTCAGCCGCGTAAGTCGCGATCTTGCGGAAATATCGGGATAAAAAGTAGTCTAATATGTTACTGCTAGATAATGTAGCTTTCTATTAGTAAAAGAATTTTTGAAATTAGTCCAGTAGTCTATTCGTTCAAACAATCAAACAAATATTTCTTCTTTATAAAATACGTTTTGCCCGCGTAAGTCCCGATGCTGGGGTTATATCGAAATGAAAAGTAGCTTATACTACTTGATAATGTAGCTTTCTATTGGTAAAAGAGTTTTTGAAATCGCTTCTGTTGTTTCCGGAACCAATTCGTTACAAACTAAAAAATCCAACAACCACATTTAGTCTATACCATATAATATTAGTATAATTATACTAAGTGTGTCTCGCAGTTTCACCCGAGGTCCCGATCCGATGTAGCTTTTTATTGCTCCAGTAGTTTCGAAGCCTAATCGTTACAAACAAACAAATATTTCCTCTTCATGATATTAGTATAGATATAAATTGATCATTTCCTAGAATTTACTAAAGTGCATGTGGGATCTATCATTTGGGTTAAGTAAATAGTTTGATTGTTGCCGGATCTATGATGAAATTATGTGATAATATGTTGTAGTAAACTTTATGTATTTTGGTGTGTAATACTTCTAATATTATAAAGGTGAATGTTTGTTTATGAATATGTTTTTTGCTTCTTAACGCTAAAACCGCTTAACCAATTGCGTTGAAACTCGGTAAGCAGATAGCTGGAAAGCTGACATAACACAAAGGCTACTTTTTATCCCGATATGTCCACCAATGTAAAAAAAACTATCAAAGTTCCTTTATGAAAATAATCAACAATTTTCCATGAAACCGACATGGATTTTAAGATTAGCTCTTTATATACCTCAAGCACATGGTTCTGATTGAACAGGACAGTTTCATTCTACACTTGCCTTTGAAGACAAATACAATACCATAACCGTATTGACAAATAACAGCTTGGACAAGTCGTAAATTCACAGTAGGTACAAATAAGTTGAATATTGCCAAAGTAGGCTATAAATCAAAGTGCCGCCTATCGTTTAGCAAAGACAAATAAACTGTACGTTGAGATTAATGTGTTAATGTCGACTTGTGACTCTATAAGCGCTAGATTGATTAGAGCGGGTCGGTGTGGTCTAAGGTAGGAAAGGCAGCGGGTTAGTTTTTTCCACTTAGCAAATGCTGCACGCTTCCAAACATTTTTCCACTAATAATTGTTACATATACATTATAGTCAATCAAATAAACCACCCCTGATCCTACCCAAAAATGCAAAGATGCCGGCAGCATTGGCTTTTTGTAATAACTATTTTCTGCAAGATCTATAAGGTCTAGAGTGGCTGCGGTGTCATGTCACTGATCTCTGAGATGGCGGCTCAAGTCCCTCGGAGAATGGTGACTACCTTTTTAAGTTAACGACTGCTAAAGGTAACGTTTGATATGTCTGTAGATTATCACTGTGCCAAGTCCTTAAAACCATAATTTCATAATGAAGTGTAAGTTGTAAGGGTTATACTTACTAGGCTAGCATGACAGCACGAGAAACATTTTGTCGGTTTTTAAACGACGAAAAAAAGAGACGGAAACCTTTATGTCAACGAAAAAATCAGGGGTTGTTATGCTAGCCTAGAGTTGGAAGATTTTTAAAACAACCTTAAAAAGGTTTTTTTTAATCTTCCCGCTACATCTTAACACTCAAGATGTCGGATAAAAGCATACGGCCGAGGTCGAAGCCTACATATTAGGCTAAGACCAGGCTATGTGACGAGCGTTCAGAATTACTAACGCGACCTAACTGCAATTACTAGAAAACACTACTTAGGTTTTGTACGTATACTGGTTAGAAGATACGGTCAGACAATGGTTGGAAAAACTTGGGGAAAAAACTCAGCAGGTAACTTAGTTAAAGATAAATTAAAATTATGTACGTGTGGATAAAAACTTGTAATAGTAACCAACTAGACAAATGTGTTCAGTTATGGGGTAAAATAAAACTCAATAAGTTTTTACGGTTTCAAAATGATTTATATAGTACTTGTTTTTTTTACCTGGGAGTCATAGTGGTGTAGCTCACTTATAAATATTTAGGGTTTCCAGGTCGCCCTACGACTGATAGTTTTACCTAACGTCTGCTATCTAGAGATAACAATCGGGACCAACTGCCTAACAAGCCGCGTCGAAAACTGAAATTAATTGAATTACGATTAAGTTGAGACTATTTGGTTTTTTGTTGGTACGAGTAATGGATCAATTTGTATTTAGTTTGTTGGTAAGGGATCAATATGATTGTATTTGGCCAGAAATATAATAATACTAGCTGCGCCCCGCGGTTTCAACGGCGTAAGTCTAGTTCCCGCGGGAATATCGGAATAAAAAGTAGCCTATGTGTTAATGCAGGTCCCCAGCTACTTATATTCCAAGTTTCATCGCAATCGGTTTGATAGTTTTTGCGTGAGAGAGTAACAACCTCACATACATACTTACAAACATACAAACTTTCGCGTTTATAATATAAGTAAGATATAAGAATAATATAAGTAACAAATAAGACAGTAAGATAAAATATGCTGAAACAATTATTACGATGTAAATAGGTATTTCCCTATTCCCGAACCAGAAACCAAACCCTTCCTTATTACTTTAGGATCAGGAATTCTCACGGCAAGGCAAGCAGTAGCTACAGTCACGTCCAAAAGTATTAGACTATAGTACTCGTAGTATCTTAGAGCTGTATTCACAAATGACCTTATGTATGGCTTCATGATTTGTCTTCTCTTATGAGTGATATGATAATCAAAGTCAGCGAAAATGTGACAAAAGAAATACAATAATAGAATACGGCGGTAAGAAAAGGTTTGCCACTAAGCATTTTTCACCAGCTTGCGACACTAATGTAAGTGTCACTATAATGCGGTATAGCACACATTTAAGCTGTGTTTTCTTTACGTAACTAGTGTCGTGAAAGTTATAGTCAACTTTGCAAAAAACACGCGTAGCACTACCGATTTTTTGATAAATCTAGTGGCGAGCAACTAATTTGTGAAGTTGACTATAACTTTCGCGGCACTACTTTCGTAGTGAAAACACCGCTTTAGGGTTTTCAACGCTTGCCGCAGTTATTAATTGGTGGGGTGACCGATATGTGGCAAAAAAACATAATTCGAGCCCCTCCGTGCTTCGGAAGACACGTTAACCAGTTGGTCCCATTTGCTATCTCTGATAGCAGTTTTGAGAGCAAGTTAAAACCCTTAGAATGAACTAAACACTTTAATACTAGGTGAGCTATACCTATATACCACTATAATATATCATTATACAATTTTAATCGTGATGCTTTTATTTTATTTATCATTTTTATATAAAATAACTTCTTTTTATAACAGAACTCAAAGCGATCTAAGACTCACCGACTGCAGTGTACTCAACCTATATACACCTACCTAGTTCTAGCTAGAGTTTAGTACTAGAGTGTAGTAATCACAGTGTGCATTAGCAGACCTTAGTCGCGGACCACCCGGGAGCTCATCACAGTGTCACAGCTTGTGACGCTGCGCCCACTATAACACCAGTTTTAATAGGTACTGTATTATTTATATGTGTTTGATGTTACATGTTTAAATTACTATTTACCTTGTTTATTTAAATCAATTGGAACGAAATCACACCTAATAGTTTTGGTTTTAGATTGATATGGTGATTCTTCGTTTTTCTTCTGTTTTTGCGATCTTGGATTGACATAAAACTCATTTTTTCGGTTTTAAATAAAAGAAACTCGGGTTACTTTTATTTTATTATGTATTTTATCAATGACCTACATTTTAAACTTACACGGTTTGAACTCATATTAACATTTTTCCCGGGTCTTAATCGCGTATTGTTATTTTTAAATTTTCTTACTTCGACGATCCCTCTTATCTTGGTCCCCTCGCGACCAAGATCATTGTAACATGATCGAAACGTAAGAAAATTAAAAAGTAAAAATCACGCGATTAAGAACGAAGAAAATATTAAATTATTATTAGATCTGTCTGATAAATCAATTAGAGTAAGTGCACACAATCAGGATCAGTAATCACCAAAAGTTACTTCACATACATTGTAATATACCGTCATGTTTGCCCCAAGTAACCCTGTCGGCGTTGATAAATCTCGTTAATTACAACAATTTCGCCCTATTGACTGCCATCGTAAATATAATTAATGCAAATGATCAGGTGTACGCGTACGGTACGCGTGGTTCTTGCACAAGTGATGACCGCCTCCTGTTGGTACAAATGTCGAGGACGTGTGCTTGAGGGACAAACATAGAGCGGTAGCGGAGGTTTGATCAGAGTTTTGTTTAAAAGCTTTTGAAGCTTCGACTTACTAAACTTTTTTTTATATTTACACGATTTATTTACATAGTTACAGATAGTGTCCCCTCGCGATCGAGACCATTGTAACATGGTTGAAACGTCGAGATAAAAAAATAAATAATAATTCGCGCTTAATACCCGGTAAAATGTAACTGAATAGGTAAACTTTAGTGGTTTGCTAATTTAAGTTTTAAATGTTTTTCAGGTACCATTTAAATAGATAAATAAAAAAATAAAATTTGATTATACCCACCGGCCGCAAGCTATAATTGTTTCGACAATACAGTTTTTTTTACTTTTTTCCGAATCTTACTCAACTTACAACCGATTGAACTTTTGACCACGAAATTAGGTACTTCTACTGTAATCACTGTCTACTTTAAATTTCACTTTAAATTCTGAGATAAATTTTATTCTACAATAGTTCCCAATAGTTGCACAAAACTTTTTCAATTTTAAAAGAATACAAACTTATCGAAAAGCTTATATTTAAGTTACCCCGCTTCAGCTCGTAACTTAACCATCCCAAAATATCTGGATTCATATGACATTTAGAATTAATTGCGAGGCGCGGTAAATGGGTGAAATGCCGACGTACATATATAATATATAAAACGAGATGTAAAGAAAGTTGCTGTTATGTAGCAAAGTTTAAACTTTGAGTAACTGTGTCACTAAAAGTTCAGCGATTGACATCAATTTAAATTAAAATTACTTTCGACGCACTTATTTTATTTATGTTAAGAAATTAAGTGCAAGTTTTGTATTTTTTTTCTCCTTTTTGAATCGATTTTGGCCAATTTGTGAATTAGACAGTGTCAAGTATTTTATAGTATTTGCGGACACAAAAAGAGTCAATAGTTATACTTATGATATAAGTCAAGACGAGGAAGTTATTAACAAGGGCGCTATTTTTACAACAACTTAAAATAAGATTTGGTAACAACGGAAAAGTTCATTTTGGAACTGTCTTCATTTTCGAAAAAAAAAATTTAGCAACACATTTCTACAACGCGTTTCCACTTAAAAAAATTGTATTGACTTCATTGATTGAATCTCAAGTCATTAGTAAAACTGGCAAAAGTGAGTATATGAAAGAAAAATTCAGTATTGCACCTAATATAGGTGCAATTAAACGTAGGTACAGACAGATGCACAACTGAACCCACGTGAGTTTTCATTTCAGTGTTTTGTTTTTCTTTTTACTAATAGAGTTATTTATTATCCCCAACTGGTAAAAGCCGTGTATTCCAATTCTTGACAAAATACATAGATAATTCAATGTAAACATAAAGCCAGACCACGTTCAAAGGCGCCTGCCCATACATAGGGCGTTTTTTCTTAACGAAAACCAATACTAATGCATATCCATAGTAAGATCTGGTTATAT
The DNA here is from genome assembly GCA_949358125.1 of Idaea dimidiata. NCBI lineage: Eukaryota > Metazoa > Arthropoda > Insecta > Lepidoptera > Geometridae > Idaea > Idaea dimidiata. The sequence continues at coordinate 25,186,766 of OX442332.1, read as the reverse complement.
TTTTGATTAGCCAATGCAGTATCCAAGTGTTTGATATTCTAGAAGTTTTAATTAGAATTTAGTTGAGGAATTTTGGCGTATACTAGGATGGTTCTTAATTTTATGATTTATTTCTGAATTCTAAGAAACCATGCTCTATCATTGGGAGCTATTTAGATTAAGTACCTATTATATAACAAAAATGTATTAACTACGCCTGTCAGTTCTGTTCAATTTTTTTTGTCGAATGAACAATTTTCGAAAAAAAAAAAAATCAACGTTTTCGGTTTTTGAAGTGCTACTGATTTTTAGCAAAATTACCAACAATTGCTGAACTATTTCCAAAAACAAAATTGTCATAGCTGAGGCGTACCTTTTAGTTAGATATGGTATGACTCTGTCGAAAGCTCAATTTCGAAATTATAGCAAATTCTTTAAAAATTGTCATATCAGTCACTAACAGCTAAAAATTATTTAGTCCCATGGTATACAGGGTTACAGGAAAAGTTGACCTAGATCCCTTAAGGTGTTGTAATTTCTATCATTTCTGACTAATTTCATTATTAAACACCCAAAACTTTAAAGTTTTTTTTTAAATCCTAACTTTTTTTCTGTTGACATAAGTTTTTTTTGGTTCCTATCATCTGATTTTTACGTATGTTTGCTATTTTTGTGTAAGGGACAGGTTGTTTTATTAATATCAATACCAATATATATTGAGACTGCACATTTAGTAAAACTTGGTCCTAGCCCTATAATTATACCACAAGTTACGTAACATCTGAAGTGGCTTGAACTGAAATATTATTTTAGGAGTTCAGAGACCGTGTGTTCGCGCCTCCCCGCCTAAACAACTATCGACCTTGTCGCTCACCTGTTAAGGTTTATTTTGCGATGTGGCCATGTGCGGGTTTTGCGTCGTTATGTTTCTGACACGGCGTCATGTGTCGCGTATCACTCAGCGAGCCGCTTCCTTTTGGACAATAATAAAAAAAAGTCGGCGCGCTTATAGTAAGTGTTATATAATCTGTGGCCCGTGGAGGTTTACGGCTGAAATTATGGGGAGACATTATCCCATTTAGATTTCACTTTTACTTTGAAAAAGTCCTTCTAGAAAGGTGTTGGAATTCACAAGAATGTGGGTTGAATAGTTATTTTTAAACTTTATTGCTCATGAATAACTTATAAGATTACACCTAGTACCTATATTCCAAAATTAATAAGATTTTTTTTTGCCACATGCGTTATGTGTATTACCCATCCAAGTAATGACCGTGCCAGGCGATGCTTAACCTGTAAAATTACAAGATCGAAGAGCGGTTTCTCGGATTGAATGTTTCGTTTCCTACATTTAAAGTAAATCGCATCTTTGTGTCTGTACCTCATCGTGCTAAACCATTGCACTTTGCCATTGCACTTGTATTTTATGAAGATGTATTTTTAGTTGAAAAAAAATTTTCTTTCAAAAAATCTCAATTCTTCAATTAAACAACCTCACATTAGTAAGTAAGATGACCTCGACAAAGAAAGTTTAAGTATTTTAATTATTAATAAAATAAAATTGTTAATATAACGGGTGTAGTTGCGCGTTGGTACAAAAACTAGAGTTTTCATCGAACTCCTTAACGGTTTGTAATGATTATTGCGGGCCTTGATAGCCGTTTTATGTTTAACAATATATTTATTGCAATTCAGTAATTTGTTTTCAACTTCGAAATTGTTTACAATTAACTACACAGTTTACTTAGTAGTCGGCATCTCGCGGCGCTCCTAAAGTTGTTCATCTATCATGCTTTGTTTCCCGGGACCGGTCTCTTCTTTGTGGGAAAAGTCACTTATTTGTAGGAAAATGTAGGAAATTTGACATAAGTATGATTTGTCAAAGCCCGTTCTCAGGGCAACTTTGCATTAGTATGCTCCTTACTATTGTCATGTTTTTTGTCAAACAAATGAAAATTGAATTTATTACCATGATGTTATTTACCTATTATCTACCTATATTAAAATAAAATCGTAACTTAGCGGTGTCTATTTTTGAAAGATATTTTGCAAAACTATTTTTAGGGGTACCTACTAACGTAACAGACCCCATTTCCGTGTTTAACTTTTTGTCTGTTTGTCCGTTTGTCTGTTTGTCTGTGCGTTTGTGCGCGCTAATCTCTCTCATGATTTTAATGAAATTTGGTATGCAGATAGCTTAAGACTTCGAATCCGGACTTGATATCCGGATAAAAAGTAGCCTATATGTGGCTACTTTTTATCCGGATATCAAGTCCGGATATCCGGGTAAAAAATAAAAATTGCGTAATTTCGTTGTTTTTTAACCATCGTCATCTATCGTCATTCATCGTCATCATCACTTACTGACTTACAAATTTTGCCTTACATCACCTACCTACTGCAGTGCAAAAATCCACACAGACGACTAGGGAAGTACAGATTATCCTAGGCGCGGAAGCGTCTGGCTCCAACAGTACTTTGATGGGCGACCGTTTAAGTGTGGATTTTTGCATTGCGGTAAGTAGGTGTAAGAACAACGCAGGATCGCGACTTGCGCGGGTGAAACCGCGGGGCGCAGCTAGTAAATAAGAAAACAAAGTTTTTGTTTTCATTAAAAATGACTTTTTAGGTAATAGGTAAATAAATACACGATTGATTTGTTATTTCGATATTATTTTCCACTTTTACCGCCTTTTATATCAATCAGTAAGCTGTCATTTAAAATAAGAATCTTAAAACAATAATCGTTCCCAAGATGTATAAAAGTTTACCTTCAATTGCATAATCGTTTATTGTCAACCAGTTGTACTGAGGCATGAGGTAATAAATATCTAAGTTTATTTGACATTCATTGGAGTCAATTGGATAATTGCTGTAAAAACTATCCCACGGTAATTAATATTGTGAATGGTGAGACACAGATCCTAATGAATGTGGAAAAGGAAACATTTCTTTGCAAATTTTCAAAATACTGAAGTGAGGCTCACGTGGCAAAGTTGAGTAGAGCTAAAAGACAAAACTAAATAAAATACATCAATATATAAATGATTAAGTATTTAAAAATTACATGTCTTTAAACAACTTGGTTTTCGACAGCACTTTTATAATATTCTAAGTGGAAAAATATACCATTGGTTAGATTAGCCAGACCAGAGAGCTGCCGTATAGGAAACACCCCTAATATCGTACTACAAACTTAATGTTTTTTTTTTAGTTTAAAAATACGAAGTCAACAGAACTCAGACGACTAGCCGTCTAATTGGAACTAAAAGGCATGCCTCACCGACGATATGTGACAAATAAAAATTCCTCACTCCGAATATATTGCTTGCACACAGCCACACTGTCTGAAACCAAGTGTGTATAAAAAAATCGCGTGTCTAATAAAAAGCTGACGTACCACGTAACTTTTCTATTGGCTGCAATCGCTTTTTTAATAGAGAATTGCAATCAACTATACAATTTCAATAGCAAACCAATATTATTAACCATAATTTCTTGAAGAAGAGAAATATTATACTTGTCGATATTTTTATAATAAATTTTGCAAAGTAAATAAATTTTAAATAAAAAATGTGGCCGGCCTTTACACATTTCGCCATTTAGCCTCATGCTAAGCTACCAAACTTCTGTTACAGTGACTAGACAACGAATATGATTGTTTTCTAAATTTGAAAATCTTGTTTGAATGCTATAAAATATACAAAATCGCAATCGTAATAAATTTAATTACACTTTACGTGATAGAGCTCCGGTGCGTTTTATTTGTACCTACTATTTATGTTTTCTGTGATTTTATCCGAGATTAACCTATCATTAATTTTGAAAAGCTTATAATATTTTGACAAACTTCGTCTATTTTATTTTGAAACCGTGTAATTTAAATGATCTCAAACATTTCTGCGTTCTGAATGGTCTCAGTGTCATAAAGTTTGTAATTAAAGAACGATGAGGAAATGAAATAACGTGAATGTATTATAATATTGCTTAAAGAATTAAGACGTATTATTAATATAAATATTAATTAAAAAAATGACGCGGTTAAATATAAGCTAACCTAACCACCGATTTAAATATTATAATTATTATATTCTTGAAATTCTCAGGGTAACTTTGGAGAAGTAATAATAATTTATAATGTCATTTTCCGTTATCATCCAGAGCTTATTTCTATACAAAGTATAACGGGTAAAAAAGCCCTTTTAAGCCGAAAGGGGGTTTTCTAGACACCTAGAGGAACAACTTTTGTTCTACGACTTTTGAATAATCAAACTTTTTTTTTAAATTTTGAGGTTATGTTTCACTGAAAAAACAGCTGCTTTTGAAAATAAAGGTAATTGAAGTTTTGATTGTAGTAGACCAAACTAATTGAAAGGACAAAATAAGGTCAATGACCTCGAACTCTCAGAACAGCTGATTTTCAAGTAAACTTTACACTTAAAATTTTCGAAAAGTACTTATAGAATTTTCAAAAGTTGTTCGTCTAGATGTCTAGATCAACCCCCTTTCGGCTTAAAAGGGCTAACCCGTTACATCTTGTATAGCCATTGCTGAGGTTAAGCTTGTGAATTATTTTTATAATACTCCTCTGGTAGCTCATCCAGGCTTTATTTTCAATCTAATTAGAACGGTACTGAATTACGAAGTACATACTTATGTTTTGGTTATGATCGTTTTTTGATTTTGTATTGAACGTCCTTTATTTGGATCTCTAAAGAGAGATGCAAGAATGACCTTTATAAATTAAGATAATTATGTGCAAACGTGAGCTAAACAAATTACTACACCGAGGTGCAAAACTGAATATTTGCAGCGTCTTCAACCTAATCGTGCACTTAGGGGGTGCGTTACTCAAAAGATAATTTCAGTAAATTGTAAATAAAACCTCGAAATTCAACGTTAATAAATGATTCTAATGAAATAATTACGAATTCGACTACAGAGCTGGGGGCCGGTACAATGGCTGACCTTGCATTAACGCGTGGTTCCGCCCCGCCTTACCATTGTCATTGACGCGATGCATCAGCTGCTAGCTTTGCCGATTGAACGGTCATAGCTTCGATAATGTTAATGGTTTCATCAAAATCGATCAAATGTATCACAACATTAATGTTAGGTAAATAAATAACATCTGTTTTGGCTTTTTAGACGACGTCAGCAATTTTATTTTCAACACGTGCTTCAATTTTGTCTAGATCAAGTTTAGCACCTATCTTCATTAGCTGTTTAATTAACAGCCATATAATTTTATTTCTGTTTTCAGTTACTAAACCATAAACTATGTCTTTTTAAAGTAAACATTTTGAATAACCATATTTATAAAATGAGTTTAAAAAGTAAAAATCACGCGATTAGGAACTCGGAAATATAAGTAATAAAATATATAATCACGTACTCAAGTTCAGTCTTTGCTATCCTAACAAATAAATATTTGTTCATAAAAAAATGTAAGTAGACCTTTAATTCCATTCATTAAATTTCGTACCACACACTCGTGTGAATCTAACAATTGTCTACAAACCTTCCTCCATTCATTATATTCATTTAATTTGTATTATCATTCTGTATTTTACGACTCTGCAGTAATTGTTATTATGTATAACGTCGTGTTCACCTTTTAATTAACTTGTTTTTACTGTTATTTAAGTACTTATATTTTCCCAAGATTTTCATTTTGAGTTCTTGATATATTCTACCAATAAAATGGCTGGTCTTAAAGTATACTCATTATTTCCATCTAAAATATTCCATAAATAACAATACCTATTGTTACCGTTATTTTAATTATTGAGGAGTTTGCTGATGAGAAGGTGGTTTTAGGTGGCCCATCAATCTGTGCTTAGTTTTTAGGGGTCTATTCTTTTTGGTAGAAGTCCAAAAACGAGTAATTTATTACATTCTGGGAAGCTATCCTGTCCATAATTCCGAAGATACTCATCAGATCCTGACCAAATTTTTATGGGACCACCTCGGGGCTTCCACCTTTCTATTACAAAAAGAACCATCTTAAACGGTCAAGCCACCTTCGAGTAATCGGTGAACAAGTGAATTGAATACAGGTTTTTAAGAAGCATTCCCGGTCCTCACTTCGAAGATCCTCATCAGATCCTCACCAAATTTTTATGGGACCACTTCGGGGCTTCCACCTTTCTATTACAAAAAGAACCATCTTAATCGGTCAAGCCACCTTCGAGTAATCGGTGAACAAGTGAATTGAATCCAGGTTTTTGAGAAGCATTCCCGGTCCTCACTTCGAAGATCCTCATCAGATCCTCACCAAATTTTTATGGGACCACCTCGGGGCTTCCACCTTTCCATTAAAAAAACAACCATCTTAATCGGTCAAGCCACCTTCGAGTAATAGGTGAACAAACATAAAAAAAAAAAAAAAAAAAATATATATACGCGACGAATTGAGAACCTCCTCCTTTTTTGAAGTCGGTTAAAAAATAAAGCCATAAACCCTTGGCTTAATCAAACATTATCTAGTACAAGTTTACTTGCAAATTCAACATAATGCAAGTTCCAATGATTTGCCGAACTTTCTACAAGCATGCTGCAAGTCGCATTTGATTACGGTTTAGAAAAATGTAGTCAGTCGAAACGTTGGAAACTAAATTCCACGAGTAATTAAAAAGGTTACAAATTGCCATTTGTAGAGCTTGAAATTAGCGATAGTCACAAAAAAAAGGACAATAAACTTTTTGAGTTGCTATTGGTTTTAGACAAGCCACGACCTAGGAAAATATAGGTAAATTGTGCAGACGTTAGAAATTACCAATGAGATTAGGGTAGACTGGGTACGGTTGAACCAATTTCACTTATTTTGTTTATAGTTTTACTATTTCTTAACTAAACGTTGCAAAATATATGTTAAATGAAACTTCAGGATTTTGTCTACTAATGGACATGATAAGTTAAGTTCTATGTATAATATTTTTAATACTAGCTCTAATTAAAAAAAAAGTGAAAATTGTTTTAATCGTCCCTAACCCAGGGGCGGTTGAAACAGTGATTAGGGTCAGTTGAGGGTCATATAAATGATACAAATTACGATGTTATAAAATGTTTTAACGAATGTTTATCTAATGCATAGAACAATTAAGGAGATTTTTGGTTAAAACAATCAGTCTTTAATATTTTAAGTAATTCTGACCATCCCATTATTAAATTTTTAGTTAAAATCTACTTAACATTGTTTTGATGCAAAATAACAAAATAAACAAAACAAAAAGCAATATAATTGTTTTTTAAACCGAATGACCCGGACATAACGGAGGTTTCCTCGCATTCGAATGTGTCTTTGGAGCGGTTTTTTTTTAAATTATGGTTCGTGTCATTTTCCACAATGAATTTCCTGATTTAACCTCTTCATAAGGGTCTCTGCGTTTTATTATGTCGATTTGTACATTCAAAGCCTTTCTTATGTTATTTCAATTTCTAAAATCATCAAAAAGGAATCAATAAAATGTTTCAACTGTACCCATAAAAATCGTTTTAAGTGTACCCAGTGCCTATTTTAAATATAAAGCCGTAATATTTTTTATTACAAGAATAAGATTTAAAAACCAGTTACAGTGTTATATTCCACTAGCCTTATAATACACACAAGCACACACTCAATACCGTCACTGAAATAGAAACGAAAATAATTGAAAAACTGTTTGAGTAAAAATACTTACTTTTGGTTGAAAAAATACAATAGGGTCCCCTATAAACAACCAGAACGCGCGAAAAGCGACGCAACAATAAGATTCGAGCTCGCGCGGGCCGTCCCCTTCTTTCTCCCCTTGGACCCTCCTCTGTTCCACTAACGGTTTGTAAGATATTCGAGTTGTTTCAACCGACCACTGTTTCAATCGTACTCAGTCTACCCTATATCTTACAAAGAAAACTGAAAGAAAAAAAATCCTTCTTATATCCTTAACAATATGACCCAAAACGTTAGTGGTTGGTACTCAGTAGTACTTACTACTTATTTAGTAGTAGATATACCTTGAACCTTGACTTAACAGATAATATTATCTAGAAATATAACGATTTTATTGGCAAAAATTAAATTGTCTAAAAACTAAAATTTATGAACAATTTATTTTAGCCATTATTAATTTTGTTTCACGTATATTCTCAACCGTAATGTGGAATGATATAAATACTGTGCATGCGTCAGACAGCTATGATGTTAGGAAATAGTATAAGACTTTGACTCAGACGCAGTTGTGTTCCGATACGTGAGCCAGTGTAGCCAGTATGGCGCACGGGCTGGAACAACGCACTACTATCTTTCTGGCTTCACTTCTGATCAAGATTTCCCAAACGTGCTACCTACTACATCTTAGTAGTCCTAATTGTTAGTTATCATCAATACCAACTGATGAGATCATAAGTAGTGATCAAACGTTAATCCATCAACCGCTTAGGATTTATAGCCGAGCGTGGTGACAAATCATACCCGAAACTTCCTACTAAAAAGCTTTTATTGTGATCATTGAAGTATTTCCCAAGTGATGTGATCCACGACTTTCATTCCGAAATTCATGGTTTTCATGATTCCAAACATGCGAATGTATAATCACCTCATTTATGGAAGTCGATTCAAAACCAACGTTGTTTTTTACATTTTATATCATTTTTAGATGACAAATTAGTCATACAAAAAAAACTAAATCGAAATAATTGATTTCCTTTAAATTCTTGTACAATAATAAATGCACATAATTATTTGGCTACGTCTTAGGTGTAATGATTTTACAAAAATATAATTGAATAATTATTATGCACATGACGTAAATAAAGTTTTGTCGATTATGAATTATTCTCACTATAATTTTATTTGTAAAAAGCTTTTTCCTGACTGATTGACTAATGTTTCTATATGAATTAGGCATCTAATAAGTAAGGATTTTTGAAAATTCCCATTGCATCGGGATTTACGTTCGTGTGAAACCGCGAGACACAGCTAGTAAACAATAAAATATTATTGCATCGCCTAGTAGTTACTATAAAGTATTTCTAATTACTAAGTCAAAACTAACATTAAAAGATGTATATAAACTAGTAAGACGTGGGAATCTGGTTTTATAACTTAAACAATGGACTCGGTAAATGAACACAGAATGTATATGACTGATCTATTAAAATATTCCATACATATTAAAACACACTTTTTTATTATAAGTAAGCGCTAATTTGTATTTTTAGTTTTCTTTGGGTTTCGTGTCTTTAATTTTAGTTTCTATGAATGTTTATTGGAGGTAAAACTTCAATATTAAGTTATTTTAATGAGAATGGAATGTTATCTATATCGGACATAGGATTTTTGTTTCATTTATCTATTTGAAATGAAACTACAACGAATTTATTACCTAAAAATGTTAATGATGATTTGCGTCCACGATTTATTAATTAGGAATATTGAAAACTTTGTATAGGTATTGTAAGTACCTGCCTACTTTATTAAAACTACTATAAACTATATTACTTTATACTATATAAATTTAGTTAGATAAATTGCTATCGTGTAGTTTAATAATTTAAGTAAAAAATTAAGGGCTGGCTGCTACTTTAGCTAACGAATAGGTATTGCTAGCCAAGGAGCAAATGCCTAGAGACTCATTCTAAGATTTTAATTTTTTAGGGTAAACAAATTATGATAAAGTTTGCCCCTTAAGAGGCCGATGTCCCACTTTTGGAATGAGGAAGGTTGGTGACGTATAACTAATTAGCACATCATTAAAATTGTTTAGTAAACTACTGAAAACATTTTACATAAGAAAAATGTTGATGCCAGAACACAAGGGCTTTAAAACTACGATTTTCAACTTTATCGCATAACATTCACGAAGCATCCATCCCACTAGTAGAGTACATAGTAGTAAAATTCAAAATTAGCTCAAAGCCACATCATTGTAAAATAATTTCAAATATGTATTCTCAGAATAAATAAACAAAATTAAAATATAAATCGCTTTGAAAAGATGTTCACATCAAAAAAGATTGAGACAGAATTATAGTTGAATATTGAAGGCAAAACAGAATTTAACAAAGGAAAGACGAGAGATTATAGCCAGAGAGATAAACATTTAGCTACCGTCGAACTGTTCGAGTAAACACTAGGTCATGCAACACTCACGTCTAGTGATATGTGGGAAAAGAGTAACCATGAGAGAAAATGAGACATAAATGAGCACATCATTAAAATTGTTAAAGAAATATATCTCAAATAAGATTTAAATTTTAGAATTAGTAAAATTTGAGAAGCTTTTTTCTAAAAAAAACACATTAAAAATAAAATCAGTAATATTAATAATATAATAAGAATAAAAATAAAATAAATGAAGAGAGAAGGATCCTAAATGAATCAAAATCGATGTAATTGTGAAAAGTAACAACAATTTTGCAAATTTAGAAATTTTATCTACATTTTAATAAACAGCGATGGGAATTATAAAAGAGACGTTTCAAAGATTCCCTTTAGAGAAAGTCTCTTCGCATCCGAAATCCGCATCTATAGGTACATCTCTAGAACATTCTGTTAATAGAAAAATTAATTAAATCACAGAAACATTGCGCAAATTTCCTAACAATTTATATTATTATGTTAAATAAATTAATGTAATTGTATTTGCTAAATAGATGTCAATGAACTCAAACCATTGAAGGCAATAATTATAGTAGACGTCTCTGGGAATAAACTACTAATATTTATATTAAAATATTATTTTACTGTAATAATCTCAAGGTAGGTAAAATCATCTTTATAGAATCTAAAACGATGAAAGAGACATCTAGATTAAGATATATTATGAGTATATATGATAACCACTGACATTTTTCTGTGCAAACTATATTTACCACCCATATTCAGTCTAAGTCTCACCCACACCCTTCTTAGTCTTGTCCATTCATTAATTGCTTGGATGACACCACCCATAGGCGCATTGTGCAACTTACGTTTAAACTTTGTCTTTACTTTATGTAATGTAAATATTTGTGTTTTGTTGTATCGTTGTATGTTGTACAAATAATGTTATTATCTATCTATTTATTTTGGATCTTGCTGTAAGTCACGTCGAAATTGTCTTTAACTGTTTCAGTTTCGAAGATATCATAATTTGTTATCTGTTTGTAGGTAGAGGTACCTATATCGATTTTTATTTCTGATGTCAATGGATGACGTCACTTAACGCTCTAGTTCAGACAAGTCTGATGCTGTAAGATATTGTAACGTCCTACGAGACGCTTGGTTTTATTGTTTTTTGGCACTAACCTCACCGTTTCCGGTCTTACGATTTATACTGAGATTACTAGTCTGGAAATATAGGTTGGGATATAAATTACAGTTTACACGTGTACTAAATTAAAAATTATGTCGCTCTAGGTGAGACAAATGGCGAGTAATGGACTTTGGATTTTGAATAAATCAATCAATTTTAGTTTCCTGTCGTTCATATTCTTTTATATCTTTCTTTTGAAAGAAACTTTGTAGGTAATAATTTTTCGTTTTTATTAGATTAGGTACTATTGTAGAAATCTTGATAGAAATATAAGAATCACTAAATTTTCTTAGTTTTGTGTGTGAGTGTTTCGTAATGTTCCATTAATTATTTTATAAAACAGTCATCGGCAAAGACGTTAAGCTTCGTAATGAAGGCTTTGTATGTCTATTTCCTTATCCATGTGACCGTTTATGAAGGGTGCATAAATGAGGTCCGCCTTTATGTGGGTACGCGTTTAGTATGTTTTGCCTCGGCCACGTTAGTCGCAACCACTATTCACTCTTCGGCCTAAAATGGACTCATAATGGGTACTTGTTCCAACTATACACCTGCCATATGCCATCGCATATTTGTTGTCGGTACAATTTATCGTATCTTAAATTATATTTATTTATGCAGTTCCATACGAAACGATACTCTGATTATCGTTCCCAAATATTTGTGTAACGTGCGAGGATCCACATGGAGATCGATTACCTCGGGTTTACCTGCGTGTTTAGGTCATTGTAGACTCTGATGATGATACGTTCCTAGTCCTACTCCAGGTTCGAGATCCATGTGGATCCTGGCACCACGTGACACTAAAGCACAAACACTCACTGTAGCCAGGCTTGTAGACAGCTCGGATCCTCTTGATCAGGTTACCGGTCCTCTTCAAAGGCGGACCCAAAGCGACAGCAGAATGCCCTCTCCGTTCAGCGAAAACAATATACGTCCTTCTATTTTTTAAAGGTAGCTCAAATCGTCCGGAGCAAGGGAGATCCTCCTGTGGCAAATGTAGCCGAAGGACCTGGTCTTCTCTGGGCCAGTGTCCTTGACGTCTTAGCACTCGTCTGACACGCACTGTAGCAGCGTCGTGGGCCAGCGATTGAAGCTGGGCCTCGAAGGCGGCTGGAGCGCGGTACGCTCGCCAGGCCACGTCTGCGCGCTCGCAGTAGGAACCGGAGCCCTGGGCTTGGTTCAGGCGGCGCGGCGCCGCGAGCGCTCCACACGAGGCCAGGCAGACGAGAGCCAGGCACAACGCCGCGCGGCCCCGAGTCCTCATCGCTCCATGGCACCGCGAGGTTGGCACCGCAACGTGCTGCCGCTAGCTACCGGCGACCGCGCGCGACTGGTCGGTCGCGGTCGCAGTCAGGCTCGCCCCACGCGCGACGCTCGGCTCTGCCGCACCGCACCGCTCGCGCTCGCACCGACCCGACGACGCGCCAAACGCACCGCCTACCCCGCCTCGTCATCTCTCTCTGTACTGTACACTGTAGAGTACTCTAACAGACACACCATCACTTGTCGAGTAGTCTAGAGAATACCTAATACATTCATAAATATATTTTCCATAACAGTAAAGCCAAATAACCAGGCAAATTATTAAAAATCAATTGCAATGATATAGTGCGATAATTGTGTTTTAATAAAAATATTTTTTCTGTTTCTAAGATTCTGATGCAATTCACAGATTCATGTTTCTAAAATTACAAAAACATAATATTGAAAACAGTAAATGGGTAGCGTAAACTATATCAAATAATCTATATTATTTATTTAGTGAGTGTGATAAGAAAGCAAAATATGGGTAAATGGAATTAACAATTCAAGATTTTCGTAGCAAAGATTTTTGTAACTTTCGCTTCGTAGCTTATATCTACGAGGCTCGTAGACCGCAGACTGACCTCACGTGTAGCTTTGCTTGTCTATTTACTATTATTTTTAAAACTAGTTATAAATCCTGGTTTTGTTCGGAATTAAACGATAAATAAATATTAATTAATTACACAACAAATTCTCCAAAGAATAACAAAATCTGTTGCATTCAAAAGAAATTAGCAAAGAAAGAAATGAAATAGATTTTTGTTTTAGAATTTAAACCGACTTAAAAAGAAGGAGGTTCTCAATTATATATTTAGGTTATCAAGGGTTTTTTTTGGTATGTTTTTGTGTGATGGTTCTTTTTTTAATGAAAAGGTGAGAGCTTCGAAATGGTCCCACAAAATTTGATGAGAATCTGATGAGTCTATAATATATATTCGGAATGATGGATTTTTGGACTTCTACCAAGAAAAAAAAATTAGGGGCCAATTTTTTTGCTCCTAAGCAAAAAAAAATATTTAAAAAAAAATTAAAACCCAACGTTAAAAAAAGGAACAAAAATAACCTTTACATACGGCGCCACCGACTTATCTGTTTTTGTCATTTGAAGTCGGGCAGTTTTACTGGCTGGATACATATTGTATAGATTAGCTGCCCGACTTCAGGTGATAAAAACAGAAAAGGGGGTGGCGCATGGCGCTGTATGTAGAGATTTTTTTCTTAATTCCTTTTTTAAAGTCGGTTTTTAAATTATTTATAATAAATTTATTATATCTACTTCAAATAACTTACTTCTCAATCTTCTCAATATTTTCGAAAAGGTAGTATAGTACTCGTGAAACGGATGCGCTGATGTTTATAGGTTTGATAACGTGTTTAAATTGTATAGCGCTTCTATATTTAAAAATAGTGAAAACATAATTTGGTGTGAATATTTTAATCCGATATTCGAGTTCGAATCTTGATGTTGGTTTCGTATCGTACATAAATATAATATAGTAGCTGCGCCCCGCGGTTTCATCCGCATAAGTCCCGTTCCCGCGGGAATAATTCTCCAAGGTCCCATATATTCATCTAGAATTCATCAAAATCTGTTCAGCGGCTTAGACGTGATGGCTTTACAGACAGACAAAGTTACTTTCGCATTTATAATTTTAGTAAGGATGCTCTGAAATAAAACAGAAAGAATACAACTTAATTTACAAACATTTAGCTTCCATTGAAACTTAAAATACAAAAAAAACCCCATCTAATACACAAATACAAACGTCATACCTTGACAATTTGTCGGGTTGTGGGAACGTAATTATAAAGGACGCGCGTGCGTAAAGGTGGAGCTCGGATTGTCGACAAAAGGCGAGTTCCGGTGAGGTTTGGAAAGATGGAACCATTTTTTATGTAGGTCGTTTTATGTTTTAGTAGGTTCTGTACAATATTAGATTTTTGTTAATATTTTAAAATATAATTTGATTTCGGTTATAAACAAGATAACATAAGTAATCACTTACTTAAATAATACTACAAATTAAATATAATCGAATAATGATTAAATAATAGCTAAAGGTCGTCTAACTATTTTACATACCAAAACTCACATCCTTTCTAACTAATGTTAATTGTTAAATGTTCTTATTATTATTATTATTAGATCTCCGGATAGCTACAACCGCAAACTAAACCCTAAGTTCTAGAATCTTTATATATATAAAAAATCCCTATTTCGCGTGGTCACGGCATCACGCGTTTACGGCTGGACCGATTTTGCTAATCCTTTTTTTGTCTTCTTTGTTATCGTCAGGAGAAGGTTCTCATGAAAGAGAAATCCCGATATTTCGGCGGGTGGAACCGCGGGGCGCAACTAGTTAATAAATAAATCAAATTTATGCGTACAACTGAGTTAATATTTTAATACATAGTGTAAAACTACATATTACACGAGCTTAGTGTTTTGAAAAAAAATAAAAGTCATCGTTTTTTCGTGCAATACCATCTCGCTCATTTCTATACAACTTGACAAGGACCGATAATCGGTATCTATCACTGCCGCCGCGCCGCGCCGTCTTAAATACTTTTAGTAATGAGTAATAGACCCCTAAACCGGTCATTCATACTCTCCCGTGAATGGGCCGCCTACCTGAGCCAATTTCTACGCGCAAGGGTGCCGATTCTGTTTTCATACTGTTTATTTTTTTTACCGGATGTGAGGCAAATTGATGACAGATAGACGGACAGTCGGACCGTTAGACATTCATTCGGTGGGAACTGAGATGCGACTCGATTTCTTGGTATTTTTAAGACGCATTATCACTTTTAGTTTGCGTACTTAGTGTTTGACTTTTACTGGGCCACCCACCGGCCTAAGCCGTAACGCCAAGCGGCCTGTATCTTATCTCAATCCTATTAATATTATACAACTGAAAGTTAAGTTTGTTACTCAACCACGTAAAATCTACTGAACGGATTGCGGTGAAACTTGGAATAAATGTAGCTGGCGACGTGGAATAACTATGTGTTATTTACTTCTTATCCCTAATACTTTTTATCCCGATATTCTCGCGGGACTTACGCGGGGGAAAAGTTATATTATAAATACGAAAGTGGTGACGTTTGTATGTTAATCACGCAGCGGAATGAATTTGGCTAACAACACAGGTGATTTATAACCTAGATTAATTAACTCATAGAATACTAAAAAAACTTATATTAACGGGGTGTTTACCATGTTTAATTTATTCCCTGAGCTCGATACTTCGCTAGCTCGCGCTCGCTTTTCGCTTTTTTTAGTAAGTAGTGAAAATAACCATGTTAGTTTAAAATCGTATACTCATAGAATACTTTAATAATTCGATATAAGTGAATACGTTTCAGATAAATCCGCAGGATACAGCTACAAATTAATAAGTTAATCATAATGTTATCACTATGTCTAGGCTACTTTTGATCCCGATATTCCCATGGAATCAGGACTTTTCCAGTGAAACTGCAGGGCGCAGCTAGTATTAGTATAGATGTAGCAGGTTCACCTAAAACACATCTGTTTGTACTTCTAATCGCATCATAAAGTAAGGGACTAACAATCACCGAAATGTATGCACGCACGGGCCATCGAGAGGTTCCGCGCAAAACTCAGAAAAAAAAACCTATACCTAAGTACTTGTATTCTATGAATATTATAGATAACGAGGTATTTACCATTTTTCATAATATTCTCGTTATCTAATAATATTCCTGGTGAAAATAACCATGTAGGTAAGTTAAAATTGCTATACCTATCTCTTTCTCATATTATCTCTTGGTTCATGGCCACGGTTGTAGATGGTTGTAGTTTCCCTAAAACAACCCCAGAAAGATAAAAACCTTAGCACATGTTTGAGATTACGTTTAAGTATTTATTACACCTCAGTTACAACAAAGTAATAGATAAACAGTTATCCTAAATCGTAACAGATGTTGATACTTACCTTAGGTTCTAGTTTTACCTGCAAAGGACAATGGTCGCACACGTGTTTGCAATAAAATTAGATCTGTGAGAACAAGATGGTATTTATTAATATTTTTTCTCATCATCATCATCATCACCCGGGTGATGTTACCGGTTGCATCTCTCTCATAAGCCCGGGGTCCGCTCTCCTACTTTTACTTCTCCTCTTCGTACAATATTCAACATCCCGTGTAGTGAGGCATTTGCACGCATACATGACCAACTTACGACAACGCGACGATAAGTCAGCGTATCTGGGGTCTTAACCAAGCTGCATTTTTAGGTTTCCGTACTCAAAGGATAAAAACGAGACCCTGTCACTGAGATTTCGCTGTTTGTCACCAGGCTGTATCTCATAAACCGTGATAGCTAAATTTTCACAGATGATGTATTTCTGTTGCCGCTTTAATAACAAATACTGAAAACAAAATTAAGCAAATATTTAAGGAGGGGGTGGGCATACCATTAACGTGATTTTTTAAAAACGATACCGTGATGCATTTTTACTACTGGCGCCATAATTATTATAGTGATAATATAGCTGAAGTTGTGTTCAGGAATTTCGCTTGTCCAGTGTTTATTTTAGGGTTCGAAACCAAATTGTGATAGTGGTATACGGAACCCTTCCACCCCTTGATCGGTTTTTTTAAATAATCTTACTAATCCTACGTATGCGTGAGTAAGTACCTAAAGAAATAAGTTTATTACTCCTTCACGCAAAAACTATTAAACCAATTGCCATGAAAATTAAAATGTAACTAGCTGGAGAATGGATTAATAATAGGGGTTAAAGTATGAAATTGCCGTTTTATTGCAATAGGTTCTTTGAATTGACATAGAATCTTCATGGTTTGAGATTTTCGAATGAAACTTTTTTCAAATGGTTTCTGTGATGTTCTTTTTTTTAAAAATGTGAAACATTTGAATATCGACTTTCAATTGTTTTTGTTATTCAATTTAGACAAGAAAGATGGATACTGCGAAAATTCGAGTGATTTTTGAATACGAGTTCCGACGCGGAACTAACGCGGCAGAAACAGCCCGCAATATCAATGCTGCGTTTGGAGAGGGGTCTACTAATGAACGCACCGTGCGATTTTGGTTTAAACGCTTTCGTGATGGAAATTTCGACTTAAAGAACGAGCCACGAGGAAGACCGCCCACACAGGTGAATAACGATGAATTAAGAGAGATAGTGGAAGCCGATCCTAGTCAAACTACCCAGGAATTAGCGGCATGGTTTAACGTTACCTTACCCACTTTATTGACTCACTTGCGTCAAATCAATAAAATAAAAAAATACGAAAAATGGGTGCCTCATGATTTGACTGATCTGCAGAAAGAAACGCGTGTTGAAACTTGTGTTGCCTTGTTGAACCGGTACAGAAATGAAGGAATATTGGATCGAATTGTAACATGTGATGAAAAGTGGATTCTTTATGATAACCGGAAAAGAAAAATGCAATGGCTGACCCCAGGTCAAATGCCACAACAGTGTCCTAAAGCAAAACTTACCAATAAAAAGGTAATGGTAACTGTTTGGTGGTCTCAGCATGGTGTTATTCACTATAGTTTTCTTCGATCTGGTCAAGCAATTACGGCAGATGTCTATTGTGCCGAACTCCGAACCATGTTGACAAAACTAGCAGTAAAACAGCCCCGACTCATGAATCGATCTTCACCATTATTGCTTCACGACAACGCGAGACCTCACACAGCACGAGAAACCATTTTGACCCTTCAGGAACTGCACTTAGAAACCATTCGTCATCCTCCGTATTCACCAGACCTTGCTCCAACGGACTACCATTTTTTTCGTGATTTGGACAATTATGTACGTGACAAGAAGTTTTCTTCCCAGGAGGCAGTACAAAATGCTTTTACACAGTTTGTGCAGTCTAGATCGTCGGAGTTCTATCGCAAAGGCATTAATAACCTTCCCATTAGATGGCAGCAATGTATAGATAATAATGGCAACTATTTTGATTAAATAAATTTGTTAAAAATTTAAAAAATAAACAATTAAGATTTTCAGTACAAATCGGCAATTTCATACTTTAACCCCTAATACAAAGACAAATTTGTATCGAAAGGAATCGAGAGTTACGTAGCTGAAACCGCGGGCCACAGCTATACACAATATAATAGATTAGTTAAAATGCAAAAGATTGCGATGTGTGTTTGTTTTTTATTTTTATGAAGAATGACAAATCGAATGAAATGGAGTTTTGAAACATACCTACACTTATATTATGTTTTCTAGAATTCAATTTACTTAGTAAAATACAAAAAACCACGCCCTATTTTGTTTCCTAAATCAGTTGTATCCGCCATTTGTGCCGGCAAACCGTGATGTCTTCATTACCAAAAGTCGGTAAATTGTGATACGGAATGACAAAATAAATTATAACGTGTAGGCACCGCGAGAACCGACAACATTTGGTGCGACCACCGTTCGACATGCCATATGCTCTACTTAGATAATATACATAACATAATAATACAGGTCCAGATAGATATGGTCACTTATAGAAATAAAAAATAGTTTTGGCTCTCTTGAAAAGTCGTGGTTTGTTTCTTACCTTAATTTATATTTACAGTATCGATATGCTACCTACTGACATGATTATGACCACTCCTACAGCACACGTATGACGACCTCTGTGGCGCGTCGGGCGAACGCTTGGCTGCAATACAGAAGGTTGCGGGTTCGATTCCCGCTGGGTGCAAATATTTATGCTTAAAATAAATATTTGTATCTGGTCTGGGCGTATTTCTATGTATAATATTTAGGTATTTACAAAAGAAAAATAAATATAAGTAGTATATCCGTTGTCTAGTCACCGTAACATAAGCTTAGCAGCTTACCACGGGGCTAGATGGCGCTGTGTGTTCGTCACAGGA
Organism: Idaea dimidiata; assembly: GCA_949358125.1. Lineage (NCBI taxonomy): Eukaryota > Metazoa > Arthropoda > Insecta > Lepidoptera > Geometridae > Idaea > Idaea dimidiata. The sequence continues at coordinate 25,167,320 of OX442332.1, read as the reverse complement.
TTTATTTATTATTTATTACGTATAAAGAATTCATGCACACATCGACATTTTGTTTCGATTATTATTAGTGGCGTGCTCGAAAATCGATTGCCCTGTGGGATCTAGTCGCATGCTAACTGCTGCGCGAATGGCAGAGGGGGGGGGGGCATGTTTGGGCTAAATAAGCATGTTAATAAAATCATTCTAAATTGTCTATCTGGGCCTTTAGTGTTTTAAGAGTAAATTTAAAGTTACTGTGCGATGCGGTTTTATCAGCGTTTCAATTGTCTAAGTAAAATGTGGTAAAAGTAATTAATTTATTGCGAACACAAACGAATACGAATAAGGGTACATTAAAATTAATGTTACACAGAAATGGGATTTCCTTACTCCGCCAAAACTGGCATGTAATATAGCTGTCAAGTTCCTTTTATACATTATTCCTATTGCTATATTATTACTCTTACTTATAAAGTAACCTATAGATGTGTTATTAAATAGAATAAGAATAATAATTGTGTCATAATATGTTCAATCAGATGTCTAGGTCCTTTCACATAATTACAGAATAGTCGATAGTCCTAATGGGCTCACCCGCCGCGGATTCCGACTATGTACGTTATGCTCGTTCTCAGATTATTAATTTCCAGACACAGCGCGCCAAACAAAAAATTGAAGCGAAGTTCGGTAATACTAAACACATGTTTACGTAAGTAACCAGCGCCGAAACTTAATTAAAATTAAACACGCAAAGTAAATCCCCACCTATAAAATATAAATGAAAACAGAAATTGTGTACTGTTTAAAAAAAAACTTCAATTTTTACTAAAGTAGAGCATAATTCGAACTGTTCGGTTTCGGCGTCCGGCCACCCTCCGCGTGTCCGAAGTTTTCTTGTTAACTGTATAATTGTTTAAATTGTCATAATTTCACCCGCATAATGTAACCACATAAATATTTATTTATCGACCTTACGATAACGATAATTGCGAGCGTTTTCCTTGATTTATACGCTTTTTTGAGACGTTGCCCAAGATTTTGGTTATTTACAAATTGTCACTTGAAAACCGATTCTAAAATCTAGTACTTAAGGTAGATTTTAGATCTTGTAAGTAGGAAAGGAGGTGTTGCGGTAACTGTTGATTGAATGTCTGTAGTATAAAAATGTTTAGTGAAGAAGACGTTAACATTTATCCTTTACTTATAAGCGCTAGTTAACAGCTATATAACTATTATGTATCGTTTGTATTTTACTGTGATATGAAGTTTCAAAGTTGACAGACAGAGATAAACGTCACATAACTTGGTCATCTGTCAGGTAGGTAATTATCGTTTATAAGTAAGAGGGTTAATAATTGATCTATTTTATTTGAAACTAGTTGCGCTTCATGGTTTCACCCGCGTAAGATTTATCAAAATCGGTTTAGCATTTTCTTTCATAAGAACCTTCACCTGACCTTATGATCATTATGATTCTTTTTTCATAATTATGATTCTTTTTCCATAATTCTTTTTTTGTTGTCTTCGATAACGAAGACAACAAAAAAAGAATTATGGAAATCGATCCAGCCGTTCATGCGTGATGCCGTGACCAAGGGAAAAAGGGATTCATTTTTATATATATTTGAAATAATGTTTTAACAAAATCACAACCTGACACTTTTTGGGGTCACAGTTTCGACTATGTTACAATAGTCTTGCTCGCAAGGAGGACACTGTATGAAACAAAGTCGGAACACCAAGATTTAAAAAATAAATACTTAATATATATGTTCGGGACTTGCCCTCTTTCGAAATTCGACTAGAATGAATGATTTCGAAAAGTGAACAAATCTCTAAAATTTCAAAACATAGGGATACCAAAGATTTTAAATAATACTACTAAATTAAAACAAAAATAGCTTTATAACTTCTTTAATGACTTTGTAAAAGCAAAAATGAAACGTTCATTACGTTTCATTAAAATGTAACTACTTACAGTATAAATCTATGCCTAGAGACGAGTCACCTACATATCTGCCCGCGTTTGGGTTATTTCTTTCGCGCCTCAGAGTATATATAACTCTGAGAGTTCTTACTAACGGTTCCCTAAGTCGATTACTTAATTTAAAAGACGGGACGCCTGACAGATGTGAAACATCAAAACTATTTTCGTATAGCGGTGCCACGGTATATAACGCCACGCCAATAATTAGTTTTAAACCCGCCAATAGATGTTTCACATCAAAATGTACGAAATTAGGAATCATACACAATAAATACTGAGCTGTTATTATTGAATTGCATTTTTTTATTTACATCCTAAACCTCAAGTTACTAAGTTATAAACTACTTCAAGGTGATTCCTTTGCAGCACCCAGAATGTCCCAAGATTTAGCAAAAATGTTGCTAGAGTACTACGAGTAGAGTGTTGCTACTGTAATTACTCAATACAGTCGAAAAGTAAGTTATAAACTAATGCCAAATTTTAATGAATTCAATTATAGTCAGGGATTATTATTTTTTAACCAACGTTTTGGTGTACCTAAGGATGTCGAGTGTTTTAAAACCTGTTAAGTATTAGGCACTATTTCTTTACAAGAAATTAAACTCGATGGATCGAACTCGACAATCGAGAACTCAGTGAGATTCGAATTCGTAGTAACTAACTTTCTTCAAACCACGTAGTCAGTGACGTGAGCAGGGATTTGTTGCCATATGAGGTCATTTCGGGATGATTATAACAGTTTCGGTTTTTATAAAATCTTAGGAAAAAAAAGATTGACTTCTATAGTAACTTTACAACAGATTGTTTATCTATTTTCATACATTTGATGGGCTCCTAATTGTCCTTCTCCGTATTAAAAAAAGGTATCATACACAGAGCTTTTGGGATACGTATTATTTTTACCTACCTATCTTTTATGGTTGGTAGGTTAACGTACGTAAGATATTTCATCTACACGCACTATAAAGGGCGTCTACACTGAAAGGCGTGCGTGCACGCATCTGCGGCGGTCTCATGTCAGTTGGCTAATTAGACGCACAACGGCACGGGCGTCGGGCAGGTGTGTGTGCAACTTTAGATTCAAGTAGGTAGCTTGAATGTTGTAGGGGTTTTGACACAAATAAGCTTGAAGTAAACATATAAACTAGGCTTGTACTATAGGTACTAGACAACAGATTTACTACACATAGTATTTGTATTTTTTTTAATCCATACATAAACATATAAATAAATTAATCTTTGAGAGGTGTGGGTTTTGCAAAATACAATAAGTAATTTTAAATTCTTTATCACAAAATGAAATTAGTTTTTTTAACCGACTTCAAAAAAATTAGAAGGTTCTTAATGCGTTGCGTTTTTTTAGGTTTGTTCACTGATACTCTCAAAGACGGCTTGACCGATTGAGATAGTTCTTTTTTTAATGTAAAGGTGGAAGCCCCGAGATGGTCCCACACAATTGGTGAGGATTTGATGAGAATCTTCGAAGTGATGAACGGGAATGCTCCTCAAAACGCGGTATCAATTCAATTGGATTACTCGAAGATGGATTTACCGATTGAGATGTAGATTTTTAGTGGCAGGCGAAAGTAGATAGGTACACTAAAAGGGTGAAATAAATACAAAAAGAACTATATCAATCGATGAAAAATTAAATTGAATACAGCGTTTTGAGGAGCATTCCCGATTCTCATCAAATCCTCACCAAATTTTCATGGGACCACCTCTGGGCTCCCACCTTTCCATTAAAAAAAGAACCATTTCAATCGGTAAAGCCACCTTCGAGTAATCGGTGAACAAACATTTAAAAAAATACATACGCGACGAATTGAGAACCTCCTCCTTTTTTTGAAGTTGATTAAAAATAAAAACCGATTTAAAATAAGAATATAAAATAAAAATAACCTCTACATACTGTTATACTACCGACTTAAGTATCTGTTTCGTCATCTGAAATCGGGCAGTTTTACTGGCTGGGTCAATAATGTAGTTTGGCTGCCCGACTTCAGCTGACGAAACAGATAAGTCGGTGGCACTGTATGTAGATGTTATATTTGTTCATTTTTAAGTCGGTTTTTAAATTTACAAACTCAATTTATTTATTTTCAGTTTGAACTTTAAGGTTTCGGTAAACAAAAAAAATATCTGATGTAAACCTATACTTTGACATTTCTCATCAGGCGGAAGCCTTTCGTAAACTAGGGGGGTAATAGCACAGGTAGTAAGTAGTTTTGCATTAATTCGCATAAATTTACACTATCATTTAGCTTTCATTTCTTTTCTTAGTACCTTTTAATTTTAATGTAGCCATCTTTTGATTAAAATAACAAGTACCTACCCATCAAATGTTTGAAATGCCAGATAATCACGCGAGCTATAATTATTTGGCACAAAAAGACCAGACAGGTGAACTCACACGAAAACTCCAACAAAATGTCAACCTTTGTTGGTGGCCATTTAATTGGGGAAATTAATGACCTACTTTAAACTTGTTGAAGCAAACATTCCTGTATTTGTTCTTAGAACCAATGATTTAGTGTAATCTGTTATCTAAAATCTAGGTCTTTAAGGTATTTCAGTCGGGGTTTTAGAACTTCTCTATTCGCATAAAGAAATAATACGAATTAAGCCGTTAGTTTGATTAAAATCAAGTTATTAAATTTTTGACCTTATAACTTTAAATCTTCGTAACGGATAAAAAAAAATCATTCTAACCTTCTGTGTCTCGCAGTTACACCCGCGTATATCGGGGTTTGTGGGCATTACGAAAGCTCTTTTGTTATATTGGATACCTACACTTATAACTTTAAATCTTCGTAACGGATAAAAAAAATCATTCTAACCTTCTGTGTCTCGCAATTTCACCCGCGTATATCGGGGTTCGTGGGCATTACGAAAGCTCTTTTGTTATATTGGATACCTACACCACATAAAACACACTGCAAACAACTCTCTACTATCAGCGGTTTAGGCTGTGCGTCGATCCATAAGTCAGTCAGTCTAAACAAAGTACTTTATAGATTACTGAGCCCAGCGGTTTCACCTGCGTAAGTCCCGTTCCCGAGGGAATATCGGGATAAATAGTATATAGTCTATGTGTTATACCCGGTAGCCAGCTACATATATTCCAAGTTTTATCGCATTTGGTTCATAAGTTTTTGCGTGATTGAGTAACAAACACATACATGTCGACCATGGTAAGGGCCATAATTAAAGTTGACTTTGAATACCTACCTTAGAGGTATCAAAATTCTATGCTCGCGGAATCCAATTTCTTGTGCTACATGATCAGTTATTTAAAAAAAACAAATATTTACTTAGCCAAGGTTCAACATAGGAACATTTCTTCGTACAACCATAAGTGTCGACGGAGCGCGACGCACACGCACCTTCGCAGACGGACTAATTACTGAGTACTTCGATAGCACGGCGCGATCCAGCGCGGGCGCGGGCGTCCGTGCGCACAGCCGCGTGACGGACTATATCTTGATGACCTGGGAAAGTGAGGTCATTGGGAGGTTCCGTTTTTTTTAAAGGATTCAATCTGTTATGCAGAAATGATGGAGCCGAAATAAAACTGGTTTTGACAAGTCATGTATCAAATATCCTACAATTCCTAGTTTGCCAACCACTTAGTTTGCCAAACACTTACTACACATTAGATAAACGAAAACTCATAACTCGACAACTCAAATTATAATTAAGATACAATGGGGCCTTTATCACTGAAAGAGATTTTCAGGCAATCACTATTACGAAAATTGTTATAATAAGTTTTATCTACTCGGAAACCAAACTAAACTGTGTAATTAATTACGTCACAGAATTAAGCTGTTTTCGATGGTAAAGTCGCGGGAAGTTGGTATACCATTACTTTTAAAGTTTGCTATAGACGACGACACACTCAGATCACTCAATGATCTGAGGCGATACACTACACTCACTACATCCGAAAAAAACGTTAAAAATTTACCTATTGATTTGCCTGGAATAAAGTTTAATAAGTAAACATAGCAAGAAAACCTCAAGTAATAACCTCAAAAAAACATTATAATAAGAGGAAAAGTTTGTATGACTGTTTAGATGAGTAGTTACTCATAACTACTCATCTAAACAGTAAACATATCCGAACATAACTAAGTTCATTCGAACATAGTTATGTTCGGATGAACTTGATGTTATTATTGATGCATTGAATCTTTGCGAGTAACAGAGACTGATTTTAAAATTCTGATTTACTGATATTCCACTAAACCGATTGCGATAATGAAATTTAGTATGCAGATAGAGATGTGGATCAACACATAGGCTTTATATCAAGGTATTCTCACGGGACCGGGACTTATGTGTGTGAAACTGCAGAACGCAGCAAGTTTATAAGCTGTTATAAAACGAAATTGGCAAACAAATAAAGGTACCCTCGCGATGATATCTACCCTTACCACAGAGCGTGTCGGCCTCCAGACATCTACCATCTTATACTTACTTACTTAATGTTCATTAGAAGCACACCGAATCATAACTTCATTAAACTTTATTGTTTAACTAGCTCTGCCTTGTGGGTTTATATGAAATTTAAGTAGTTAAGTACGATCAGCATCTAAATTCGTCGACCCAGATCAGCTGTGGTATCATCTAATTAGCATCCACCGCTACTAGTTGCTATTTACTGTCAAAAAACATATTTCGTATTCTACATTGCTCCTTTTAAGTAATCACCTGTAACAAGCAGCAGTGTACTGCAACTTAGCAACTACTAGCGGTGGATGCTAATTAGATGATACCACAGCAGATCGTTTTCCTATTCAGATTTTCAAAATCGCTTTGTTGTTACTTAATTGACTGTTTTCAAATGCCTGTTTTGACACACCACAAGAAATACATAGCGATTTCGAAAATCTAAATATGGTTAACTGTAAAAGTGAGAGATTTCTAAGTTGATGTACCAACTATATTTTTCCTAAAAGTTCAGAGATTTCTAATCTACTAAATCCAATAACCGTCCGTTTCATCTATACAGTCTCAAAAAAAAGTTGTTATAAGCTTTTCGAACTAATACGATTGAAACACATAATCACTCCCTGGTATACTTTTTAATTTTTAAGAAAACTACAGTCTATCACAGGCCAATTGCTGACCCTCGGCATCTTCTTTAAATTAGCCAAAGCAGCCATAGCAACATTACCCATTACCTATAATAATATATTAAATTTCAATGTATGGGTAAAACGACCAAATAATAGGGGTGAAAGTATGAAATTGCCGTTTCATTGCAATAGGTTCTTTGAATTGACATAGAATCTTCATGGTTTGAGGTTTTCGAATGAAACTTTTTTCAAATGGTTTCTGTGATGTTCTTTTTTTAAAAAATGTGAAACATTTGAATATCGACTTTCAATTGTTTTTGTTATTCAATTTAGACAAGAAAGATGGAGAGGGGTCTACTAATGAACGCACCGTGCGATTTTGGTTTAAACGCTTTCGTGATGGAAATTTCGACTTAAAGAACGAGCCACGAGGAAGACCGCCCACACAGGTGAATAACGATGAATTAAGAGAGATAGTGGAAGCCGATCCTAGTCAAACTACCCAGGAATTAGCGGCATGGTTTAACGTTACCTTACCCACTTTATTGACTCACTTGCGTCAAATCAATAAAATAAAAAAATACGAAAAATGGGTGCCTCATGATTTGACTGATCTGCAGAAAGAAACGCGTGTTGAAACTTGTGTTGCCTTGTTGAACTGGTACAGAAATGAAGGAATATTGGATCGAATTGTAACATGTGATGAAAAGTGGATTCTTTATGATAACCGGAAAAGAAAAATGCAATGGCTGACCCCAGGTCAAATGCCACAACAGTGTCCTAAAGCAAAACTGACCAATAAAAAGGTAATGGTAACTGTTTGGTGGTCTCAGCATGGTATTATTCACTATAGTTTTCTTCGATCTGGTCAAGCAATTACGGCAGATGTCTATTGTGCCGAACTCCGAACCATGTTGACAAAACTAGCAGTAAAACAGCCCCGACTCATAAATCGATCTTCACCATTATTGCTCCACGACAACGCGAGACCTCACACAGCACGAGAAACCATTTTGACCCTTCAGGAACTGCACTTAGAAACCATTCGTCATCCTCCGTATTCACCAAGCCTTGCTCTAACGGACTACCATTTTTTTCGTGATTTGGACAATTATCTACGTGACAAGAAGTTTTCTTCCTAGGAGGCAGTACAAAATGCTTTCACACAGTTTGTGCAGTCTAGATCGTCGGAGTTCTATCGCAAAGGCATTAATAACCTTCCTATTAGATGGCAGCAATGTATAGATAATAATGGCAACTATTTTGATTAAATAAATTTGTTAAAAATTTAAAAAATAAACAATTAAGATTTTCAGTACAAATCGGCAATTTCATACTTTAACCCCTAATATATAAAAATGTTTTACTGCTGCTATGTAGTACTTATATAAGTACATTAATATACACAACCTGCAAAAATCCTCCCCCTTTGAAACGTATTCATTTTTCAGGACAAAACCTAGGCAAAAGTAAAGAGAAAGTAAATACTTAATAATTAATAAATAAAGTGCCTACGAACAAGTTTCGACACTCATTTTTATACGTTTATATAAGCATAGCTCGAAGCTATGGTGCCGTTTAAAAATCTAGAATGAATAGACTATTATACTACCTAGGTACCTTCATTTAACAGCTTCCGTCTAGCCTATCTTACGTTCGTAGGCTAGGGCGGTCGAGACCACAGCCTTTGAGGCGCCATATCTCCGTTGCTAGGATACGCGGCGCCGACTAGACGCTCTCTTAACACAGATCTATAGACACTACAAGTGGCATGACTTAGCAAGCCTAAGGGACCGTCCGTCTCCACGAGCGTTAGAATCGCGGCGATATTATCGTCGAGCCGCTTATGTCTCTATACAATCTCTATGAACGTGTCTCCACACGGCGATGTTAACGTATAGAAATAAAATAATATCGCCGCGATTTTAACGCTCGTGGAGATGGTCCCTTAGAGATGATTTTCTTTAGGATGGGCTGTTTTCGGGTCGGGACGGGGACTTGCCACTTTTGTATCCCCCATCCGGGCCACGGACGTGGCCGGACATCATGCAAAATCTGTCTACATACAAAGGTAGCCCGTTCCCGCCCCGGCATGTCCACATCTTTTTCCATACAAAGGTAGTCAAAAATTTATGCCCTTAAACCTATATCTGCCATGACAATGGAAGTGACAAACATATCCAAAGATAAGAGTGTGTTTGATACTATTTCAAGCAAAAAGTGCTAAAGCGGTTACATAAGAACTAGGTATGCTGTTCTGGAGATCTGGATTAACATAATATAAAGCTACTTTTTAGAGTTTCGTAGTCAACAGAAACCCTTATAGTTTCGTCATGTTCGTTTGTCCGTCCGTCCGTCCGCGGCTTTGCTCAGATACGGTTAGTACTACGAAGCTGAAATTTTGCATGAGTATATATAATGTTTACGCCAAAAAAGTGCTGCAATAAAAAAAATTATATAACCCGTTTATAAGGGTATTTCCCCCACATGTAACATGATATCGTTAGATAGCTCTTTTAAAATCATTGTAAGTTTTCTAAAATAGTTTTTCATTTTAGGGTTCCGTTTTCAAAATATTGAGATTTAAATTGTTTCAGGGTTTAAGTTTTTAGAGTTATGTGTACAGCCAAACAGCCCCCCCCCCTAACAGCCAAACGTTTATCGTTTATACTTGGATACGTTATAAGTATTTAAAATTGTAGTAAATACATAGAAGTGTAAAGGAAAATTATCACAGCTGTGCTGTATTTTCATATTTACGATTGAAAGAAATAAAAAGCAGAATTTCGAACAAATTCCGTTGTTTAATATTACTTAGGTACTAGGCAAGGTAATTGTAAGTTGTAAAGACTTCCAGATTGGAATCTCTGATATTTTTGAAAACTACAAAACCCTAGCGTGGCCGGACGAGGCACGCACTTGCCCAGTTTTTTTAACGATATTTTTAAGGAGTTGCGAACTTACGCGGGTGAAAACATGAGACCTTGCTGGGTTAAAATATTAATAAGGTTAAATTTACTTTTAATTAACATTATGGCCAAGATAAGTGTTTTTTTATAGATTAGTTAGTTAGCTATAACGTTTTTACCACATTTTCCAATAACTTTTTAATGCCCATCTATTCCCTTCGTGTTAGGTCTTCGTCTAATTCTACTTTAACCGCCAATTTAATGAACTATAACAAATGAATACAGTTTAGTTATAATACGAACATAACAGTGATTGCTTTTATTATTCATATTTGTATTTATTATAGTAGTAACTAAAATACTTTTGCGTAAGTTTACCATAATAATATGTTGACTTAGTTTTACTATTAATAAAAATCTTATCTATTCAATAAATAAATAAATTTTTCTGACCAACACACAGCGCCATCTAGCCCCATAGCTGCTAAGTTTGTGTTACGGTGACTAGACAACGGATATAATACTTACATTTATTTTTCTTTTGTTAATACATACCTACATATCTTAATATATAAAAATGAATCCCTTTTTCCCTTGGTCACGGCATCACGCATGAACGGCTGAACCGATTTCGATAATTATTTTTTGTTGTCTTCGTTGTAATCATGAGAAGGTTCTTATGAAAGAAAAAATGCTGAACCGATTTTGATAAATATTACGCGGGTGAAACCGAAGGGCGCAACTAGTTATACATAAAAATACACCCAGACCAGATCCAAATAATTATTCTAAGGCATAAATATTTGCACCCGGCGGGAATCTAACCCGCAACCTTCTGCATTGCTGCATTGCAACCGACGACCTCTGGCGTCGTCGGTATCTATTCGATATAAGGTAAGTAAACATAAATAAAAACTTTAAAACACAGGTTTAGATGACGTTTGTACAGACTGATAAAAGAATTATCGCCAATAAAGAGCTTTTTTCTGTAAAAAATCGGTACGATTGTTAAAAATGTTCATTAAAAACGAAAAAAACTATACCAACTCATGTCATGGGGTACAGGTCTTTATAGGAGTGGCACAGCGCGCGATACTCCGCTCGGTGGGACCCCAGCTTTCAGTTTATACTTTGATTAGACATTTTACACTTTGACTTCTTTCAGAATTATTAGATTCTAGACTTTTTACTACATTTGAATTAGTTCGAAAGAAAATACGACATTTAGGGCTTATTTTTCAAATCCTTAGATAGAGATATCTGTCAAATAAAATGTAACATCACCGAATAAAAAACGTCAAAATGATATTTAAAAGAATCAAAATTTGATGGCTTTTAAATTTGGTTAGGTTCGAACTTATTCGGCAGATATCTTTTATCCGTAGAATGAACAATTAGGCCTCAATTGAACATCATACACCAACACTCTCAAACACAGCAACACAATGCAAAAATAACAGTAGCACTGTTTCTTTGTAGGTAAAGTAGGTACTTTACGTTAATTAATCTCAGTGTTTTCATTCCATAATCGAATGATCGTCGCCGAACAATATTCCCACGTACATCGTGGGGATCGTAAACTGGTCAAATTGGGCGAGCGACCAGTTTCGACCACCCAATGCCATTGTGCGATGTCGACCGACCGGCAATCGGGGAGTTTTCCTTTTGTAGCCTGTACGGAGAGGTAGAATAAATATGCAGTGTTATAGAGATTACGTTTATGTTTAATTTGTCATGTGCTAACTTACGTTATAATCGACCCAGTGACATCGCTTCAGGCTACAAAATCGTTAGATTTTTCTAATCCAAAGATTGCTACCGTTTGGTTTGCAACCGAACCACTGTAAACAGTTAATAATTTTTAAAATCCGCGTTTGTTGTACAGGAGACCCCTTAAATATTTGTTTTATTTTGTTTTTAGTATTTATTGTGGCAGCGGCAACAGAAGCACATCATCTGTGAAAATTTTAGCTGTCTAGCTATCACGAACAGGCAGCGAAATGTTAGTAATAGAGTCCCGTTTTATACCTTTCGGGTACGGAACACTAGAAAAAACATCATTGAATTTGTGGTAACGTTACCATAGTGGCAGTTTTTTACAACTATTTTCTTTCTGTTGTCATATCTGCTACTTATGAAGGTTGAGATCAATGATACCTATGGGTAAGTTCACTCTACAACTGTCAATAAGGTAAATATTTTTATGGATTTATTAGGCGTCTATCTATATTGCATTATATTAGTACCTCGGTTACTGCGATACAATGCTTAGTGTAGAATCGACGTCTGATATATTTAATTTGAGAAATGTCTAATAAGTGTAAATAAATAATTTATTTTTGATTTGATTTTGAAGTGTTTTATCGCTATGAGCTTGTTGCTTTGTGCAGGTTTGATGTAAAAATGTTTGTCGTCATTGTCACTGCTCAGTTATAGAAGGTTATAGTCAGCTTATTTTGTAGTATGTGCCTAAGTCTACAGGGGTATACAAATCGCGAGTGAACAGCCATATTTTAGCACAGATCACATATCACTTTTGTAAATGTGATTTATCCTGCACTTTAAAAAAAAGTGGTACGACGCTGCCAAAACCAAAACCAAAACAGTGGCGTTGCGACACCTCTGAAATCGTAACGTCACTTTTTTACGACTAACTCAAAAAAATTACACTGTTGGTAAGTACTATATAGTAGGTACTAGACGTCATGTCCCAAACATATTCCATATTCGTAATACGCGAAACAATCATAAAAACCCGCTGCAGTACCTCTGTAATAATAACAATATTGTTAAGTACGTTTATCGTACTAATAAAATGACAATCGCTGCGGGTGCTAATATGCCGCTTAAAAAGTCCAAAGCATCATTGAATTTGAGGCAGCGTTACTTCCGTGGCTTGTTTCATGTTTCAACTGTCTTTCTTCTGATATGATTTCTTCTTTTAATGTTGATATTAAAGATTAAAAATAAGTTTGTCACGAAACAAAAATTAAATAGGCAGGTAGGTATAGTGCAATTGTTATATGTTACTAAGGACTCCGAAATCGCCTTTAAAACCTTACATAAACCCAAAATTGCATAATGGATACCTGTACCACAGAGTAAGTAACAGTAGGACCTACATACTCTGTTGTACTGGCAATGGCGGGCGTGGGAACTAACCGGCCAACTTTTGTATCAATACGGCAGGTTGTTGTAAAAGTTTTGCATTTCGTTGTTATTGTTGTTTGTTGTTTATTATGGCCTTTTTGTTACTTTGTTACCTATGGCGCTATTACTGGAATAGCTGACACCTTTGAATCTTCTTATTTTCGTGTAGTGGTCGTGGCTCATCTATAGTGTAAGAATTTTTCATATCGCCCCCCAAAGTTTCTAACTTGACCTAACGACTGCTATCAGAGATAACAACTGAAACAAAATGTTAAATGTGCTTTCGAAGCGCGGAAGATTTCGAGAAAACGTTTTCTTTTCATACGGATATCCGTCAACGATTCACAAAATGACCGCGCTAAGCGTTGCTTAGCCCGTACGACAATTCAAAATCGGTCGATGCAGCTAGGCCAATGAGCTCCTTTAGATACATTTTTTCTTCTCTACTACTTCTTTAGAACGCCCATAACACGGGACATCGCAATGTGTACAGTATTTTCAGCTTGCCTTTCATAGAAATTTTGAAATTTGTGGACATTTAATTAAACATTAATACATCAGGCATTCTACGTATGTACCTACAGTTTTTCATATAAGGGACAGAAAACAATCAATTTTATATTACAAATGTATAAAACGTGAACTTCTTTTGTCTAAAAAATTTATCGATCCCGCTCGGTTAAGCGCAAATATTTAATTAGTGACATCGACCGATAGTTTAGTCTTTGTTCGTATACGCACATTCACATACCATTGAGTACAACATTTTTTCAATTGGTAACTATACAAAGTAACGCACTTTGCCATAATAGTCAAACGATGAATATGACAACATTCCTCTATGATGTTATAATTTTATTTGTCCTTAAAAGTTACCATTACCATAATCTGAGAACTATCCAGTTACCTTTGTTCTTAATACGAGTGCATAGAGAACTTTAGAACTAAGAACCTATTACGTACCTATGAAAGGGTATCCAATCATAATAGTTTTTATGGATCCATAAACAAAGTGTAAAAACGGGAGACTTTTACTAGGACTTACAAATACAATACAAATACAAAATATTTATTTCATTACCTTATAAATAAGTACATAATTTATGCAGTATACAGTTTCCTTTTAGGTAAGTATAGTAATACCTGTGATAGAAAACTCTGGCTCTCCTTCAGGGTGAATACATTTAGGTAATAGGTCAGTAGTTACACAATTTGTAGTCATAATAATCAATCAACAATAACAATAATAAAATAATAATATAAAATCAATTGTAATAGGATTATTAAATTCAAGCATAACAGATCCTGAAGTTGATTGATTGATTGATTGATTGATTAACACTTTATTGTACCAAAAAAAAAAACACAAATTATAACAAGTTACATTTTAGAACTTAAAAACTAAAGTGGTACAAAGGGCGGCCTTATCGCCTATGGGCGATCTCTTCCAGGCAACCAATTGGTTGGAACACACGAAGTTGGTTACATTTTAAAATTTTGGTAATTTTAATTTCTTCCATAATTTTATCCAAATTGAAAATTAAATTAAATTAATTGGTTATGACAAAATAAAATCTAAATAAGGACTTGTCTTTATGTTTATCCATTTGTTTCTCACCAGGCTTTCTCATGAACCGTAATAACTTGACTGGAATTTTCACAGATAATGTTTTCTGTGCACAGATCACTTGAATTAAAATACATTGAGATTTTATTGCAGGTATATTAAACCTGTGAGAAATTACAGGTTACGTGGAAGAGATCTCTTTTAGCGATAAGGCCGCCCATTGAAGGCATTTTAAGGATAATGTCTGATATAAAAACGTGTTGACTTTGATTATTATTAAATATTAGATTTTAGGGTCTAGATCGCGTTATATCAACAAAATTATTTTAAATTTAGTATATAAATTTAAAATTACCCCGACGTTTCGGCAAACGGATTACACCGGCCATGGTCCCGGGAAGACTGGAGTGGCGAGCTTCGTTTACTGTTGACTGGGTAGGTATTTTTATACCTACCCCTACAATCTCACAAAAAGTTATTAGGGCCGCGGCACACTACACTAACAACATCCCGCGGTGTTGACTTTGTTTTTCTATTTTTCTGAATTTTTGAATGAAAAAGTAATTTTTTGCTTTGCAATAATTTGGTACATTATAGCATTTTTCTATCCATCTATCTAAGAAAGATCCTTAAACAGTTTCTCCTTCACCTAGAAACAATGATCAAACAAGGACGCACGCCGTACATCGGCCATGCGCACACGCATGCGAATCGAAACAATCGACTCGCAATCTTTCATTGGTCGTAGTTACTTAAATCGACCCTTACTTTGTTGATGTGAGTATCGCATTCTTGAGATACCTGTGGTGTGTGGTGCAAGTTGAAAGAACTGAGCGAGGTAAGTTAGTTGTTGGTTATTACTGTACCAGAATTGTCCAATTCTCAACCAATGAGAATCAGTGGGACCGACCCTAGGAGACGCTGTTTCTTTCGGATACCAGCGCTATTTGTGCCGCAAAAAAAATAATAGAAAAAGTGCTTGGCCAAATTTAACTACTTATTGTTATTTCCATGAAAATAGTGGGATACTTCCGATGAAAATACGCGTGCATTGTACTGCAAGCATGTATATCACACGTCACGCTTTTGGTAAGCATTCTTTTACCGTTTCATACAATACAAGAGAGAGTGAGGAAAATACGTATGCCATGCCCGAGGCGTTTGACGTGACCCAGCTTTTTCTCCTTACTCTAGCAAGCAAACATCTGAAAGTTTTGAACACTAATTGCGTCTCGTGACTCTCACGCGTAAGTCTCGATTCCGAAAGAATATTGGGATAAAGTCTTGAGCTATCTGAATACCAAGTTTCATTGCAATCCGTTAAGGAGTTTTTGCGTGAAGGAGTAATAAACATACCTACAAACTTTCAACATTTTTAATATTATACCGCTGAAGCTTTTGACTTAAATTAAGATTAGTCAGAGCGGTGGATGTGTGAATTTGCATCGAATGGGTCTTGGGATGCGCCGGCGCGCGGCGCAGGCGCAACTCTGCGACAAACACACCGTGTTTCTTGATTTGTTTTATCTAAAAGATAATACGCATCGTATCAATTGTACGTAAGTACTTAAATAGGGCATTTTTAAAAGCGTAAAACATGTTTAACGGATTTACTTCCGTGTGACATAGAAGTGAATCCCGAGACTTTTTAGTTCACTTCCATGGTGAACTAAAAAGGCTATTCTATAGAATGGGTATTCTATAACCAAATCGTTTCAAAATCGCCTCAGGACCGTTAGAAATTTGTACAGAGGAACTCTTTTTATAATGCAAATGCTAATCCCTCGCAGAGTTTCGCTAAGCCTCTTTAGAAGTGTTAGTAATTTCATACAAAATTACTGTTCTTTGCAACTACGTTCCATTGTTCTGGAAAACGGTATGGTATGAGGATGAAAGTAGAAATCATGTTACAAAATTCCATTTGATTTTTTCTTTCTCTAAAATAACTAAGAAAAGCAACCCCAAAAGAAACGTCAAATTATTGTTACCTAATTAAATACAAGTAATATAGAAACATCCATATTTTACACTTCTACGTGTCGAAAACAAGGTATTAGGGATTAAAACCTTTTTCGGTCTAAACCTTTGTGGTGTAGCGATTAAAAGACACGTATTGAACCCCGGGTGTCGGGGTTTATTGCCGTTTGTCGGAAGTCACGGACGGTTTCGAACGTTGGGAATTAAATGACAAAAAAAATTGAAAAAAAAAGTGTTTGTTGTAAGTTGCAAAACAAATAGATGAATGACAAGTATGGAAGAAATTATTACTCGTATTCACAAGTAAACATCACTATGCGTGGACTCAGCTTTTGTCACATTTTCGCTGCCGTTGATTATCGATTTCTCACTCACGAGAACAAGATTAAACATTAAGCCACGCATAGGGTCGTTTGTGAATAAGTACGGGATTTTCTGTTGTAGATATAACCACAGTTGAAAGAAGTAATATCGTATGCAAGCATACCTATCTTCTGAAATCGGGTTTTATCAAAACTTTTGTGACAAATTTTCAGCAGCACAGGTAATCTACATTTACTATACCTACTGCAAATATTTGACAATATTCCTACGGTCGACCGGCTTATAAAGTGCTAGCTGTGCCCCGCGGTTTCACCCGCGTAAATCCCGTTCCCGCGGGCCTATGTGTTATTAAAAAAATAAAAAATATAAAAAGAGAAAAAAAGAAAAAAATATAAAAAGAGCCTATGTGTTATTCCCGGTATCCAGCTACCTATATTCCAAGTTTCATCGCAATCGGTTCAGTAGTTTTTGCGTGAAAGAGTAACAAACTTACATACATACATACAAACTTTTGCGTTTATAATATTAGTAAGATAAAAATTATATTTCGGCAGTCGATATTTAGGTACAAAAGCTGCAAGTCGAACATCGTTAATTTTCAAAAGCTCAAACATAATTATGTCAAAAACAATACGAAAACACATTTTGAATCCGGCATCGTATGACAAAATTGGGTGTTATTCTGTTTAAGACAATCGCCATGATGTTGGTGGAGTCAAGATAAAGCCTTTTGCAAATTAATCGGACTCCACGTAATTCGCCCTCGTTAGGTGTAGAGTTTTGTATGGAGGTACTGTCTTAAGTGATTATCTTTGAACAGGTATTATGATGGCTAAATTCATTGTGTTTAAATTTTCAATTTAAAATCGCAAAACCAGCAGAAAAATCTAAGTTTATTGCTTGTTAAAATTGTTCTAGGTACAACAAGGTCCGATTTACACTTGGGCGGTTTTCCCTTATAGGGAATAAGGGAAAACAAAGCTGAGAACGATTGTTTTCATAATTAGGTACCTATAGATAACCTTAACATCATCCAGACCTTAACACTTCAGACCTTTGGAAGGTGTGCGTGGAGCCTTTTTAATATCAATTTAAACTATTAAGTGGACACCAAACCGGCGATTATCCCTATCTACACTTTACATTGCGGCCAAGAACAGCCACCAGATCGGATAGAACTATACAGAAATCTACGAACGAAAACTACTTGGGCTTAGTAATGTGATGGTAGTAAATCGTTAGCGGGTCATCGTTATTATTGTGATTTATATATCCGCCTAACTATATATTAATATTTTGAACAAGTTTACAGATATTACAGGGCTAGTTGTGTAAACACATTAAAAACTTAACTTTTGGTTCACTCTATTTGCTTGCTGCACAAATAGCTCGTAAAAGTAGCTATATTGTAACTTTGATATGTTCGTTCGCTACATCTTTCATTATAGCAAAGATATCTTAGGGATATATTTTTGCTATATAACCGCGTAGGACACAAGCGTGGCCTGGCCGGTAAGGGGCGAAGGGACGCGGGAGACCACCGGCGCGAGGGCCGCGCACCTCTGTAATCTGACCGCGCGCGCATGCCACTTTATTGCTGTGCACTTTCGATGTGATGAAGCAATCTTAGTGCTTCTTTTTTATGTCTTTAGGTACTAACTATGCCCAGCGGTTTCACACGTATGAGTCCCGCGTAAAAGCTAGGTAAGTGTGTTACATCATCGAATTCATCGTCGCCTTAGCAAGTAACTATAAATTTGCACCCGCGTAAGTCCCGATCCAGTGAGAATATCAGAATATAAAGTAGTTTATGTGTTAAACCAGATTTCGAGCTATCTGCATACCAACTTCTATTGCAATCAGTTTCGTAGTTTTTGCATGAAGGAGTAACAAGTTTTGGCAGATTTCATCTCCTAACAATATTGAATTCAATTGAACTCACTGGTTAATATTATAAAATAAACTTTACTTTTTATTCAAAAAAGAGGACATATAAGAATATTATTAAGTTAAACAGTAAAACAGAAGCATTTTCTAATACAAATACAAAATCAAAATCGTCCAAAAACTTGCTATTTTCTTTCTTTAGATCATATTATACGGAACCCAGCACACGAATAAAAGCCCATACAATTTTTTTCTCAATTTTATTTCCATCGGGTTGTGCCTCCAAAATTGAGTTGTACGGCTTTCGCGGATTTTTTATTTTGTTATTTATTTTTTATTTTTCATCTTTTTGCAACTCCGAGGCGGTCGTCGTAATCACTTGTATGTTTATTTATTTGTTAACCGACCACGAACAGAGGGGTTCGTTTGATTAAGTAAGTAATTAAACACTGTTTGGTTATTTTTAACTGTATGTATCAGATAGAGTTTTATTAGATTTGGAACATAATAATTAATGACTCTTTTTAGGTTACTTACTTGATATTCAAAATATGATAAAACATGGTAATTTTGTTTTTTTTTCTTAACTTCAAAGTGTAAATACAATAA
Organism: Idaea dimidiata; assembly: GCA_949358125.1. Classification (NCBI taxonomy): domain Eukaryota; kingdom Metazoa; phylum Arthropoda; class Insecta; order Lepidoptera; family Geometridae; genus Idaea; species Idaea dimidiata. The sequence continues at coordinate 25,147,847 of OX442332.1, read as the reverse complement.
TACAGTTTTAGTGGCATTGGTTTAGTTAGATATCAGTGAGGTTTGCAATTGGGAATTAAGCAGTTGGTTTCTATGGATAAATCTGAAAATATAGCAATTCTGAGGTCAAGTTAGAGTCCTCAGAACAACCTGAACAACTCTAACACTAGGCTAAATATTTTAAGACAAGCCACTAAACGAAAAGAAGATAATAAACGAGTTTGAAATTGCGTGTCTTATAAAAATGTGTAATACGTAAAGTTACTTAGCGTTTTGAACTGCGAATAAATTCGATGTAGGTGGCACTTCACTTTTTCTCGGAACGTTTTTTGAGAGCTCCCAATCTACCTTGGGTTATAAATCATTGGTGTTTAATTATTTTGATTAAACATTGAATCTTGCCGATAACTGGGCCACATTCCTTGCATTTTGATATTAATCAAACGCCTGGATCGGTGGCGATTTCGTATCGGAATTTAATAAGAGAAAAAGGTTTTTAATGGGCCGCAGGAACTTGATTACGATTTTGCTGATTTACTTTTTGTGCGAGAGTGAAATTAAATTTCTAGTTTTATTCTACTAGATATGCGGTAAATTTGTAATTTTCGAATAGATCGCGGTTGGAAAATTTATCAAAAATAGCTTATTTTTCAAAGTTGTTCTCGGCAGAAGTAGGTACCCTGCGATCTGTGGTTTTCCTATTTACAATAAACAGCTCATATTCTTAACACTTTTTAAACTCACTCTGCTCATTACTAGTACAGTCTTCCCGCGACCACGGCCGGTGTAACCCGTTTGCCGAAACGTCGGGGTAATTATAAATTTATATTTAAATTTGAAAAAAGTGCATAAACGCGATCGAAACCCGAGTTTTTATAAAAATAGTAATGAGCTCATATTCTTCTCCATAGGTACTAATAACCCTTATCCTAAATCATTTGGGGTCGGTACAGTAGGTACATTTTCGTTGGCCCTACTAAATAGATTTGGCAATATTTTTACGGCCGGTTGCCTGTCGATCATCAACTCTGCTTGCTACCGAGCAGGGACTCTACCGCGTAACTCCCATCGAGTTCAACTCGACGTCGTTTCGGGAATACGATGCTATCGATAACGGGGCTAAAAAAAGCTACCGAGCAAGGAGCGAGCAGGAATTGTCTACGGTGGCCTTAACGTCGACAATTTCTGCTTGCTCCATGCTTTTATCGGTAGCTTTTTTCAACCCTGTTATCGACAGCGTATTACCAAAACGACGTCGAGTTGAACTCGATGGGAGTTACGCGGTAGGGTCCCAGTGTACCAGTCATCATGCGGCGAGAACCCTAGGTCCGCTAGTTTCTCTATTAGATCTCTTTTATGAAACCCACGGGAAGAGAAGGGGTAGCCCTATTTGTTGCCGGAGCTACACGGTAATCAATCATAGACTGCATCCTTGACATTCACACGGAAAATAATATAACTTTACTTATTTGTAACGATTTTTTATCATGCTTGAGATCAAAACAAGTGAAGTTACAGGACGAGTATCAAATATCTCGGTAGTTATACCATAGGTAGGTATATCTAGGTGGGAGCTGTAAATGTGTCCTAAATGTAGAACACACCGGCTAAATATAGATGATCAAAGAAAACACGGAAACGAAACCATGGGAATCGTATTAGTATATTATAACGTCGACAGCAGAGCGCTTATTAGGATTATGAGGGTTCCGTACAAAGTCTATCAAACCTTGAATCGTTTTTAAAACCTTTAAGAACCCACCATTATGGGTGGGATAAATTGTATGCCATCTATCGATAAGTCCTGGAACTATTTGTTAGGAAAGTGTCTCCTTTGAAACTTTTATAAATATTTGAGGTAACAAGTTACCTTATAATTTCGTCATATCAGTCTGTCTGTCCGTCTATTTGGTCGTGGCGTAGCGCTGGGAGGCATAGTATTAGATACTTGTATCTACTGATTACGGTACTAGCTGTTACCCGCGACTTCGTCTGCGTAGAAATAATGCATAGCCGACTTTTTCGTTCATTACTCGGATTCTACTAATTGGATTTCGATGCGGAACCATGTACCACGAGGTTAATCCTATTCTATCCTATGAAATTAGAACAATCCAATATTAAAAACCAGATTTTAATCGGATTTGAAATTTTCCATTGTAAGTTATAAGAAACAGACAGACAGACATGAATTTTAAAAATTATGTAATTTTGTTCTACTACTTTTCCTAAGACGTCCCCTAGACAACATTTTTATTTAATTTACTTCCAAGTACTGACTTTTTGTCCTCTCTTTTTGTTTATTATAAGAATAGAAGATACATAATAGATAATAGATTCTTTAGTTTACAAAGCTGTGACTTTGCAAAGGTATATGTACAAATTGATCACGCTGTATAAGTAGGTACAATAAAATATTTTTTATACATACCTCCTCTACACATTAAATGGAAACAAAATTTCTTTGTACTTTCAGGGTATCACAACTTTGAATTTCCTACAGAACCCAGTTAAAAAGGTAATCAACTCTCCTTTTATTCTTAGTGTAAATATTATGATTGGTTGATTTGTTTGCTAACATTGGCTATTACTGAGCTACTAACAGTTCGATCTTCATTTACTCAAAGCGATGCATGTGGGCTATGGGTTATGGGCCTCCCTTGTTTAAATGAGGCTTATTAAATGAGGGATTTTGCGACCAAGGCAGTAGTTATTCTCAAAAAAAAACAAAATTTGACCTGTTTTTTTTTAAATATTAATGAATTTGTACAAGCAATATACGGGTTGAATTGGGAACCTAATTCTTTTTCAAGTTTAAAAGTTACATTTAAAACAAAGCAGTTAACGCCATCTACATTGGAATAGTGGAAGTAGGTTCAAAATGGTTCCAATTCAGTCATGAGGTTTACAATTGAACGAAAATCAAAACCTTCAACCTTCTAGCTTTTATTTGTGATTGTGGTCCTTGCATTGAGACATAGATGTCGCTAGTTGTACAATTTTGTATAATACGTTTGTAAAATAAAGTTTGTATAACACATTTTTCCACAAAAATTACTAAACCGAATGTGATGGTTTTACTTTTTTTGTACTAGGCTTTTTGGTTTCTTATTTCGTACCTATTACATCTTTATAATATAATAATGTATAGAATAAAATGAAATAATAGGAGACTTATTATACTTTACTACCTCTGAAGCGGTCTCTTCCAAGAATTCACGGCATGGAGGTGAGGTGAAGTGCATTACCCTAAAAATAATATAAAATAATAATAATAATACTACAACACAGAAATTCCCAAACTAAGGTTTTAAAGTTGTTAAGAAATTGAGATAGAAGCTTTGAAAGTTTTTAGTGCCACCTACCAATTTACAACCAATTGTAAAACTTTAAAATTTTCAGACGTTTTGGCTTGAATTTCAAGCTGCGTTTAGGTAGGTATGTTCTTTTACGTGGCGAAAGAGTCGATAGAACACAGTTGTGTTTGAGATCGAATCGCATGAGAACGCCGATTATAATGATGACATTCTAGTTGAGAAAAGGTAACGGGAAAATACATAGATAGATATCTGACTAATATTTTCATAATTTTTGAGGCAAACGACAAGGAATTTCTAGTCTATTAGGCTACGTCCACACAGACCGGAGTCTAGCTTAGAGTCTAGCTAGAGCCTAGCGATCACCTGATTAAAACGAACGTTCTAAAATGTTCGCGACCGTCCACACTGAATGTAGCCTTATTGTTGTGTTCGATTTTTCGCAAAAAGGAATGCGAATAACATAGAAAAAAGAGTTTTATTAACTCGTTAGTTTTCTTTATGACGTGTGACTTGCTTTGTCCTTTAAAAACTTCTTTTAGACCCTTTAAATTAAAAACCCTTAAAATTATTTCTAAATAATTGACATAGGCATCGATAACTCCGAATCACATCACTAAATAAGCAAGTAAGTATATGAAGTGAGTAGTTCGCAGTGAATGGTTGGTTGGTTTACAACAGGGTCCAATCAAGCGGCGACACTGCGGCTAACTGCTCTGCTCTCGTCTTGGGTGGTAAGAGACCGTTTGCACCATTATTGTACAAAGACAGTGTTTAAAAAATGACATTTTTATTTGACATGTTTACCTTAATATAACACTGTCGAAATATCAAGGTCTGTTAGGAGTTAAGTGTGGTTTCGGAACACGTCCTTCTTTAAGAAGAAACCACAAGAAACTTTAAGAAAACCAGTGCATCCCCACGTACCTATAGGCAAATCAGTCTGAATTTAGTCATTTTACTAGTAAACAAAATTGTTGAGTATTAAGGTGACTGAACTACCAACACTATACCAATAATAAACTAATTTACAAACACTTTGAACCAAAATATTCTAAAACATTGCGTCAGAAAATAATCAACAACATTGATGAATTTGACAAGGATTTTCAGTTTAGCTCGCTTAAATTCTCTATATTAATAAAAGAGTAAAATAAGAATATTTATCTTTGCCATTTTCCATTTTCATGTTGCTAACCTAAGATTAAACAGTATCGGTGTAACCGGCTCCCCTTAAATTCTGGTAGCCAATATTGGTTAATAAAACAATAATCATCAAAAGTTGGCGCCGCGCGACGACACCATAATGCCTGGTTTCCTTACCAACGTTTTACTGTAGTAGTCAAATTGGGGGGTAGTTGGATATTTTCGATTAGGAAATGTTTACAGTGATAAGTGAAAGAGAGTAATGAGATTATCCACTTTTTAGTAAATTAAAAACAATGGTTAAGGGCAAACAATTTAGACAGTTTATAAAAGACTTGAAGATTAGTAGTCGCCTGATAGTGATGCATTTTAAATATTAGGGGTTAAAGTATGAAATTGCCGATTTGTACCGAAAATCTTAATTGTTTATTTTTTAAATTTTTAACAAATTTATTTAATCAAAATAGTTGCCATTATTATCTATACATTGCTGCCATCTAATGGGAAGGTTATTAATGCCTTTGCGATAGAACTCCGACGATCTAGACTGCACAAACTGTGTGAAAGCATTTTGTACTGCCTCCTGGGAAGAAAACTTCTTGTCACGTAGATAATTGTCCAAATCACGAAAAAAATGGTAGTCCGTTGGAGCAAGGTCTGGTGAATACGGAGGATGACGAATGGTTTCTAAGTGCAGTTCCTGAAGGATCAAAATGGTTTCTCGTGCTGTGTGAGGTCTCGCGTTGTCGTGGAGCAATAATGGTGAAGATCGATTCATGAGTCGGGGCTGTTTTACTGCTAGTTTTGTAAACATGGTTCGGAGTTCGGCACAATAGACATCTGCCGTAATTGCTTGACCAGATCGAAGAAAACTATAGTGAATAACACCATGCTGAGACCACCAAACAGTTACCATTACCTTTTTATTGGTAAGTTTTGCTTTAGGACACTGTTGTGGCATTTGACCTGGGGTCAGCCATTGCATTTTTCTTTTCCGGTTATCATAAAGAATCCACTTTTCATCACATGTTACAATTCGATCCAATATTCCTTCATTTCTGTACCGGTTCAACAAGGCAACACAAGTTTCAACACGCGTTTCTTTCTGCAGATCAGTCAAATCATGAGGCACCCATTTTTCGTATTTTTTTATTTTATTGATTTGACGCAAGTGAGTCAATAAAGTGGGTAAGGTAACGTTAAACCATGCCGCTAATTCCTGGGTAGTTTGACTAGGATCGGCTTCCACTATCTCTCTTAATTCATCGTTATTCACCTGTGTGGGCGGTCTTCCTCGTGGCTCGTTCTTTAAGTCGAAATTTTCATCACGAAAGCGTTTAAACCAAAATCGCACGGTGCGTTCATTAGTAGACCCCTCTCCAAACGCAGCATTGATATTACGGGCTGTTTCTGCCGCGTTAGTTCCGCGTCGGAACTCGTATTCAAAAATCACTCGAATTTTCGCAGTATCCATCTTTCTTGTCTAAATTGAATAACAAAAACAATTGAAAGTCGATATTCAAATGTTTCACATTTTTTAAAAAAAGAACATCACAGAAACCATTTGAAAAAAGTTTCATTCGAAAACCTCAAACCATGAAGATTTTATGTCAATTCAAAGAACCTATTGCAATAAAACGGCAATTTCATACTTTAACCCCTATTATCTCTCCGACGGAGGAGCTTCATCAGTGCCAAAGTCAAAAAGTTCGGGAGATTCAAACATGAATCAAAATTTGAACATCGTGGTTAGAATATCCACATGTATTTAATTTAAGGGTAAAGGGGTAAATACTTCTACGAGCTAAACACAAAACCTTTGTCAGGTTCATCAAAAATTGTTGATAATTTCAATACTGAATGTTGTTGAATTTTTTTGCATAGATTGTTAGATGATATTAATTTCTACACCTATACCTATGTCTCCTACATTCGGTTTCATACAAAAACCCGGATTACCCTCACGGCGGCGCCACAAAATGAGTAATCTATTTTCCCGAATTACACAATACAAAAAATTATGCTCGTCTGGCCTTACCGCAACCGCTACGCATCCCGCTCCGCTTATAAAACTCCTCCACCTAATTCAAACCAACAGTTAACAGTGTCGAAAACATTTCAACAATAAATATAAGCAATGAAAAATAAGAACAAATTGTTCTTCTGTTTGTGCCAAGTTTATTGTAAAACTTATTGAGTCGTTGTTGTAAACTACGGGTTGTAATAATGTGTATATTGTAAAGGGAAATTATTTTACTTCCTTCAAGTGGAGATGTTATCGTCTGTGATCATTGTAGGAATTGAGGAAACTGTCATTTGCCGGTTTTGCTAATGCAACGTTGTTATTTTTAGAGTTTTCGTAGTGTTTTGTGGAGTATAGGTACTTCTCTTGCTTTAAATATTCTTAGAAGTAGCTTATAAAAGATAGGAAGATAAGGTAAGGTTTGCAAAAACTAGGATAGTAAAAAGATGAATGAGCGGTGTGGGTATATACATGACTTCCATTCCGAAGGACGTGGTTCTGAATCCGACCGAGCACTAATGTAATTTTCTTAAAAAACAACACTACCTTTGGCAGTCGTGTAAAAATAGGTACGATATTAACATCGTTCGCTTTCGGTAATAAGGTAAAGAAACCCACGGCTAAAATGCCCTAGGGCTAATTAGGGCTAGTTGCGGAAACGTATTTTTTTTACTTTAAGATGAATAAGTTACTCGTATTTTGAATGAATTTGGTTCCAGAATACAATCGTTTTGATATTATAAAGTACTAGTACCTACTGTTAAGACCCTACCAATATTTTCAAACAACTCGATTCTCTAAATAGGGTCAGATTGTTCGAAAATTGGATCCCAAACCCTTATCGGTTAGCAAAATAAGTAAGTACCTACTAGTGTAAAAAGACAACGAATAGACTTTATACTAGTGACCTGTGTAAGTAGATAGGTACATACAAATAACCACATTACATACTTGCTTACAATTATTTACTTTTTTTTTTACGCTTGACGGCGGGATTCGAACTTGCGTCACTAGCTCCACAAAGGTAGTAAACAATAGTTTTCTTTCAGCTTATTTACCAACAAAAGTTTTAGCATTCTCATTATTTCTATTAAATCAAATATCCAACGAAAATGGGGAGTGAAAATAAAAAAAAGATAAGCAAAAAACGAGAAAACTTTCCCGTTAGAACAGTATCGCGGGCAATATCTCGTTTATAGTTGCGAAACAATCCCCCTGAGGATGAAGTGAGTGGCCAATGATTATTTTGTTCTATATTATAGGATGGGGTATTCTGGAAATGTTTTAATTTCAAATAGGAAAAGAGGACAATGAAACTAGGAAAATCTCAAACCTATTCTAGAAAAATCCAGAATTGAAAAATAGCTTTCAACAATTCTATGCCTCCGGCGGAATTGGCAATCACGACCTCTGAATCTCCAGCCAAACTGAAATAAATCTTAGGAAGCCTTTCTAATTCTTATACCGGTTAAAATTTACCGATACAAGAAGGCTTTCTTTTATGAAATTCTTTCACTTCATTGAATTAATAGTTTTTGACATAAAATAAACGAACACTTCATTTCAAACGAACTTATTGCAAGTGCAAGCTTTATAATGTAGTTTTAAAATGAATGTCGGTGTTTAAAAGCCAAATTTTTTGTTTTTTTTATTCGAAATATTACTTTTTACTACCGATTTGACTTCGAACTTAGATCGCTTCAAATCCAGAATACCACCCCTCGGGCCAGTATTCACCCCTCTTAAGATTCTCATAAACATGTTTTTCTGGCAATAAAAATGATAAATCACCAGTTTTTTATATGGTCAATCAGTAGATAGTAGTAGATAGTCGTTGAGTATCTATTGATGACGAACGAAGTAAGGAGTATCGAGGAAAATATAACAGTAATATAGTTTTGATTGATGGTTGTTATGACATATAAAAGTGTCGAACTAATACGCTGTTTCTTAGTGTATTTATTTTTGTACATGACTAGAACTGGCGCTCAGTTTTTCCTACGTAGTTCCGGTCTTAAATTCCGTTTACGGTGGTAAGGTGTTGTGAAGAATAAATTTCTTGCTATAAGGCGCTTCTGCTCGGCTACAACAGATTGGGAAGACCCAAGAAGTGCTGGGCATACGTAAGGGTTGACATGCGTGTAAATTACCTCACTACACGGGATGCCGAAGGTCGTGCGAAGAGCGTAAGAGCAGGAAAGATGACTTCGGGTTCCCGAGAGGAACCTTCCTCTTCGGAACCTTCGAGAGGAACGGGGAAAATCGTGAGGAAGATCGCACTGGCTTTCAGTTTCTTAAAATCTCAACGTAAATAGAAATAACCCTCCTTCGGCATAAAATATGTCGTCCTAGCTCTAACCTATTCTACATTCATTGTCAACAGCATAGATGGATTGTAGAAAAAGTCCCAGAAAAGCCATATATAAAGCCTTCACATATTATTTACGGGGCATAAATAACCAACATTCTGCTTGCAAAGCTACGTTATGCCTTATTAAGTATGCGACAAAAACACTCTATGAATTATTAGCCGAATACCCCGCAAATAAGCATTATATCACACGTCTGCAGTAGCTAATAATATTATTTTAGTTGATAAAAATATTTTTCTGACCTTTTGATATGTTTTTTTTCTCTAAAAATATATGTCTGATTTGATTTAAGAGTTTGTTTCAAAATATGTAGAGAAAAAGAATTCTTACTAATTCAGGGGAAAGTCCAAAGAAAGAGACCACCCGGTAGATGGTGTACTCCAATCTTTGGGTGTTTTTAGTTTTCATTTCGCCTTAAAACCTCTTACCTATTCAAAATCGGCTGCAGGAAGATCCAAGTTCCAGCTAAGCTGTGTCTACTTTAAAGCCAATGCTTCAATACAAAATTCTAATAACAGCCACTTTAGAGCTACATCTTTACGATGGGGGTATATCCAATTATGCAGCAGATATATCAGTGATATATTTACCAAACAGTACCTACTAAAAGGCACCGAAATCGAAATCTCAATATCTTTATTTACCAACTTATTACTAGTACCTACAGCTATAAAACTTTACAACCCGACAGGTAAGCTACACAACTGCTATAACCTTGTTATTTATTTGCATATATACCTTGCAAATATGTATGTAAATTATAATATTAGGTACGTTAGATTTCCATACACAGACAAACAAACAGTTGTTCTAGCGAGACTAACTCGGGAAGTAGGGAGCCAACACGATGTCTTATGTTCAACCGAGTGGATTTACGGGCAACTGTAAAATTGGAATGGAGGCGGTAAGTAAACGTCCTTTTTGGGAATTTCTTTTCTAAAACAGATGCTTAAATGAGCCATTTTACATGCCCCTTGCCGTACTTACACTAGCTTTGAGGACACGACCTGTCTAAAACTGATCCTGGACGTTGCTCTTCTGAGTGATGTTACGGAACAGCGGACCTAGCCTGGAACGTCTAGAGGGACAATTTTAAGATACCGTTTGTCCGCCACTCGACTCAATTGTTGTCTTGTTCGGTCTTACATGATTGTGTAAGCGCATGACCGCTATGCGTTTTCTATGTCACACCAATCGGTTTCTTTGTGATTTTAAAGAAGGAGGTACTAAGGAGTGACATAAGCGTAGACCTTACATCAATATGCGGCACCAATAAAGCTAAATGTATGGAAGCTCATTTTGACGAAAACTATGGCTAAATAGAAAACGATATTTATGTCTATATTTACTGATCCTAGATGGCTATGCTGAATACCTGACATTACAGCGACACCATATCTGTTTCTACGGAGGGTTGTCTTTACTAAAACATGCCGTATCAAAGCATTCATTCATCTCCAACCCTTCCGCGACATCACCATACCATAAACTCTGTACACTCCCAAGTTATGTAGATTCACCCGTATTTATAGAGAAAGTTCCAGATAGCAGTCGACACGACGAATCTGATTCCGTTTCTACACACACGATTTATTTATTACTTCGCTATATGTGGTTATAACTACGTACCTGCCTTTGTAAGTTTAGATGGGAGCAGTAGTTGGCTACGTACATGGCGTGTGGTTCTCGAAGGTTGAAGGTTGAAAGTTACTAATTAAGACCGGACTTAAAATAAGGCCGTTATAAGTTTAAGGTTTCTGTGAGTCTGTGTTATATCTGTTATATCTGTACCTCCCTAACGAACGAAGCGATTTTGATATACTTCGTATACAAAACCTACGTATGTGGCATTCGTGTCTATGATATTTGAAAAAATGACAGACCACGAGAACTTCACCTCTCATTTGCCTTCCCTCTACCGCACCAGGCCACAATTTAAAAGGCATAAAGTAACAATCATTATACTTTATGTTTTTCTTTGTTTTCACATTGTCTTTCTTACCATTAGCGTAATTACCACGAGTTTTTAAATCTGTAATGAAAATCATAGTTACAGGAAAAAGCGAAATCACAAAAGAATTTTTAATTTATCCTTCTTTATATTTATTTCGCAAATACTTATATGTAAATGTTGCTACATTTTAAATCGATTTGAAATCGGCTAAATCGCCGTCGATTTGAGCTGTCATTTAATTGAACCGGCAGCTCAAGAGACCTTGATTACAGTTACAGTTTAAATCGACGGCGTCACGCGCTTAAAATGCTCAGGCAGGTTATTCTTTTGCGCTGTGCGGATTTCGATGACGATATTGGCGCCAGATCTGCGGTAACACTCCTGTTTTGGTTTTCGGCATGTAAAAAATTTAAAGTCATTTCAATAACATAATACATCAGTAATACAAGATTTTACTTTGACTTTTACTATTACTACTGAAACGAACAGTCAGACTAAACCCAAAATTTACATAACCAATTAACCTTACGAAAGCCTACAAAAATACAAAGACAAGCGACCCTTTTATTAGCCTATCATAACAAGACGATATTGAATAAAGTCGTTCGCGTTATCAGTAAGTGTACGAAAGAGTTATTTTAACGCGTCTCGAGCTGTTATCTCTCGCTCTCGTATTCAGAAGGTGTTCTTAGTCATTACTCGAGACAATATAGATGTTTAAGCGAGCGTTTAATATTTTATTAGAAAGGTTTGCGGTGAACATTGTTAGCTTAGGGCTGTGCCGGTTGGAATATAATAAATAAGTATGACAATCAAAGAATTTAGACAGGTCTCCTACAAGAGACTAGAAGGTGAATGGTCGCTTGTAGTGAGGTATTTTAAACTCGGCTCTGATCGACCAGTTAAAATTCCAAAGTTCGGGAAATTACCCACCATATTTAAAAAGTCGGAACGTATGTTGTTGTTAGAAAACCCACTATCTGTAGTAATCTGAGATGAAAGGCTTGAAAATGTTTGCTTTTAATAGTAGTATGGGTTAAACAACGCCTGGTGCTGTGTTTTCTTGGTTGGGTGATCGATACTGTGTGTGTAAAAAAACCTTTTGCTCATGTTTGCTTCGGAAGCTATGTTTTTAATACGGTCTTGGTAATTATCTCTGATTACAGTCTATCCGGTCAAGTTAGAGACCTTAAAGCGACCTTAACACTAGTAAAATTACTATGTGAAAAAAAGAAGAAGACTTGGTGATGGATACAGTTTGCTGGTAAGTCCTAAAATGCAGGATCTTACCTACCTACCTAGCTACCGACAATTCCGCTTAGGTCGCCTTGTACTCTGGGCATTATTACATAGAGAATAGTGGATATCTGCACACCACAAAGAATACATCATAAAACTTTTATGTCTCTTGGTCTAGTGATTTAACCTGCGCCTTGATCTATCAGTCAGTTAGTACAAAGCACTGTTTAGATGTAGATGATGATCATCATAACTGATGTTGATCATCGTGCATAAAATGTAGTCTACAAAAACTTGATTAAAATGAGAAAGTACGGAGCAACCCTAGTGTACAAGACGCTCGCTCGCGTCCTTATCTAGATCACGTTCGCGACTCAAGCCCGCGACTTGCATATTCCGACCTCTAAACCTTATCGTTTTATATAAATTAATTACCTGGAACAGAGATTTCGGTGTGTTATGTTATCAACTTGCGGCTGTTGTACTAATGGCACTTTTTAATTGAATAATGAAAAATAGTCCTCAATAACAAAGCTGCTTAATTATTTAAGTACCCCTCAAATTTTAAGTGGCGTTTATGTGTTCGGCTTAATCGATTAGTGCGCCTCTATACAGGCTGAAATCTCACAGTAAGGCTACGGCCCCATTGGCAGGAGGCTTGCTTAGTGCCTAGAGAGTCGCCTGGCGAGTCACCTCCAAGCTACTAGCTAGGCGATTAGCTAGTTGCATCGAAATAATCAAATATATTGGTATTATGTCACGTGACGCAAGCAAGCCGCCTGCCTATAGTGCCTATGCTGTCGCAGCCTTAGGGGTTGTATTTACAGTCTTATATGAAACAAAAACTTCAGTACAAAAATCGTTTCTACTGGATACCTAATATTCGATCAGCGTGAAACGGAACGGTTTTTCAATATGGCTACTTGGGCCCTGACCTGCCAATATGGAGATTGCATATTTTATATCGGACCTCATATTTTTTGGGTTCCATCTAAGCCGTATTTGACACGGATATAAAATACGCTCGAATAGGTACGTTTTTTTACTATCAGTAAATTCAAATTAAATTTGAAAAATACCTTGCTTAATTCTTTATTCTAAATTTGGCGTTAGCAACGTAACGACGCCCTCAATGGTTCGTCAAGCAAGCAAACCCCCGGCTGCAACGCAGAAGGTTGTGGGTTCGATTGCCTCCGGCCGGGGACAAGTATTTATGCAGCCCTCATAGGGACCTAGTAAGTTATCCCACACTAAGTAGGGAAACTGCAGGTTTGCTAAACTTCCTCAGATTCCTTAGTCGTCTTTTCCGACACTTTTACACAAGAGAGAGGTACTACTTTAGCATTAAAAATTAAGTAAAAACAATATTACCTAATCCAGTAGGTTCTTTAAATCTGTACATCCTTGTAAAGTTTAGTTATTTCCATGTAGCCCGCGGCCGTAAGGTAATAGGTAGGCGGGGTCGGGGCGTAAAGCTATACTATACACTACGGACATCTCATTTGTTGTTATTATTATTGCTTCTATTCAAAATTAATCACAGGTTTTTTTTTACTTTATTAGAGATTAAGTTTTTGACTACTTACAACATTTTCTGACTATAGATGCAGGTGGAATGTAGCACGCACGTATACACAATTTTAATGAATAAAGAATTTCGACTATTGGCTTTTAGGCTGAATGATACCAGTGGCCCGATTCTGTAAAAACATAACATGCGACAAGCAGGCGGGATGCAGGAGCATTGCAGAAGTCGATTTGTTGCATGAGTAAAAATAAAAGCTATTCTATAACTTCCTTAATACTGATTGGCTAAGGGACAAGGGGAGCTATTTAAATAATTAAGTAGTAATTAAGTAAAATAAAACTGACAGAATACGAAATAACGAACTTCTGCAAATCGCCTGCATTCCGCCGGCATTCCGCATGCTATGTCCTTACCGAATCAGGGCCACAACCACCGTTTCCGTCCTCATTTAATAAAAAAATACGTTAAAAATCGTACTATACTCGTACAGATAGCGATAGATATTCTCATTGAACAATGAGAAAAAACTCATTGTTCAATGACAGACTCCTTGAGGAAAATTGAGAAGGAGTCTGTTAGGCTCCACAACATCGGAATGGGTACGTATTCGAATCTATAAAATTGTAATATCTACAGTTAAAGTCCCGATGGTCAAAACCCCTAAAAATTACAATACTTAATACTTCAAATACTTTAATGATGTAACACCGACGACGTATAAAACACCTTAGTTTACAATTTCTTACAATCAGATAACCTAATGGTTAATAATCTAATTAAATAAAAAATATACAATTTTTGATATATTTTAAAGTGTTTCCTACACTTGGATGACTATACCAGAAATGCTTTCCAAAAATTTTCGCTTCCGACAGGACTTCAGAGACGGATCCCCAGAAATGCAAGTATTTAAGTCCTGTCGGGTGCGAAATTTTTGGAAATCATTTCTTTAAGTATAAAATATACAATGTCAAGGTATACAACATGGAAAGTCAAAATAAGAGGACATTTTTTTTTAAAGATATTTTAGATATTCGAATAGGTACGTACTTAGGTACCCGTCAGAAAACGCATAAAAACAACGCGATTAAATGCTGAAAATAAATTCCCGAATAAAAGTCGCGAATACAGAATAAAAAAACTATCTGTACTTTTTTTTTATAGTAGCGCGTAGTGTCATATCCGTAGATCTGTAGATTGGTACATATCCTTTGATATCTACCAATCCCTCCCCCTAATGCCTTTGCATTGAAAATGTTATCTTACTACGAGTATATGTTAATTTATTATTATTATCTTACTAATTTTATAAACGCGAAAGTTTGTATGTAAGTCTAAGTATGTGACTTTGTTACTCTTCTTTACACATTTTCCCGGGTCTTAATCGCGTGATTTTAACTTCCTTAAATTTCCTTACCTCGACGTTTCGATCATGTTTCAATGATCTTGCTCTCGAGGGGACTCAAGACCAAGTTAATTAGGAAAATTAAATAAGTTAAAATCACGCGAATAAGACCCGGGAAAATGTGTAAATATGATTTCTTCCAATCGTGTTAGTTTAAAAAGTTTATTTGTTACTCTTTCACAAAAACTACTGAAACGAATGCGATGAAACTTGGAATATAGGTACCTACATGGAGATCTGGAATAACAGATAGGCTATTTTTCATCCCGATATTCCCCCGGAAACGAAACTTACGCGGGTGAAACCGCGGGCCACAGCTAATTTAGAAATAAAGCACACGATAGAATTTGATAGGTTTGTTTCATTCAACTGACATAGAGGGCGCGCTACAGCCTCATAGTTTTGGTCCGCCCGTATCCTAAGATGATCCAATTCTGAAACTAAATTTCGATATATGGCCAATTCGCGTACCTATATACATGCAAATGTTTATTTCATAGATTAAGATACTGTTTTCGGTCAACACAACATAAAAAATTTCAAAATGTAATTATTTTAATTAGTTCATTTGTTTTTAATAGATTATAGTTCTGTTTTTCTTGTCTTAAAAGAGGTTCTAATCTACTTATTCAAGCTTCTTAACATTGTTTTGGCAGCAATATGCGCATCCAATTCCCAGTGAAAGGCTGTCCGTATGTTCGCAAATATGCACATAACTATATGTTTGTCCGTGCCACATTATTGTGATTGAAACAAAACTGGATCTATTATGATCGGATTATGAGTAAAACATTTTTGGAATATGTTGTGTGAATAACATTTTGTAAGCTTTTTGTAATATTTCTTAAATAGCTTATTTAGTTTCGTAAATAATTTTGTAATCAGTCAACCTCTTATTTAAACTTCAGACGCATAGCATCAATGCACGCAAAATTCAATACATAAAATATCACTTCCTACCTACCTTATAAACCTAAATCGTTACTAGTGACTAGACGCATTAACTAGTGTCAACCTATTGGTCACCCCCATTTTCAGATGGTGATGGTCAACTCTAACAGATTCTAATAACATACTCGACATTAGAAATATTGCTTCAGACCAGGGGCTCTATTTTTGAATCACTAGCGCTACTTCGAGTGACTTTAAAACCTCCATTTCTACTAATTTTCGTTAGTCTCTCTTATTTTTTCTTTAAGAATAGCACGACCGCAACGAGTGGTATCAACCACTCGCTGCAGGAGTCTGACATCGAAAGAAAATCAACAGATATCGAATTGTTTAAATCGCCTGGGGAGTTACGAGCGATTCAAAAATAAGGCTCCACGTGGTTCGACCGTAAAGTTCGATCAATCGAACTACGCGAACTTTTTTTTTGCATCAGACATTACGCAGATACACGCGATTTATTTCTTTAAAATATTTTTAGTAGATATGCCTGAGCAATAAAAACAAATTACAAAAATATTATACTCGACATTTTCACTTAATATTGTGTAAAGTAGTGGTAAAGATGGTTTACCCTGAGGAAAAGATTTGGTAACAGCCATAGCTTGTATCTGAAGAGATACAAGCTAAGGCTCTTGCTCTAGCATGAGATATAGATCTCGAAACGTAAGGCATTGGTAAAATGCTAAAAATATTAAAATCAAATAATAAATGAGTTTTATTACTTAAGTTGAAATCATGTAGTTCAAACAATTACCTTTAAAACTACCAACTAAACATTAAAACGAACAGTAGTTGAATGGAACCCATTAAATCACATAAACAAGTTTGATATCGGTCTATTTACATACTCCGGGCGCCGCCCGCCTAAACCCGACGACGGAAGCTAGGGCGGGCGGAAGCGAGCTTCGGCAGGTTGCGTTTTACTGCCACCGCCCGCCCAAACCACTACCGGTTCTCTGCTTCAAGTTTTCATGGTATTCGGAAGTATTACCCAGGTATGAAGTTTTTGATGAAGAAATTGATATTCAGATAAGTTCGTTATGTCTTTATTTAGTTTATCAAGGTCGGGTTCTTTTAGCTTTTTGAAACTAACCCAGATCAAAAATATGAGTATTTGCTTTAATAACAAAAATTGACTTAGCTATCTTAATATCAATAGAGTAAGTGGAACGTGGAAGGTAATAAGGAGATGGCAGAGGAGTGATTCACAATCCATCTTGCTCAGTGGCTGCAACGACCTACGAGAGTAGTTTTAACGTAGTGAAGAGTACGTTTTACGATATGATTTAGGTCAAAGTCGTGGTGAAAAAGGGTTAAACACTGAAAAAAAATTACATACAAATAAAAACCGAATTTAGAGGATTTCTAAAGTAATATTAAAGATGTACTTACACGACGAATTATTGAGATTATCTTTCTTTTTTGAAGTTAATTAAAAAATAGTCTGTCAGGAAAATCTGAGTAAAACTTGTTTGTCAACCTAAATAATTGAAACTTACGAATGCTGTCCAGTATTTACTATGTAATATGATTTAGCCTGAGCGGCAATATTTTAAAGTGTCGTGTAGTCTCTGCTCAGCACCGGCCGTATATTTCATACACGTCCTCGGATAACGTACCTATTCTGTTACTTTAATGTTTCCTTCGCAATAGGATCATCTTTAACTTACGTCCTAATTAATAAATGTTGATCCAATCTTTAGAGAATAAAAGAAATTTGAGCTGAAAAAAGATGTGAAATATAAAGAAGGTTAGACCCTAAGTTACCATTTTATTGCCAAATAAAATAACTTGGACAATGCCAAATCACAGATAATTCTGGCAGCATTAAAAGGTTTGTAATACATAATATTTTTTATTAATTTTATTAGTTTGCACATAATTATACCTACCTTACTGAATTATAACAATACAATACATTGTAATTAGTTTCTTATTTTTTTCGCTAATTAAAATACTTAACGATTACGATCAAAAACTTAATCAAAAAGTCTGCCCAGCGAAGTACATCTGATACAATAGAAAACAAACCGAATCCATTATGTGTATTAAATGTAAAAATAGATTACCAGCTATACTTTCATTATAATTTAAATTACCTATCGATAACATTACTCTATAGCTAAATAATTATACTGATCCTTATAAATATTTCTGAATTGTCTACATTTTTACATCGCAAGTCTTCCTACTCAGAATACGTCTGCCTTTCCGTCCGGCTACCATCATTTTGATTGAAATTTACTGCTTTATTGTGTAACTGAGGGCGATAACTACGTTAGTGCAATAAGCCACTTTGGTGATTAAATGTTTCGTATCATAAACGTACTGTTTATCATGTAATTGGTGATCATACCTACACCAAAATAATAGCGACGAAATAAAAATCTTCTCTTTCCGTTTCTGAAAAGTCGGTTAAAATCAAGAATTTGTGACATATCCGCCTTCGGCTCGGTTAAATTTTATCAGTTGATATGAATGTTCACAAAATACTTAGCTAAGGATCATAATTAAGACTCACTACAAGTTCAAGTCGAACTCGCGCGCGAAGGGGTCCGTACCTAATTATCACAAAAAAAACATTTGTTGAATTGGAGCCTTAAATATTCGATGAAATACTTATTTTCATAATAATTATTTATTTTAACCTGTTTTTAGTATTTGTTGTTACAGTGGCAATAAAAATACATCAACTGTAGTTTTACAACACGCAATAAGACAAAAAGACAATGGTTGAGGCTCTTTAATAGAGTAATGCGAGTCTAATAAAGAGCATAATTTTAAGAAAGCTTTTGAACAAAGTGTTTTATGGTTCTCTCTGAATTTTGGTATTTCATTTAACCTAAGAAGCTAAGAATAAAAACTAAGAAAAATCTAAGGTTAATAGCTTACAATGAAGTCTTCCAACTTTATAACTGTAGACCCAGCTATTTCTACCTCCTATAAATTTATATCATCCATCACACATAAGACTTAACATAACATGCAATTTCAGAAATGGAAAATGTAGTCGAATATTAAAAACTGTTAGAACTCGCCGATGTAATTAAATTGGACAACGTTATGCAGTTGAAATGTCAAGTTTCGTGGAGCTACGAAATTAATAATTGATATGGTATATTGAGTGATAGTAGTTTCCGTTAGGGCTTTGTGGAATTTCATCCTAAGTCCTCTCACACGGAATCCCTAAGTGGAACGATGGTGAGTCGCGGCCAAAATTTCTACAAATTGTTTCTGGTTCGCAAGCGTTATTCACTTAAAAGAAAGACTCGAATAGAAAAAACTGTACTGCATTATTTGGTAACTGAAATAAACAATTATCATTACTCAAAAATACGTATTTAAGCGAAAATAACTCGTATGAGCTGTAACTGTATAGTTATTTAATCTTAAAGTATTGTATGATTTCTTATTAAATTATATATTGATAGATTATATCAAGATAAAAAAATTGATCTGGGTTTAGTATTTAATCCTTTCCTCATATTTTGCATTTGAAGACACAGATAATTTCTACCGAATAGCGCGCATCGTGAAAAATATCTTCGTACATCTATGATGCTCTTAACTAGATTACATTTATGTCACAAGTGTCACATATGCGAACAGACCGGACAGTGTCGGAGTTCACCGGACAATGTGCACATTGGCCAAATATTTGTATCTGCCATGATGGATATCGTGGCCAATATTGTTTTTGTTAAAATCTATCTTTTCTAAGTGGATTAGTTCAGGACTTTCCATTTGGACATGTTTTGACACATTGACGGGACAAATGAGTAGGTATCAAAAACATTATTCCTTTTGTCATCGGATCAAAACATAGTGGGATCTACATAACGAATACAAGTTATGACCGCACTAAGCTTTGCTTAGCGAAAGTGATATGATAATTGAAGCGTGAAACCAGCTAGCCGATTAACTCTGTTACTAATAAATCTTGATTAAACAATTGAAATTATAGATTTTTGCAATTACGGATATTAAAATGGCATTTAACAATTACAGTCGCTAGTTTAAGTGCAATAGTAATTTGTTTGTTTGTTTGAGCGACGTAATAAATGACGTGAATAGGTTACGTTATCAGATCGTTTTGGTCCAATTTCAATGATTAGTCACAAATATTTTATAAAGCAGAGTTCCTACTGTTCTATGAACAAGTTCGACATCAATTTAGTATTTTCATGCAAATTGAACGCGACCAAAATGGTAGTGAAGTGGTGTAAGCCCAGGTAATTATCCAACCCTTAACAACGCGCTCGTACCGCCCAATAGGGCGGGTGGATTGACGCTTTTGTCTTTTATACTAGTACATTGCGGTTAAGGTTTACGTAGGTATCAAATCACAGAGAAATAAGGCTAATGTGAAAATAAATAAGATATAAGATATAATGGTAGTGCCCTGTAAGTATTATAAAAGTTTTTTAAAAATTCGTACTTATCAGGACTTTGCAGGTAAACACCTAGAAGAACCTATATCAGCCCGATAGATGGAACTATGTAAATTAATATTCAGTCAATGTTCTATGTAACAATATTGACTGAGTAATATCACTTATTTGTACAATTTATAGGGACGTTTTGAATTTTTTTCTATCGATAAAATTTTCTGGAATCGTGTTTTCACGAACACGATTCCTACTAATAGGTAATCTATAATACTACCAACTGCCGATATAGTAGTTTGCCCCCACTTTGGCCCCAATATTAATTTCCATAGATTATTTTTTTTAAGACATCGTTAAAAACGTTTTGTTTTTCCTGAAATATGATCAGAGCAGTTGTCGAAGTTAGAACAGCTCTGGTATTTGCATATTCCAATCTCAAATGGCTCCGGGCGGTAGGCGGTACGCTATCCCGACCCGTACTAGGTGCAAAATATGTAGGTGCTTTGTACTACCTGCTTTTTGATGGCTTATAGGTTTTTTTAATATATTTTTTTTAAATACCTATCACAATCGTAATTCTTTAGAATTACGTGGCCAAATGCGAGTTCAACTCGAGCACGAAAAGTTCGAAACCATTTCCACAAAAACATTTCGTTATGTTGTTTTATTTAAATTACGGGTCTGGATCGCGTTGTAGATAAACATTGTTTTTATTTACCTCGACGTTTCGGCAAACAGGTTACACCGGCCGTGGTTGCGAGAAGACTATAGGCTGCCAGAAGAAAATAATGACGGACGGAAATCGTGTAAGTTAAAAAGTGTCGCCAAAGAAAGAAAATCGTCTGATTTTAGGGAGCCCCATAAATAAATTTATTTTATTCTGTTCAGTATCTCAGAAACCAAATATAGGCGCAGTTTTTTTATTTTTTTTTAATATTTTATTAAAACCAGACATGTTATTATATGTTATTAGAACCAGACCATGATACTCGTATGAACAAAAATCACAAATCTATATTTTCCACCATCTATAAAACCATAACCTCCCGAACCGCGCAGTCGGTTAACAAACATGGTTCCTTCAGCCCACATAGCCTGTAAATAAGTTAGTGAAGATTGTTTCCGAAGATGACAACGTAACACGGTTTGTGATGATACGCTACTGTTTAGCTACTGGAGCTGTTTAGGGTTGGCTACGTTTAATAAATAATAAATATTGCACGACATTACACACAGCGCAATCAAGCCCAAAATTAAGCTCTAGGCTTGTACTAGACAACGAATATACTACATATTATACTTTTTTTTTGTAAATACATGCATGTTATACAAAGAAAGACACCCAGACCATATACAAATATTTATTTTTAAGCATAAAGTTCGATTCTCACCGGGTGCAAATAGCGCCCGGTGAGAATCGAACCCGAACTTGGTATAAACATGACTTTATTAAAAAACATTTATAGTTATTAGAACTAGATTACATTAGAAGATAGTTCGTTTTAAATTACCTCGATAAATAGTAATACGTTTGACGAAATTTCGAGGTAATTTGAATCTGGAACTATAAATAAATGCTATCTAGACACGTAGTTCTTATAATGATGATGGATAGAAATCTTTTAATTTTAAAAAGAATATTTGTATTTTTCAAAATTTTTGAAGTAGGTGTCAACCCTACGTCTCACAACGGTAGCCTAAAGGGTTTCTCTCCCCGTCAAATAGTCGTTTAAAAACAACGTTATTAAACAAACCACACTCTGATGCATTTTGCCAACTCATAAATATTAAACGGAGTACGTTTAGTGGTCGCGTTGTGGGGTCCGACCGCGTCTCCGTTGCGCTATTATTGATACTTGTAACTTATTAAGAGATTATACGAGGTAGGTATCGAGTTATAAAAAGAAGGTGTTTCTTTGTGATTTCGTTGTGAAACTTGATTTTTATTAGGTTAGAATCACGGGAAAAGGAATCAGTGTAGGTATACGAGTCAAGGGATTAAATCCTTCTAATAATAAACGCATAAATCAATTGTAAATGTCAATGGAATCACAGTTGTCAATTAATAAAAAAGGAATTTCAGGAAAAACACACATTGAATTAGTTAATTAAATGCCATAAATTTAGTTTTAGATAAGCAATCATTCGAATAATTTGTGCATTGAATAAACAAAATGATAATATAAAATAAGTAATTAATAAATTCGAAGTAAAAAATCAATTAAAGTTTGGTAGCTTTATTTCTGAAAAAAAAAAAATGTCTTTTTTGGTTTTATTTTCCGGAAATTTTATTTAAAACTAAATCTTATACATTTAACTGCATTTCTGTTTTCTGGTTCACGTATAAATATTACATTATAAGTTTTATTATACATTGGAAAAACACAACCTCGAAAAACCTCTTTTCCTATTGATGTAATAAATAAAGTAAAGGAATAAAGAAATTAAATATAATCTTTAAGTATTTAGATATGAAAATTTTTAGGTAAATAAAATTCATAAAAGCGAATATTAAGAGAATTTGGTATCCAAAAGGCTGACAGCCTATTTGTATAGTTAGTAGTTCACAAATAAAATAATCAATGTTTTTACCGAAAGAAATATCAAATACAATAATTTGAAACAAGGATCATAAATTACATGAATAAGATAAGTTATTTAAGGTAAGTCAGATTGTTAAAGCGAATGTAAAAAGAATATGGTATCTAATAGACTAATTTCAGTGTCACTTTGGATTTTAATTAGTTAAAATATAAATTAAACATTTTTTGTCCAAAAAAAATAATACCAAAAACCAATGATTTCAATCAAAGACAATAAATCATACATGAATATTTACTGGTAAGTTAGATTCCTAAAGCGAATGTTATAAAAAAATGGTAGTATCCAAAATACTGATTTCAGTGCCACTATTTAAATGAAACATTGTTTTAACCAAAACAAATATCATAATAAAAAATTGAGTCAAAGACCATAAATTACATGAATATTTTCAGGTAAGTCAGGTTCTTGAAGCGAATGTGTGACGATGTGTAACACTGATACTCACTAATGCGGTTTCAGAACATTTCGTAACGTAACCACGAGTCAAATGGCATGGAACGAGAGGTTTTTACAGATATATCACGAGTGTGAAGCGAATTTATTGAAAAACCAATCGGTAGAACCATTTTGTTAGTGATTTAGGGAATTTTAAATGTTTTTTGTCGTTAAAAATGCATTACGTATGTGTGGGGTTGGTTTTAAGTTTGATATAATATTTTTTTGCATATATTCATGTACACATACATGAATTATGATATGTATCTAACAGTATTGAATAAATATTTGTATTCATTAACAGCTTGCTAGCTGTAATCGGCAGTTTCATTTCGTTAGATTGGATTATGCAATTTAAAAACGTGGGAATATGAAGTTCTTCTAACTGTACCGTGTGTTTAAATAGTTACCTACTGTATATATTATCGGATTATTAATTTAAAAACTACAAAGCATGGACTGTATCAATTTGGCCCGTGTACAGGACCTGGAAACCTGGACTTGGAAACTTGGAAATTGATCTGGAATTAAGTAAATAGGTGAGGAAACAAATGAGAAGAGAATATATCTAGTATAAATGGGGGATGTAAGGGGTGAACCAGCATCTCTCGCCCCAGCCAACCTCACCTGCACGCGGTGCATCCTGCTGACTAACGGACGAGGCTCTGTCGACCGACTGATGGCGGTATATCCATCCCAAGAGGCGTAACTAAATGTAACAGACCGGTGATGGGCAGCAGCGTCACCGGTTCGAGTAGCTACGCCCTGCGATCGCCAACCCGCATGCCCAACGAGGCGATTATGGGCAAATCCTCCGAATGCAGAGCAACAATAAGCCACGGCCCCTAGTTCCCGGCGGCCCTGCTATTCCTGGTCATGGTGGCGACCATGGTAACGGCGGGGCGGGGGGTGCCAAGAATCTCCGGGCTACGGGAGGCCACCATAACCGACTGACCCTGGCGACGTATAACGGACGAACGCTAAGGCTTGACTCGCATCTGGCGCAACTCGAGGTGGAACTTGGGAAAATTGGGTGGCATATACTGGGGTTGAGTGAAGTCCGAAGAGAGGGGGAGGACACCATAACCCTGGAACCCGGCCACCTAATGTACTTCCGTGAGGGAGACCAGCAATCCCAAGGTGGCGTTGGGTTTCTGGTAAATAAGTCCCTATCTGACAACGTTGTGGAAGTATCGAGTGTGTCGAACAGGGTAGCATACCTTATTGTAAAGCTCACCGAGAGGTATAGCCTCAAGGTAGTGCAAGTGTACGCACCGACCTCGACACACTCGGACGGCGAAGTGGAGGATATGTTCGATGACATCACTACAAAGACCCAGTACACCGTTGTTATGGGGGACTTCAACGCAAAAATGGGAGTACAGAATTGCAGCGAATCGGTAGTAGGATGCCATGGATTTGGAAGCAGGAATCATAGGGGGCAAATGCTCGTCAACTTCCTCGAACGAGAGAGGCTCTTTTTGATAAACTCCTTCTTCAAGAAGCAGCCTCAAAGGAAGTGGACATGGCGAAGCCCTGACTCTATGACCAAAAATGAGATCGACTTCATGATGACGGACAAGAAGCATATATTCAGAGACGTCTCCGTGATCAACAGGTTCAATACCGGTAGCGATTACCGACTTGTCCGAGGCTCTCTGAATATCAACTTTAAGGCCGAACGTGTCCGTCTGATGAAGTCCAGACTCCGACCAACTCTGCTCCAAATCATGGCAGGATCTGAAACGTTCCAGTCAAACCTGATGAACCGATTCGCTGCCGTGGAAACCACAACAGACGTAAACCAGGACCTCGAAAATGTGACTCGGATCCTCAGGGAAGAAGGTACGAGATTTTGTAATATGCAGCGTAAGGGCACAAAGTCTAAGCTTTCAGAAGGGACTCTAGGGCTAATGAAGGAACGACGTGAAAACCCACCCATCACTTCGTCGGAAAAGCGGACTCTAAACCAAGAGATCAGCAAACACGTACGACGCGACCTCCGGCGCTTCAATACTCTTATAATTGAAAGAGCGATCGAGCAGAACCGGGGGTCAAAAGTGTTTGTACAATCTCTTGGAAGAAGCCACCTGACGAAGTTGGCCACAGCAGGAGGAGAAGTCGTTGCTTCGAAGCCGGCAGTCCTTTCGGAGGTAGAAGACTTTTATGCCCGATTATACGCATCGCATGCATCTCAACCGAATCCAGAAAATGAGGATCCTAGAGCAACATTAACACGCTATTTCACCGAAGACCTGCCAGAAGTCAGTATTGACGAAATCGAGATCGCTCTTAGACAGCTCAAAAATGGAAAAGCCCCTGGAGAGGATGGCGTTACCACAGAGCTGGTGAAAGCAGGAGGTAAACCCGTACTGAGGGAGCTCCAGAAACTTTTTAACGCTGTCCTGTTCATAGGGAGAACTTCAGAGGCGTGGAGTAAGAGTGTGGTCGTCCTGTTCTTCAAAAGGGAGACAAGACCCTGCTGAAAAACTATCGACCCATATCCCTTCTAAGCCACGTCTATAAGCTGTTTTCTAGAGTGATCACGAACCGTCTTGCGCGAAGACTCGACGAATTCCAACCACCGGAGCAGGCTGGGTTTCGGAGCGGATATGGCACCATAGACCACATCCACATAGTGCGGCAGATTATAAAGAAAACCGAAGAGTATAATCAGCCCCTGTGTCTAGCATTTGTGGACTATGAAAAAGCCTTTGACTCGGTTGAAATCTGGTCTGTTCTGGAGTCCCTGCAGCGCTGCCAAGTAGATTGGCGATACATCCAAGTGATTAGATGTCTTTACGAGTCCGCCACCATGTCCGTCCAAGTACAGAATCAGCAAACAAGGCCCATACCGTTGCATCGAGGAGTTAGACAAGGGGATGTTATTTCCCCGAAATTGTTCACAAATGCAATGGAGGATATGTTTAAGACGCTGAACTGGAAAGGACGTGGCATTAATATTAATGGCGAGTATATCTCTCACTTGCGATTTGCAGATGATATCGTCATTATGGCAGAAACGCTGCAGGACCTACAACGGATGCTGAATGACCTGGCTGACTCTTCTGTACGCATTGGCCTACGGATGAACATGGACAAAACCAAGGTCATGTTCAAAGAACATGTTCTACCGGAACCTATTGCGATACGCGGCGCCGTTCTCGAAGTTGTTCAAAAATATGTTTACCTAGGGCAAACATTGCAGTTAGGAAAAAACAACTTTGAGGGCGAGGTGAACAGGAGAATTCAGTTGGGTTGGGCAGCATTTGGGAAGCTACGTCGAGTTTTTACATCGTCAATCCCACAGTGCCTAAAGACGAAAATCTTTAATCAGTGCGTCCTACCCGTCATGACATACGGAGCCGAAACGTGGACACTAACGGCACGGTTGGTCCACAAATTCAAAGTCGCTCAGCGGGCTATGGAACGAGCTATGCTCTGCGTTTCTCTGAGGGATCGCATCAGAAATGAGGTGATCCGTCAGAAAACCAAAGTCTTCGAAATAGCTCACCGGATTAGCAAGCTGAAGTGGCAGTGGGCTGGCCATATTAGCCGTAGAACCGACAACCGTTGGGGTAAACGAGTTCTAGAGTGGAGACCGCGTCTCGGCAAACGTAGTGTAGGACGTCCTCAGGCACGTTGGAGCGACGATTTGCGCAAGACGACTGGCACAAACTGGATGCGAGAAGCCGAAAATAGATCTACGTGGCGTGCAATTGAAGAGGCCTATGTCCAGCAGTGTACTGCAACGGACTGATGATGATGATGATATCTAGTATAAGTACTTCGATAAATTCTTGTGCTTAACGTAAAAGTTACAGAAAATTCCGAATATTTCGGTATTCATATAAATCAGACAACAGTATTAAAGGTTTAATTTAAAACCAAAATGAACCAGTTAACCGCCTCCCCTTAATTACTAACAAACTTTTCACTAATCGGAAATTTTGAAACGTTGCCGAGACGAAGTTTTGGTGTGAAGATTAAAATGGTATGGTTCGTTCGAATCGACCGTAACTCGTCTGTTCACTGATTCGAGCCTTTTGATAAGATAACTAGACAGCTAACGGATTAGTTATTTACGCAGGGAATAGTTTTGTATTGTTTTAAAATGTTAAATTAATGACTTGTTATTTAATAATTAGTTTTTGCTTATAAAAACTATAATTAAATATTTGGAGGTGTGTATAAGGCGCAGTGAAGACTATTTCGGTATTGTTTAAACCTAATGTAAAATTTATAAAACATTTTTAAGTTTAGAAATCTATTTAACTCTTTTCAAGGTTAAGTTTGCCTATGTAATGTTTAATCCATAGGAATATCTCAATGTAATTGTGATGTGGATATTAAAGAAAAACATGAATTAAATATTTTCTAACAGCAAATTGAGTTCTTCTCAGGGCATTGCCATGGTTTGTGTAGCTTCAAGTCTGTTAAAGTTGTGAACTGTGAACTTAATGGACTCGTTTAACTTAGTTCATTTAATTTAAAAGATTTTAAGTGATAATTCTCATTTTTGTCTCCTTTTTGCATGGATTTGGATAAACATTTTTGCTTATTTCGTCTCAATGCTTAGATTTCATAGCAATCGGCACTACCATCAATCTTTCCGAAAAGAGGACGAAGTGGTTTCTGCACCGGTGAAAGTAAGATTAAAATTAATTAATAAATACATGCATTTATTAATTATTTTTTTGTTGATTGGTTAATTCTTAATAGCAACACACCACAGTTAAATATTTACAATAAAACTAAAAGATTTAAACAGCTCGAAAAAAATCTTCAAAATATTTTTAGTAGAGGCTGACTATATTCTAAAAAGCTGTCTGTATTAATCTTGAGTAGGTGGTTCATAAACTATTATTATTCCAGCTAGCCTGCAGATTAGAAATACAAACGCAAACCTACCAATAATTCTATTCAATTTCGTAATTAGATAGGAAACCCGACAAAACGGCACCTAAATCAATTCTAACCATAATTAGAATTTGAAAACCGTTGATTCGGCAATCGGAAGTGGTCCGAAAGCGTCGCGGAACCGGACCGGGGGCCGGACGTGGCCGCGGAACACGGGACACCTAATGAAGGTACAATTTTGAACTGACTTCGCTTTTGAAAGCTATTTTGAATTGATTATTGTTTTAGAATTTAAAGATTCATATTTTTGAAAAGTAGGTAGCTAAATAATTAGCGTGACCATTGTTTGATTGCGTTTTTAATTTAATATTACAAATACAAATACGTTTATTCATTGAAAGTGGTACAAACAAAACTTATTCTAACATGCACATCAGTAATTAAGAAAGCGAAAAATTTGTTTTTAATTTATATTATGTCGTTAGTCTTTAGCTACTACTTTCATTGTTAGATAGTTTTGGTATTTTATGCTTATACTAGAGAAAATATTAAAATATATACTTGACTAATATTCTTACATCTCCTTACCTACCTCCTCCTTTAATTGACTCTACAAAATGTCCCCCATAAGTGACAATCCATGTAAGTCCCTAATTAAAGCTAGATAAACGTGCTACATTTTGAACCATACTGTCACTTGGATAAAAACTGAGTGTAATAAGGTCAACTGCAAAACAATTACCTACTATAAAAATCGCTTTATCCGTTTGTGAGCTATAACTCTGCCACAGGCAGATACAGAGACTTACAGACAAACAGCCTCGTCATATCAGAAACACGTATATTTAAGGAGATGTAAGTACGAAATTCGTATCTGTTGCGTGCGTGTACGACTATTAATAATCTCGCAGCGATTTAGCTGAATTGGACTTATTCTGTACTAGCGTGGCATCGGCGAGGCGGCGGTTGAGCAACATGTTTTTTAATGTTGCTTTGGATTGAATTTAATTGTAATTAGTAGTTAAATTTGTTAATTCGATGTAACCTTTGAGTTTTATAAAATATGTATAATTTGCTTTTGTTAGTATTTGTTAAGCTCACACAAACCTATTTTACATATTAGAATTTTTTAGTCGTGAAATCCTTTAATTGGCTTTCAGTTGTTAATTTGTGTTGTCTATTTTTTAAGTTATAGCTGTTGGATTTCCTAATAAATAAATAAATAAATAAATAAACACCCTTATTTCATCGTCAATCAGGAGTTTAAGAATATCTTTGTGGTCTGATTTTATCGTGCGACCTATTATAAAACTCAAAACGTACGAAAGGCGTGAATATGCATACCCTGTTGAGTAAAAAATATACTTTTAGGTATCAAAACCATTAAACCATGTTTATATTTAGGAGTGCGCAAGTCGCAACCCAACAGGGTCATCAACTAATATCCGGCTGTACCCGCAGGTGAAATCTGAACGAACCGCGCAGTTACACAGCTCTGGCCATTGTTCTACTGAAATATTGCTAAATGCAGGAGTGAACAACATTTTTATCGGAAGTCCTACATTTTTTTATTGCTGTGTGGGCTAGTCTCCTACTAGGTGAACGATTGAGCCACTGATGTTCTGACGGTTTTTTGATGTGAAACTCTATTTATATCTATAGGCGGGGGTGAACCTGATTGTTAGCGTGGCAATACAGACCTTGGCGTGGGATTGCCACGCTATGAAACTGTCACTTGTCACTGTCAAATGTTCCACATCTGTCAGGCGTCCCATGACGGCTCACATGTTTTTGGAGAGTTTTGGAGACCCTGAGATTTTAACAACCAGAGGCTGTATTTAAAAGTCTGTTAGTGGAGTCTGCTTAACACAGGTACACATACTACACACACTACTACATATGCTACACAGGTAGTTGTTGGATGTAGGTACTGCAAAGACCGGTGAATGTAGATAAATTCTTTGTTATTATTAAAGCTACCGGTCTAAATTGCATTTGTAGATGATTTTAGTTTTAATTTTTTCGGCCACTGTCTCACCATTTACCATATTATTAGAATGACATTATATTAATATATATTTTTACGTAAAAATACATTTTTGAAACTGAACCAAATGTTACCAACCCCTGCCCCCTGTCCGCGTTGTCGTTAATTCCGCAAAATCGAGTATTGTTTCCTGTGGAGCTACCATTTACCGGGACCACATTCAATTTTCGCTTTAAACCTCTACACCCCTCTCTTTCTAAAGCCCTCGAGCCGAGCGGGAGAGGTATACCCTTCAATAGAGAATATTAAACACCGGTCGTCATGGATACCGTAGCTTCCGGCGGCTCGCATCCGGTTAATCCTGAAAAAAGATTTCAGCACAACACTGTACCGTGGCTTTGTTTGAAGATTGATGTTGGTTATTGGTTTTGTTGAGTTTCGGTTGGGTTTTGTGAAATGGTATCTATACTTTTTTATTCTTTTTTTATGTAGATTTCTCTTCTGTTTTAGCAATGTTGGATTAATTTAACTCATTTTTCGGTTAAAATCGCGTGGTGTCTAGTTTCCAAGCCGTAAATTCATTCCACGGCCTGGCCTATTCTTCTTCTTCTTTTTTTATATGGTTAAATTCCATTTGGACGTTAGCCAGTGTCAAGTATTATTAATATTTGCAAGTTATTTGCATCGAAACAGTCAAGTCGTCATAGTTAAAGTCAAGTCGAGGGAGTCATTATAAAACGACGGCCATTTAGGTACAACGATTGTTCACGGACCTTAGAGACAAGGCTAAAGTCCATGTTTTGCATCGATTTTCACTTTATCTACACTTGTGCACCTCCACGAAACTAAATTGATTAATATGCCCCCGAAATTAAACAATTTACATGCATTTGAACTAGGTTTCACAAAAATAAAAATTTAGCAACAGATCTCGTCACCGCGTTCTCGTCAAAACACGGCCTGGCCTATTGGTGAGTCCACGGGTAATTTTCTTTCACTGAAATATTTATTATTCGTGATCACACAACTTGACTTACTGCTGTTAAAAAAAAAACAAACGGCAATCAAGATAAAAACAAAAGACTGTCAAAACTGAAACAAAAGACGATCTAAATGACAGCAACAGCTGATGACTGAAATTAAATAAAAAGACAATGAAATCTTAAACAAAACACGATCGAAATGAAAACAAAAAACGATCAGAACAAGAAAAAGAATAAGAATAGTTACATTTTACCGGGTCTTAATCGCGTATTATCCCTCGCGACCAAGATTATTGTAACATGATCGAAACGTCGAGGTAAGAAAATAAAAAATATTACGCAATTAAGACCCGGTAAAATGTAACTATTTTAACAAAACGTATTAAAAGTTTATTATGAACCAGATACGACCGGCTAGGAATGCGCGTATCTATAGCCTAAGACATCATTCACAAGTGAACCAAAGTAAACACACATAAATTCACCAGTTCGCATATTTCGCACAACCAAACAATATTTACAATAACGATATCACTGCCGAACATATCTCGAACGGAAGACATTTGTGTTTCTAAAGATAATTAAATTATATCTAGTTAAAAAGACTGAACATCTAAAACTAATGATGTGTGGTTTCGGAACGCCCCCTCCGGTAAGTAAAAAACAAAATAAATTAAAGAGGATTCTGGGAGTTATCGTCCTAATCAGTAAAGTCCTAACTGATTGCTTGAAGTATAAAATATATCAATGCCTATGCTAAACAACTGGTCCTAGAAACATGCAATTCGAAGGATTTTGTGATGTGCCCACTAAGAAAGAGTTTTCGGATTTCCGCGAGATGCTGTAAGTGCTGTTATATAGAGAAAAAAAGTCTTAATAAATTTATAATTTAAACAAGAGAAATTAATAAATAAAGCCACGGATAGCTCAGATCATAAATCCAGATTATGGTGCATATAGTTACACCAAAGATGGAATCTCTTATCAGTCTGCAATATTAAATATCTTTGGACGGAAGACATTTTCGCTATAAATATCGTCAAGAACAATATTTTGTCTTTGAATATGCACAACTTTAGAATTATGGCGCGTAATGGTCGAGGAGAAACGCGAGTTTTTATTTGTTTCGTTCATAGTGAGTTTTATTTGAGCTTTCTGAGCTTTATTTGCTATTGCGAAAAGCTATGATTTATAAATTATTGCCGTACTTGCAAATTTGTAGTGTTTCAAGATATAGCATGAACCCTAAAGATATCCAATAACAATTATGATTATGACTTTGCGCGAAATTTGTTGTACACGTCCTTTTTACACGACTGCCAAAGGAAGTGTTATGTTTTTGCCGTGAGTGTATGTTTGTATGTATGTATGTATGTATGTGACCTATTTTTGAGCCATCGTAGGGCCTAAACGGCTGGGCCGATTTAGATAAACGATACGTCGTTAGATTCGTCATGACCGCGTGAGTGACATAGGGTACATTAAAATAATAAATAAATAAAAATAATTATGTAAAACGCTATTAACCAAGATTTGTAAAGACAATAAAAAACAGAGAAAACGCGTAACATTGTTCACTCAAACGATATGTTTTATTCTTTCGTAAATTTACATTTGAAAAGTATTGCTTGTAAAGTTTTACAATTAAGTTTTAAAATAATTAATTATAAAATTATCGGAAGTCGTTTAAGTAGGTTGTCTTCATTCATATGTCACTTGCCTTCGGCTCGGCTGTCTTGTCTTTAATGACGTTCATAATATATTATTTTTACTTACTTCATTTTATGGCTTAGCACTACCTACCTCTGGATTGGGATTTTTGAATTTTCGCACAAAAATTCAATATTCGCATGCGAAAACAATCCGCGTGTGAATAATGTATTCTAATAGTCATTCTAATAGTTAATCTTCGAAAGTTACGTTGCTACTACATTTATGATTACGCAGGTAATTTTCGCAAGAACAACGGAATGTTAATTAAAAACTTTTCGATTTCACTCGTATATAAATATCTCATCTATGGATTTGCATTTGACGCCGAGTTTGAAGGAATTGGCAGAGATGACATAAAATACTTTAGTATCTTCTTACTAGTCTGTGAACATAAATAACCACTTTGTTTTTCAAAGAAAAAAAACCTAAGTAATAGCCTAAAATTA
The DNA here is from genome assembly GCA_949358125.1 of Idaea dimidiata. Lineage (NCBI taxonomy): Eukaryota > Metazoa > Arthropoda > Insecta > Lepidoptera > Geometridae > Idaea > Idaea dimidiata. The sequence continues at coordinate 25,114,517 of OX442332.1, read as the reverse complement.
GAAAGCTAAAAGAAGTTGTCAGCAACAACAACCCGAGGCATTGCGCCCAAGATGCTGGCGGCGTTCCCGCGCTGGATACGAAACCGCCAGCTCTTGTACTTATCACCCTGAGTAAGCAAAAACAAGCAATGCACGTCCTCGCTACTGGAGTATATACATCTAGAATTAATGAATTTCTTCTGGTGTAAATAAATCTGATCTCTAAAAACTAAAAAGCGATAAATAAAAAATATATTTAAAAAAATAAAAAACCCGACTGCAGTTTTAACAGAAAAGTGAAAAACAAGATGCTTTTAGTGGCTTTAGGAATGGTGGATGCAGTCGGGTGGGACTCCAAATAAAAGGTGAATAAGTTTAATAAACCAAATACTTAGTGTTATATAATTAGGCATACTATCTTTATGTTATTTGGAGTCCCACCCGACTGCATCCACCATTCCTAAAGCCACTAAAAGCATCTTGTTTTTCACTTTTCTGTTAATTTATGAAACTTTTGTTTCTAAAAGCATTATTCATAATAAACTTTTTAAATTCACACGATATTTACATTTTACCGCTTCTTAATCGCGTACTATTTTTTATTAAAAAAGTACGCGATTAAGACCCGGTAAAATGTAAATGCATTAGTCATAGTCAGTGTAGCCGTAAGTTTCAATAAAACCACCTCATCCTAGATGAAAATTGATACAGGTTCGATCGTGCGCACATAAATCGAACTTCACATTAGCTTGATGAATGGAGTGACGACGCGGTAAAACATTAGTTCCTAGAACTTAAGGGGAAGCTAGTCCGAAAGGTATATTTTATAATTTTGTTGAAGTTTTGGGTTTATCAGACGTTTGTTTAGATTATTTATTTGGTTGTATCTACTACTAAATTTGGTTTACTCCTGTGTAAGTCGTAAGGCTGACAGAATAAACGGTATTTATTTCTAAGAACAGTGCGAAATAATTAGCAAATCGACGACGTATTTTATTTATTTATGATAAAAATCAACCCACTCTATAATACTGGTAAGTATTGCTATTTGCTTTTTACCCGACTAAGTACAGCGAAGCCAAAGGGAAGGGTAATTTTTTGGCAGTCTATGAATGGTTGTGTATACTCCACCATGGCGCCTACACTGAACCGATTTAAAGGAATGAGGTATCTTTTGATGGCCGAGATAAAATCGGCTAGAATAGAATTTTTATCAAAATAATTATCCCCCAGACCAGAAGGTTCCGTGTTCAGAGCACGCCGGGGTCACCAGTTTGGAGTTTCGAGGTGGTATGTACCTTCAAAGGGATGATTTTCTAGCGGGCAGGTGGTTTCGCCAACCACCTGCCCGCTAGAAGCAAGTAGGTTGTATTGTATATGAGCTTATCTTAGAAAGAAAGTTGACATTGCGATTCAGGATTTAATATCAGTAACGCCATCTAGTAGGTTCCGTGGGCGTCCGCCACAATATATGTTTATGTTACAGACAGGCTGACATACGCAACACAGGACTTTGTTTTATAACATGTAGAGTTGACATAAAGAAGTAATATTGTTCCTAAAAGAAATCAAATAAAGCATCGCTTTCCTTTAAGTAAATATATGATTACTCTAAAGATATCTTCATCGAGTCTGATATCTGATTTATAGATTATCGAGAATGTGCTCTATTTGATTGTTTATTTGATGTAGAGCCTTACTAGCTTTAAACGTTATTGAACTAAATGGATATTAATCGTGTGAGGACCTGTAATTTATATAACTATGCTATTCGAATTGAATAGCAATCGGTTTAGTAATTATTTTTTTCTTGGCGATTGATAGGTGTTAGCCATGGATACAAGTAATGTGAAAAATTGTATCCGTAACTTTAACCAGTGAGGAGTTTTCTGATGAGAAGATAGTTTCGGGTGCTCTATCAATCTGTACCTAGTTCTTTAAGAGCCAATTTAATCGACCAAATGTATTTGTATGCATTCTGGGATGCTTTTCTGCTCATAATTTCGAAAGTTCTCATCAGATCTTCATCAGCTTTAAATGGGACCAACTAGAACACAATAATACCATTCTAATAGAAAAATAATTATTACGATTTCAGATGGCAAATCGCACACAAGTGAAATACATCCGAATTGATAAACTTCTTATTTTTAGAAGTCAGTTAAAATTGTCGGTACTTACGAAAGTACACATAAAGTTTCCAGGTAACACATTTATAAAATTTTAATACTACCTACTCAATATTAATAGGTAAGACCTCATTGGCCTAGCTACACCTGCCAACTTCAATGGTCGTGCAGGTTAAGCAACTCTTGGGGCGGTCATTACTTGGATGGGTGACCGATAATGTGTGTGGCAACAAATCACATTGTCAAGCTCCCCCGTGCTTCGAAAGGCACGTAAAGCAGTTGATCCCGGTTGTTATCTCTGATAGCAGTCGTTAGGTCATGTTAGAGGCCTTAGCGACCTGAAATCTCTTACACTAGGTGAGTCACACCTCTACATAACTCAGTATAACTTTGAGTTAGACCAAAAACGATAAAACCATTAAGGAATCCATGCTCAAAAAAACAGTGCGTCTTTTTAGTAGCAATTTCGTGAAAGTACGGCCAATCATAAAGAGGTTAATTATAGATAAGTAACGCAATCACCAATGACACAGTTTCTCTGTCAACGATGAGTTGTCTTTTGTAGAAAAATTGCAGTATAAACGCGGCAGTCAATTGACTTTATTGTCTTTGGGTTAGACCTTTAAGTAGTCAATTAATAATGTTACAATAGAACAAAACTAGGGACCCCATCCGGTGTGATAAACAATGTTTCTAAACCACTACACATAAAGAGACGTGCCTCCTTCCGGTGACTTTGGTAGTTGATATAAATTATGTACGAGTAGGTCCTACCAGACAATAGGTGACTCTTAGTTTATTATAGTGATATAGTTTTAAAGAAGAGGTTTTTTAAATAAACAACTGTAGATGAAAATAAGAATTGTGTAAAAGTTTCGTAAAATTAAAGGATTAGATGCTTTTTGTAGTACGAACGGCCGAATACTGAAACGCTTCTCAAAGTTTGAGGGTTATGGACTGAATCAATTATAAACATAAAAACTGGCATACTAATTTTAAGTTAAATACCTGTTTAAATATTTATTAAATATTTAAGTAGGGCTTTCAGTATTTGGCCATTAGCCGTATCAAATCGAACTTTTAATTTTAGGCGACACCTCATAAGGAAAATGTGATACGAATTTAAAAAAAATGTTCGTCATGCATGTCTGCAGGCTGTTTGGACTATGTGAGCTCACATCCGAGCATTCGCCGCATAGGTAAGTTCGTTGCGAACATCCGCGTCTGTGCTCAGCTGGAGCACTTGTCGTTCGAGACGCTCGCATAAAGATACCGTCGTATGCTTCTCAAGTTCAGGTATGGCTAGTGACGCGTTCGCGATGCACGCCTCGTTATGTCTGGTCATATCTCTTAGATACGCATCTTCATGCACATTTAAAGAAAATAAAATTCAAATAAAAATAAGTCTCTAACCACCTCTTTGACCTTGGGTAGCAGAACAGTCAACCCTTTCAGTGAAAATATCAAAGAAAACCACAAACATGAGTTTCAATAGAAATTACCAATAACTGTTCTGTAAGAAAAGTATTTTACTTATTTATCAAAAATGTATCGTTTACATAAAACCAAACTAACAAAACCGTAAAGTGTATTATGAACGGAGAATCGTTGACAAAACCCGCATCTATTTAGCATATGAATTAAATACAGTGAAATATGGTTAAAATTAATATGGATGTATGCCGTTGTGTACAGCGTTTTGGTCTAATACACTAAGTTCTAGAATAAGACGAGATATTCTTTCAATTAGTTTTATTAGAAAGCCTTAAAACAACTCTTTTGCTTTTTAAATGTAATCATAAGGTGCGTCCAGACATCGCACTAGACATGTGTCACGAATAGTTCAAAGCTCGTACGTTGACGTTGATAATTATGTGAATAAATCAAATCAAAATATTTATATTATTACATATTTTTAGAAACGTCAAGTAAACTATCGTCCATTAGGAACGCGAATTAAAAAAACTCAAGGGGTTTTTTTTGTTGCAATGATCATCTGATACATATTGTCGCATATTTAGGGCTATAGTGGAACTGGAGCAATATAATAACCATAAATAAAAAGTACACAATCGCATCCACAAACACACAATCGGCCCAACAACATCCAACCCACCCGGAACCCGGGTGTAGTGGTGGTGCAGTCGATAAATGGTGATTAAAACATCAAAAACATCATTTTGTTAGTGTCTACCGTAGGTTGAGTGAGATCAATGGATTGTAATTGTACCTGGTGCTAGTTTCTTCAAAGTATTTGTATTTCATTTTATTCTAGGATCATTAACTAAGATCGAATGGCAACCGACCTCGAAGTAAGTTGAAAATAATACGAAGCCTGAGCAGCAATATTCACTGAATAAATTACTTACTCGCTTCTTACTCTCGCTACAACTTTACAATTTTGCTCCCGTAGTGCGAAGTTTTCAACAATATATAGAAAATTATGAATACGTGAGAACAACGGAAGCTTTGTAAGGATTATTCCATAATTTATACCAATCTTGATATCTGGAATATCAGAATAATAGTACCTTATGTATTAATCCAGATCATTGGCTTTGTGCTTACTAAGTTTCATCGTAATTGGTTCAGTAGTTGTTATGTGAAGGAGTGTCATACATATTTGTTTAATTAGTTACTTTTTCCCCACCCTTATTTTTGTGTAAGTTTTTGTATAATATTTGAGATCATTAATTAGTTAGTAAGACACTTTAGTTGGATATCTACCATGAGAACTCGTGTGGTATGATGGTTGGTAAAAGCACGCACGACGGAGACTGAGAAGCGCAAGTTCGAACCTCGTGGCAACTAAAATTTTGAAGTCGTATTTTTCCTTGAAAATATTTTTTGTAAGTTTAATTTGCTGTTAAGTTTTGAGTTAAAATATCTAAATTTTTAACTTAAAGCAAATTTCAAACTTGGAAATTCTTATCTAAAGCGGTAATAATGAAGTGTACATCTAATTCAGCAAGTGTGACCAATGTCTTCCGTCTGTTCATCCCATCCTTATGTCTGCAGAGGAAGTGGACGGCATTCGTAGCTGCATTGTTTCTAGTTAAATTATTATGAGATAAGATTTATATTATAGTCGCCTCTGAAATATGTTCCCGGTTTAAAATGTTGGTTACAGTTTGTACTTACAAATAAATGATACAAATAGAATAGAAAAGAAAAACTTATATATGCAACTAAATACACATAAGAGAAGAGCCAAAAAGTCACCAAAAAAAGATAAATAACAAAAATTTAACATTCATTTAATCAATTTAAAAAGAGATGTAACAAGTCCAAGGAGTCGTTATGGTTGCTGCTAACGAGGACTATGTTTGCTAAGTTTGTGGCTCTAAAAGAAACCATCAACACCGGTTTTCCAGCAGATGATACCTATGAGTATGAGATCAAACTTTGGAAAGCTTTAAATTGGTTGAGTTTGATTTTACCTGACAGTTTTTTTTTTATTTTTAAATTTATTAATTAAATCTAATAGGAATAAATCATAACCAGCAGCAGAGTTTTGGAACTTCTTAACATAGTTCGTAACATGACTCTTTTACATAGGTCTTATCTATCAGTGTTGATGGATAAGATCGAACTCTTATACAAGCATAGTTATAATATACTTAATATTCATTTAAGTCTTATTTTAGCTCCTAAGCATCTGCAATGTTATTTATACTGTTTCTAGTTGTGGATACCTATTATTGGCTCTACTATTTCTATTCTATTGTTAGTATGTATTGATAGCTGTTGGTTTTCCTAAAATGTAAAAAATAAATAAAATAAAAAAATAAGATCTATGTCTTATTACTTAGTGGAAATCACTAAGTTAAGTGAATTCCATTCTCATTGGTGTTGATGAATTACTGACACTGACATATTCAGTACTTTTTTCAGTTGAAGTTATTTATGTGTCTTCTCGGAACCATGGTCGGTGTCACCTGTTCGCTGAACCATCGAGGTGATTTTAAATTAATATTTCAAAATTTAATAAACGTACATACAAACGCCATTTAGTCTCTAAGTTCTAATAATAATTAAAATGAAGAGAACAGTAAGAGAATGTACAGTAAACCACAGTTTACCTAGTAGTTGCGCGCCTTGTCGTTTGGTAAATAAAGTCAAAAACAAAAGAAAAACCACAAGACTCTTTTTCTAAGTTCCCCTACATTTCAATTTAAAACTTATCGCAGTACAGCACAACAGTGTCGCTAAATAGTCACTAAACGTCACTTAATTCAATAACAGAGATGTGTATCAACCACGCCTGGTTATCTCTTCACCCCACACAACAATTTACATACAAATACATACAAATCGGGTACGGAACACTACGGAACCGAAATCGGTTCCGTATCACGTGTCACCGAAGAGAATCGGTTAAAGAGACCATTCGTTCACGGTTAATAAAGTCACAAGCTTCTCACAATACTAGGCTCCCGACGACGCTAGAGCGCCCCACCGAAAAATACGAGGGTAGAGCAGATTCCAAATTTGAATTTGATTATCGAAGTGTGTCGACTATTTATCATTTGTAATGACGCGTCAGCGGAAAGCGGACGTGCGCTCGCTAATATTGTAATCTTGTAAATGCGTTCAGTAAAATACATATTTATTATATTTCGTATTCTGATTTATTTGAGTGGAAAATATTGAACGTTTTGTATCGATTATGCGTGACTGTCGAACGGGTCGGCTTAGATGTTTTGTTTATTTAATTTGTACTGACATTTGGTTAGATTTATATTTGAATAATTCGATTATTGTACTGTTTCCTGTTTTCTTTTGATAAATATTCTTTGGTAGGCAAGTACGTTTCTCATTTACCAGAAGTCGTTTCATTTTCGGTGACAAAATAAAGCAATTCTGTCTTTGTCTTCAAAACAACAAGATTTGTTGAGATGTTCCTGAGACACAATCTCGGGTACTTTTACCTCGATTTGGTACAAGTAGGTAAGTACTCCGCTTATGAGATTACAAAATAAAAACTACTTTGAAAATTATATTAATTTACTATTAAAAATTATTATATTGATGACTTTTTATTAAATTTTGTCTAAGGTTTTCACGAATTTGCATAACAAAACACAATATTCGGTCGGCTCGGTCTTGAGAAATAATGCCGTTATTAAATAAAAACGCGAGTAAAAACTGGTGACTTTTTATTAAATAAATACCTAAACTAAAAGAAAAAAACTAATATAAACTAAAAATATGTATTTTGTAAACCTATACTTTTGTGTTACTTATATCTAAAAACAACAGTTGATACCTATTTCAATACATAAAAATCTCATCATCTCAACCATCAAATCCTGAAATATCAGTTTAGATTTCAAAAAACTGAAATTTTACTCGTATTATAGTAAGAAGTACAAAACGAGGGTTGAATATTTGTCTATTGAATTATTCACAGATCGGCGGACAAGCAAAAATATTGTTTTCTTTGCACTCACATGAGTTTCACATATTCGTGCTGTTAGGGATACTGAATTCGGTTCGTTGAAAAGTAAACTGATTGTAGCAGAATCAAGAAAAAGGCCTATAATTTAGTTTTAGTTTATCATACTATGATTTTAGCATTACCGTTGTATCTAACAAATAAATCTAAATTGTACCTATCTGTAAGCTAACACTATCACAGTTAAGTCAAGTAAATCAAATCTAATGATTTGGTAGGTATTTGGTATTGGTTGGATACCAAACAAGCATAATTTCTTTTGACAGTCACAAGAAGCGAATTTTTTTTTTTGCATTTTGTCACTTTGTTAGAAATTATATTTATTGATGTTCTAATTTAGCGCTCCTAAGTGTACTGGATATATTTGAAATAATCTCACACCATGAAAGGTGGTCTTCAAGGGACAGTGACTTTGAAAGTTGTAAAAAGAGTATTTTTCGGTTGTAAAACAAAGAATAGTAAAAATAACTTGTGGTGCAGACTGTTTATTGCCTGAGTATATAGATTATTTTCAAATATAATTAATATAGACTTTATAAACTCTAACTAAAGTTTTTAAATTACAACAATTATTTTAAAAGCATGTAGGTATATAATGATATAGTTTTAATTTTTTAATGGAAAGGTGATCCCGTAAAAACTTGGTGAAGATCTGATGAGGATCTTCGAAGTGATGAACAGGAATGCTCCTCAAAACGCAGTATTCAATTCAATTGTATATTGATAACTCAAAGATGGCTTGACCGATTGAGATGGGTATTTTTTTAATAGAAAAGTAGAAGCTCCAAGGTGGTCCCATAAAAGGTAGTGTGGATCTGATGAGTATCTTCGGAATGATGGACAGTATTGCATCCCAAAATGCATTCTGAAAAATTGCACTCCAAAAATGAGTAATTCATTACAATGAATTCTTCATTTTTAGAGTTCTACCAAAAATAATCAGCCCCTAAAGAACTAGGTACCTACTGATTGATGGAGCAGATGAAACCACTTTCCCATCAGCAAACTCGTAAATAATAATGAAAATTACGATTACAATTTTGTTGATTTTTAGCGGCAGTCGAAAATAGGTAGGTAATAGGTATAATACTTACATACACTATAAAGTGTGAAATAAAAAAAGAATTTAAAATTTAAAGTCCAATCTAAAAAAAAAACCTCTATATACAGTGCCACCGACTTAATATCTGTTTCGATGATGATTACATTTCTAATAATTACAAAATTACATTTGGTATTGTGATTACAAAAAAAAATGATCTAAAACCTATCGACCGACGAGTCTACGATGGAACAAATTCTCCCTCTTATTAAAACATGCAGAGCCAAACAATCTGTATATTCCCATAATTCCCATACAAATTGGTCACACCGTCCAACCCATTGGTCCAAATATCTCACTAAACACTAACGGCCATGGACATGGGAACAATTTTATTCGCATACATTTCGTTATGGAATTCGACGCGCTTTTCGCAACGCATCGGACTAATTTAATTACAGATGCTAGATGATATTGATTCATTTGTCATGACGTTAAATGTAGTGTACGAAGTTATTGTGAAATTTAGAAGTCAGATAACGTTCGTAGTGTTTATCGCTGAGACGCTTTTAGTCCAGTAAAATTGTATAAGTATAGGTATGCAATTGGCCGATATGTTCGCAGTTTTATCGATTTTTGACATAGTTGCGTTCTGCGCTCGAGGTCACAAATTTGGGTTATTCATTAGGCCCACATCTTAAACAAGCCTGCAAAAAATCACTGCTACCGGAATTAACGCATACTATCCCATACCTTCGGACGGCAATTTTACTGGACTAATTTGATAGTATAATTGTATTTTTCAGTTTTTTGTGCTCTACTTGCGTGGTTGTTTTACCAATATTTCACCCATGGACATTATGTTTTTTTGAGATTTGCATACCTAATCTACTAGGCTTTTGTCGTCGTCATTATATCTACGAGTACTATTCTTCTCTTAATTTCTTTATTTGCATACAAGTTATTAAAATTGACATAGATTGGTACATAGGTATTATTTAGTTTGGTACATAGGTGTAATAGATTCTTCTGTATCGTGTGCGTAAGTCCTACATTGCGTTCAAATGCAAATACCTACTTCTTTTAAGTATAGAAATCTTGGTGCACTATTGTGCACAGTTTAAAGCGCAAAAATTTTACTCGGCATGAAATCATAATTTTGTTAGTCATCAAGGCTAAATAAAACATTAAAAATAGGTATTTTTCAGAAACTCAACAGTCAGGACCTGTTACTATCATAGAACGCAAGCTGCTAGCATTTTTTTAAACTGATTTCTACTGTATTATAAGGTTTGAAATCTCAATCTTTTTAATAGCTTTAACAGTTCCGATACTAGTCAAAGTTTTCCCTCATTTTTTTTCTACCTATCCAGCAGAATCATTGTATTTTAAAGTATACATTTTATTAAATTCACGACACGAATGTCCCGGTAGCTTTCAGAATTTATCACCCTAACCTTGTTTGTAATTTAGTTCTGCTATGCCTTGTTATATGCAGTAAGTAGTTGATAGTTTACTGAATTATTTTTATGTAAGTAGGGTTAAAAAATGTTGTTGTGTTTTTATTCTGTTTACGAATTATGTTAGTAAGTAAGTAAATATGGCAGGTAATCTAACTATTATGATAAAAGTAAAAGTGTTTGAGTGAAAATGAAATAGGAGACAAAAGTAATGAAAATTAAGGATTCTATTTTCCAAACAAAAAATAATTTATAATAATAAAACATCTTTTCCACTCCATTACATTCCCCATTACGGTGTTTTTTTTTCACAACAAACTAGTCCTTTTTTTCAAAGTAAAAGTAAGAATTCTGTTCCAGGTACACTTTTTTACCCTCGTTGCATGGAGAAGTATTTAATAGGTCGATAGTCGATTTAATAGGTAAACTATTTGTGAAATTAAAAGATTCAAATAAGATACTTAAATAAATTTAATCATTCACTACTAAATTATTATTTACAAAATAAATACTTAACAACTAATATTGCACATAGAGAATATTTAACAACAACGATCTTCAAAAGAACAATTTAAAACATCTTTGTTTAGACAATAGTTTTAAAATCTATCGATGGAGTTATATTTTGATCATTAAACACTTACATCAAAATTGCTCAGCAAAATTAGCATAACCATTTCATTTATGGACTAGGGAGCCACTGTTATGGGGGTAATACTGCTTCGTTTTTTTATTATAGCTTTGTGAGGGTGACACGTCATCCATATCACCCTCTTTATCTTGGTGTGCTGTCATGTGTCTGGTTAAATGATGCCGTTCTCTGAAGCTCTCGTTACACACTGGGCATTTGAGTTTCTCTTCTCTCTTCCTTCTGTGAGGATCAGCAGTAGTCTCGCTCTTGTGATGAGTCCGCATATGATACACCAGGTCAGATGTCATGCGAAAACTGATGCTACATTTTGCACAAACATTCTGTGCTGGCAGAGAAAAAGCAGCCAAAGTTGGAGGTAGTAGAGTGCTTAGAATAGCCGCTGCGGGATTAGCAATCAAAGGATTTACAGATTCACGTGGTGGTCCAGAAAATTTCATAAATTCTGAATTAGGTTGCTGAAAATTTTGCACTCCAAAGGGGTAAGATGATCCTGCCTGAAGATACGGAATTTCTGGTCTGAATGGTAAAAAGTTCAATTTATTTGGAGAAGCCTGTGAAGTTTTCTGTTCTGCCTTATCAGAGTATTCCATGCCTTTAGGAAATCCTGTTGACCGTGGGTGTAAGCCAGATTCAAGGTAATTTGGTGAGGATGTAGGAACTGATTGATTTTTAAAAAAGTTTCCTCCATTCAACAGATGAGCAGGCGTAAGAAGGCTGTTAAAACCAGGTTTGTTGAACGTATTCGATGGAGAACTTGCTGTAGACAGAGGAGGACTTACTGAATTCTGGTAGAGAAGGTTGTCGGGGCTAACAGAAGGATTTGGCGATCTTATAGTGTAATTAGATACCTTCGTAAAAGCGCTCTTCGGAGATATATCTGAAGACTTTTCCACAAATCGTGCTTCATATTTCGCTCGTGATTGCATGCTGATTAGAGTAGGGTCATCAAAAATTTTATTTTTATACTCAGGCAAAAACTTCGGTTGTTTGGCCGCACTCTCATTAGAGTTGGGACGACTACGGGATCGGTCAGAGTTTTCAGAATCACTGCAATACATAGTTTTTCCGGGATATTCATCAGTTCCTACATCAATGTTGATATCAGAACTGAAACTGGGCGATATGTTGTTATTTACACGGATTCGATCATCATCTTGATCTTTCATCTCTGAACTGGTGTCATTGGAGTATTCACTGTGTTTGTAAACCTCAGGTATCCTTTTAGGAGCTTGTTCCCATTCTTCGTTGTTAAATAATTGTTTAGAAACTCTTAGCTGCTGTCTTTCGGGAGGTTTTTGACGAGACTTGTCATCCGGCATCATCAGGAACGCAACATCAAAAGAGCGTTTTGACGTCTTAGTCGGAAGGACGGTCGGCTGCATATCTGATTTTAATTGCGTAGTTCTTGCACTTTCGATAGCTAAACTCGAATCTTTAGCATCAGGCGAAGTTTCTTTATAATTTTGATAATTATTTTGAACGTCCATTGTCATCGTTTAAACATTTACTTTACGGCACTCGGAACAAAACTTTTCACATTTATATCGCGATGGTGTAGAGTAGACGCGTGCGTACTATCCAACGGCTGCTTTACGAATGCGAGAGAAACATAAGGGTGAAAAATATATAAGTAGGGTATGAAGTACTGGAAGCAGAGGCTTCGAAGTTGCGGGGCGTGGCGGGACGGACCAATCAGTGCAATACGGGAGGCGTGTGATAAACTGACGACCAATGGCAGGGTGTCTCCGAGATGAAGAGCAGGAGAGCTCAATCACCAGGTCAAGATAATAATAACTGCCGTGAATTGAGAGCGCATTGAGTTTTGGTAGGGTCAGCTTGGCAATCGTGGAGAGATATTGAAATTGTTCTTTAGTTCGATGGTTTATGTAAGCGTGGAAGAGTTAATTTAATTTTTGAATCATTTTAATTATTTACTTGTAATTATATTAAAATTTGTATAAAACTTAAAAATGAATTTAATTAAAATTATTTACCGTTCGACCAAATTTTACTATGAGCAACTTTTGGGTTTTAATTATAATGAGCGGTACTACTTCTTTGTCTGAATCTGTGTCTTAGTAGTATGTTTTCTTAGTATGTCTTATTAGTAGTACCTATGTTGTTTATAGATAGGGCCAAAGTTGAATAATGCTATTATTATAATGATTGCAAATATTACTAATCAATAAAAAGTTTTTCACGAAATGGTTATTTTCTATTTATCTCGCCCAAACATGGCTCTGAAGAAACTCGAAACGATTATGATTGCAATAAATATGTTTTATATGTCGCATAAAAAATGATACTTCGTCCATTGAAGGCCTAACCCCCGAGTGTATGGATGAGATTGCGTATAATGCTATTAACACAGACGCTTCTTCTCAAATTGATATCCTACTCAGCAACATAACACGCGAAATTAAACCTAAACGCGAAAGAAATAGATATATTATTTCGATAACTGGTGCTGTAGCTAATATTCTTGAAACCGCGAATATGATTTGAACTTTATTGTAAATTATGAAGATTCAATTTCAAATGATTAGAATTAGATAGAAAAGTTCAAAAAAGATGGGAATGAGTTCTGTTCGGTAGTGGGTAACGATAATAAGATGGGTGCAGACGTTAAAGGAAAGCCATTTGTCAGATTTTAGCCATTTTTTTCGCCATTCGTTTGCTCTCAATGAAAATCTGTTCCATTTATTTTTCGGGTGGTGTTAATGAGATTTTTAGAGGGATACTTTAGGGTTTCATTTGAGATTTGAATTTAGAGATATCGCAAACACTCTGGTGGGAACTTTTGATATTTCTACAAATATTGAAAAAATATTTACCACAGATTTTTATATCAAATTCAGATAGAAATATCCGCTCTCCTTATTGTTTGTCAAAATCAATTTTTTTTTTAAAGGAAAAATTCATCTTCAAAAATTCTCTTGCGGCGAGATTTGAACTCGCGTCCCTGAATCACTTGCGTGGCCGAGCGGTATAGGCACTGAAATATTGATTCAGGGACGCGAGTTCAAATCTCGCCGCAAGTGAATTTTTGAAGATGAATTTTTCCTTTAAAAATATTTCTAGTAAATATGCCTTGAGCAATAAAAACAAATTTACGAAAATCAATTTTATCAGTATATGAGAGTGTTTTGGTTAAACAAAAAAATTTGTTACCAAATATTTAACACAAAGTTTTTTCATCTGTTTTCACAATGTTGGATTAAAATTAAAGGTAAAGAGCTAAATTTTCATTACGAAAGAGCATAATTGAAAAGCAACACGGTTAAAAAATGTTAATAAGTTTTTATTTAAAAGATATTATTGTTTAAAAACAATTATTTCCATCCATCGAGTAAAATAGAAAATGTCCCGAAAAATTCTGTATCAATTTGTTTTTTTCGCCCGAAGAACAAATCGGTCAGCCCGAGGCGGTCCATTCATCAAGTGGACAACATCAGTACCTAACTGTATTGGAATCAATCTTATAGTTGTAGGTAGGTAGCATCTACCTAAGTACACTGAAGTGCTACTTATAACTACTGAAATGTTCGGTTCCGTAGTTTTTGAAGGCATTGTTACTCACAGAGGATGGCAATGGATGTTCTACTGTTAGACTAGTTGTTGTTCTTAACTAGACTATTTTTTTTATTTTCCTCCAAGTACTTAGGTACAGATTGTTTGTTATCTGTAATAAGTACTCGTATATAGAAAAAATCTTAATCACTATCATCATCTCAGCCATTATCCGCCGCTAAACATAAACCTCCCCTATGATACAAGAAGCCACAAAAAGCGATCCGGAGTCACCTCCATCCAACGACTCCCAGCAACCGCGAAAATATTTTTTTGTATGAATTTCAATACAAACAATCTTGTATCGGTTACCGAGTTAGCTACAATCAATTTATTAACGCCCATAAATCTGAAAGTAATCGGAGACACGTGTCCAGGATTTGTCACACGTGTCGAATGGAGGTTACGAGTATGTTGTGATAGCTAATTTGTCGACATGCTACCATTGTGTCTAGTATTTAATCTCATTTTAAGTCATCTCTACATATACGATGACTGACATATATATAAAAGATAAAAAACATAATCAAAACAATCATAGAGGCAGAGTAAAACATTCTATCAGTAGCCGTACCTACGAATATCATAAAAATCAGGATTTCCTATTAGAAAGAACTTATTTATAGAGACCGAACCACAATATTATAGTTTTCACATGAGTTTTTATGTAACTAAGGTTATTAGACTTGTTTTTTATCGATTATGATTGTTTTATTCCTTTAACCTCATAAATGTGGTCTTAAAATATCGTTTATGAGACAATTTAGGCATGAAAAAGCAGTAAAATGTGGATAATCATAAAATTACTTCAAATTAGATATCTAAGTAAGTCATAAACATAAAAATGATATTTTGCAGTGGTCAATATCATATTTTCATTCATTTTTTGATTTCTTGTTTGTTGTAGTCGGTAGGCACAAATAAACACAAGATCGAGAGAATAGAGAAACCAGCTAGTATAGTACATTTTTTCACTCGTTGCACACCGGTCATAAACTATTGTAAGAATAGAACGGGGAACATGTAAGTAATATCTGCACTGGTTATCAATAGCAATAACGCTCAGCTCTGCGCCTGCCATTATGCCCCGGTGCGTGCAACGAGTGAAAAAAATGTACCATAGACACAACAAGCTCTTTGACATTCTTTAAAAGACATTATAAATATGTCGTTATTTGTTTTTATTGCTCAAAGCATATCTACTATAAATATTTTAAAGGAAAAAATCATCTCGTCGCGAGTGAGTTTTTGAATATTATAAGTTACAATCAATTTAACGTCGTAGTGTTAACACAATACAAAAGTTAATCATACTGGGAAATAACAAAACTTTTCTTTAGAAATAAATAAAAACAATAGAACTCGAAAACACTTGATCAACTTCAACTCTCAAACCAATCTTAGGACTGACCTCAGAAGTCACATCTGCAAGTTTGATTGCTTTTGCTGTCTCAGTCGACAGATTAGCTCCTAGCTGTTAGTTTCTATCGATAATGTTGCTTGTATCCCGAAGGATTCGATACTGGGTATTGAGTGACAATGATGTATCGATGGGCATAGGGAATTGTGTATATAGGTTGCCTTTTGTGTTGAGGAAAGGTTTAACTATTGCGAAGTTGTCATTGTTTGGCTTGCTTTTCAAGATAATACAAAATAGATATTTCTTTTACTTCCAATTTTCTTCACAGTAATATACTTCTTATATATTTATCATGTAATAATCAAGTTAAATTTATTTCCTATTAGTAATTGACTTATTTTTAACTGAATATTTTTCAGTAACGAAAAGAAAAATTATTACAATATGAAACTTTCCGAAACGAATAAAAAAAAAGATAGCATAATTTTGTTACAAAACTTATTCGAATCATAATATAAAAATTCAAAATTTTTAAGTAAATGTTTATAAGCATTATAATTTTCAATGTAGTGCATTGAGATATGATTAGTTATTTTTTACCTATTAAATTAACCACAAAGTAACCACGAAAATATTTATACTTTAATAATAACACCGGCATCGATTATTAAAATATATTTAACTTAATCTCCCAGTGCTGAATAGTGAACTAATACAGGCATACCATATGGTACCCGATTTACAACAATACCACGACTAAAATTGCAATCATCCCTCAAACATTCAATACCACTCTTGGATCGTTCACCCTATTAATTGTAAAAATCTCTACTTTTTCTTTTCAACTTCACTTTCGACTCTATCTCTATGATTTTAAAGTTCATTACCAATTGCAAATACAATTTTAGTTTCAAGCTCGGTCGTAGTAGTTCTGTCGGTTTTAACCTGCTAGTACTTTAATGTCTACACATTGTTTTCCAGACGTGCAATTTTGAGTCTTACTCCTATGAACACAAAGGCAAGTTTACAATTCATACAAGTTTCCATCAAGCAGTAGATATGAGGAATTAGTAGTTTCAATTGTATGCTTCTGTAATTAGAGTTCAAAATGAGTTGGACTTTATTAAAATAGAAGAGCTAATTCAAACGAATAATCGGCAAGCATTAAAGTGAGATTTTGTGAGCACTTGTTTATGAATTTTTCGTCCATATGGTGTAAAAGCCGCTATGGACAATGCACCCCCATGGTAGCTAGCCCATTACCATATGGGTCACGTTAAATGCGTTTTCAAGAGAATTGTATTATATTGAAACAAGCTGGATCGATAGGTAGAATAAACACGATTTTTTAGATTCTAGTCGATAATTTACAGTAAAACCGACTTCGGTGAACGCTGTCAAATATAAAGAACATTACATTACACTAAAGAAAAGTACACTAAGAAATGCAATTGTCGTCAATTAATGATAACACCATTATTAAATTCAATTTTTAAGTGCCTGCCTACAAAAAATAAAGGAAATTTACATCTACAACAACAGCATAGATAGCACACAACTAGGCGGGATTCGAAACTTTTCGTTTTTTTTTCGAAAGAAACAACTTTAATACCAATTAGTCTACCTACGTTGGTTGTCGGTTTAGGTAAATTATTAGGTTTAATAATCAGATGAAACGCCTCTGAAAATAAACGCTAGCATTCAGCAATATACCTACATACTTAATAACCATAGAATACATTAGCTGTCCACTAAATGCAATGAGAGTATTTATTGCTTCGGACTACCTACATCCAGTTGTCGATCGCATTGTCAATTTGCACTTCAAAGTAGAACGGTCTGATTACAATGAGATAAATGCGGTGAGGGATGCTGCGCAGACGGTGATCGGGCGAGGGGCGCACGCGCATATGTTCCGTAATACTTGTAGCGCGAACGTGAATTTAGATACTTACATTTTGAATATGTTACAAATATTACCGAAAATGTAAATACGATGACGTCTATTATTTTTCTCTGATTTTGTTAGGCTCTATAGTTAGTTGAGCAAGATTTTAAGTAATATAAAATTAGGGTTTCTTTATTTTGTTGCTCAAGGCATACAAGAACTCAAGCAATCGAGCCTTAGTCGAAAAACAAACAGGAGATATACAATACATAGTCATTAATTCACAGTATCACGTGGGTTTTTTGTGTGTCGTAATGGTTACAAGCAAGCAGCACGGGCATGGGTTCGAATCCTGTCACGGGCGTATTTTTGATGATACATTTTATTTTTGTAAAATATGTCTAATATTAATTTGGTACTGAGGTCAAGTTGCCAATCATTTGGATAAAATGTAATAAAATAAATAATAAAATTTACCTGACATAGTTATGTCAGGAATTCATAACTAAACAAATAATGACACCTAAACCTAAAGTATCAAGATGACTCGTTTGAACAATGGTCATACAATATTCATTGACGTAACAGCATTGAGCAGAATGTTTATTGTTGCACATGTTTGCAATAGAAATATTCGACAAGTACCTCCTCACGTTGACAACATATTAATTAGATTAATTAAATAAATACACACAAAATTCCAAGTCCTAACTGCTTAACTGTATTTTTAACTTAACTATGTGTATATTAATACAGAGTCCAAACCTCTGATCAAAATTTTAATTTCTACTTAAACAACCAAACAACCTCAGAATCAAAAATTCTCATACTAATTGCAAATTCAGAAGCTCAATTATTTAAGTAACCCTTAAATTTTGAATGGCTTCCTGTATTTCAGCTGTTAAGACATACTTTTTGGATTTTATTTCTTATATCCACTGTCACTGTCATGTTTTTGTATCCACTAATATTAAATTATGATGGAAGTGGCTTTTTAAAATTTCGTCATTTAAGTATTTAACATTTTTCTCATTTTAAAACGGCCTGAAAACACACAGACGTACGGCGTTAATACAATATTCATAATAGCCCTTCTGCACCACATATGTCTAAGTGGGACTCCGTAATTAAACGTCGTCCTCAACTTGGGGTAACTTAATGCAATTACAGTGAAATTTTTCGCGACATATGGCGACCGTATTGACTTTTTAGAGTTTAGGGATAGATGTGGTGATAATGATAAGGATTAAATAATCGATGATAAATGTCTTAAAACAATAATTCTTGTACATACTACAACTAGATATGATTCAAGTATATATGAATGAGGAGCTCATTGAGCTAGTAGCGCCCGCCAATCTTGTATAAACGTGCGGTAACGCCTGAAGCGATCATTACTTGAATTATAGGTGACCAATAATGTGTATGTTAACTCTGGAAAGTAGGTGTTAGTAGGTACGTTTAATGGAAGAGCTAGAAGTCGCTTCTAAAACTATTTTTTTTACATCACAGGGCAAATTTATGAAACAACAAAATTAAAACTTAAAAATGTTATACTCCATCGCCTTCATTTTTCTCTACCCTACTTCCAATTCTATCTAACCCATATCAATACGTTGTCCTGCGGGAGCCCCACCTTTGGGACCTCTGATTCAGTCTCCAGGGTCATATGCCCCAAAACTACATATGGCGAATAAATACCTATCGTATTGAACAACTAGAGCAGCGTTCAACCAAGAAAATAATGCGGTTTCCAATGTTAACATGTGGTTCTAAATGGTTGAGCGTGTAATTCAAATTTGAAAGGGAATATTTTGATATGATAATGAAGATTTGTTTTTTTTTGTTTTTGCTATGTAGATTAAGAATAAAACTTTTATTTTCCAGTTTTTCCAATTCCTCGAAACGTCGGACGTTAAAAAATTCTTAATTTGAAATATTTCAACGTAACGCAACGTAATTAAAACCAAAACAATATAGAGTACTTTTATTTTGTTGTTAATTAAACTTTTGATAACAATAACTTTTTAATGTTAAAATTAACATCTTGTTAATTTCATATATATTTCATCAAAGAGGGCGCCTTTACTCGAAAAAAACAACTGCGGCACTGGCTATATTTCTTGTATATCGTAAAAATGTAATGACAATGCTAAGATTTCAAGTCGATTCATGACGCTTAAAACGTTAAAAAAGTATACTTCTATTTGATATTGCGGGACATCAGTGACTTGTTCTCGAGTCTTCCTTCTGATGTTCCCAACCTAACCTTACCTTCTGTGTTTTTTTTAATTTATTTTTTTTAGCTCAACGACAACGCGACGTCTTTGCTACGTAAGATCATGGTAGGGCTAAATATCTACTGTCAATTGATTGAGATCAATGTCCGTAATACATAAATATGAACAAATAATATGATTTCATTTGAGAAACATAGACAGAAACATTCAAGATTATAATAATTGTAACAAAACGTAAAAAAAAATGCTATGTATCAACTCCAAAAAATAACAAGTCGAAAACTTTGGATATTACCAGGAAAAATTACTAGTTCCTTCCTAAATCCCAGAGAGAAAATAAAACGAACAACAAACGAGGAAGAACAAAATAAAGTTAAAATTAAAAACAGTCTCACAACAATGACCCTGTAATAAACAGCTAGGAATCCGAGACGCTAGATGCAAATATCAAACAATATGAACATGAAATATGGGTTCAAGAAATCCTGAACAGAGGTGAACAAAAAAAGGAAAAAGTGGGAACAAATGAAGAGAAAAGTTCAGGAACAAAGTACATTGTAGACAGAACACAGGGCAGGAAACGTCGCGTGAATAACTAGGTGCCCTTTGTTAGAAAGAACGAAACGGTATTTTTCTTCACTTTATCGTTTTTTGTTGGTATTTTTTTTAGGTTGATAATATTTATTAATAATTTTACTTTCAAAATTGTTTTGGAATATTTTGTTTTTTTGAGGATATCCTGTCCTGGTTGTAACTTTTATATTCCTGATATAATTGATGGGAAAGAGTACAAAAAATTGATAGATTCATACATGTTTTCCTAGCACAAAAAAACAATTACAGTTAAACATAAAATTGATAGTCAGATAGGTTAGAAGTAATACGTCTTAACAAATAATGTAAAAAAGATAAGAAATGAGTGATTGAGACTATAATACATAATATTTATAAACAAATTATACACCTACAAATCATCCGTAGGTACCTCATTCCAACTAAATATAATTTCCAACAGATCGAAAACAACACGTTCCTACCTAATCCCATCTAAATACAATCTGAAATTGGTCTCTGAATCAATATCCGTCCGTACCATTACACATTACGCAAGAGAAAATCCATACAAAATCATAAAAAGAAGTGTCTAACCCTCAAATGAATGGGTACTCATTACGTATTCGGAATCCAGTGGGTCGGTCCGTCTGGCCCGATATGATTTATGAACTATTTTTTGTTGATTTTCCTCTGAAACTCATCGCCAGCCAAGATTCTTTAAGCTCTTGCCAAGTACGTTGTTCACGGTACCATATTGATAGGAATAAGTCGGTTAATTCACATTTTTTGGCTCACAGTTTTCAAGATGTCGTCGAATGCCTGTCAAAATAGAATATTTGATTTGATATTGAAATCAATTTTTAGAATTCTTAGATTTCTTATGGCTATTTAGTACTTTCAACCAAGAATTACTTTTTTCAGTCATATCTATATATGTATTCGATTAAAGAAAAACAATTTTATCTTTAACCTCTATCTATAAAATGCTATCTCTTGACTGAGTCATGAATCCTACTCCTACAACCTACTCCGCTGATAATATTTGCAAAGTTTTCATTTTACAATGTTGCCTACATTCTGATAAGAAAGAATTTTACAAAATTCTTACGCGATTAAAACTTACACTGGTACAACCGCATGTCCAGGACCTAATACATTAAATTACTACAATTATTTCTCAAACATCGTACTCTTTAAGCACAAAATAATCATAAATTACCACAACAAATCCCAAAACCAAATCACCCAACGCTTCCGTATTTAATTCATTATCCACACTTCGAACAATAGCATTCAACAACGACATTCAATGTTAAATATCTCAATTGTTGTTACCGTCCGAACCAAGTTAGCTCTCCGCTTTTTGATGTCGCTAGCATCTATGCGACACGAATTCAGATGTCTAATTCCAATTTTATCCGTCGGTGCTTTAAGTTGGTGTTTTATTATGGCCGTGTCGTTTCTCGTCGCCCTCTGTCGCGGTCGTAACGTGCCTTGTGAAGGGTTAATTCGATGGAAAGATCCGATTCGCCTGCTTAACCCACTGATGGCTGTTTTTCTATGTTGTTTGTTTATTGCTGTGTTGTCTTAGGTAAGTAGAATACTTCTAAGACAACACAGTTTCGTTTCCGTGTTTCACACACGGTTTCTTACTTCTTTTAACACGAAAAAATAATCAAAATCTTGTATTTTGTAATCCTAATGAATTTTAATCAGACGTCTGTTTGTTTGATTATAAGCTATTAATTGATCTGATGACAATTTGCCATGAGTAGAAGGTGAATGGTCGCTTGACAAGCGAGACATTGGCCTTCATCAGTACAAGTACAACTTAAATTTTTCAAGAAATTATTCACGCGCCCTACATTTAAACACGATTGCATAATTTGGTTACAAAATTTGCAAGATAATAAAATCACTAAAACTCAAAAAAGCTTAGCAAAATTTGGTCCAACGATTGGGTTCGTATAAAATATACGACTAAATTGAAACTTTATTAACTGACTGATTATTTTTCTAAAATTGTTTGATATGACTAGGACTGTACGTACATATTAATTGTAAAAAAACTCATATTTTGAATAAAACCAACCCAAAAGTATCACTCCACAAATTCTACAGAAAACCCAAACCATTTTTCACACAAACAGAAAAAAAACCGAATCACTGAAATAATTAAGCATCTTATAAAAACACCTCGACCGAATTATCTTAATCCACTTCCATATACCAACTGTCAGGGAAAAGAAAAAGTGGAAAAAATTCCCGCGTTTATCTCAATACTACAATCTCAAAACGAACAAAGGGGGACCGGATATTTAGCATAATGAGTGACATCTACGAAACGTTTAGCAAGAAAGAGATGCCTGTATTTAATCTCCAACGAGTGAAAAAGAGACGGGTATAGTTTTTAAGAGGACAATGCCGCAATCTTGTTTCTGGACCATTTCCTTTAATTAGTGGTAAAGGACGACTAGCAATTTATTTGGACGTTTTACTTAGATAGAAACGTCAAATGTGATATATTTGGAAAGGGTTTGGGATTTGATACGGAACAACTAAATATCTACGTAAGTTATGACATCCATCAAAGAAAATAATTCTAATAATTTATAAAATTCCTATATTTTCCATCGAATGATGAAATTAATGTATAGATTTATCATAAAATCACACCCTTCTTTCATATCTCTAAGACCAATGGTTTGGGTCAATGTCAGTCACAGTCAATGAGTCAGTCAAGACTCTAAGTTTTTTGTTGAGGTTCCGAATTTTCGCCCATCATCATTTGAACTATGGGTTTAAAACACATGCGTGGTCGCGGTCTTTTCGCGACTATAGTAAAAAATCTATATTTATCTACAGCGCGATCGGGACCAGTAATTCCTATAATAATTAGGGATAGGTACTCCTTTCTATTACATTTTTAAATTAAATTTTTAGAGAAGCAAAGTAACTTAGTCTTGATTATTTCAGATTCAAAGCCATAAAAAGCGAGTACTCGATTGCATTCACCTTATTTCATTAACTAGTACCTCCATTAGTGTTAAATTCTATTAGTTTTTTAACTCACGTATTATCTACTCTAATTGCAACCTACATTCGATTCTAACTTGAAGAGATAAGGTTAAAGTTTGAATGACCTAGTACTTTGGCCATTTAGTGATGGGAAAGTGTTTTACGAGCGAAATCAGATGAATGTTACAGTGGGTTTCATTTCAGTCTGAAAAGGAAAAAACTGTTTGGTTTTTTACCTTTTTGAAAAATCTGTTCGTAGTGGTATAATACTTTCAATAGTAACTAAAAATAGCTTAGTATAATATAGTCTAGAATAGGGACTAGATTCGTGATGAAAAGGTGGTGGACGCGACGTCAAGTTACAGGAGAACGTGATCAACGTAGTAGATATAAAAAAAATACGAAAAAATAATGACCACTTAAATGAATGATTTATTTGGTTTGAATTTTTACTCGAAAAATTGACCTATTCAAACGAATGAAACATTCATTTATTCAATAACATGATGTCCCTACTTAACTAATAAAATAACAAATACCTAAATAATTCAAATTTAAATCTATAAAATTAAAACTAATCTAAAATATAATCAAATTAAAATTAACAAAAAATAAAAATAAAAAGGGATAAGTACAAAAAATAATTAAAAAAAAATACACACAAAACTAATGAAATAAACCACCACCCACAGTTCCCGGTGCAAAACTGCCCAAAATGCTGGCTGCATTAACCCGCTGAACAGCGATGGACAGCCTTTGCACCAGGAAGGAACCGGAGCGATGGTCAAACCCTCGATCTCGGGGACGACGCCCAACCAAACGAATACAATAATATTAGTGATTCGAAAGCATAGAAACTATCCATTGAATATTCACCGATTCGCAATACTGTCTGAGATTAGGTATATATTATTTTAAGTTTTAACCTAATTATTAATGGCCGCTTGGTATATTTTATATTAAAATATTTTACGTTTTCATTATTTCATTTTTAAATGCAAAAACGTTTAAATTGGTGTTTAGCTTTTAATAATGAAGTACCTATTTTCTCACACTGAGCAAAATATTTGTCGGTAAAAAAATACTATTTCATTCACACATAATTCAATCTATTAGGTTCCAGTTTCTTTATTAAATTATCTGTTTTCTTTTTTCTATCTCGTTTCTGTAAATAAAGTCACATCCCTACAACAGATGATTTCCAAAACACAAAGGGATGCTTTAATGAAAGGGTACAAATTCTAAATTTGAATTTATGTTATGTTAGATCCGATCGCCATTACGACGTAGCAGTTTGAAACGATAGGCATTCCATTTTTAAACGTGATTTATAAAGGGGTTTTTAATGTTTCTATTTGATTCGGAACAAATGGATATGAGGGTACTTCGGTATTAAGTACTAATTATTTTTGTTTGTCATTTGTAACTTGTGACGTTTCTTGAGTTATCAGTACCTACACGTGTACTAAAAAGGGTTTGGAAAGTACTTAAAAAGAAACCTTATACGGCGTAAGTACGCCTAGTGTCGTTTCGGTCTACTTTAACTGTGAGAACTGTAAAGCCTTTGAAACTTTAGAAACATTTATAAAAATAATGAATGAATGATTTTTTATTGCATGCGATTATAATTAATTTACAATGCATAGAAAAACATTAACATGTTTATGTTTGATCACTTCCAGACACTTCTTTGGAAATTAGAATATTTTTAAAGTAGTCAAAAGTTAGGTTTCAATTTAGATAATTTCTTCTATGGTTTTCGCGATTTTGTATAATAAAACACTTTATTTATCGAGTTCTATCGCGTTTTATTCATTATTTTAAACTTTTTCAAGGTCATCTCGAAAAAGCCAACTGTAAAGTTGGCGAAAGCTCGGTTCGTTTAAAATCATGAATAAAACGCGATAAAACTCGATAAACAAAGTGTTTTATTATTCAATTTAGATTTCAATATAACTAAACCATTTTATTGGATCAACCTAAAATACTGTTAAAAAGCCTAAAGCCTTTTTAAACGGATTGCAGCAACCCTATTCACACGTCCACGATGACAATGGCGCAACTCAAATAGTTATCTATTTAAACCTGGATTAGCACTCGATAAACCATGATTAATGGCCAGCTCGAGGGACGGGACGGTCTGCAAAATAGGTCGGTCATTTTATTTTTAAATATGTATTTTAAAGCGTGAAGCTTAGGTAAGTGAAGCTTAGGTAAGTGGTTAGACGTTTAAGATTTTGAAAAATAATAATTATTGATTTTTATTAGAAGGTTTTGTGTTTTTTACGATTTTAGTAATATACATTTTTTTAGAGACGTGTGTAAAGGAAGACACTTACGTTTTCGAAACGCGACCTTTAAATAAGAAGACACAGGAAAATAATGTTTTTTTTGCATGTGACTTACATTAATCAAGACTATAATTGAAACAGGACCAATAGCATTGACAGACCGTGCGAAATGGGCAATGCGCACTGCTTCAAGTCGGGAACTTTCGATTGTCATTATGTTGCTTTTCCTGTACAGATAGAATTACTCAACGGATATTTGCGAAAAACTTTTTTAATATTTGCTAATTTTTGATTGGTGGTTTATTTCGCCCGCTGACGAGGGTATTGTGCCTGTGAGGTGAAATGTCCGCAGAAATACGGTTTGTAATAAGTACAAAAATAAAACAGAAAAGAAAAAAAGGAAAACAATAACATCTGTAATTGTTTTGCGAACGGTACTCTCCGTGCGCGTATTCGCCGCGATGCGCGGAAGGTGTCGGCGTGTGCTCAACAGATAGTGCAGACCGCGGTCGACGGTCGCTCGACCGGAGTTATTTATTACAAGCGCCTAGACTCTACTCCACATAGCGCCGACACCAGAATCAAGCCCCATTCTTTGAAACAATGCTTATTCATATTTTGGTCGTATTTCAATGAATGGATTTAATAAGGGCAGTATCTACCTTCGTATTCCGACAAACAAGACTTGAATTGCTATTTTAATATTGTCACTTATAATACGTATGATAACTTTTCAGCCTTCTGCTAATAAAGGTTTAGCGGTGCGTTGATCCATCAGTCAGTCAAAACAAAGCGGTTTGAAAATAGAATGACCCCGTTTCTTAATTATAATTGCTGAATTCGTAGCCTAAGCTACGCCTAAGCTACAATACGCTACGAAGTTAAAGATAACTTCGTAGCGTATTGTAGCTTAGGCGTAGCGTAACAGATGCGTACGTCTAAAAAAAAGAAAGGATACATACTTGTTCTCCAATAATACAAATGTAGTTGACTGAAAAATTAATGATTTTATTTCAAAAAAGAATGAAATTAAACTACGTTTTATGGCATAAACATATCGGCTCTAATAACTTTATTATAGGGACGACTACTATGGTATGGAAAACAAGTAGGTATACATTTGCCTCTCAAACAATAGTGATACAGAATCAAGTATAATTTGATATTCAACATGTTAATCTTGGATTAAATTAACACCTTCCTAGTACCTCCGTGAGGCTTAGATATTGCACGTAACCCGAAACCCGGTCGCATATGTATAAGAGTATAGAGGATGCTTCAAAATGTAACAGTTTTCCCGCATAGTTAGTACTACAATCATCGTACAATATGCATTTTTTTATTTCTCAAGTTTTTAGGTTGAAAAATTATTCCATGTTGGCTCTCTACCAATTCTATTTTCTTGATAGGTACTTTGATTAGGATAACGCAAAGGGTTTAATTAAGTTTATTTGACGGCATCTGTGGCGCGTCGGGCTAACGCCCGGCTGCAATGCTGCGTGGAAATGTTTATGCTTAAAAATAAATATTTGTATCTGGTCTGGGTGCCCACCTATGTATAATATGTATGTATTTAAAAAAAAAGTATAATATGTATTAAATCAGTTCTCTAGTACCCATAGTACAAGGCTAGTGCTTAGTTTGGGGCTAAATTGCGCTGTGTGTAATGTTGTGCAATATTTAATTTATAATATTTTGAGGTATAAAGACGAAAATGACGAAAGGTTTTAATTACGGTTATTATTTTAAATATTTCCTCCCAAGGCCCAAGGTAACGTCGTGCGAGTAAAAAAATGATTAAAATTAAAAAGGGAATCGATAATTACCGAAAAATGAGTTAGGTAATTTGAAATCGTAAAACCCAAATAATTTGGACGAATTTGAATTTGATTACAGTAATAGAGCTAGCTGTATAAGAAATAGTTCGGTTCAAAGACAGTCCATCCCAGTTTATGTAAAGACGGTGGGAGCCACATGTCCTGCCGCACCTGCCTGCGATAATCCCCGCAACAAGAGCGAGCGCTGTGATAATTAATACATCCTGTAGTAACACATTAGAGATTTTAGATATAATAGTTGCGCTCTGGGGTTTTACTCGCGTTAGTCCTGATCCTGCGGGAATATCGGGATCAAAAGTAGTTTGTGTGTTAATCCAGATATTCAGCTGTCTGTACACCAAGTTTCATCGCAATCGGTTGAGCACCATGTTCAATTTTGCATCTAAAATTTTTCTCGTAAACGGTTAAAAAAATTGGGTTTACACAATTTCGCTAAAACTTTTGTAGTGTAAGTAATTTCTTACAATAGTCAAAAAATCAGTAGTCAAGTACTTTATTCCATTCAGATCATCATATAAATAAATAGATACATTGTCCTGATCTAAATGATCAGGTACGTTAACTTAAAGTTATGTCTTTAGTGTGGTTTCGGAACGTGCCTATTTTTTTTGTAAATATATTATATAGGTACATATGATACATAGAAAACACCCAGTCCTAAAACAAATATTTATTTTAAAGCGTAAATATATGCGGCCGGTGGGAATAGAACTCTGCAACTTCTGCAATCAGGTCTTCACCCGAAGCGCCACAGAGGCCGTCAAACCATGCTGAATGAAGCAATGCTGAGTCGATTTAGTTTTTATACGTTCCCAGAACGTCTTCTGTCTAGGTGCTACAAACTAGGATTTTATTGTTTATTTAAAGGATCGTAGGATCTTTATTGATTCTTTGATTTTTAACCACGGCTACGTGGTATGTACCACGTAGTTGTGGTTAAAAATCACTATAACATTCACAATAACATTTGTTCCAACCATTCCGTATAATACAGCCATTGACTCCAGTTATGACTAAATCTAAATTCATACTCTCGATATCCAATTTTAATTCGATTTGAAATCGATGTGAGCATTTGTTCGATGCTTACACATGACTTTTGAATCGATGTAAATGGTTCTTTAATTCAATCGACTGTGTTACGTTCATAAATAAAGGAGAGTTTTTTGTAATTGATTTAAGTGCGGTAAATTATGTATTGTGATTTGTTTCTTGCCTTAGGTACGTTTAATATGTATCTTGTCATTCTACATTTTACTTTTTTAGTGTTTCCTACAGTTTATAATTTCATCACGACAAGACGAGCACTTGTGGCGTAATTGGTGAGCGCGTTGACTCGCAATGTCAGAGATACAGGTTCAAGTCTTATCGGGTGTAAATTTTTAAAAGCTTTTCTTTAAATATATTCTTCTTTAAGATTGTTTTCTCCCCATTAAGCCTTTATAATATTCTTTCGCGCGGTGCGGATTTGGATACTGATATCGGCGCTAGATACGCGTAACCGTACAGGTCATCGAAATTTGGCTTTGGCAAAATGCATCAAAACAATGTCTAAAAAGTTTAATGCCTCTGATCAAATTGCCTAAGATTAAAAACAGCACCTAATACGCAAAATGTCTATGAATGACAATATACTTTAAATTGAGTTTTCTAAGATTAGAGTTAAATTAGGTTCAGTAGAGCGACGATTGCATCCCAGTCTTAACTTCTTTTCAATCCATAGGTTGCCTGCAAAATATCACTTTAAACCTTTGAGCAAAAATAAGCTTTGCTCCATAAGCAAGCTATAGAGCGCTGGTATGCGAGTATGAACGAAAAATGACATAGACGATGTCATCAGTCACCTTGGGTTATGCGAATTGACTGTTTCTCTCGTTTAAATTTATTCTAGTAACAATAATGGTGAAATGTTCAGTGTTGCGGTGTAAAAATGATTCGCATCTATGTATAGAGCATCTGCTTACACTTTGCACAGTAAGCAAATACCCATAGGCGCGCTCTATGCTTGCTAATGTATACTCTAAGCTTTAAACGATTAAACCGCCCATCAGTTGCGATGGTAGGTGGTTCAAATCTGCGGCCGTAGCTTCCTTCCAAGTAATCAGATAGGTATGTACTCATTTAGCACTACCCAGGGGTCACATAGTTTTAATTAAATATTTACAATCAACTCAGTACTAATCTCCCACTGAGTTTTCTCCAGGGAACATAAGGCAAATGAGACTAAAACCAGAACAACTGCCACTCAGTACCTACTTTACTCAAAAATTCTCACAGAAACCACAGGCCCACTCTAAAAACACTGAAAACTCAAAAAACAATGTCATCTAGAGAAATCATCGAACCATTTGTCTCTTACAATTAAGTTGCCACCAATTTTTATGTACCGACGGATTTTCGTAAAACTAAAAATTTTGCTAGCATTTTGTCCGAAACGCATTTACAGTAGCGCCATCACAAACCGAACAATTAACTTGGTCGAAGTTTAGAGTATTTTTTATCCCTATTACTGCAAGTCAAGTACCTATCGCATTGCATTGTTGTACCAATTTATATTTAGCAGTCATCATTTTTGTGTGCAATCTTATGTGAAAAGATATAGAGTTGAAAATACTGATCGAAATGGTGCTGCAAATGGAATACGGTTTTGTTAAAGGGCGTAAGAGGGTATCGGAAAAATGATTTCATACAAAACGGTTTATGAAGAGCACTCTAATATTGGTGTAGTGCGCTTTGTAAGATATCGATATTTCGAAATTATTATTTTTTGAGATCACTAGCTGAGCCCTGCGGTTTCACCCGCGTAAGTCCCGATCTGGCAGGATAAAAGTATGTGTTAATCCAGATCTCCAGCTGTCTGTCGATGATCCTTCGAAAGAAATTCCGAGCTCAGTATTGAGAAGTATGCAAACACCGCGGGGTTTAGTAGGTAATTGGGTATAGATAGATAGATTAACACTTTATTTGCACAACCAACAACAATTAAAATCAGTTTACATTATAATTAATAAGTAATACAAATTACACAGAAAGCTTAAAAGTAAAAAGTTGTACAAATGGGCGACCTTATCGCTAAAAGCTATTTCTTCCAGGCAACCTTTGGATGGAGAAGGTCAGTAAAGATCGTGTGTTAGGCAGCGAAATATAGAATATGAATGACAAAGTATAAATAGGGGATACAAATATTTAAATAGATATATACCTATTATACAATTTTAAACATAAAAAGCTATATGTTTTATAAATAATGGGTATACCTCTGGCCACCTAACTTCCTAGGCCAAAGGGAACCTCCATACACCAGTCCGCTTCCTTATGGTCTTAACTAGATTTTCCAAGTTTAAAAATAAGATCTGCAGCTATCTGCATATCAAGTTTCGGCGAAATCGGTTCTGTAGTTTTTGCGTGAAGGAGTATAAATACTTAAGTACTCGTTTATTAACGTAATACAATTTTCACGTTTATAATATTAGAAAGATTCTCTTTCTCATAGAATACCTAAATAAGTTTTATCCTCAACACAGCACCTCCAGAAATACGGACGTTTTATTAATAAGCAACATTTTTTACGAGAGTCTTTCCCTCGGTTGGTGTCTCTCGCTATCTCTGGCTGCCTGCCGTTTGACCGACATATTCTTAGAGCCTTATGATCTTATATTCTAGGACAAAACTCTATGGAGAAGTTTTGGTAACATTTAGGTAAAAATAAAGAATTCTTATTACACGAATGCGCGACGCAACGAATGGGTTTATGGGTTTATATACATATTATGTATGTTTGTTCCTATGTAGCGCTCTACCTAGAGGTACATAACGGATGGACCATTTTGATGATTTGTCTTAGTCCTGCGAACCACTAAATTCATGACAATTATCAAAAATTAAAATGAATACAAAAAACAACTATACCAGACCAAATAATAGCACTTTTATCTACAGATATATGGACATAGTAATATATATACAATCAATTATTTCTATTTTTACCTACCAAAGTTACTTTATTACAAATAATGAGATTACAAAATTACGAGTTAATAATCCAAGAATTACAATAATGTCACAAAAAACAACAACAGACAAACACAAAAAAAAACAAAAAACAACATAAATGATTTCTATTCTGTTCAAGAAGGTTTTCCTAAAATTGATTTTTGGTGAACATTATTTAAGGCAGGTGAATACATAATAGAACTCTCCAGTCCTGGAAGCTCGCAGTCTCCTATGTGATAGGGCCTTTATGCTATAAATCAAAGTAGTTTTTAAGTAATGCAGTTTATATTCAGCTATAAGAACCTTAATCGGCAAAGCAGTCTTTGAAGCTAGTAGAAACACTTTTGATTATGGTGCAACCAAAACTTTTATCGTCAATGAATTCTCTACAACACCTCTGTTTTAATAAACGAATATATTTTTACGATTTTCACACCATCTCACACAATCCGATGAGTTAGTGCCAAGACCCGGCCGCGACGTATGCTGTTCTATATTCAAATTGAACGGCGCAAGTAGTACGCCAGCCGCCATTTTGTCGTCGTCAACCGTCGAAGGAAAATGGCGGACGGTAAGCCGCTTAGCGCGAGAAATGTGGTGCGAGGAATTGTACTATATTGCTTGAAATATGGTTGCTTCTGTTTTGATAAAGATGTTCTTGATTAAGTATTCAATTTATTGGTGTAGGAGGTACCTATTTTGTTTAATAAAGCGCAACGTTTTTTCTCAGACAACAGACTATGTTGATACTAAACTTAAATGTTTACGTTTCAACCGAATTTAATATCTAACTGGTCATTTTGATGTGTTTCTGATCCAGTACTATAAAATAAAAGACAAAAGCAGTAACAAAGGTAGCTACTAGATGGCCATGATTGATAGAGCCGTCTTGAGGTAACTTAATGGATGGCTTTAAAATAGGAACCACCAAATGGTCCATAACTTCTTTAATCAGAAATATTACTTAGGGAAACTTAAGATTAGCATATGTTTATTCTCGCTTTTAGTAAAGAAATTGTATGAACGTTTGTTACCTACTCTTCCTAAGCATTGGGCGCAGTTTGTCTTCTAACATAAAACACTTTCTACTTTTCACTTCAGTGTCATCATACCACTTAACTTCGAAATTTCATTCGAAATACATTAGGTCCTTTATAAGGGTAATATAAAGTCACAGTATAAAGGACACAGCTCCTAGTAGATAATAAGTCATCTCACACGTTCTATTCGCAAAAGGTTCAAATTCAATATTCTACGTTATCGTCTCACTGTTGAGTCTTGCGACCGCTAAAAACCCAATACAGTATTGCTTTCACAGCGAACTGGTTACGTTGAGACTTCGATGGATATACCTTGTACAAATCGATTATGTTCTACTTTATGTGATAATATTAATTCATCTTCATCATCTCATCACTGCTGGGCATAGATCTCCTCAAATAATCTAAACGAAATGTAGCAACATTCACCAGCTAGACTAGACAAGAAACATTTTGTCGAATCGACTTAAAGGTCCTCTTTTTCTCGTTGTTTGAAAGAAAGAGACTGAACCTTTATGTGAATATTTTTGTTGACATAAAAAATCCGACGACTCTTTCTCAAATGATGTGATGGTATCAAATCGGGTACTGGGGAAACTATGGGGATTATGGCGCCTGCCGTAACAATGTTCAACAAATACGTAAAAATGCCAGACGGAGAATAGGTAGTAGGTAGGTAAATATCTACCTACCGTACTGTACTGCCGTAATTAACTGAGCAAAATACAGAAAGAAACAGAAACGTGGGAGGCTGAAGGATGGAAAGACATCACTAAAAGACTAAGTGTGTGGTAAGTAAAGTGGTTACTTCCCTTTCCCGCTCCGATATTTCTTTGGCCAACATAACAGCCTCAGAAAATCGGATCATGGCCTGCGAAGCCACCTCGTCAGTCACCATCGCAGATACTATTGTGGCGAGTAACAGATCACGCCCTACCACCTCTCGCAGCTCGTCCCGCTGCTCACGCCATGCCCCACACAGTTCGAGTGTGTGAACAGCGGTGTCCACGGTGGTCGAGCAGTGGTGGCATCTCTCATCGGGCTCTCTACGAGCTATTTGACACAGATACTTTCCGAAGCAACCATGCCCGGAAAGTATCTGCATCCGCCTGAACGTAAGCACCCCGTGCTGTCGCTCTACCCATTCGCCCAGTACTGAGCGTATAGCCTCTATGGTGGCATGACCTGCCGTAGGTTGTTCTAGCCGCTCGTTCCATATTGCCATGGAGATCTGATGAAGCTCCAACCGGCGTCCCTCCACCTCTCGTGGTGCCGGTCGGTCACCATGTACCAGCGCCTCCTCGCGCCAATGGAACATTGACGCAAGGGCTCTCGCGTATATGTCCCATGGCAAGATGCCGGCCATAACGCACGCGGCCTCGTATGAAATGGTGCGGTAACCGCGTATTACCGTCACGGCCATCAACCTCTGGGATACTGGTGTCAATCCTGCAAGAATTTTATTTATTTATTTTGTTTTATTATGAAGGTGTATCCACACTATTCTCTCGAATGCTAGGTCAGCTCGACGAAGCGCGGACACGTAACAAGTTTAACAGAATATGATTTTCTCAGCGGATGAGAGGCGACATTTTAGCGACGCTTTTTACACCTCCCTTGAGATTTGTGACGCAGACTGTACTCGCCAAGGGGAATATGGAAGGAAGGGTAAAGAGAATAAAACCAGTCACCACTTTTTATTGTTTTATGGAGAAAATGAAACGGGCAAAGTTAGTAGGAAGTATTAGTTGGTACGCAGTTTTAGGGAATAAGTGTTGAAACTGAAAAGTGTCATTTAGGAAACCGACCTTACAAGTGGATTATTTCAAATTCATTTTAAACTAGCTGTGTCTCGTGTTTTTAGCCGTTTAAATTCCGATCGAGTAAGAGTAAAGGTACAATTTTTTTATAAATCGGTACAGCACCTAGTTTTTAAGCCTGTTCATAACAAACAAATAAATCACTAAAACTCACTATCACTATCAAATCACTACTACACGTAAAAACTTCTAAATTACTAGCTACTTTTATTCTTACTCCAACAATCGTATCACAAGCAGTTTTCAATTTAATTAGAACGTTTAAAATGATAGGTCAACTTGGCCTTCCACCACCTGATCGTTTCGGCAGATAGAATAAAATGCAAGATAGGGCAAAACGACCCAGAGGCAAAAGCCCAATACGTTGGACTTTGGTACAAAACGTCTTCATTTGTTGTGGTCTCGACGTTGCATGGAGCTATCATCCTCAACTACAAGATACCGACTAAGGAGATAGCAGAAACCTATAGGTACATATCTACATGAATTAAAACCTGTGAGCCATCATAATTCGCCACAACAGCTATGGTTCGGGGTGAAATAAAACTTGGAAAACAAAACCCATTACCGCTTACAAAAAAACACCTGTCCACTCTCAAAATAAATCCTGAAACATACTTAAAGCGATGATCGTGGTGGCGACACTCCAATATCATAACACGGAGATTTTGTCCAAAGGCTTGTGCGTTGTTCACTACAAGATGAAAAGATCTATATCTCGGACTTTATGGTGGACTATGGGTTAAAGGAGATTATTTTCAAATCGATTTTTATTTCAGAGTCTGCTTTTATATCAAAGGACAATTTATGTAATCTCGACAAAAAGTATTTATTTCATACTTTATTGAATATATTCTTCTAAAAATGTTGTAGTCAAAAGTTGCGTCATAGAAAAGCAAAATATTGTATGTTTATGCGCAAAACAGTGAACCTTTTAAAGATTTTTATTACAAGACAACACTTGCTAAGTTTATTTGATAATAGAAACGAATAAGGAAAAAATAATTAATTAAGCATATTTGAACAGCGACAAACTAGGATAAAAGTGTTTTCTATACCTACTTGGAAAATGAAAAATGTCGACAAATGACCTGTCGAATGCAGAATTAAAAAAAAAAAAGCAATTGAAGAATTTTTACTATCTCTTAGTGACATACACTGATACAGATCTTCTGATCGAATCAACCCCTATCAGCACAACGTTAGTGTTAAGCTGTGTTAATTTTCCGGGTGCGGCCTGCGGACAGGGCGGCCGAGAGCGCGTCAAACACAATTTTACGGCACGGTGGGCTCTAAGCCGATTGTGAGAGACACGAGACAAGCCTGCCGTTGCTGTGGTTCGCAAGGTATAAAAATATGATGAGGGACCTTTGAATTATTTAACTTCATAACTAATATACTGCATCATCTTTTATGGCACTTTGAAGTCTTTAAATACTGGTCTAGATTGCGATGTCGATCACTTTAGATTTAAATTATTTGGCCTTTTCAGCACGGCCCTGGTTCGCGAGCAGACCCGTAGTTCTAACAATAAAAGTTGGTTCCACTGGGTTTCAAAAAGCTAAAATTTGTACGAGTTTGTACTACGCTAGTGTAAATAAAAACTATAAAAGTTTAATATTTCTATATTTTTTTGCTTTGCTCAAGACATTCTACTAAAGAACAATTACACACAACAACATAAAAGTTTACTAAATTTATTTAGTTTGGATAGTAATAAAATAAATGTACCGATGCTTTAATATAATAATCAATCCAGTGGTTTTGAAGAAAAGGTAATTATTTAAAAATACTACAAAGATAACCGCGATAAAAATCACACTGTCCTTGCATAAAAAGTAGTGTCTAAAACATTGTTCTTATGGAAATAAACGCAATTATAGCTGAACTAAACGCTCACACAGTGCTCTAACACCCATATTTCTGATTATTTGGCGTCCTTATACTTACTTATTGATTGAAAGACTGTCTTTGCAGTTGAAAACTTAAAATGCCGCATCCCATGTTTATCACAGCCCGGTCCTTTCACGGTGGTCACGTATTTGTTAAGGGGTAAGCGAACGTTTGCAGATTATAAGAGATACATAGCGTCTAGCTAGTTAGAATCGCCCGATGGTATCATTAACTGTAGGTAGTAGTTCATTGAATGTTCATAGAGAGAACTCTATCCTGTATCCTTGGATTAGGTTTCAAGCAGATTGCAGATTTGATGCAACACAACTGAAGTTTTTACTGAAATTTCGTTGTGATATCTGAACCATTGGCTAGTAATGATGAATCAGTTTTGTAATTTAAGGGTTTTGACGAAGCAGATTTTTTGTAAAATTCAATTTACATTATTTCTTCTTTTTTCTAATGATGAAAATGAAAATGAAAGGGTTGTTGTAAAGTTGTCACATAATAGTTCTATCTAATCCGGTGGTTGTCTTTGGCTGCCTTTTTTTATAGTTCAGACAGTGGGATAATCTTCTGCTTGGTGTCCATTTATAGTTTGCGAGAAATTGTTGAAAAAGGATACGTGTTGGCTTCGGTTCCAAGTACACCTTTCAAAAAGGTCCGGGGCTCCATAACCCCATGATATTGGACTTAATCAATAATCTCTTTTATCAACAATATACCTATAATTAAAATAATAGGTACCACTACAT
The DNA here is from genome assembly GCA_949358125.1 of Idaea dimidiata. NCBI lineage: Eukaryota > Metazoa > Arthropoda > Insecta > Lepidoptera > Geometridae > Idaea > Idaea dimidiata. The sequence continues at coordinate 25,077,536 of OX442332.1, read as the reverse complement.
AATCCAAACTATCTATCCACACAAGTGCAAAAAATCCCACAGCATTTATTAATATTTTTTTATCAGAATTAAAACCTTTATCTGATTATCTGTTATCGGTTTTCGTGATAGAATATAAAATAAATATAATTTCATTATTTCGTCTGTGGTATAAGCTGATGCGTTTTCTCGGTGCAATGGTTACGCATAAAAGAATCATTTTGCGATGTTTTTTACTACATCTTTTTTGGCTTTGTTGAAAACACTTGATACACACTTGTGTTTTTAATTATATTATTTAATCTAGAATCAAAATGCAATGTTTGTACGCCGTGTAGCCCCGGATTGAAATATAAAAAACTATTAACAATTTTTTTTTACTACGGACCCTTGTACTTACTCTCTTGCTCTCTTCAAGATGTGTGATAGTGTTGTGGAGGTCTGTAGACGCTGTCTCTTCATAAAAATTCACACAAGCAGCGATATTTGCTAAGGGATTTGCATTGGGTGAGCACTGAGCAAGCTAATTGGACCTCCGCATCCTAGTACTAGACACTAGAATGCAATTGGCCTGCTCATCTGTAAAAGTATACTTCGTGTCGTTCTGTAAAATAAAGTACTGCGACTGCGATCACTATTCTCACTTTTTCGTAAACCGATAGATGTCAATGTTAAAAAGGTGAAACGCTAAATCGCGCTATCGTTGCGTATTTACTTCTGAGTAATTAAATATTTGCAATTTTCAAACAATCACACAAATTTTCAAGAGCTGACCTTTTATTTCAGAGTCAGTTGTAAATAAACTGACTTGTAATTATTATTATCATTGCAGATGTGGATGTGGTGTTAGAACGGGCTGTACTTTCTTTAAACAATAAAGTCTGTCTTGCGAAAAAGTTATAGCTCTTATAGTCAAGGAAAACATCGTGAGGAAACCGACATGTCCTAGGACTTGCCAAGGTCAGCCGAGATTCGAACATACGACCCTCGGTATGAAAGTTTGGGTACCTATTTTACCACCACCGCTGTTTAAGCCAATTTTGCATCACCAATTTTGCTTTGATAAACTTGTGAATAATTCGGCATTCATGGGACTTATATATTCGTAGTAAAAAACGGGGAAATAAGAGTGTAAATGCTATCTCCTCGGCGAAAAAACACGATTATTTAAAATAAATCGATATTTTTTTTTAATGAAAAACACATGTACCTATCAGAAATGTTTTGTTAAATATCTTTGAAACTGGCTATTATTTCATAATGATTTTTCATATCATGTGGGTACTAACTTTTCTTGAATATGCTCTTTTGAATTTTTTTATAAACTGTCTAGTTAATTTGTAATTAGCAAATATTTTATTTTATGCTCTGCAATTGCGCATAGTCGCATCTTACGTCCTTCTTGTACACATCTGAAAATAGCTGGCGCTATCCTTGTCACATTCATTTCGAAAGTCGTGGTTTCAAATCCCGGTCGCGCACTAATGTCTTTTTCTTGGCTTAAAATCATGCACAAAAGCCCAATAGTAGCGCGGAAACACACAGTTAAAACTTTAATGCCTATTTATTTTTATTTCTTATCGGTTGTAAACCGATTATGGCCATTAGGAAATTAGCCAGTGTCAAGTATTATTCATATATTATGCTATTTGCATCGAAACAGTCAAGTCGTCATAGTTAAAGTCAAGTCTAGGGGATCATTTGTAAACACGGCGGCCATTTATTTACAAAGATTTTTCACGGAGCTTTGGAGACAACACTAAGTCCATGTTTTGCACTGATTTTCACTTTAATTCCACTTGTACACCTTCACGAAACTAAATTGATTAATATGCCCCTGAAATTAAACAATTTGCACGCATTTGAACTAGGTTCCCAAAAATGAAAATTTAGCACCACACATCCTCAACGAGTTCCCGCTAAAACTCACTTTAATGCCTGTCATAACTTAATTTCATTTGACGTTTAGTTACCCTGTTAGGTACTGCAGCTAGTACCTACTTAATGAATAATAATAAAAATCAATGTTACCTCTCTCATTAGGTAATTAATCCTCACCCAAAATGATTCGGCAAGTTCCCTGATCGGTTTATCTCTTAGCAACGAGTTGATCGAGTTAAGTCCCCAAGATTCGAACAATTGGTGCGGATTCGGTGCCCGCGCCGCACTCGTTTGTGACACGTGAGGTGGGTGCTGATGAACGCTGTTTACACTGTACGATACGGTTACGATTTTTAATACGATATCAAAATTATATAATTGGCCAAGTGCGAGTCGGACTCACGTACATAGGACCGTACCATTATCAGAAAAAAAGGCTTTTCTTTATTATATTTATATTTTATTAGATTTTATTTAATATATTTATTACATAAAATAGGATATACTTTTACTTACTTATTTTAGACATTTATATATTTATTAGAAATTATTTGTTGTTATTTCAGCAACAAAAATAGACATTTCAACTGTCTAACTATCACGGTTCATAAGATATACAGCTTGATGACTGACATCTAGACGCATCTAGATGCAGTCTTAGTAAAAGTGTGTACCTAGTAGGAGTTTATGTGTGTGTGTAGTACTAGTTTTATTTATTAAAATTACCTTAAATATTATGTTAATTTTCCCAATGTTTCCAATTACTTAAATATACATATACAACTAAGTATTAGGTAGGTGTACTATTAATTAAATTTGATAAGTTTCAATATTATGTTTCTCATTATTAGATGTGATCATTTTAGTATCTTTTGTCAGCCACTCTCGCCTAAGATACAGAATTTCTCTAGTTCAGACATAGGTATTACTATCTATTACTTAGAATTAAATAAAAACATTGACTTACTTAAGGCGGCGATAGATGATAATTATCGGTCCTTGTCCGATTGCATAATTGATTGAGCGAGATGGAATTGCGTGAAAAAATCTACAATTTCTCGTAAAATCAATCATTAACGAAGATTAAAATAATATTTTTATAAAATGCAATAAAGAGGTTCTAGGTATTGTATTTTCTAATATTATGATGCCTATAAGAAAATATAGCGGTTAAGGATTTAGAAGAAAAATGGATTTATTTTGTAAAACAGGGGTAACTTTGCCTGTATAATAGTGGTATTTAAAGTTATTTTTTATTGTTTTTGAAATGAAGGGGACACTTCTTGTTCATGTACAATAACATAATACATTGTTTAAAGATCTATTTGATACCGGTGATGAAGAAATAGTTTTCTTCATCACCGGTATCAAATAGATCAAGTGAAATCCCTTCCGATTGAATAGTTTTAATCGGAAGGGATTTCACTTGAGTCGCGTCCTTAAAGTACTTTGTACTCATTTTTTTGTCAATAAATTATTTACCAATACATTTTATTTTTAAACTTTTTAAAGTCACACGACTTGTAGGTATTCATAGTAATATTTTACCCGGGTCTTATTCGCATTTTGTTATTTTTTTATTCTCTTTCCTCGACGTTTTGATACTGTTACAATTATCTAAAATATTACTTTTTATTATTTACCTGGGTAAATTATTACATTTTTATTTTATCCGGGTAAAATATTACATTTTATTTTTATTGTCGGTTGTTATAAATGTTGTTCTATCAACTTGAAGTGTCCGGTCTTCGTACCAAGCTTACCTTACTGAAGGACCTACAATCCGCACCCGTTGTCCACTTCAATATAAATACGGATTTACTTAACTTGTTCTAGTCTTTCTTTCTACTTTAATTTCTTTGTTTACTTTTATATGTTTCTTAGTTTTATTTTTACTAGCTCGGTCCCGTGGTCATACTCGCGTTTGACCCGATATACCCACGGGATATCGAAATAAATATTTTGGTCATATATAATCACATGACAGGTTAGTTTGAAGGATGGCCATCCTTAGCATTCTCATACTTTGCCGTTTTCCAAGTCTACTTGAGTTTACTCTATTCATTAAACAAACATTGATATACGTTGTGCAAGATTCCTTACCAACACGGTCCAGTCTACCCGTACGCAGTCTGTAAGGCCGGCAACCCGTTGCCTCCAGCAAGGCGAAGCGCCCCTGTCTTTGCGGCGTCGCGTCACCTACGCGTCTTAGCAGGTGTTCGTCGAACGCGCATAAAGCGTTCCCCGTGGTTAATTGTAGAAATAATCACCCAAACAATTACGCACACGTAACGAGAACACTGTTTTAAAAACTTTTTTAGCACTTTTCAACTTTTTTCTCGCCTCCATCACAACGCGCGAAACCAGAAGAAGTTTTCTTTGTTGGCCAACATTACAGATACATAAAAATATGTCAAAATCCATTGTTACCAACATTTAAGAACAAACCTTCGTCCAATCAATTTGCCTCAAACTCATCATAGAGTAAATATTATCAAAATTAGTGTTGCCAATACTCAACTCGTAAATTGTACATACAAATCAAAGTGATGTTGTAAGTTTACGTATTTTACTTTCAAAACCTAGAACCTTACATTTGTCTTACATTGTTAAATATAACTGCAGTACTAGGTGTGCTCAAATTAGTCTCGCCACAATTTACTAAGTATAGTTGTGCGTCTCAATGCTTGCTAAATAGTATTTTTATTTTACTTGTTTTTAAGTTAGTATTTTTACAAGGCAAAAGACAACAATAACCATGGCGGCGGATTTTATAGCAAATCCATTGAAGCATTTTGTTAGAGACGCAGAGTAATTCCGTGTTTGGAATTGTTTTTACGTTGACTATATTTGTTATCTCTCGTAAAACTAAATTGATAATAATTGTGCCACCCAAACAATTCACATGCAATTATAGATTTCAAAACCGAAAAGGCAGGACCCCTCCATAACTTACCTATATCTACCATGCTGATACTGTAGGTAACGTCCCCATTTGACAGCCCTCTAGGCGTTCCAGGTGATTCCAGATTCCAGACCCGCTGTTCTGTAAGGTCACTCCTAAGATCACCGTCCTGGACGGGTCCGAATTCAGGACCTATACCTACGTTCTATCAACGCGTCCTAAACAAAAGCCTGGTCTCCCCTTTATTAAACCACTAAATACTTACTTATTTTTTATGCTGAAAAATAACAATTGCTTTTGTCAGTCCTTGAATTTGTTATGAAAATGTTCCCAATAACTCACCTTTGCGATATTCATTGATTGTTCAACCTTTACCACCTCATTAGACTTCAAAATCTACAGCGGAAAGGCGAGCGACCCGCCAAATTTGAATTTCCGTACCGCAATTTGTAACAGAGACAGAAAACTTAACTCCCACGTGTAAGGGAGAGATGAAAAATGTTATTTCGAACAGAAAAGTGGTACTGACGAATTCAGCTACTTACATATTTTTGTGCCATCAAAAGAAGTCGATGTTTGAAGAATAATTTCGAATTGAGAATACGCTTTGGCGCCAAGCGCCTTTTGTACAATCAATATTCAATGTTGGCAACACTGCTAGCCGTGTTTGAATTTGGAATCAATCATTTGGAATTTCAAATTTCGAAGGCGTTCGATTTGCAAATTATGTGAACTAATGGATCGTTTACATAGAAGAGCGAGCTGGCTTACGAGTCAAACAGCCGAGTAGCTGCACTGCAGTAACTCGCACCGTTTGAACCGTTATAATCTACGAATAACTTATGAAGGTACGTGAAGGTAAAAGCAGTGTTATTTTTAAAAATATAATGCTAACAATGCAATTTAAATTCACACGATTTTCATTTTATAATTCTACTATCTAATTAAATTTTTAATATTCACGATTTCAATTTTGTGATCCTAACTAACTGCGCCCCGCGATTTCACCCGCTAAGTACAGATCCCGTTGGATATTCCATGCAACCACCATGTCCACCTTGTCCTGACAATAACAAACACAATAGGTGATTTTTTTAGCAATTTGGGTCCAGCTGTTCGCACGTGATGCCGTGACCACGCCAAATACGGGTTTATTTTTAAATATAATAAGAAGATATGTCGGTAAGTAATAGGTACTTAAACTTTATAAGCTTACAGTATTTAAATTTTATAATCCTGCCAATTACTTATACTATTATTAATCTTTCATATCCTATCGTTCCTATGTAAATATATATGTGATTATGTTTGTACTGAACCGATTGCGATAAAACTTGAGAGCGGAGTGTAGAACCGGAGTTTCGAAATAATCCGGATATTCCTACGGAATTAGGACCCTACGTGGGTAAAATTGCGGGATCAAGCTACTTATTTCAATTACTTACTTAAACTAATTATTTTTGTTTACCCTGCCTTTTATCAAGAATCAAGAAAATTTATTGAATAACTGTGTACAGCAGTGTACATTAAGGTGACATCAAATATTAAAGGTATCAACAGTTTGTCCATCCCGGACATACAATATAGAGTAAAGGTACTTAAGTACTTAATTTATGTCTTTGTTGTGCAAAAATGTTGTTTTTCTTATAACGACTCAAGGTGACATCTACCCTCCGCTAGTGGAAACCTACTTTTAAGGTTTCAAAACTGATTGACAACCCTGATTGGCAATTACAAACCTCGCATGAACAATGCATCCACAACCCTTGTACCCAGAGTTTTTACCCTTTTAATGACAAAGTTTTATACCAGAGGGCGCTAAATGCTTCAATCTATGCAAACCTACTTATATTTTACAAAGCTTACAGAGTCAATTTAAATGAAAAATATTCAGATAATTAAAATACCGAAAAAAAAATCTTAAATTTTATTTACTCTACTAGTGCTGGCATCTATGTACATATAACGTTAAACTAAAAAATAAAGATTAAAAGTCCTTAAACCCTCTAACAAACTCTAGCCCTTGTCTGAAATTTAGATAAACGCCATCTATGCATTTGCTGGCAAATCAAATAATAAATAAAGCTTTCGAAGCTCGTCAACCGCGGAGCTTTCAAAAGCTATAAATGACTACAATGTGTAGTAAAACACTATACTAAAACTAGATGTCGCTACTTATCTAAATTCATAGCTCTGTATCGTCTCTGAAAAACTTTTTACGTATTTTTTATTTTCAAATACCGCGAAGTGACTTATTTGTAAACGTGTAAGTAGATTGCTTTTAAGTTTCCATTTCCTTCTATTAATTTTATAAATAGGTAGGTACTAGTACAACTTGGAAGAAACATAAAACAGAGTTTAATATGTTAATAGAAGTTATTGTAACAGTTTAGTTAAAATAACAGTATAAGATAAACAGTTAAATTAAATTAAATAGGTAAGTATTTATTAAATTTATTTTGATTAACAAGCTGCTTTACTAGTCTAATCTTGTTTATATGTTTGTGACACTATGAAAAGTATCTCCAATAAAACTAATCATTCTATTTAATTACTTAAAAGAGACAATTAAAGGTAAAACGAACCCATAATAAACATTTTACTGCACCGTAAAATCGTTTAAAAGGGTAACCGTTCAGTGTAACGCGGGACCCTTCATGGGACGCACGTGTCGCTTCTCATCAACACCAAAACACGTGCTTTAAAGAAAATAAATAAAAATATTCCCGCCTTTTCGAATTCGTTATTTAAAAATTCAACTCTTGAAAATCGAACTGGCTGGTCAGTTTCATAAAGGAAAACAAATAAATGCGTGTGAATGCGGATTTAGATGTTCCTTTTTTGAATAATTTAAATGTGTTCCCTATTTGAAAGTTAGTGATGTGTTGCAATTATGTTTTTTGTTTTATTATTATGACCACCGTTTTTGGATTTGTCAGAAATGGAGGTATGTAAATAGCCAATAATGCTTATTAATGATGTTTTATACTAGCGGCGGCGGAGCATCGCGGTTTCATCTGCGTAAATCCCGATTCCTTGGGAATATTGGCTAACAATAATATTTATTATTAGAATAATAAATATTAGCCTATAATAATATGTTATTCTAAGTTTTGAACTATATAGTTCAAAGTTCAAGTACTTCAACAACAAAAGTACTATAGTTCAAGTACTTTTTCAGTTCAATTGCAATCAGTATAGCGGCTTTTGCGTGAAGGTGCACAATAGTCATATATTATAAACATTACTAAAATATCTTTACTTTAAAAAGATGTTTAACAGTAATTTGTTTGTTTGTAGCATGTTATTTTGTCACTGTATTACATTTAACTTACATATTATGTTCTTTTAGTCTGAATCAATGTGCCTAATTGTTAATACTGCATTCATTGCGAGGAGTTAAACTATTAACAGACATAAAATATGTACTTCTATCTGGACATAGAAATATACTTGTAACCGTATTTATAGACGATTCTGTAGGTACATAATATTTCTAGTAAGTATCTACACAATCATCGTTTTCTAGCAGCTGCACCTCGTGGTTTCAACAGCGTATGTCCGGATACAGCTTAAATGTTGGGATAATGAGTGGCCTATGGGTTAATCCAGGTTTCCAGCTATCTGCATATAATTTCCATCACAATCGGTTCAGTAGTGCGTGTGAAGTAACAAACATACTTACTCACATACTAAACTTTTAACTTCATTACTAGTTTTAAAAATAAAAGCCGTTCGAAATTTGAAAAATGTCAACACATTTTATTTTAGCTCGTGTCACTAAAATAAAGGGGTGTTAAAAGTTCGACAGCCGGTTCTGTTTACGTCATGCGGTTGCATTCTATCGTGAATTTAATTTTTAAAATTCATGCGGTTTTTCGTTTATTTCATTGGAGTGGAACAATTATTGGCTAAAATTATACGGGGTGAACCATTTCGATGGGCTTTCGATAGCTGTTTTGGCGTAACTTTGATAATTCCTAAAAAAAGATAATAAAGGCGCAGGCAATAGTAAATAATTCATTTTATTTTATTACTTTTATATACTACTAAGTAATTTTTATTAGAGGAAAAAAAATGATGAAAAAGATGATGATGTTTCTTCCGGAATATTTCGGATTGTGTGAAGATGCGTTTCCGATGTGCGTCGTGTTTTTGTAGATGTATTTTTTATTTAATTAATATATCTCTAAACTCTCAGCGCAAGTTTAAGCACTTAAAATAAATATACCTACTTAGATTAGAACACTGTTATATATTTACTCGGAGACCTATTAACACCGCTGTTTAAAGTGGATATTTTTGCATTTTTATCATACTGTCCAAAATTTCAATAACCTTCACCAAGGCGCCAGCCTAGGTAAACTGTGATCAAGATTTCATAAACATATTACAAATGTTATGCAAATACGGTCCGTTTTACATTGGTTTTATACAAGAAAAAAGAAACATCGGCGTCGTTTGCTTTCAACACCAATTCGCATATAAGTATTAATTAAAATACCTCAGTACCCTCAAGCTCCACCATTAGCGTATTAAACAGAATCTCCTGGATTATTTCTGGAACAGATGACCGGTTCACTATTACTGTGCAAAGATATTTAAAATTTAGCAAAAAGCTGGAACAAAACTATGAAGCACTTAAAGTCTTTAGATTTGCTCGCATTCGCTGGTATAGGCCATCCTGTTTCCATTACAGATACAAGAATATCGATACAAAAATTTTGAAGTAAAACTCATTGATCATTGAGAGGGTTAAACGATCAATGAGTTGATCATTCTAACATGATCAAAAAAAAAATACACGATCAAGACCCGGTAAAATGTAACTATGTTATTGATCTTCTTCTCTTCTCTAGCGATGTTAAGTTGAAATGAAACTCATTTTCTGGTATGAATCGCGTTGCTTTTATTATTTTTAGCATTGTTGCATTGTCGTTGCTTCGTTTAGGATAGCCTTTACAGACTTCTTCTTCAGGGCAGTCGGAGATTTAATTTTATCATTCTTATTTCCTCAAAAAAATTACTGGAAAATAGTGATGGTACAGTCTCATCTAATATTTGTATCACAAGATTTTGATACAAATGTGACTTTGTTACTCTTTCACGTAAAAACTCCTAAACCGATTGCGATGATACTTATGATATAGGTAGCTGGATGCCGAGAATAACACTTAGGCTACTTTTTATCCCGATATTCGCGCGAGAACGGGACTTACGCGGGTGAAATCGCGAGGCGCAACTAGTAAAGCAACGCAATTATACCCGACACAAATTTTATTTAAAATCAAGATTGCGATAACCGAAGAGAAATCTACCAAGAAATTTGAGTGGAGATTGTGGATTAATGTTAACTCTACCAATTAGAGCAAATATAATTGAATATCTTTGATTACATGTGGCGAGTGTCATAAAGATAACTTGCAAAGGCGAGCGTTAATAGCGCACTGTGGCTGGTAATGAATATTTCTTACCACTATTGTAATGGGCGGTTTGCGCAGAATACATTATAGTAGGTTAGCAAAGGACTGAGGGTACCAAGTGTAAATTTTAAAGTTTGTTGTTTTTCAATAATACTTCAGTAATTGTTGATAATTCTACTTATTACCGTTAAAGCATCCTAACTGTTAGTAATTTAAACCACAGTAACCAAAAATTACACAACTGCTTTTGACAAAATTTAAAGTTTAAAATATACACCTGGGAACCAAAATCCTTTGCTGACCGTATAAGAATTGCTAAGAGGCTAACTATTAGGTAAGCTGTGGTACAAGTGCTTAAGCTCTTTAATATACCTACTTAATACTCAAAAAAATAACGTTAGCAACATGTAATTAAGTACCTAAGTAATTAATTAAGTATATTGGGGGTAGTTTATGAAACCACTTGACCGATTTTGATAAAATTGACTATTGGCACATTGCATGTTGCACATACCTATTGCTAAGTAGGTAATATCCGAGTGCTTAGTTTGGGGCTAGATAGCGCTGTGTGTGATGTCCTGCTATATTTATTTATTTATTTTTATTTTATTTATAAGTAAACCAGTTATACTTTCACAATATCGTGACTTGGGCGGATGCAACATTATCTAAACTAAAAAGGAAACGTATTATTCATACTTAAACTAAATTTATTTTTTTGTAATTGTTTTATTCATAAAGCCCTTCAGGATATAGTCCTTAAGGACTAATCAATAGATAAAGATAAAATCATTTATTTGCCAGAATACAATACATAAAGATGTTAATATAATAATAGAACATTGTATTCAGTCTGCAAGCAGACGTGCAAATATTAAGTCAACTACGTTATAAAAAATAATTATATGATCAAAATGTCACATATATCTAGATTTAGCACAGTAATTCTTATATTCTTTTTCATTATAAAAACAATGATGGAGAAGCCAGTCAAATAAATTTTCTTAAAATTATTGCCTTCTAATGATTTAAGGTCGCGCAATCATTTCTTTCTGTTAGTTTTTCTTTCCCCCGTCTTGTAGCATACTCGTATGTTTATGTAAATATTTCCTATTCTGCTAATGTCATTTGACAGCATCTCAAACGCCACCAAAACAAAAATCCAATTTGGGAATACCGTTATAAAGCAGTGGAAGTTTTATAACCCCATAAGTGGTACATTATTGCCAAGTAGTGGCTATTAGATAATGGATATCGAAATACACAGATGGATTATAGTCCATTTAAAACCCATTCTATCTTCGTCGCGTGAGTGGAGATATTATTAGTCGAGGCAGAAATGTAAAGAGGTTAATAAACGATAAGAAAAACTTCGAAAATTCCGGTGTTTTATCGAAGAGGTGTAAAAGTTTAATGTTATCTATTTTTTAGAGTGTCAATAAAGTTTGGCTGATTGGAATTCTATTAAGGACGGTAGCATACTTCTAACACGAAACTCATATTAACAGCGAAACTGAGAATCAAGTCCTGAATGCTGCATTTATCCTACCTCCTACTAATATTATAAATGTAAAAGTGTTTGTTACTCAATCACGCAAAAACTACTGAACCGATTGCGATGAAACTTGGAATATAAGTAGTGAGATACCGGGAATAGCACATAGGCTACATTTTATTCCGATATTCCTGAGGGAACGGCACTTACTATAATTTAATTATCTCTATTACTTAAAAACGATGATTCTGAATACTTTAAAGGCAAGAGTTGCTGGTGTCTTCTCTCTGTTACCAGATTAATAAATTTTGTAACAATTGTTTCGGTTTCTAACTTTATGTCATCATAAAAGACAAATTATACATACTTTTATGCATCTTTTAATCTTCGATTATTTATGTAGATACTCGCTAAGTATAATTAAGACTTGTTCTATAGTTGACCGAATCATAACGTGAGCCAGTTGTTTAAATCAGTAGCAGTTTAAAAACTATTAACATAACGTACAAAACAGCTATAGAATTCGTTTTATTTTCGATTGTCTTAAAGTGGCTAAGTCTTACTGTCTTTCTTCCCCTGTAGCTTGGCAACGTAGGTATGCTACCGGAGTTTTAATGGTGGAAAAGCCTTTAAGATTAGGAATCTAGAGCCTTATCTAAGTGTACAAGGAAAAGTTTCTACACCTACCTACTCACACACTTATATGAATTTTATTTAAACCTTTCATAAGTAAAGACTTTAAAATATTAGAAGGATCCCTATATCTTTATAAAATTTTAATGACATTATTATATTCCCCTGTACATTTGACAATCGATGTTATTTATTTATTTATTAACACAGTTACTTTTTACATTAACAGTATCACACCAAAACATGTAAAAAGTCATTGTATTGAACTTACATATCTAACATAAACATTTTTGTTAAATTTGTTCCAGATCCAGACAAAACCACCAAAGAAACCAGACCCGAATACATTCATCCAGACGGTCTACTCAACTTCGATCCTTACCTCTCAGACATAAAGCCACAAATTGAAGAAGATGATTACATACCTCTACCCGAAAACGACGAGACCATCGATGGTCTACCAATATTTCTTCTAGAACCAAAAGATTCTTACGTCCTAAGAACTAAGCCTGCTACGCTACTGTGTAGAGCTGCTAATGCTCTCCAAGTGTTCTTTAAGTGTAATGATGTAAGGACTGATAAGACAGTTCAATTCGAGCATGTAGACCCTCAGAATGGAGTCAGGGTAGTGGAAGCCGAGCTGAATGTGACTAGAAATGAACTTGATGAGTATTTTGGAGGGAAGTACAGCTGTGAATGCTTTGCTTGGAATAGTAAAGGGAAGATCAGAAGTCAAGCTATATATATTGAATTTGCCTGTAAGTATTCTTAACCTGCCCTTATTCGTCCACTGCTGAACATAGGCCTCCCCCATACGACGTCACAAATAGCGATCGCGAGCTACCTCCATTTAACGAGTAAGTGGTTTTCCAACACTCCGTTTCGCATTGTATCGTGGTCGCTACTCGAGGACTTTAAACCCTCAACGGTCATCTGTCTTTTGAGCTATATGGCCTGCCTATTTTCACTAATATTTGTATATGCTTTATCGTATTTGCTATCATACATGTTTCTAAAATAATATAAATACGGTGCAACAGCTAAGGTACGCCGATTCATTTTTAATATCAACGTTTTCCCACAAAGTTAGCACCTGCTTCCTCCCGAAGCGTAGATACGAACAGTTTTAATAAATTCAAGGGGTGTGAGCCGGTTTTTTTGCATTCATAATCTCGTTTGGACATAATACTTTTAAAGTGCAAAGGTTTGTTGAATAAGTAACAGTAGTGTTAAATTACTATTCATATTTTAATTACATTTAGAGCAGCGTTTGACCAAGTGTACCACCAGATGGTAAGTGACCTATACGTACGAGAGGGCAATATAATTATTCTGGTTCTCATCATTCTTAAATGCTACACTATTTTATTGGAATCTTCTTTATGAATGAATGAATAAGTTCTTTATTGTACCAAATTTAAATTAAACAAATAATACATATACAAAAACTTAAAACTAGTGGCGGGCGATCTTATCGTCTAAAGATGAATTCTTCCAGGAAAACAATGAATGGACAAGACTTAAGGAAAGGGATGGGTAAGGCTTTAGGGAGGAAGGATTGTGGGTAGAACTTTATCTTAGTTTTGATCGTTTGCATTAAACCTATTCAATCTATGTTTAACTTAAGTATTTCCTTAAAACGTTACCGAGACGAATCACCTAACCAAAACGAATCTTGTCAGAATGCAAGCCATTAGGCGCTCGGCGCTAGGCGCGAAGCAAGGCGCTTGGCTCTCTATGCGAACGCAGCCTAAAGGCACTAAAGGTGTCTTCCGTCCCACTCACCAAGATTATACGCTCGAAAGGGGCGGGCGTAACATCTACATCTACACTTTATTTATTTTCTAACCAAATTATTTTTTAAATTTAGTTAATCTACTAAATCTTACTTTTCCGGTATTATTAATGAAGACGTAATTTCACCGTCTTAAGATCTAAAGGTTTCTTAACTTCCACAATTATCAGATATTAAGTATAAACTTTCTCTAAACGTCTTTATCAACGAACTTTGTAATTAAAACTTTGAACGTTTCAACTTTGGGCGCCATTTCTAATATTCTAATAGATATAAATAAAAATTAATTATGAATTAGTTAAGCTGTAATTAGAAACGGTTTAATTATATGTGTTCTGTATTAGTACTATATTATGATACAAGATTGTAATGATAGTGATTACCGTTCAGGCGGTATTTCGAGGGTTCTTAAAAAAACCTAAGGATTGTAATCATGAATGAATACTTACCTGTATCATACGACATTTTTTAACACATCAGTGAAGGAAGATAACTGACAATTCGGTTTAATTTGATGTATAAAACGTTCATTTATAGCAACAATAAGTTAGATGTGCAGAAAGGTTTTACTACGTTATCGCACTAGTGCGTAATAGTACCTACCGAATCTAAATGTCACAGTAATTGTCTAATGTCTTTTGGAATAATGGTTATCCAAATGTCACAGTTTGGTTACAGACATTATTGTTATACCTAAGTGCAGTGTAAATAAATTTTCACGTTTATATACGCTCACTATTCTTGTTTGTTTGTTTGTTTGTTTGTTGGTCCGGGCGGAATCTTGCGACTTCAATTTGAGGCACTTCGATTTATTGTACCAAAAATGCTAATTCAATTTTTGCAAAAAATAAAATGGGCAGCCTTGATAGAGAATAAGTGTTAACCCTGAACAAGTGTATTAAATAAAACGTTGATTATAAGAATAAAATATGTTTCTAAAATTACGTTACAATATTAGTTTTGTGTACATTAAGTTAGAAATTAAAACAAAGTCGTTGATTGGAACGAACAGTTGGTTATTTATAGTTGGCTTTTAGTTTTAATGTGTGTATTTTTATTGCCGAGGTTTGTTTAATATCACATTTCGTTTCGAAGGGAGTAAGTATGAGATAAAGTCATTAAAATTTGAAGTTATGAATACGGATGTGTTCTCTTTGAGATTTGATTGACTTCATTCGCTTAAGCACTTAGCTCTATCTTATTTCTATTTGTGTTTATGTATAGTTTTAACTTAAAGAAGTTCAACAGAGTTTCAGCGTTTGCTTCATATTTTTTTGTAATCGTTGGTAAAAATTTATGCGTATAATGTATCGTATAGGTATAAGTTTAATAATAATTTAATTATAGGTACTTACCTACCTATAATTTTTCAAGAATGAATAGTGGAAATTTGGGGATCTGTCCCAAAGTTGCAGGTTCAAGTCCTGTTAGGTGCGAATTTTTAGAAAGCATTTCTTTGAAAACTAGTCATTTAAGTGTAGGAAACACTTTAAAATATATGAAAAAATGTATCTATCTATAGATAAATAGAACAGGATTTTCTTGGGCAAGCATGTTACACCTCTTACCTGCAGTTGACCTCATCGTCGCGCGCTCATCAGGTGATATGAAGTCAAATGCTAGCCTATCTCATGTAAAAATAAAAAATAAATACTAAATAAAAATCATTTACTTCAGGTTATTTACCCATAGTACAGTAGGTTAGTTAGGTATTTATGAAAAAACTTTATCCTAGTGTTAGTTACATACATTTCATGAGAATCACCTACAAAATAATATACCTTCTGTGGTTATGCGTTATCTAAACAAATAACCAAAAAACATTATTGTTTACCAACCCGTGTTTTTGTGTATATACTGCACGTATCGTACCCATCCGTTCTCTAAATATCAGTATAAGCCAATTTGAATTCGATTTTATATAAAACTAGCTGCGCCCTTCGGTTTCCCTCGCGTAAGTCCCGTTCCTGCTATCGGGATAAAAAGTAGCCTATGTGTTATTCCAGGTATCCAGCTACATATATACCAAGTTTCATTGCAATCGGTTCAGCGGTTTTTACGTGGTTAAGTAACAAAGTCAAGTACATTCAGACATACATACACGCAAACTTTCGCGTTTATAATGTTAGTTAGATTAGTAAAATATAATAGGTGCTTCGTGAGGTTGTTTCATGATAATCGGTTTATCCTTTTGAAAATTATGAGCATAATGTTTTCTTTAGGTTAGATATTTCGGAAGTTTTACAAGGTGTGTGATTAATTTCCCGAACAATTTGACTTTGAAACTGGTTAAACTCGGCCATCTGAGCTGAGTTTTAAATGCTTCACTGTCAAGCGACCATTAATTTCCTAGTCTCCTTTTAAGAGACCTGTATAAATTCTTTGATGTTTTCTTTGTGAATCGTTGATTTTTAATATATACGATATTAATTATTTTATAACAGTTTTATCTAAAGCCAGTTATGTGTACTGAAATCACGCTTTCGAGCAGAATTCAGATAAAAATATCAATGTACCCTCATTGTGTTTATACAAAATGGCACCCCTATCACCAAAAATAAAGCAAAACCTGGACACAATTACCGCTCACCCATCTGCATCCATTGTCTACAAATATCACCCCACGCTTAGGGTAAACACGGGCTACAGACTGAAAATCGGCGGATACAGTTAAAAACGTAAGCCCAGACGAACGTTAATTTTTTAGTTTTATATCGAATTATGTAACTCAAATTACGCGAATCACACTCGCACGCGGGCGATGCGTGTCTTATGTAATTCTGGCAAATTTTCTTTAGTGTACCAGTATGTTGCTTCTTCTCTATATTTTGTAAACAAAGCGACTTATTTAACCTTATGACCATTGGCCTGCCATCGGCCGACTAAAAGTATTTAGTCTGCTAGAGCCTTTACTGATACAATCAACTGACATTCAGATTCGGTTTTGGAATGTTGCCGTCTTGGAAATTAAAAACAAAAACAAAACAATTTTAATGAGAACCATCGTATTCGTTTTTCAAATTCTTATTCTGTTCTGAAGTTGGAATTTAAAATTAGAATGGTCGTGTTATTTAAAAATATTGAACGCAAATGGCTCTGCTCTACTGTTTATGGTTTCTTTAAGAATTCATAAATATCAATTGCAGAAATAATTTCTTGGCGGGAGGTTTCGACTGTGGCTTGTTTCCATTGCAGTCACCGATAGTGCATAGTCGAGTTAATTTATGTTCTAATTCGTAGGTCGGTGCAGGGCTACATAAACATGTCGAAAATTTTACCTTAACTTTAAAAAATACCAGAATCCACGACGATCACCCAAATGTGGATTAAATAGGTGAAACCTTATTTAATAAGTAAATCGGTATCATATCTATTTTTATCGTAGGTAATTGATTCAGCAGTTTTTGCATAAAAACAGTATACACAAACATAAAACAAAAGTAGGATAGGATCTACATTCTAATAGACACCACAGCAAGGAAAACAAACTTATCTCAAACCTTATGTAACAATTCTAAGACTTCTCACAACGTCTTATTGACACCGTTAGTTAAGGGGAAGTCTATCATAATTTTTAACTGCTATTTTTTATTTTCATCCCTATTTTTCGTTGGGGTGGGGTTGAAACGGAACCATTACGTAGAGGAAACATTATTTCCGCTCGTTAACTTGAGTACTTTGCACTTTGATAAATGCTTACTAGTCTTTTTGTTGGGGTGTGAATAATTCCTAAGTGGTTGGTTGGAGTCAGATGACGAAATTGAGTATCTTTAGCCTTAAGTGTCATAGATTACGATGCATTGATGGTAAGCAAAGGGTTGTGGCTCAGTTCACATGACAGTTGGCGCCTCGGTGCTTCCTATACAGCTGTACAGCATTCATAAAAAATTGTTTTCCGGAACTGGTTCCATATTATATTGTAGGAAAGGTCAAATAAGTTGTAGGAAATTTGATACATGACTTGTTAAAACAGTTTTCAGGCAAGTTTGCATTACTGAGTTAAGATGAATAGCCTAAGTTTTATTATGATTTGTTATTTTATAGAAATAAAACAAGTAGTTAGATGCACTTTCTTTAATTTTTCTTGGCTACCAGAACGTGTAGGTCAATTATGTTGAGTAAGAGCGGTCGAATAATGGCAAAAATAGAGGTGGTCGTTTCTTAATTTATTTTATATCTTTATTTGCACAACATATACATAGGAAACAACACACACATATACAAGAGTAAATACTAAAAAGCTTAAAAATTAAGTTACGGCCTTACTACCCAAACTAAATATGCTCGGCCGGAAACATGCTCGGCTAAATATTCTTGTAACAAATAGATACCTATCAACTGTTGTTCTTCATGCAACATTTAAAACTTCTATCTAGCGATGTTCCTATGTTAATAGAATTATTCATTTAGCAAAAGAACGTTAATTATCATTGTTCTCACTGTTTGATGTCATTGTGTTTACATTGATGTACGATATCTTGTCTTAGCTTTATGTGAACTTTATGTTTTCTCGTGTAGCTCTCTCAGTATTGTTATATTGTAGCACTGTATATTTATAGGTATATTCAATACATTGTGGTGATTTATTAAATAACTAGCAGGCTGCCGGCGGTTTCACCTGCTGAACTATGAATGAATAAATGAATTCTTTGATGTACACACCATAAAAAGTACAATGGATACAGACACGATCGAAAGCGATCTATTATTTACATCCATAAGATAAAAATTAGGTAAACTGTGGCCTTTAATACAGTCATTTACGTTATTAACAACTGTAACCTTTATACCCCTAGACATAAAGAAGCAATTCGGACAACAGCCGCAGTCAGCGACAGTCGAATCTGGTCAAGGTGTGACCTTCCGATGTAGACCACCACCGGCGGCTCCACCACCAACAGTGAGGTGGGCAAGAAATGGAGTACCGCTGGAGGCGACAGATGAGATTCTTGTATTGCCGACTGTAGGGTTACAGGTATGTATATTAGGATATATTAGTAATTCCACTATGATCTGCTAGCGAAGCTTCAGACGTTCTCCAAACTTCAATCACATCGTACTACTGACTACGTACAATCACCTCATTTATTCTACACCGGTGAATTGAAGAGGATAATAATATCCATAAATCCACTAGTGGATTGAACAGGGAAAAAACGATTCATAGATCTACTGGTGGAGCCTTGTTGTTGGATCCTATAGTCAATAGTCAAAATAGTTTATTTCCTTTAGATTCTTGTACAACATAATACACATGATAATTTGGCTACGTCTTAGGTGTATTGATTTTAGTAGTGTGGAATAGTGGAATAAAGCTCTTAGAAATGTTATAAAACTTACAGCCGTATTCATCAATGACCTTAAGCGTTGCTTAATGCTTTGTCTTGCTCCTGTGAGTGATAGATATTAAGTTGACAAAAACTAGTCGTTTGGCCTGCTGCGGTTGTCTTTTGCTTTAGCATTGCGTGGTATTGCCTAAACAAGTGCAAATTAGACGAACGCTTGTTCTGTTTTTCATTCGGGAATATTAAATACTAAATTGATTGCGATTACGCTTGAAATGTAAACGTCAGAATGAAATCATGGGCCCAGACTAGCGTTTCCTAATAAGAATTTTTGTTTTAGGACATAGCAAACTACACTTGCATAGCTGAAAATGTAGCAGGTCGAAGAGAATCAGACGTGGCCGTTCTAGGCGTATATGGTAAATAAACAAATCAATATCAAATAAACAAATACTGCATAATATAAAGCTCTTAAATCCTGACTGACTGACTTAGAAACGCAAAGCCAAAACCGCTGATCGTAGAGTCATGAGCATTGGAGGAGATTTTGTGGAGTGCAATCAAGTAAGAAATACTTTTTGGAAATTTTCACGGGATCAGAACGAATGCGGGTAAAACTGTAGGCCAAAGTTAGTTAGATTTATCGTATAAGGAATTTTCAAAAAATATTTTTCTTGCTCTATAGCCAATACTATCCAAACAGAATTGCTTGGTACTGCTATTGTGATCAATTCTATAGATAAAATTTCTTGGAAGAGTCTATTGTTTGAACTATTGTTTTACGCCTAGACATTGTAGACAATCTAACAATCGCTTTTCAATGAAAGCGTTGTCATCAATATAAATACCTACATCTACGATTTTCTAGGAATTATGTTGTTGATTATAGCAACAGTTAGCTAAAATGATTTTTAAATACCGTCATAATATATAATCAATATTGCTTTAGCATCGTATGACCGGATTATAAAATGGGGGTCATGAATAATGATAAAACGGCCCAAGCAAATTATTCACAACTGCTTGAAAGATATTATAGTCTCTTCAGTTTGGTAACTCTGTAAATTAATTCATCGCTAGTAAAGTTCAAAGCCAAAAAGTATAATTGCTACAGGATTAAGATGTTACTTCGACATTGACATTTGACTGATGGTGAAACGAGCTTTAGGACCTTAGTTTAAGACTAATCTAAATAAAAAAAAAGTCGAATAAAATTAACACCCCTGAATGATAACGTTAGAATATTCCAAAAAGAAATCGAACTTTCCAATGTGTTTTTAAAGGTAGTGTCAGATTTGATTCGAAAGATATCTTCAACTATAGATTGAAAAATGTCTCTAACCTCTCATGTGCTCCTAGTAAACGGCGGCTGGTCAGAATGGTCAGCCTGGGCGTCTTGCCGCTGTAACGGGGAAGTCGGCGGACGACGCCGGACGCGGACTTGCTCGCAGCCGCCGCCCGCGAACGGTGGCGCGCCTTGTCGGGGGGTCAGTGCGCAGAACGATGACGAGTGCATGAGGTGTCAAAGTGGTAAGAACACCTTGAATTTGCTGGCTGTTTTAATTGTATATTCTAGACGTTTTTGCGATTAAGAAAATACAGTTCCACAGTAATAGTCGTTAACAAATCGCCATTGCAATTGAATTTAGAGACTGTAATTGTTAAATTATATAACGGTAATTGCAACAATGTCTTATAAACAAGAATCAAAATAATCGAGTTATTAGTTTCAATAGAGAATTTAGTAATGTGTATCTAAATCTTAGTAATGTTCTCCAGCTGGCACCTGGTCTCCATGGAGTAGCTGGTCATCCTGCAGCGGAGACTGCATCCGAGTTCGGAAGAGACAATGTATCGGTGCATGTTCAGGGTCGACGTTGCAGCATGCCAACTGTGTGGACGGACTATGTACTGCTGGGTTAAGTAAGCTATGGTTTTTGTTTCATTTATGGATAGTCGTTTTGAATGTAATTCTCGTAGTCGTAGAACAAAAGTTGTTCGCCTAGACGTCTAGAACAACCCCCTTTCGTATTAAAAAGGACTTACCCGTTACACCCTGCATCTTTGAAGTCGGAACGATTGCTCTTTTTCCGTACCTTTTCAATTTGGATTCTATTATTTTTATTGAATTTTGAAATTTTGTTATAATAATATTTATGTGCTGTAATTGTTAAATTTAGAAATCCTGAATGGTTTTATTAGCGGCTTTAAGAAATCGAGTCAATTAAAAAAAAAGTAATAAAATTAGAAAAACGATAAATTTTCTTCAGGTTCGACCTAAAGCAATTCGTCTCCTTAATCGCAAATACTCGTTTAACAAACCCCTTATTTCCTTTCTCACGGATTGTTCCATGAAGGTTAATAACTAAATTGGACTAATTAACCAATTTGTTCTCCAACTTTTCTAATAGGATAACGACATAGTTTTGCATTCTTTGTTTTACTAAGAACTTGTTTTAATTGGGGCCTTAAACGACTGTAGACTTTATTGGTCTGTCAATAATTAATTGGGTCTTATTTTTCTTGTCGTTTCCTTTTTGGAGACTACTAATGCCCACTAAAGTTTCATCTTAATTACTAAGATATTCATTGTCAACACGTTCAAAAGAAATGTCATCGTTATTGGTGCAGCAAAACATTCACATGAGAAACGTGTTAAGTGTCATGGCAAAAGGTCAGTTTGCAATACGCAGGCTGGCATATAATATGACAGATTTTATGGATGCATATCCATAAAATCTTAAATGGTTTACTACAAATTATCTACTCTTGTAAGTATGAATGTAGGGCACTATAGGTGTTTGAAGGCGTCAGGTCTCGTTCTATGACAATCTCTGCTTTTGTCCCCTAGGACTGTACAACAACAACATTACCCTTTACGTCGGAGTCGGTATAACGGTGGCTATGCTCGCAGCCGGGGTCGCCATACTGTACGTTTGGTGCAAATACAAGAATAGACCCGGTTATTTACCTGGAAGATCGGGTAAGAAGTCATTGTCTTTTCTTCATAGGTTGTCATAGGCCCAAATCTCCTATATATGTATAGACCTCACAATTAACCCACTTTGATTAGATCTGACAAAGCCTGAATCTTCTAATACATATAAAATTCAAAGTTTTCACTTATTGATTGAGTGACTGAATATAATCAACAATATACTCAAATCCCTGGTTCGAGAAACATACAATTTTAAGTGTGCGGTATTTGTGTTGTGAGTTGTGTAACAGTAGGTCCACTAGAAAGGCCTTCGAAATTTTTCACAGTATATCGGGAATTACGCGGGTGAAACCGCGCAATACTGCTACATATTATTCATACATAAATATTAATAGCTTTTTTTAACTTTTATCTTAGGTATACCGAAATCGAATAGAAGCGATAAAGTAAACACCGGTCCAGATTTGACAAGAACATGCAACGAATACTGGATGCAGCCTGACAACCACTATGACATGCCTCATGTCAGAGACAGGTAATTTAACCACGGACCATATATATCTAACAAGACAGATAAGTAAGTCATAATATATAATTGACCGAGTGAACCAAGCTTCCGTACATTAAGTACGGAAAAAAAATTGCTTTTGTCTGTCAGAGTCAGTATGTATTGTTGTTGATTTTCCTCCACTGGTAGTTTTTCTCAACCGGGCTACGTGATAGTTATAATGCAAGCTCTATAAATGTATAGATTTTACAGTGGAGGATTTTTAATTGGTGGGGTATTTTTTGCAAACGATATACCCGCCAATAGATTTTATTATTATAATATATATAATAATAGAATTATATATCATATTTATTTAGAGCTCTTCTCATTTCAATCTTTTACATAGAACTAAATGTTAAAATATCAAATGTGTTTTCAATAATGTTTATTTTCTTCCATTAGTTACTCTTCACCATTTGGCAACAGAAGTAGGCAGCAGTCTTCAGCAGGTAGCAATCATTACGAGATGAAGCCTTACAGTCCGTCGGGAGAATCTGCTTCTAGCTGTTATACTAACTGTAAGTTAAACTTTAGTATTACCATCAATATTGACTACTTCTCTTTCTTTACAAACATTATTTACAATCAGGATATTTGCCTTTTTAATATTTGGTTCTCTTTCTTATCCTTCTTCATTTGTAACTTTTTCATAATTTACTTTTTTTTTTTTTTTTTTCCAGTATTTTTTTTAAAGTTCAACCGTTTGACCGCTAATATACCTGATGATTGGTGTTAATGCAGTCTCAGATGAAGTACACATTTTTACCAAGCAGATTTTTTTTTAATCAAATCAAATCTAATCTTTCCATTTACTTTTTATCATTACGGTCAAGTGAATCTGTCTTTCTCATATTAATTTATACCTGTTTGTCCTCTATAGCTCGAACAATGACGTCGCGATCGAGTGAATGTTCATCATCACAGCTAGCGGAGTTGGTGACATCATCACCAACATCACCATCTAAAGTAGATGTAGCTGTCACGTTGCCTTCAGGTCATATAGATACTAGCTATAGGGATAGAATATGTTTGACTATTGTTAAGTAAACTGAATCCTAGATTTTTCTACTGTTTTCGTGATGTTATATTGAAGTTAAACTCATATTTTCGGTTTATATTATTTTTTAATTTAATCATTGGCCGACCTTTCGAGATCTTTACAGATCTCTTCCTGGGTAGACATAAAGGAAAGATTTCATTGATAAAATGCTAAAAACAATAAAAACGAAGTGAATAAAACCCGAATAAAATTGTTTAATTTTGAACTAATTCATTTAGGATGTCTAGTCCTCGTAGTACATTTGATTAGTTTGGGGCTAGATTATGTTTATTTATTTTTATTTATAATTGATTATTATTATCTAGTTTATGCATTTTCTTTAGTAGGTTATTTGTTCAATAATATTTTAGTGTATCTTTATTATTGCCTTAATATCAAAGATAAATGAATTGGTAATTATGATTTACGAAAAGATTTTGTGTTAGTTTTGACCGTTTCAATTTTTAAATATTAGTTTTGAAATGGAAATATTGAAAAAAAATTTTTTGTCCTTTAGTTACGGAATCCTAAAATCGAGCTTATAAAGGCTACAGTGGCTTTTTTCTGCAAGAATGTGTAGAATATTTTTTTGGTAGGAATTATAGTTTTATATAAGTTTAGTAGCACATCAAAGTTTAATTAGCTTTCTATTATCATCCAAAAAGAAGATCTATGTAGTTTTATTTAATTCCATTGCTATGTTTTTAAGACTGATATTGGTACTAAATCTGCCAATTTGTTAGCATTTATGCATATTACTCTTTTTAATGTATTCTACTTATATATTAATTATTTATTTAAGACATTTTTACTTTTGTACTTCTTGTAAAATAATAATACTCATACCCAAGGCTTATTAAAAGTAGATGCCAATTGTAAATTTTGTATCGTTAACTGTGATATTGAATTATATTGATAGATAAATAATATAGTTTTTATTTTCCTCTGCATTTTATAGAGCAGTCTTGACTGGCTCTTTCCTTTAGAAGATCATGGGTTCATTGGGAGATTTTCGGATGTTTCATTCATCAAAAACACCTTAAAAATCAATCGCTGAACCTTATTGGTTAAAGTTACGGGGTATTATCCCTTCATCATCAGCCTGTTGCAGTCCACTGCTGGACATAGGCCTCTCCAATTGCACGCCACCTAGATCTATTTTCGGCTTCTCGCATCCAGTTTGTGCCAGCCGTTTTGCGCAAATCGTCGCTCCAACGTGCCTGAGGAAGTCCTACACTACGTTTGCCGAGACGCGGTCTCCACTCTAGAACTCGTTTACCCCAACGGTTGTCGGTTCTACGGCTAATATGGCCAGCCCACTGCCACTTCAGCTTGCTAATCCGGTGAGCTATGTCGAAGACTTTGGTTTTCTGACGGACCACCTCATTTCTGATGCGATCCCTCAAAGAAACGCCGAGCAGAGCACGTTCCATAGCCCGCTAAGCGACTTTAAATTTGTGGACCCACCGTGCCGTTAGTGTCCACGTTTCGGCTCCGTATGTCATGACGGGTAGGACGCACTGATTAAAGACCTTCGTCTTTAGGCACTGTGGGATTGACGATGTAAAAACTCGACGCAGCTTCCCAAATGCTGCCCATCCCAACTGTTCTTCTTTCTGTTTCAAATTCTTCTGTTCACCTCGCCCTCCCCTTATCCCGACCAAATAATTTAAAGCCACATAGATTTTATGACTTAGGTATTTATTTCCATCAAGAACAGTTATGGTTTGTTTTCCTTCTAACTCTTCTAACGCTGAGTTTCTTCAATCGATAGTAAAATATTCGGATATTTTACTTGAAGTTCTCTGAAACTCGTGGTAAGTCAAGAATAAGTATTTTGGAACTCTTAAGTTGCCATTGAAATAATTAAATAAATTCGATAAATCGATTGGTTGACTGAATGTCTGAACTATTTATATCAAATAAACCACTGGACCTAGAGACACTAAAAGTCCCGCAGGATCAAGACGTAGGCGGGTGAGACCGCAGGACACTGTTAGTCAAAGTATAAAATTTCACAACACAAAAATACTCAGTCGCACTTCAAACAAAACTATAGTAGTTACGAAGAGACATTTCCTCTGTTCTCAGTACAATAATTATACTACATCCAGTGTGCTTGGCCCGTTGCCAATATTCATAGCATTTCAATGAAGATATGAACTGTCGGTTATGAGTGTACTATAAATACATACATTTTACTGGAGACAACGTCATAAAGATGAGTCAGACAAGTACCTAAAGGGTAGATAAATATTAGATGCTTCTTTTTAGTAGATGATTGATGGATCATGTACTAAGTTAAAATAGCAATAACAAGGTAGATTGCTATCGATAATCTTGAGTAAGTTCCGCTAAGGGATTGACTAAAGAATTAGGTAACATAAAATACTACATTGTATTTTATTTTATAAGTCTTACTATCTTATCTTACTAATATTATAAACGCGAAAGTTTGTATGTAAGTATGTATGTGAGGTTGTTACTCATTTACACAAAACTACTGAACCGATTACAATGAAACTTGGCATATAGGTAGCTGGGGACCTGGATTAACACATATGCTACTTTTTATCCCGATATTCCTGCGGAAACGGGAATTACGCGGGTGAAACCGCAGGGCGCAGCTATCATATATAAGTCACACAATATTAGACGAACCCGTAAATAATTTCGCAGTGATGTAGATGTCGTAAAATAAATCAACAATTAAGTAGGTAATATATAAGATGAGTACAACAAAACGCATTATTACCTCACTGCTAGAGTAAGAAGCTCAAGAATTGGATTTAAATTATATTTATATATAATTTTTATTCGACTTTGCGAAGTGTAAAGACAAATTAATACAAATGAAGCAAAGGACTATTATGCAATAAGCAATTAGGTAAAAATCAGAAAATCTTAGGTGAATGTTTATGTATAAGTATGTTTGTTACTACTTCACACAAAATCTACTAAACCGATTGCGATGGAACTTAGTATGCTGATAATTTGAGTAAAAAGCAGGCTACTTTTTACCAAGATATTCCCGCGAAATTTCGGGTCATTCCCCAGCAAGGCTCAGCTATTGAGCACATAAAATTAAAATATTCAATTGAAAATCTTTAAACGACCAAATCAACGTCATTTATTAATGTCGGTAATGAATCAGACCACCCAATAGCGTACAGTCGATCCTCTTGAACCCATTTAGATGATAACAATCTTTTAAATTCATCGGATCCACTTTAGTCACCAGGATTTTCGGCCATTACAACAGAAATAGTCTTCTAGACTCTGAGATCCGCCACTGAACCGAACAAGCGTTTATTCATTTCACAATTTTGGACCTAGAATGTGTTATCATATCACAATACATGTTGAACCAGAACATGCTGAAAAAGCACTTTGGAATTGATTGGGATATTAAAAAAATGGAAAAGAGAAAAGAAAGGCACAGTATTGAAATTGGGGTTGAATAGATTAATTTATAACGAATAACAAAAGAATTGCAAACTCTGACTGATCGCACAAATCGAGCCGACCTACTTAGCGTGATAAAACTCTTGAGTACGATACGTACATAATGTAAATTGATATACAGTATATACGTAGTTGATATAAGTAGGTACTTCTTTACATATAACTTCGCGTTTACAGATAATTTTAGATTAAAATTACCTTAACGGGTTACAACGCGTGTATGTTTAAAAAGTATCCTTTACATACTTTCGAAACCCGTCCCCATATCGGTGGCTATAAAACTTCCCAGCAACAAATCAATGTTATTTTAACGTAGTACCATTAGTCAAATCGTATGAGTAAAACGAGTTCAAAGTTGGTTTAACCAAACACATTTATGTCACTTTAACTCACTAATTGGGACAGTTTAAGTAGATTCCGAGTACTGCAGTTTGATTTACGTGAACATATTTCTTTGAATTTACAGTTTTGAAGAAAATTTGCGGAGTTTCGTGTTGCTCTACTACAGGAAGGTTTAGTGCCGGCGCACTAATTTATGTAGTTTTGATAGGTGTGACCTATAAACTACCAGCTGCGCCTATTATAATATATTTTGTAATACTAAGTTTCGTCAAAATTGACTCAGTACAGTAGCAACAGCGGAAATTATACATCTAAAGAACACGTTTAAAATCTTCTTCCTACCGTTATCCGAATATGTAGTGTTGGCACATTACACGTCTTTCTCCTGCACTGCAATATGTGACCTGGGTAATGTTTCGCTCAACCCATTTTCCCCATATCCATCCCCAAAACCATAATGCTGTCCCTCCAATTCTTTTGTTTTTCCTCTCGCACTACGACCAAACTGTTTAAAACATTAGTTTCTATAATATTTACTGCTGTGCGTGTGATTATTTTTGCGTAATACAGCTCATACTTCTGCTGCGATTAGACTTTATGGATTAAACATAATTGGGCTACTTAAACTAAAAAATATAACAATGCCTTCAGCGTCTCGTAAGAACTTTAGGCAAGCCTGGGCAGAACTGTAATAAGTCTAGAACCAAAACTGTGATATACAAATATTGAAACCTAACACATCAAAGTAATGGCCGATTAGTGAGCCTAGCTTAGCCCATAGGCTCCTGAATACCGTAGGCGCAATATCGACATTTCTACTTGTTGAAATCATGCCCATATTTTAAACGACAATCATTATTAAGTACCAACTTAAACAGAGTAGGTACATACTATCAAGCATTTACACATTTGCACTTCAAAGGAAATGTGGAAAACATAACCTGTCATCACGAACATAATAAGCAGCTATTAAACCGATATTTGGTATTCCAGTTTCGCATCAATCTTGCATCTCTACAGTATTAAATGTCTTCCCACCGAAGTGCATAGTTAAGTAGACCCGGTTAAAGGTACGAGGTCTTGAGTCAGATAATCTATTTTTACGACCTTGTTTGGTAGATGTTACTCACGTTTCTAGGAACCTATGACAATGGGATCCGAATAGTAGGTAGTAATGAATAATAAAGAACATGGGAGTTCGTGAGTCAATGTTTTTGCTACGAATAGGCATCAACATTTCAGACCATTGTACCTACACTGTATTATAGTGATCTAACAATGGGTATTATATAGTTTTTATTTATAAATATTCTTTCTAAATCTAACTAGGTACCTATTACTTCTATATTCCGAAAGCCGAATTCAACTAATAAAAAAACCGGCCAAGTGGGAGCCGGACTCGCGCACGAAATGTGGTTTTGTACATTTGTTGTTATAGCAACAACAACAAAAAAATCTCAATTCTCTTGCCGAAGCAACTAAGCTTTCGTCCACCTAAATGGACCTTTGCCAAATTAGACACTGCAAATTAATATTAGCTAAACAGTCGCCCATACTGTCAATTTGTTAGGTATTTCACTGTCCCATGACAATAATGAATTAATTGATTGATTGCTCACTAAGAGCAGTCAATATGTTGCTTAATTGATCTTAAATTGGTCGGAAATGGTTGAATTAATTAGTATTATATTTCACGAGTAGTTCAATGACATTATAAAGTTTATCTGAAGTTTTTAGGATAACATATTATACCTATTTACAGTAAGCAGCCACTTAAATCTTCGAAATAAAACTAATTTTTCCGAAGAAATATTTTTTAAAGGAAAAATTCATCTTCAAAAATTCACTTGCGGCGAGATTTGAACTCGCGTCCCTGGATCAATATTCCAGTACCTATACCGCTCGGCCACGCAAGTTCCCAAATAAATATGCCTTGAGCAATAAAAACAAATTTACGAAATATTAATTTTTCCGTTTTATCGAGTTTTTTAATCTACCCTTAGACTGGTCTGGAAAAACCTTGAAACGTCGGGTGCTGAACGCTTATTACAGTGAAACGCAACGCGATTAAAACCGAAAAATGAGTTCTATTGTATATTCGCATAAACGAAGGAAAATTCATCATATAATCGAGAAAAAAAATTGGAACTATAAATTCAAAATTTTACCGCTGCTATCAGGGGTTTCTGCAGTCAGTTTACAATTTTAGACAATTTAGAGAATTTGTACCCAACAGGATGGCATCTTTGGGAAGTCCGGCCCCAACGTCTTATCCATTTTAGCCACAGGTCGTCTAGTAGAGTTGAAATTAAGGATCACACATTGTTTTATCTCGTAATTTTTGGAAAACATTTCTTTATATTTATAGGAAAATAGATGTTATACAAAATAACATTGCACTCATTTACGCCAAGCGTTTGTATCTCCTACCTAAGCCGGCAATGGCAGCATCGGCAAATTTTAGTGTATATAGGGAACCGTGGCCGTGGCTTCCACCAAGCAGGGCGACGAGGCCTAGGTCGCCAGGGTCTTCGAGGAGTAGGGATCCGAGGTCGATGAGGTCTGTGCGGGCACCATCGGTGTTGGCGACGTTTGCGGCGGCGTTGACATCGTCGTCGTCGCCGCTCGCAACTTCTACATTTCTTTAATAAACGAAATAAAATACACAATGAGAGAGTTTGAAGGTTTCTTAACAGAAGAAAAAGCCTTTTTAAGATCACTCTCGTGCCCGACTGTCACCAGCGGTTTGCTCAGGATCTGGTAGACTTTGCGCATTAAAATTTGTGTCAGTCTTAGTGGACACAAGCATTTGCTTATCACAAGCATTTCATGATGTATGAGACCCTAGACAATGAATTCCTACTAATTTTGAGATATGCTTGCATTTCACCGAGTGACTAAGATGGGAAGCAAACGAGATTATAGATACCAACTTTCCTTAAAAATAGCCTTGGAGACTCTAGATTTGTAATTTTTAGGGATTAGCGACGCGGGTAATTAGTTACATCTTAGACAAGTTTACACGAGATATGTGAGCGCGTGACGCTTTGATAGAAAATGGAACGCTCACCAAGTAGCTGGTAGCTTGTTGTCTTCTGATGAAAAGGGAGTTATTAACTTTGTTACAAAAATATTTTGAAGAATACTTTTATTTTTGGCCTGAAACGTCGACGACGGCGATGACATCGGCAATGGCATCTTCGTCTGCACGAACACACTCTTCGGTGCTTATTCTTGCGTCTTTTAGAGCATCGATGGCCGTGATGCAACCGATGATGATGAAAGGTGCAGGCGTAAGAGCGGAAGCGGCGCCGACTGCGCCTAAATGTTAGGTTGAATTCAATTGTATACAAAGTGTAACGGGTATGCCCTTTTAAGCCGAAAGGGGGTAGACATCTAGGAGAACAACTTTTGTTCTACGACTTTTGAAAATTCGCCTAGTTGTTCGCCTAGAAGTCCAAAACAACCCCATTTCGACTTAAAAGGGCTTACCCGTTACATCTTGTATTGTACACAATACAATTTTGGTCCAAACAGCGCTAATTAGTTGTTAACCTGACAATCAATAGAACTATTTTAATTACATTTATTCAATTTTTTAGAGTTATTATAATTCAACAATTATTGTATGTACCTAATTTATATTATGAAATCACGACAGACATTAAATTTGCGACATGAGCTACGAAGGGTTCGTCGCTAATGCTTAGATCTGTCTGGACGGTGTTTGCTCACAGCGAGCATTCGCCGCATAAGATCTTTGCGAAGATCCGCCTCAACGCGGGGCGGGCGTTCGCGTTCGGCGCGGGAGTTTGAAACGCATGCACAATTGATTTATCATTACGAACCGTCGTGTCGCGTTGTTCGTCTCGCAAACTTTGGTATAATTATTTTCTATGGGGACCGCAACGAATTTTCACACTGCTGAGGACTTTGCGCGGTGCGTAATAGCGCACCTGTGTAGGGATGGCGTACCTAGAGCTAACCTTTCTAGGAGTCTGGCGTGGCAAATAAGACGGGCATCATATCTTGAAATTTCATCTTCTTTTCTTTTTCGCAGGAAATCTATGAAATCATCGTTCAAGCGTTTTCGAGTTCTACTTGAATTAAACGACGTTTTGTCCTTTTGTTTAACAAAACATTCTGAAACAATCCCAGATATAACACAACTAGGTAAGTATTATGAAGCAAAAGACTTGAATATGTCTTGATTTATACAACTTTTGGTTGTAATAACATCTGCAAATATTACGTCGCGTTACGAAGAAACTAAAAGCTTATTTAAATGACTAAGAAATTTTTTTTAAGGAATTAAAAACACTTTTATAGTGTTTATAAACATGTTGATTGTTTTAAAGACTTCAATACTGAATGACAAATTGGACATGACAGATAAACCCTTTTCTTTTTAAAAATTTTGGAGTTTAATACGATGTTCTTATAGGTAATTTTAATCGCTTTGTTTAGTATAAAGCAACGTTTATACTATGCACATATTGTATGTAGCTTGTACTCTAAAAAGCATGGCATTCGTTTATTAATGAGAGATTGGGTATAGATATACCACGTATAAACAGTAATAGTTACTGAAATGTAGTTATTTGGCAGTCTGACTCGTGTGTAATGTAAAATAATCACTCAATACTAACTAAACTGCTGGTCTTCAACTCATCTATCTATTTTGATCTGTCCACCCTATTACCACATTCATATTAATACAATCGATAGTCTCTTTCTATCACAATGGAAACAAGTGAAACAGACGTAAATCACCTGCGTTAGTTAGTACAGGGTATTTGACTCATACCGCTAGAAATCGCTTTCTTGGGTACCCCGGGCATAATTTCTGTCGTACAAAAATTACCTATGTCACCAATGTAAACAATAGAATTTAAATTTCGTGCTGTCATTTTTCCTTGATGCTTTCGCATATATTTTGGTCTATCCTATCTATCCTTTTTAACGCATAAACATCTGAACTGATTTAGATAAATTTTGTTATAGAGAGATCCCGATATTCCTCTGGAATAGGGCCATTCGAGAGTGAAAGTACAGGGAACAGCTAATTCTATTTAAATAATGATACTGGTATATTTTTACATTGATATTAGTTGATACAATATTTTTATCGATAAAATGAGCTTGTAACCTGCAATGCACATGTGTATGACATTGTTTGTCGAACACACAACCATCCGAATATTCATTAAGCTAATTGTTCCGTTAGGGGACACGATTAATTCATGAATTTGCAATAGTTCGGTTGCGCTAGGAGGTATAGATACTTCATTCACACTTAGACCATTATACATGGAGAGGAAGTCTTAGTATTTTGAATGAAAACTCAAAACAGCGAATAAAATGAATATTTTTATGGATTGCAAGCGAAGTGCTTCGGCGAGAAATTCAATTGTTTATTAAATTTTATACATATAAACTTTCCTATTAAACAATTCTATATACTAAAAACACATTAGAATCAATTGCGTAGTTTTAAAGATCTAAGCATACATACAAACAGACAGACACATTACCTGTGAAATAGTTTAACGGGCATTAAAACAAGAAATTTTCTAGTGACAATATGCAGTTCCGGAGACAATAAATCTAAGAATTTTCCAATATAAACGACATTTTGGTGTCAAATGCCTACTTATACGAAAGCTAGTTTCAGAAGTTGGAGGTTGAGGTTTAGATTCTTTTAGAGGACTATAAAGGAATTTCTCTTATGTACAGAACTTACTATTAAAGTGTTCTCTTTCATATCGACGACTATTACTTATGGGAATAAGTTAGAAAGTTTTGTTTTGTATTATTGCACCTCTTCTACTAAGTTCTTAACTAATGCGACAAATTGAAAAACATGATCATTGCAAAAAACTCAATGAGTTTCTTGTGTCTTCTTCTCGTTAGAAGTCTCGTTCAAACGTCCATCCCTTCCATAAGATTAAAATGATATCAGTTAACGCATGTTTCACGTGTAACGTTAGGGTTAAAGTACATTAGGGTGATTGGAAGGAACTTCCCCATCGGTTTATGGGGTTTCCTCAATTTGTTACGTAAGAAATGAATAGGTTCCTCGACGTAAAATGTTTTGGTAATTTTCAACTTTAAGTTATTATGCAGCGGGCAAACGTAATGCTACACAGAGGTTGTGCGTTCAGAGGTTATCCGGCATGTAATAAATCTCACTAATATTATGAAATCGAAAGTTTGTATGTGAACCGCGGTTGCGGGCGCGGGCAAGTCCTGTTTCCGCAGAATTATCGGGACATTTTTTTTATCGGGTAGCCTGAATATTATTCCCGGCATCCAGCTACCTATATTCTAAGTTTCATCGCAATCGGTTGAGTACTTTTTGCGTGATTGAGTAACCAAGGCACAGACATACATACGAACGGCTTCACCCGCATAAGACCCATTCCCACGAAATTACCGGGCTAAAAAGTAGCCTGTGTGTTATTCCAGGTTTCCAGCTACCTATTTAGGTAGGACAAGTCCGCTTTATAATGCAGAAATCGACAATTCACAATATTAACTACGTCTATTTTTAATTAACACGTCGTCAAACATGCAACCAACTAAAATAGGGTACTTCAAATAATGACAACGCATCCGACACTCGGTGAACCGTACAGAATAACACTTGATCATCGCTATGAAGTTGTCAAAGATTATTTAGGTACAGGTACGATAAGTTGCCTAATACTTAGTCATAGTCATACATAGTATGTAAGAGGTCGTTATATTGCGACTGTCTCATTCAAAAATTATAAATAAATCCAACCAACCCAACCAGTCAGCCTTGCAAAAGCCAACTGTACAGTTGGCGAAAGCTCGGTCGTTTAAAAATCAGGAATAAAACGCGATTAAACCCGGTAAATAAAGTGTTTTATTATGCAAAATCGCGAAAACCATAGAAGAAATTAATTTGGTAACCTTTACGGGATCGTGAGGGATACAGCAGTAAAAACGACTTGTCGACGACTTGAAGATTCTTATGTTTTTGGTACAAAATAATATTCATAATTTAATATTTTCCCGGGTCTTAAGCGCGAGATTTTTACGTTTTAATTTTCTCATCTCGACATTTCGATCATGTTACAATGATTTTTGTCTCGAGGCGACTGGAGCTGCGGCAAAATAATGTTATAATTCGGTATAGATATCTAAAAACTAATTTTGTATAAATAGTAATATCTGTTTTTACTTACTCACTAGTTTGAATTCGGACATTGCACACGAATAATACGTCATATCAATAGCAGCTAATGACCTGCAGTACGTTAATTAGACGTCATTTCATGCATCAAAAGTTTGCAGTGTCGAATGAGGTGGCCGTACGCTGTATGCTTGGACACAAACAATTTAATAGGATTTTTTCAAAAATCATTTTAGGTCCTAATTTAATTATCGGGATTGATTAATATAAATCGGAATTTGGGTACTAGGAGGGAACTGCGAGAGATAGCTAGTCTTAGGTTTTGTGCGCACTGATAAGTCGCAGCTGAGGCTCTTGGCCGGAGGGTCGCCAATTTCAAATTCCGTCCATAGAATAAGCGATAGTAACAAAGAGAAGGTGCACTATGGCGAGTGGCGACGCGCTTCCAGCTACGAATACTCGCCACTCGTCCTACTTATATAACTAAATAGGTAGGTAGGTACCACAGGTACTATAAAATAGGGAGGCATTAAGTAAAACTGTTTTTCAATCCCTTCTGTCCCTTCCCTTCCCTTTCTTTGGTACGGTACCTATTATGCCCTCGTAAGTTACGATTTATAACTACAAAAACACCCCTTTAATCAAAATGCTATAGAACCAAGTTGTTTCTTTTAGTACCTACCAACCACAAATAACGGTAGTGGTTTTCTTTAATCAACGTTCTCAGGTTTCCTATATCTAATCTTTCAAAAGGAACCCTTAGATTAAAGGGTGCGACATGTGGAATTGGAGACCGAGACGCCGCGACGCCGCCGCCGCTGCGCCGCTCGATGCGAAAGCTTTCACTTCGCTACGAACGAAAAAAAAGATGTCATCCAGAAATAAAATTTGTCATCAGAGACTGTATACCAGTATGAATATCTGTACAATATTTTTCTGTATAACGTAATACTATTAAATTCCGGTACTCGAAAATAGCAGTACAGATTTTTTTTTGTTTTAAATGACATTCATACCTTTATATTTGGGTAGCGTCAAATTTTAATACATATATTATTGATACTGTTATTAATAATGTATTTCGATCAATTCGCGATTGTCTTTATGTTTCGATTATAAGTTATTTATTGGTACAGAAATGAAATAAGGGTTAAATAACTGTACTGGAAAATATAAGTAGGTACAGACATTCTCACATTCTTTGAGTACTGATATTTTACTATAGTCCTATTAATATATTTTGTACCGATATGAAGTCTTTGTCATTGTTGTAGGCATTCTGATAGATTTTTTGTCCATTGTATTTAAAAAAAATAAAACTTGAAAGTATGTAGAATGTATGTGACTTTGTTACTCTTTTACGCAAAAGCTGTAGGTACTGGACTAATTAAATGGTTACTTTATCCCGATAATCCCACGGCTTTGGGACTTACACGAGTACAGCTAGTGTTCAGATCTGTAGCTTCAGGGAATTTCTCAAACTATCAAGTTTCAGGGCAATCGGTTCAGCAGTTTTTTGCGTGAAGACGTATATAACATACTTGTTTATTTATCTACATACTTATTTACCCACAATATCACCGTAATAATGTTAGTGGGATTATTTTACCTAATTAGCACTACGATCTTATAAACAAACTAAATTATTTAGTTTGTTTAAAAGATCGTAGTGCTATTTATTATTATATCTATTTATTTATTTATTTATTGATAATGAAATAATTATTATTTCAGCAGTACGATGTATCGTACGCCTAGTCAGACATTTTACTGTAGATAGGTATTACTAAGGTATCTTAGAATCTGACTTCCTCGCAATTTTGCATTGGCTTATTTCTCAAGGGAGTATCCGTTTGCTTTTATTGAAGTCTACATCTCCATTTCTAGACTATTCCAGGTTAGATTTAAAATATTTTTTCTTTCTCATTTATTTTGGCGTCGTTGTTTCCCTTTTGGCTGAATTTTATCGGGCAGGGGCAAGAGTATATACCTATATACCTATGGCTATATACCCATGGCTATAGCTATATACCTATGGGCTAAAGAAAAAAATACACGTAATCTTAAAAAATAAACACACGAAACCTTGTCTTTACCTATGATATCAATATACTTAATTACACACGTTTTTTTTTCAACCAACATCTTTTTGATTACTCTTTCAATCAACCAGAAAGCTCAAGAAAGTTAAAGCTCATCATATTTTTAAACGATTACTTTGTGAATGTTACGAGTTTTATGGATACATACCCTTATGTATCCATAAAACTTGATGAATTAGTGACAGTATTCTCTCTCTACTATCAATAAGGACAAAGCATTTATAGATATGAATTTGTAAGTTTGTTGTCACTTCCGAAACGAAAAGTCCGATTTGAATATTATTATGGTTTCTGAGTATTCCGTGCAAGTATTCAGCCCTAAGCCACCAAGTATCCATCATAAACAACTCAGGAGCACCATAGAATAACAATGCAGAAGCGAAAATCGCTAAAATCATACATTGTTGTCTTAAATGTTTGAGTTTTATGACTTAAGTGCAGGGTATTCGAAAAGGTTTTGCAGATTACATATTTTTAATCTGCCGATAGTTTACAAGAGCTTGGTGCACAAATTCAGAAGCGAGTTTCATCCTCTTTGCTAAGTTATATTTCAAACTCTACCAATCGAACATACACTTGAGTGCTTAGAATTCGGAGTGCCTCAGGGTAGTGTACTTGGCCCCACACTCTTCCTCATTTACATCAATGATTTGTGTAATCTGTCTTTGCCAAACTGTCAGGTGATTGCCTACGCCGATGACACGGCCCTGATTGTGACAGGTAAAAATTGGGATGACGCTTATCGTTGTGCTGAATCGTCACTGGGCTTTGTCTGCGCTTGGTTGTCCAATAATTTACTAACATTAAATTCACAAAAAAGTAAATACTTGCCATTCACCTTTTCTACAAGGACTCTGCCACCAGATTCCTTCCACATTCGTATTCATACTTGTAACGCTACTGGGTTTTGTGGCTGTCCGTCATTAGACCGTGTTTCTAGCATTAAGTACCTTGGGATCTGGTTGGACTCCTCAATGTCCTGGAAGAATCACACTGACAGTCTGACGTCCAAAGTTAGGAAACTAATCCACATTTTTAAAAATCTCAGACGTATTGCCGACTTCACATTACTGAGAATGGTCTATTTCTCTCTTGCTCAGTCTGTCATCTCCTATTGTATACCTGTTTGGGGTGCTGCTGCCGAGTGTCACATAGGACGGGTTGAAATTGCCCAACGTGCTGTGCTGAAGGTGATGACCTTTAAGCCGCGCCTTTTTCCTACTCAGAGCTTATTTGCCCTTTGCAATGTTCTCTCAGTGAGACGCTTATTTATACAGCATCTAATTCTCCGTAAACACTCTGAACTCTGCTATGATCCTGTACTTGCCCAAACTAGACGTAGAATTGATATCGTTTGTCCCACTAATAGCCGTAAAACGGTGGCTGCTAGTAGACATTATGTCCATCTTGGTTCTCAACTATACAATTTTATTAATAGAGAAATCGGCATTTACCATCTTTCTGCCGGTATGTGCAGACGTAAGGTTTTTAACTGGCTTCAACCACAGTCGTACGATGATTCTGAAAACTTACTAAAGCGTGTCCAATAGCGTTTGTATACATATCTTCATATGCTCATATCTCCCGTCGATGGTCATTTCTCTAGTGAATGGTCGTGATGGTGTTTCTCACGGTTGCTGCTGCATCCAGATACCTACACATTTACTCAATCACACACTTACACTAACACACACCCTCTCACACACCCTCTCTCACACACACACACACACAAACACTCACTCCCCATATTTATAAATGTCATTATTATTTAAGTTTCGTATTATTATTTTCTTTTTCTTTTTGTATCCATAGTCTAATCCCTGAGGTGAGCGCTCTTACTGCAACGCAGTTTGTAACTTTCGCAGTTAGGAACGTTTACTTTGTTTTTTATTTCTGTATGTTTTTGGTAAATAAATAATTTACAATTTACAAAAAATTTACAATTACACAAAATTTAACATCACCCAGCAATCTTCCCATCTCCATGGCAATAGTTAACAATAGTTCGTGTTTGGAGGTACGAACAACTCCAAAGGGAAGATCTTCCACAGGGTGCCTGGTAAGAGTTCTTTTGTGAACCATAAACAATAAAAGCCTTCTTTGATCTAGTGAATAATTTTATGGATGTCTGTTATACACACTCACAGACACCCAAGAAAATGTATAAATAAATCATTTTTTATTAATGTAAACAGACCACTTTTAGGTATTGCATGCAAAAGACATAACTAGTCTAATCGTCGGTTTAGTTTTTTAAAGTAATGGCTAAAGACTAATGGGTTATCTAGTTTTAGTCTTACTATGATGGTCATGTCGCGTCACTCAGTTTAGTTGGATATTTTTGAAATCTTACTTGTTTTCTTATTAATATTATAAACGCGAATATTTGCAAGTATGAATGCATGTTGTCTGTGACTTTGTTACTCAATAACGTAAAAGCTACTAAACCGATTGTGATAAAACTTGGAACATAGGTAGCTGGAGACCTGGAATAACACACAGGCTACTTTTTGTCCCGATATTCTTCCGGAAACAGGACCTACTCGGATGAAACCGCGGGGCGCTGCTAGTCATCTTATATGATCGTGTTTATCGGTGGACTAATGTGTTTGGTTTGCAAGAACTTCAACAAAACCTGAATGGAAGCTGTAAACCTTAGGGACAAGATTGAACATTAAGCGCTCGCAAATATTGTGAAAGGCTTACATTTTTTAACCGATTTACAAAAAAAGGAGGTAGTACTATTTTTGGCTAATATAATAGAAGGTAATACATGACGTCCTACATGACGCCAACCATAGTAATTTCATTATTAATCTTACTAATATTATAAACACGAAAGTTTGTATGTATGTATGTGAGGTTGTTACTCTTTCACCTAAAAACTACATAACCGATTGCGATGAAACTTGGAATATAGGTAGCTGGGGACCTGGATTAACACATAGGCTACATTTTATCCCGTTATTCCCGCGGGAACGGGACTTACGCGGGTGAAACCGCGTGGCGCAGCTATATAGTAGTTTATATAAAAAAGCTTTTATCTTGACTATTATTACAAACCTATTGACACCTGATTAATTAAAATCGGTTCAGTAGTTTAGGCATGACCGCGGAACATACACACATTGACTGTCAAAATAATTACTCTGCCTTGGCTTTGCCGTAGTCCGGTAAATATTTATTTGACATAATGCTGTACCAAAATGTTTGAGGCCTAATTTTTAACTCTACGCATAATATAGATTATCTAT
The DNA here is from genome assembly GCA_949358125.1 of Idaea dimidiata. Taxonomy (NCBI): domain Eukaryota; kingdom Metazoa; phylum Arthropoda; class Insecta; order Lepidoptera; family Geometridae; genus Idaea; species Idaea dimidiata. The sequence goes on along the minus strand of OX442332.1, from coordinate 25,037,288 downwards.
CGAATAAGTTTGAACTCAACCAAATTCAAAAACCTTAAAATTTAGATCTTTTAAATTTAGATTTATTTTCTTTTTAAGTATCATGGTGACGTTTTTTTATTCGGTGGATTAGAATAATCAACCCTTAGGCAAATAATACCGTGGTTAGGCTCAAATACGGCTAGCAGTTTTAAAAGCATAAGATGCTTTTTCAAAATAATTAATAGTTGGCAGAGAACTGAAATTAACAACATGGAACTCATGCATACAATACCTACTCATAATAACATTTAATTAATTTTTGTCTTGGAGTTTAAAAATAGCACGAAAAACCAGTTCGGGCTGGTTTTTTCTCTATTTTTCCAGTATTATCCGGTGAGTGAGACAAACAGCGGCAATCTGTTCTTATTACGAAAGCATCCCGATATTAATTCCGGTATAGCTATTCTTTATTGCGAAAAAGTTAAATGAAAATATGTAGGTACACAGTTTTTACGCTGAAACATAGATTAAAAAAGTTATTAAAATATACACATAGGAACAAGAAATAACAGTCATAAAGGGCGGGGAAAATGGGTAAGCAAATGGATATTTTTTTTAAATTCTTTTAAAATAACCGATTACTGAAACGGTACAAAATATTAAGGCATAGTTAAGCAGCTCCGAAACTCAAAAAATCGTATATATACTAATTATTAATCTAAAAAATCTCAATAATTAATACATGGTTAGGAATTCATCAAAAAAACTTTGAAACATCAATCAAAATTAATTACCTATCAAGCGAGAAAGTGATTTTAGTTTAGAATATTCGTTTCACGTTATAAATTTAGAATAGTTTGTTCTGAGTTCGATGGTTACAACTATATGCCTTTCTATATTGCTATATCTTAATCGGTTGGGTAGTTTTGACATGAATTATTAGACTATAATTTTGATTCTAATATTCTAGAGCTAGCAGAAAACAGCAGATCACAGTTAGAAACACAAAATACAAATTTGTTACACGGTATTCCAATCACATCCAAAAAAATAATCTCCAATACCAACAACGAAGGTAAATAAATTAGCCGAACAACTTCTAAAATTTCTTCCTACCCACCCGTATCATTTCCGAAATCTTCCTTAAAGACCCTTGTTATGTTCTCCTATCCCCTAGGACCGTATTCCATTACGGTCTATTTGCGCGAGGGTAGGACAAAGTTGGCACGTCACTGACGTCACGGCTCCCCTGCATTGTTTGTCTGAAAGAATGTCTTAGATTTTAGATGTGCTGTCTGGTATGTCTTGACAGACGCGTGGGGGTGCAAAGTGGGAGGGTAGCGGAGTTGAAGCGAGTGCGGAATCACTGCAACTTAAGGACTTAATAACTACAGTCTAACTGTACGGGCGCACTAGATTATTATTGTAACTACATACGGCCGTTCGTTAGTGAGTCGAAATAGTAGTTAACACGTAGTTACAATATAAGTAAGAACATTATCGAGTTACAAACAATAGAAGATAGAAATTAAAGTAAAACACAATCGAAACGAAAACGAAATAAGACGGTCGAAACATAAAAAAGACGATCAAAACGTGAACAAAAACCAAAAGCAAAAGATGATCGAAAATAAACAAAATATTTTGCTACAAACATTTGGGTACGGTCTAAGATGGATAAGAGGATATAATAATTTTTTTTTAACTCGCTTAAAGCATGTACTACAGTTTTCTAAAGCTCAAAAACTAAGATACCTTCGTAGCCGCAATATGCCGCTATTTCCATAGCCACCCCCGACACCGTCTCCCTCCCATCAAGCGATTGCTTACAATACGAGGGTATATTGAATAACGTTTTGTTTATTTTTGCTTCTACACAATAGTAGCCATCTTGCCGAGATTATGGCATATAATCTCTATCGCTCAATACCAACTGATTAAGTTTTCATGTTTAGAACTAATTGGTTTATTTTTGTTGCGTTTGGGTGGGTGTGACGTGATTTGTAAACTTTTTACGTGAGAAAGGAAGCACTCATGTTTGTTTTTGTTCTTTTTGAGTTTTGGTTTCTTGGATTACCCGTATGATTTTCCGGGAATATTGGGATAAAAAGTGTATGATCGCAATCGGTTTAGTAGTTTTTGCGTGAAGGAGAAACAAACATATCTACGTACTTACGGGCTGTTGTCTTTGATAGCAGTCGTTAGAATTAGGCCTAGGACCACCACTATCCAAAAATAAGACTTAATTACACAAACTTTTACCTCTAAAATATTATATTAGAGATTTATATTATTAGCATATATTTTCACTCATTTATTTCCTTCTTTATAAATTTAGATTTTTTTTTTAATAAAAATAAACTAAAAAATATACATCACTTACAAAACCTACAAACAAAAAAACTCATGTGAATACAAACATACTTAAAATTAAATCTACAGGTTCTAATAGTATATTGTATTACCTATATAATATTTAGATCCATAATACTACTAATATTATAAATGTGAAAGTGTAACGTGTGTGTGTTTGGATGATTGTTACTCAATCACGCAAAAACTACTGATCCGATTACTATGAAACTTGGAATATAGGTAGCTAAATACCGGGAATAACACAATAATACTTTTTATCCCGATAATCCCGCGGGATCGGGACTTACGCGGGTAAAACCGCGGGGCGCAGCTAGTCATCAATATTCCCTATCCCTATGGTGACTCGACTCAAAATTTAAATAGAATAGGTACCTACCTACTTACCTACATGTAGTTATATACACAGCTATATCAGTTACCGATTCCACTTCCGCACCAAACAACAAGAATCAATATGCTAAGCGAAGTACCATCAAAGTTTAATGACATGAAATCGATAGAACCGGTAGCTGAAATGCAAGCTAGCATTCGAAAAGGGCAAGGGGCAACTCCGCAAATACTGGGTAACGAGTACCCGAGCGATGGGTAATATTGGGTAATTTACCAATTTACCCCAACTCGGGTAAGGTAAGGTTTTTGACTAAGTAATATTGGAACTTAAACTAAAATCCTTTGTATTCGATTCTGGTTTAGTAAAAATTCTTGGGCTTCTAGTGATTTTAAATCCTCTATTTCTACAGATACTCTAGGGATGTTATTTATAAGATTTTTATATAAGTAGGTACCTTAGACTTTTCCAGTCTATCTTAACCTCGAGTTTTCGTATATTTCCATAGGAGTTTATATTAATGGATATCACAAAATTATTTTTGGGAGCGGTCAAAGGATACATCGAGACGCTTCGCATTGACCGTAAAGGTGACCTCGGTTATGGCACGCTGGGTACAGTCGCAATGTTGAAAAGCAAGTGGCATAATAAAATACATTAACTGTTATCTTTTTAAGTAAGTACGTAAGAAAAATGGAAAAATATATTCCTTTCCTTCCTTTTCTTTTCTTTTAAACTTACCTTTTGTTAATGTTCACTTATTATTTATGTATTTTGAATAAGTGGAAACTTCACTGGATTAAGTTTTTTTTTTAATTAAGTTACTTATTATTAACTAGCTGCGCCCCGCGGTTTCACCCGCGTAAGTCCCGTTCCCGCGGGAATATCGGGATAAAATGTAGCCTTTGTGTTAATCCAGGTCCCCAGCTACCTATATTCCAAGTTTCATCGCAATCGGTTCAGTAGTTTTTGCGTGAAAGAGTAACAACCTCACATACATACATACAAACTTTCGCGTTTATAATATTAGTAAGATTTTAGTCGGTCAGTTGCGAAAACAGAAGAAAAAAAGATAAAAAAAATACCCAAGTTCAAAGTTCATGCCACGCAGCAAAACTCAGAAAGATAGTCAAACAGAATAATATTGAACGCATGGACGGGCACGACTAGTCGACCGTACCTCAGATAATGATTGGAAGCTGAATGATCGAAGCGGACGTTCACTGCTGATATGAACAAATAGTGATGAACATCAGGTAATTGGTGCTGAAGTTGGCAGTGATAGCGAGGTTGGTCCGACTGAGCGACGCAGGAGGGTTATGTGTTTATAGTCTATGTAATGTATGTATGTTTGTTCCTTTTTCAGTTTTTACTATCTTTTGAATGTCAAAAGTAAGACAAGATTAATATTTATTCAATAAACTCTTACATAATGGACTATAGGATTTAAACATCACTAAGAAAACTATAAATAATGCATAGATATACCTGAACTAAGAGAAACCTGTGTTTCAGCTGAAGTAGGTCATTAATTGTTTTTATAAATTAAATTTCGATTACTTACTAAAATACGATTAGATTATTCTACAATAATTAATAGTGCTTAAAAGAGTAGGTATGAAACAATAAACGAGATCGTTACAAAGTTGTAAATAGTGGTCTATCTATGGTTTATTTTGTTTAAGTCTTTACTTGGGATAAAACATATCTGATTCCGGTCAATCCGGTAAAAAGTATATTGTTTACTTATTTGATTAGCGCCGAGGTCCCAACTATGTTATTTCTTTTTTTAGATCCAACTGATAAAAACAAGCACACTCCAACAAACTAATAATCGCCAGTCGGGTGAAAATATGAATAAGGCGTTAGAATCCCTAGTACCCAGGCTAGGCTAGCGAGAGGCACAGGCTAGTAAGAAGATACTAAAGTATCGAGAGGTTGTGGATACAAAACCCATTAGGATTTAGAATAATATTTATGAAATAAGAGCATTTTCCTCTTTCATTTAAGAAACAATGTCATGTGTCAAAATTAATACGCTGTCACAGCGAAAGAAAGCGAACCTCATTGCAAACTATTTCCCGCAATCATTTTCCTTCGCTTGCTCTCGCTTCAGTCTTCGTATTGACTATAAAATAGTACCTTTTACCCTGACCTGCTTATTATGTTCGCTCATTTAAATAACAAGCTAACCATATACTTACTGTTTGTTTTACTTTTCTTCTCAAGTTACAGTGTAACTGCTAAATGTAGAGTTGTTTCTATAATTGATACCTCACGGGTTTATGTAGGGCATTCTCGTTACGAAGTCATCTAGCTAACTACATCTGGTGGGTATGTTGTTATCAAAAACGTGGTAAATATCCCGTTTTTAAATAATTTTAGTAGTGAAAATGTTAGTTTTAGATCCGATTAATGTTAACTTTTAAAACTAACACGATTTGAACTCATAATTTCATGTTTTTCCGGGTCTTAATCGCGTGATTTTACTTCTTAGTTTTCTTACCCCAACATTTCGATCATGTTACAATGGTCTTGTTCTGATAAATGTAATTCACTACACTAATTTGTCAATACTATGAGATAAAAAGGTTCTTAATGCAATATTTAATAAGATCGATTTGTTTTTAATTAAATGTATTAAAATACAAGCCCCGAACTCGCGGGACTTTCGGGATAAAATGTACCTCCAGCCACGTATATCCCAAGTTTAATCGCAATCGGTTCGGTACTTTTTTTCGTTATTGAGTAACAAAGTTACTTACATACATACATACTTACAAACTTTCGCGTTTATTATATTAGTAAGAAGTAAAATATAATATCAAATAATTTCTATGATTAACAATTTCATTAACTAACAAATTGAATGGTAAATTTAATTAAATTTGATCGACTGACATGTATTAATAATTATAACGGGTTTCAAGTAAGTTGAATTGAATTAAAAAAAAAAACAAAAATTACTATTATTTGAAACTAGCTGCGCGCCGCGGTTTAAACGCGGAAGTCCCGTTCCCGCAGGAATATCGGGATAAAAAGTAGTCTATGTGTTATTACAGGTCTCCGGCTACCTATATTCTAAGTTTCATCGTAATCCGTTTAGTAGTTTTAGCGTGATTGAGTGGCATACATACATACTCACACACAAACCTTATCTATACTATAATATTATAAAGCTGAAGAGTTTGTTTGATTGTTTGTTTGATTGTTTGTTTGTTTGTTTGAACGCGCTAATCTCAGGAACTGCTGGTCCGATTTGAAAAATTCTTTTTGTGTTTGATAGTCCATTTATCGAGGAAGGTTATAGGCTATATTACATCACGCTACGACTGATAGGAGCGGAGCATCCATGAAATATGTTGCAAAAACGGGAAAAAAATCCCCCTTTTCCGAGATTCTGTCGCGTGCGCTGAGTAAACGGTCAAAGTTACATAAAAACCATTTATGAGAGAAATCTTCCTCTAAATAGGATCTAATAAATAGTCCGCGACAGTATATGTCTAACTCTTAAGGTTGACTCAATATAACATCTTTTAGAGTAATGAAATTTATTGTAGAACAATGCATTGTTTCCGAAGGTAACTTTGTAAATTGATATTAATCCTTATCCAAATAAATACGTTATTCATTAAAAGTATTTAATTTTAAACATAATTGTCCTTAACATCACTTGATTTCAATGAATATCTCACGAGATATTACAGTTTTAAAATAACTCCACAATAAATAATTAATAAGTACCAAGCGTACATATTATACACGTAGCGGGCGACGATGATGAGGGTGGCCAGCCAGCTCTGTGAGGCATCATGCCGCGCGGCTCAATCGGTCGGCTCCATGCGAGACGGTAGTGTCACCAAACTGCAGTGCTTTTTAATAATTATTTTGCAATATCTCATTGTATTTTTGATTCTTAATATTTTGTTTTATGTTGGTAATTAATATTTCGAAGAGGTTACGTTGGTAACATGTATGTATGTATGTATTTTGGGGGTCATCTCAGAAACTTCTAGACCTATTTCAAAAATTCTTTCACTAATAGAAAACTACATTATCCAGATGTGACATAGGCTACTTTTGATCCCGATATTCCCTCGGGATCGGGACTTACGCAAGTGAAACCGCGGGACGGCAGCTCTGAAAAATAAAGTCGTGTATTTCTATTTCTAACTCAACAACCCGTAAACCGATATGAATAAAATTTGGTACAGGGTAGAAATAATATATAGGGTACTTTGAATGATCGTACGGGTTAAGCAACACTTGGTACAACATACGTGATGGGTGAAAAAGAGCAGGTGACCCGATATTCATAAACTTGGTACAGGGTTGGTTTAAAGGTAGAAATATTATATAGTACTTTGAATGATCGTTAAGCAACACCTGGTATGACATACGTGAGGGATCATTAACGTTACGGGATAGGAAGTTACGCGGGTGAAACTGCGGGGCGCAGCTAGTACTTTATAAAAATAGTAGGATAAACATCGCAAAAACTGAAGAAAAATATAATTGACTGACCTAGATTTCGATTAAACGGCTCAGCAACAGTTCATATCATTTGAACAACCTATGAATGTTTCCTATATGTATGTACCTATTATAATAATCTAGGTGTTAGTATCTCAATTTTCATAGACTACAGAACATAGAGATCTGAAGCGTTTTTGCTCATCTGCCTGAACCTTACTAGCTTCAAAATAAGGCATACAATTCTACTGCATGTTATCATGATAGAATATGAAAGTGGTTGCATGGAATCGCATACAAATGGCATGTTTGCTGTCTGAGCCGTCTGATGGATCTTTTTGTGGTGTTATGCAGAAATTAGGGGAAGGTTTTCAATTTCAAATGGTTATGGAATGCTTCCTTAATGGTTTCCGTGTTTAGGATGGAAATTATTTAGACATTAGTTTATGGGTCGAGTATTTTGTACCCGTTAGTAATAACAAGAGTTAGGTATTGTGTTGTCCGATCTAGCTTTTTGAACTTTATAGGTATGTGAATTTTTTTGGAATATCTAAAAGTTATTAATATAATAAGATAACGAGATATTTACCATATTTATTTTTATTTCCAAAGAACTCGATATTTCGCCAGTACCTTCGACCAGCTTGTTCACGAGACTGAAATAGAACTGACTGGCTGAATAGTGAAAATAACCATGTAAGTTTAAAATTGTATACCTATCTATAAAGTTTCTGTGGAAGTATGTTAACTTAGTTAAGTGCGTTTGTTATTCTTTCACGCAAAATTACTTAACCGATTGCGATAAAACTTGGTATGGTTACAAAGCTTCCACCAGGCTTCTCTATGGAATAACTAGAAAGCGTTTTCAGAAAACATTCAAGTTTGTACAGAACTATTACTGCTTTCTACTACTTATGTATAAGGTGGTATACTATAATATCACTCAAAATTTAAAGGTTACCTAAATAATTCTTCTTCTTCTTTAAAAATGGCTTTTCCTTTCGGACATTTGCCAGTGTCAAGTATTATCAATATTTGCAAGTTATTTGCATTGAACAAAACAGTCAAGTCGTCATAGTTAAAGTCAAGTCGAGGGAATCATTGTAAAAAGGGGGCCATTTTTTACAATGTTTGTTCACGGAGCTTTGGAGAAAACACTAAGCTAAAGTACATGTTTTGCACCGGTTTTCACTTTTATTTATACTTGTACACATTCACGAAACTAAATTGATTAATATGCCCCCGAAATTAAACATTTTACACGCATTTGAACTAAGTTTCACAAAAATGAAAATTTAGCAACATATCTCCTTAACGCATTCCCGCCAAAACTTCACCTAAACAATTGTGCACAAAAATCGTCTTAATTTTGAATTTAGGATGAATTTGAGGTGAGGAATATAATTCCCACAGACTGTTACAACACAACATTCAAATCATACACCTACCTACAATTTCACTAACAAATCAAAACAATAGATATGCAATTCCACATTCATGTAAATAAATAACCACAGTATGTACATCTGAACTAGTATACCAGTAGTACAACTACGATTATTAAACAGGTATACCAATATTGATGATGGTAGCAAACAGACCGAGCCGTAGAGGCTTGACTCAGTCAATTTGAACACCACAAATTGCCAAGAGTTGCTAATTAACGTTGCTGTGTCAGATCGTGGTGTGTGGCTATGATGTCGGAGGGAAGATGCAAGATAAAAGATTTTGAAAGAATAATTTTGCTTTGACAAATTATAATAGCACAGTCGCACACCTTTCCTCAGAAGTGATTAATGGTTATTGTTTTCAAACTCTAAATAAAATATGAGTATCGAATAAAAACAAAAACTACGGTATAAAAATGTCACATCTAAAAGGTATCTTCTTCTTCTTTATAATGGCTTTTCCTTTCGGACATTTGCCAGTGTCAAGTATTATCAATATTTGCAGGTTATTTGCATCGAACGATACAGTCAAGTCGTCATAGTTAAAGTCAAGTCGAGGGAATCATTGTAAAAAGGGGGCCATTTTTTACAATGTTTGTTCACGGAGCTTTGGAGAGAACACTAAGCTAAAGTACATGTATTACACCGATTTTCACTTTTATTTTCACTTGTACACCTTCACGAAACTAAATTGATTAATATGCCCCCGAAATTAAACAATTTACACGCATTTGAACTAAGTTTCACAAAAATGAAAATTTAGCAACACATCTCTTCAACGCATTCCCGCCAAAACTCAAAAAGATATCAAACATTCGAAAGTTTTTAAATTTGGTATGTAGTGAAACACAATATTTAGCGGGTTTCACTCGCGTTTTATTTATTAACTAGCGGCGCACCGCGTTTTCACCCGCGAAAGTGAAAAAACGCGTCAGGGGCGCGGGCGGCCGGGCCGAGCGGTTCTCGAGCGGTTGCACTTATAAGGAACATACAGAGAAACAGACAGACAGACATGAATTAAAAAAAAATAAAAAAATCTACTACTTTTCATAAGTTCTACAACTTTTTTTTAAATTTAGTTCTATACAGACTTTTTGTCCTCTCTTCCTTTATTATAAGTAACAGATGGCATTGTTACAATGTACCGAGCTTTCGCTAACTTTACAATCAGCTTTTTTCAAGGTTGACTGACCTGGTTGGTTGGTATCTAGTGTTTGATTTTATTGGACAGAAATCTTTTTATATGTAATTTGGAAAATCGACTTTTTAATAATTGATAAAGGGATATATATATATATATCCTCCAGTTTTGCAGAAGAGATAAAGATTTTCAAAATCTTCATTTCAGATGACAACAGTATACTGACAAAAATAAATAACGATCGAAACACAAACAAAACCCGATAGAGAAGAACCGAAATTTTATCAAATTCAAAACAAAATACAATCAAAACATTAACATACTATAGAAACGGTAAAAAGACAAACGATAAAAAAAGACGATCAAAACGAATTCGTACAAAAAACTTTAAAAAAAACAGCAGCTAAATCTCACATTATGTAGCCACGAACGTCGTAGCCGCACCAAATGCTAGAGGTGCAACAATAATTGACGTCTCCCGGTAGTTCTAGGGACACACGCCCCGAGCTCTGTTATTGCAGAGACACGTTGACAGACAAAGTATGGGGATACATCTGTTATTTGTTAACTTGTAAGGTAGGTTGGTTGTTAGACCACTATTCATTTGGCTAAGTAAATGGTAGGCATACGAGACATGGCCGTGATGGTTTTTAAGGCTCCGTACGCAAAAGGTTAAAAATGGGACCCTTTCACTAAGAATCCACTGTCCATCTGACTGGCTGCCTGTCTGTGACTTGGCTGTAATTGAAAATTTTACCTATACAACCATTCATCGTATAAAATACAGTAAAATATTTATACATTATCTGCACCCGTGTTATATATCCAGTCGACAATTGATTGTATTAGGCGTTACTTTTCGGAACTCCATATCAACTATATTAATAATTTAGTTTTTTTTTTATTGCAAAGTTGATGATTGGTGTCACTAATACTAAGATAACATCTCATTTTAACATAATATCTAATTTCTGCCGCATGCAAGGAGCGGGAGGAGGGAGGTGTTCTTTGCACGCGGCAGACCGCATGACACGTAGTGATACTTAGTCAAGTATCGGGACTAAAAACTAAATATTAATTTTTAATATCCAGTCGATGTCGGGCAACAGTGGAAAATGACAGGCACTATTCAGTACATTGCTGCTTTGAGGTACCGTGGTTATTACCGGTGATTACCTCAAAGCAGCATTGTACAACAAAGTGCCTGTCATTTTCTACTGTTGTCAGACGTCTGGGTAGATAATATTATTTATTCTTTAATGTACACACCATAGAATATACAAACATAGCTTAGGAGATTTCATGTACATAGGCGAGCTTAATCCTAACAAGAGTTTTCTTCCAGAAAACCTTGAGGCATAGAAAAGGCGATAGATGTGCAGGCAATTGGTGTGCAAATGGAACTGTTTAAATATACAACAAAAGTAAAAAAAAAAACAGTAGATAAATTATATGTGACTCTCATATTTTATTATTTTTATTATTTATAATATGGGTGCTGATATAGTTTTAGTTGTAACACGCCCGTCTAGAAGAAGAAATAAATAATAATAAATCCTATGACGAACACACAGCGCCATCTAGCCCCGTGGTAAGCTGCTAAGCTTGTGTTACGGTGGCTAGACAACGGATATACTACTTATATTTATTTTTCTTTTGTAATATACATAGAAATACGCCTAAACCAGATACAAATATTTATTTTTTATTTTTAAGCATAAATATTTGCACCCAGCGGCAATCGAACCCGCAACCTTCTGTATTGCAGCCAAGCGTTCGCCCGACGCGCCACAGAGTTCGTCAAAATAGAGTGGAACATGATCCGATCCGGCATCGGTTCATGTATCGTAATACTATCTGCAGTCCGCTTGGCGCTAAAGCCATAGTTTATCTATAAATCGGCGTCTCGCCACTTGTCCACGACTTATGCCGATGGGTAACAAGCCGCTGCCGAAGACATTCACCAAGAAATATACAAGACTTGCCTAACAAAATCCCTGCATAGTCTCTCCATCTCTCATAAATTTATAAAATCATCTATACAAGTCCGTTGAAAACCGGACAAGTGCCGCAATCCGGAGCATTCCGGACGAGTTTAATCCGTTAATTGATGCAACCGATCCGGATCCAGCCGGACTCTACATTACGAGGGGATTTATTCAAGTGCGAATGGATTTCCATTGTGTAATTATGGATTATAGTAATGTGTTTTACAATCATGTTTCTAGTGTGGAGATAAAATAATATTATGGACATTTTGCTGATTTTGACTAAGTGTGAATAGATGGTCTTACTAGGAATTAATAAATAAATAAATACTGTGACCAACACACAGCGCCATCTAAACCCGTGGTAAGCTGCTAAGCTTGTGTTACGGTGCCTAGACAATGGATATACTACTTATATTTATTTTTCTTTTGTAAATACATACATATTATACATAGAATTTGATTTTTAGGATATCCCACAAGTAAAATAGCAGAATATTATTTAGCCTCTGTGTAATTTTGTTTAAAGTTTTCGCGATTTTGCATAATAAAAAAACAATATTTACCGGGTTTTAATCGCGTTTAATTCAATAAGGTCATTATTTTTTCGCCAACTTTACTGTTAGTATTTTCAAGCTCGGTCTTTTGTGATCATGTCGCACCTTTAGGTACTGATGAAAACCACATGAAAATCCGCTTAGTACATACTATTCAAGTTTATCGTGACAAGGGTAGACTTTCTTTAATAGATATGCCTAATTTCCCTAGTGTACGTTTAAAATAAAACTAAACTAAACGAAACAATACGACAAAAGTTTGAAAAAGGAAAATTCTATCAAACAATAAGAAAACTCTTAAAGACAATCTCTGGTGTAAACATGACTATATACTGAAGGCAGGGCCATGGTTTGAGCTACGGACAATCGCTAAGTACGCACTACGCAACCTTCTACCGCTAGTATTATATAGAGATATATTGTATTTTGTGTTTGTAATAACTTTAATAAATTGTTACTTCATTATTCTAATCTTACTCATAATATAAACGCGAAAGTATGCAAGTTTGTATGTATGTTTGTGTCTTTGTTACTCAATCACGCAAAAAATACTAAACCGATTGCGATAAAACTTGACTTGGAATAAATTGGATCGGGACCCACGCGGGTGAAACCGTAGGGCGCAGCTACTAACGTATACATTTGAAATATAAAGTTCTAAAATCTAAAGCAATTCAGACTCAGCTTAGACTTGTCTTCAGTTCCAAAGACAAAATGTTCGGAAAATTATTCACACACCTTTAAAAAAGTCGGAACAAAATTCGAACGTTGTGTTAAAATACCCACCATCTACGATATAGAATTTATGTTGCAGTTAGGTAGGTACCTATGGTCAAAAAGACTATCACAGTGGATATGTCACCGTAAATTAATAAGACACGTAAATTTATATATTTTTTTAGTTTAATGTGGTCGTAAAATAATACAATTTATGTCTCGTTTAGAATCCTACGAAAGTTTATATACATATTCATATTCATATCATTTATTGGTAATAAATTAATTACAAGTCAAATGTCAAACAAAAAAAAAATAAGAGCAAAATTAAAACATAAAAATCATAATAAATTAAAGATAATAATAATAACAATTGCATAATAAAAAAAAACATACTAATAAAATGTCAAAAAGGTTGTATAAAAATACAATAATCAATAATCAAAAATACAAGGGTCAAGAGTAATAAAATTAAAACACAAAATGTGACTAAAAATAAAGAGTACAAAGATCGTCAAAAGTTAAATATGTCAACAATCATTGAAGTTTTAAGTTCATAAATTGCTCAAAAGAATAGAAACACTGCTCAATAAGCCACTGACTGAGTCTGGATTTAAACATGCGGATGTTGCCAGCACTTGTAACAACGTCAGGCAGCCTGTTGTAGACGTGAGGACTCATGGAGTCTATGGTGTGCGACGTCTTCACTAACCGACCAAAACGGCCGAGCAACCTGCCACCATGCCGAAGAGAGTGTCTCGCTACATCTGCTCTTTTAGTGTACTCGGATAGATGAAAGCGCGCATACAACGCGATTTGGAGAATTAACAAGCACGGCAAGGTTAAAATTCCGAGTTCAATGAAGTAAACCTTGACGCACTCATCTGGCTGTATGCGTACTATAGCCCTCACAGCACGACGTTGCATCCGAAACACACGCTCCCAATCAGCTGCACGACCCCAGAATTCCGGACCGTACTGTAACAGAGACTGGATGGTTGAGAAGTAACAAGTACGTACTGTATGTTTGGGGAGTGTTACTGCGAGTCGGTTTAAGGCGTAGCAGGCTTTAGCTAATCTCGAACATAGGTGGTCAATATGGGACTCCCAACACAGGGTGTGGTCCAACTGAAAGCCGAGAAACGAGGCAATTTTGACTTGGTTGACCCGAACTCCGTCCACGTTCACCACGAGGTCGTGACGTTTATGGCCTGAGAGGTCAAAGCGAAGAAAGTGTGTCTTGGGCAAGTTTAACTTCAGGCCATTTACTCTAAACCAATCAAGGAGATCACCTACAACTATACATAGGCGATTCTCCAAACTAGACATGCTGTCCGCTGTGACCACGGCAGCCACATCATCCGCATACATAAACAGCTGTGCATGCTGTATGGAATTCGGAAGGTCATTCAGCAGCAATGAGAAAAGGAGGTTTGATAATGCAGAACCCTGAGGTACCCCTACATTAGCACTGAGACCATCAGACTTTATGTTCCCACCATCAGCCGTGACGTACTGGGTTCTATCTTTCATGAAGCTGAGTAATAAATCGCAAGCACTTGAACAGATGCCGTACCATTGAAGCTTCCTATACAGAACGTTATGATCTGCGACGTCAAAAGCTTTAGAAAGGTCACAACAAAGGACGGCAACCTGACGTCTCGCCTCACGCGCTGACAGAATTTCACCCAGAACCCTCCTCACTAGCAAGGTGGTCGAGTGGCCGGCACGTTAGGCGTATTGGTAGTCTGAAATAATATCCGCCTCTTTTAAATATTTGTTCAGGCGATCAGTTAGGCCACTCTCCATTATTTTAGCCACTGCTGGAATAATAGAGATTGGCCTGTAGTTACCCGACTCGCACTTTTTACCCTTACCTTTATATAAGGGACATACTTTTATTTCCTTGAGGCACCTAGGATACATACACCCCATACTGTATACATTAAATAATAATGACAAGGGGGCTGACATAACCTCCGCCACCGACCGTAGAAGTTCTACGGATATACCGTAAACGTCACGCGTCGGCTTATTGGCAACCTTCCTTGTCATTATCAAAAAAACTTCCCCGGGGGTAAAACGCGTAAATCTTAGGCACCTATTGGACCGAGGCAATGCTCGAGCAAGCCGTGCATACGCCAGCTCCACATCAGCCGGTGGGGCCCCGCATTGTTGCGCCGCTGATACAAACTGCTGATTGAGGTAATTTATTAAGTCCGATTTAGAAGTGTAAGCATCACCACAAGGTTTCTTAATTACCTCAGTGCAATCTATGTTGGAAAACCTGGACTTACCCCTTTCGATGTTAACAACTTGCCACATTGTTTTCATAGTGTTTTCACTATTTTCTATCATCCGTACAAAATAATTGGTTCTAGTAGAACGCAGTAAATTGTTATATTTATTAGAACATTCAGTGATTTTGATGTCAATATTTCTTTCCAAAGGAAACTTATATTTTAATTTTATTAGGTCAAATAAAAAGTATTTCATATTTAAAATGTCATCGTTCACCCAGGACTTAAGCTTAGGGTACTATACTGTACTGTACTGTACTGTTCTAAACTTAACTTACTGTTCTTGTTGTTTTCCGGTGACAGATATAGGCTAACCTCTGGCTGGTGGACAGGTCGCGGCAGCCTTCATAGGTCGGGTTTCCGATACAGTGTGTTCTGCCACTGTTTTATCTCTACAGTACTTACAAAAGTACGCCCTTATGAGACTCGTAGACATTTCTAATAGCCCTTAAGTCCCGTCGAATGAAGCAAACAGTTTTATTCTATTGTCCATTTCACTCGAGTTTGTTATTTGTCAACAATCTTTGTTTATGTACTTGCGAACTTTAATTTAAAACCTTATTTCTCTTCTAATAAAGATGATGATGCCAGCATGAAAAGTTTGGTTGTATGTCCGTGCCGTAACCATGGTAACGGCTCCCATTCGCGAAGGATTCCGGCTTCTTTATTTTGAATCTTTTAACTCAAACAATAAAGTTTAAAATTAAAAACATTTTATGTAAGAATATTTTCGCAATTGTTTTTCTTTTTGTTTAAAAGATTTTTTCATTTAATTTTTTTTTTGTTTTGTCTTTGTTAGTAGTAGTACAGTAGTAGCACACAGGTTTCAGCCAAGTAAGTTTAGATTGATAAATAAATTTAGATTTCCAGCTTTTCTGTGTAAAAAACTAAGAACCAAGCAAAAACTACTCAACCGATTGCGATGAAACTTAAAATATGTGTTATTTCCAGGCGACCTGGAAATGACACATAGGCTACTTTTTATCCCGATATTCCCACGGGAACGAGCCTTACGCGGGTAAAACCGCGGTGCGCTGCTAGTTATTTATAAATGTAAAAGTTTGTGTATTAGCTGTAAGTAAGTAAAGTAATGTTTGTTACTCTTTCACACAAAAGTTACTGCTGTGATTGCGATTAAACTTAGTACACAGGTATTTAAAGTTCTTTATTAACGTGTTGAGTAATAAAGATACATAATATGTTATTTGAATGTAACACACTTTTTTCGTACTTTAATTGTTTTTTGAGGCATAATATCTACTAGAAATATTATAAAGGAAAAAACTCATCTTCAAAACTCACTCGCGGCGAGGTTCGAACCCAGAGACACGAGTTCAAATCCCGCCTTGAGTGAGTTTTTACTTTAAAATATTTCTAGTTAACACAGTTTTGAACCTTACATGATTTCTTTTTTTTACTCTTCCCTGACCAAGGCCGATGTAACCCGTTTGCCGAAACGGCGGGGTTTTAATTATTTAATTTATATTTTATAAATTATATTAATAGTATTTGTAGGTATCAACGCGATCGAGGCCCGAAATTCTAATAAAAATAACATTTGAATGTATGTATCACTCACGGACGAATAATGTTTTGTCTCAAACAAAACAAGAAGGTACAAAAAACAACATAAAATCTATGTTAACTGACGAGGACAAAAAGCAAGGATCATAAAGCAAAAGGCGAAAAAAAAATTTCGTCCGCTCTTTAATTAACGGTGAAGTAAAAATCCGAGAAAAAGTTGAAAAACTTCCTCTCTCACTCGAATGATACGGATTTAATTAAACTTAATTGCAGAATAAAATTAGAGAAAAAAATTAAGATCGCTTTCAGTGATTTCAGGGACTTTGAAATTTCCCTTGACATGGTCAAAGAATTTACCGGACATGAACCTTTGGAGTTGAGTTTTTCATTATCTTTTGTTTCGACTCCGAACGTCTTTGTTTATTCGTCTTTTATGTAGGTAAGCTACCACCCCGTCTATCTGAATAAAAAATAGTCTATGTGGCATTTTAGGACTCCAGCTGTGGTATCATCTAATTATCATCCACCGCTAGTAGTTGCTAAGTTGCAGTACATTGCTGCTTTGACGTGACGTGGTTGTTACCGATGATTACTTCAAAGCAGCAATGTAGAATACGAAATATGTTTTTGACAGTAAATAGCAACTAGTAGCGGTGGATGCTAATTAGATGATACCATAACTGCTATGTTTCAAGTTTCATTGCAATGGAATCGATTGTAATTGTGACGTGTATTTTTATGCCAATAAACTACTATGACTATCATTCAGTAGTTTTGGTGTGAAATACTAACAAGTGTTTAGAACTATGTATGGATGTACGTATACACCAAGATTCGCTTTTATAAAATAAAAAAGAAAAAATAGGATCTAGTGTAGATACATAAATATTCTGAGTTCGCTGGACTGAAACGGTACTCAAAATTTGATAGACAACTTAGACAATAAAGCAGCTTTTAAACTCAAAAATAGAGTTTCATATTTTTTTTTTTTTTTTTTTTTAGTTAAAAAATAATTTAAAATAGTATTACAATAATATATTATGCAAGCCGTCTTAAACTCAAAAATTCCAATACTCATTTTGAATTTAGAAGCTGCAAAATTTAATGCTTCCTGTGTGACTTGAACCGACGACTCTGCTGTGCAAAACAAAAACAGGCATAAGAAATTGGCCATTTACTGAGTTGAACATTTTAATTATAACAAATAGCATTATTAAAAACGACAAAGTTCTTACTTTGTCATTTAGGTTGATACTCCTTAAAGGAGAGTAATTTATAAAAACCGCTCTGAGTCATCTTGCTTTGTCTTTCTGTCTGTTGGTATTGTAAGGAGTGAGGAGTTGCAATCATTTGTCAAAACAAACGTAGCGTGGAGACTGTCTGTGGTACTTTCGTGTGATAAATACTTATAAGTTCTTGGTTTTTATATTTAATTATTTGGTTTATGTGGGTTTCCTTAGATAAGCAAAAGCGATCAGTCAAAAATGACGATAAACTTGTAATATAACGCGCTATTTAGCACTGCAGTGGACGAGTAAGGGCTAAAATTAGTGATCGGCATTTTCATCTAATTTCAGATGGATTTCGCAGCACAACTATTAATTGAAGTTATGTATGCCTGTGTGCCCTGGGCATTGTTATGTAGAGTAAGCTTGCCTAGCACATATATGTATAGTCTAGTCAATTTAGACATACATTTTTTAAAAAGATGAATTATGCTTTTTACAGAACTGGTCAATACGTGCGTCTGGAGCTAAATAAGCCGTGGGTTCCTTCATCGTAAGAGCGATGTTTATTAGCGCTCATAATTTTTTCGTAAAGAAAAAGACATTGAAACGTAGACACGGCAACAATGCTGTTAATAAAAATAACACGATCAAATCAGCAAAATCTGTTATATTTTCATACCTAAAACGATTACCAATTTATTACAGTTCCTTACCAATTTATCCCCTATATTACACGTCCCACTATGCCGTGTGTGTAATACATACAACTCACACGGCACGAACATTTGTCACTCAGCTCCACTAATTGGCAACATATTATTCTTGAGACTCCCGCGCACTTCGATGTTATATTATGTGGGTATTAGTTTGAACGGAATATTTTGATATACCTATCTATACTACTTCATCTAAGTAAGGAAGTAAGTAAGCAACGACTATGTTTGTTACTCATTCACGAAAAAACTGCAGTAGGTAGGTGAAGTAAGGTGAAGATTGTATGTCAGTATCCTGCGGGATTTTCGGGATCAAAAGTAACCTATGTTACTCTCCATCATTTAAAGTATCTCTATGCAAATTTTTATTTAATAAATAGTTATCACCCGCGAAAGTCCCGATCCCGCGTGATTTTCGGGATCAAAAGTATCCTATGTTACTCTCTATCATTTAAACTATCCCTATGCAAATTTTCATCCAAATCAGTTGAGCCGTTTGACCGTGAAGAGGGAACAGACAAACAAACAAATAAACAAACAAACAAACAGACTTTCGGATTTTTATTATTAGTAAGATGATTTGACATTATTCAAGATAGCGTCAAAAAATGATAAAATCATTGAGTGATGAATAAGTTAAACACCTATCAAAATGTAGTAAATTGTTCACTACTTATATATTTATTAGCTGCGTCTCGCGATTGCACTCGCGTAAGTCCTAACCCCGCGGGAATATCAGGATGTGTTATGGGACCATATTGGCTCACATGAAATTCTAAAGCCTATTCTTTGTCTCACTACCGATTTGTGTTCATAGTAATTAAATTCAAATAACCCTAATATTAAATAAGTCTTTTTTTATTTAATTTTTGTAATTCATAATTTAAAGGATTTATTTAAATTTTACTAGGTATTATTTTTATAGATAGTAATGTTTAAAAGTTTGAGATATAAAATACCTACCAAATGAATAAATATCGTTTTAGTAATAATTAGAAATAACAATGTTAGTTTAAAATCTTAAACATTAAACATTTTATATGTGTAGGCGTTGACTTTCTTATATACCGGCACATACCATCAAAAGGTTCTATTACAAACAGAACCTCATTCTTTTGATTAGAATGTGGGTTGAACAAATTATCAAATTGTCAACATAGTCGCGACAAAAGAATCTCCAATACTTAATATCTACTATCAACTTGGTAAACACACTCTAGGTAGGTATTTCTAAAAAGATTTGTTAACACATACAAATTCCACAACTGGGAGCATACTCGTAGTACGAGTACAGTTGAAGCAAACTAGTATTCAAAACACTGAACTGCGGACTTGTCAATAAAAATAATGCAGACAACAGATTGTAAAGATCGGTCGATTCCATAGAGATACTATAATTACTAGCAAGTAGCATATATATAGAGGTGATGTGTCAAACATATTCCATGTTCCATTTACGTGAAATAAATATAAAAAACCGCTGCTGCGCTCTCAATATTTTTACGTCTATAGTAAAAGGTTGATGTTGTATATTTTGTGTAAAGATTGAAAAGCTTTTTAAACTCACACGATTTGTACTCATAGTAATATTTTACACGGGTCTTATTCGCGTATTGTTACTTTTAAATTATCTTACCTCGACGTTTCGATCATTGGGCCCGGGTCTTATTCGCGATCTTAGTAGAATATTACTAAGATTGGAAGACTAGCCCTTTCCTGTCGTCAGGCTGTATTTTATGGACTCTGATAACTAGACAATTGAAATTTTCACTGATGGCGTATTTCTGTTGGCGTTACAAACAACAGGAAAAACTAACAACACCAAAAATACCTAAGTGTGGCTCCTTTACCTACAACAAATGAGATTATTTTGTGACAATGCTACGAAACCCTCGCTATGCCAGGCAGGATCGCACTTGGCCGGCTTTTATTAGTTCGCAATCAATGGAATAACGAAAAGTTTCTGGTCTACGTAACCCAAAAATAAGATAAACAAAACGTACTGTCACATCACTTGCGTGACCGTTAACGTGAAGGCTACTTTATCTTTACTATCCTAAACGACCTTATGTGTAAGGCTTTTAGGACTGATTTAGTCCATTTTAAAGATTTAAAAAGTTGGTGAAATAAACAGACAACTTAATGTCACACCTTCATCTGTAGATTATGCAAAGTAGCGAATGATAATTTCTTTTTTTCTATTAACGAAGACTTTGCCGGATGCGCAGGAAATAATGTTTTCAGGGTTTCGTAAACGTGACCTAGTTAAAAAGAAATGTACTGGGGTCCCTTATACCTATAATATCTATTTATTTTGTGGTTCATTTATTGCTACTTTGTACTAAGTACTAACTAAGTACTAAGTAGGTTTAAAGATTAGGTAAATGGAAAAAATGTACGAAACAATGACTTCTGTACTTCAAACTCATAAACTTTTTAAACTAACACGATTGGAACTCATATTTACACATTTTCCCAGGTCTTAATCGCCTTATTTTAACTTATTTAATTTTCCTTACCTCGACGTTTCGATCATGTCACAATTTAATAATCTTGGTCTCGAGGAGACTGAAACGTCGAGGTAACATAAATTAAATAGGTTAAAATCAAGCGATTAAGATTAAGACCCGGGAAAATGTGTGAATATATCCTTCAAAATCATTTAGTAGCATATTTGTGAACTTAATAGCGATACAATTAAATTCATTAAATTCAAAACTTACATTGATTGACATAATTTCACGTCAAAATCTATCTAACTTGTTTAATTTCCACGCTACCGGTTACTTCTCATAATAACATAATGCGAATGTTTGAATGTCGTATAAAGAAACGTGGGAAAGCCAATATATAGTAGGTTTAGCCTCTCAGCTTAATTTAAGTGATTTTGAACCTTATTCACTCACTAATATGTGTTATGCCAAAGTTTGTAAGTGTGTACGTCTTTTAATGTTACTGATTTCAATAGAACTTGGTAGATATGTAACTTTGAATTCATAGGCTTTTCTAGGTGCGGGATTTTCGAAATGATTAAGTAGGTACCTTATAAGTTAGCGTGCTGCATCTTAGATCATACATACTTAGTATCAGATGCGTTTGACCACTACCTATAGGTAGTGGTCAAACGCAGCAAATTATCTTCGAAAAAAAAACATCTCAAACAAAAAACCTGACTTTTTACAAAAACTAGCTGCGTCCCGCGGTTTCACCCGCGTATTTCTGGATAGCCTATGTTACCTACTCCTCGTTTATGTAGCTTTCTATTGGTGAAAATTATTGAAATCGGTCATGTAGTTTCGGAGGCTACAAACAAACAAATAAATGAACCTTTCCTCTAAATAATATTAGCATAATAGCTCTGGTTTATACAGACACGACCCGGTCTAGAACAATAAATTATCCCTTAGCTTCTAAAAATAGCTCTGCTTTTCTGTAATGTAAGTTTGTCATCAACCTACAACTTACTTCCCAATCATCATCCAAGCGATGTTCCAGGTTACGTCCCTCTCGGGTTCTAAGATACAGCAGGTCCACGCCTAAGCTAGAGAGCTGATTCTTAATTAAATATTACACTTAAATACAGCTTATACTTATAAGTGTTTGGAATAAATCGGCTATTATAAGTAGATTCTGGGACCCTGGGGTCCGCTTTATTACTCTAAAACACTCATGTGTTTTATCCCGATATTCCCACAAACCCGCGGGCGATAGCTAGTAAGCTCTAATAAATTTAATTTATATTAAAAGTAATATGATACGCTAAATACGGGCGACGACACGCCTCTGTTTATTAAATTTCTGAGTTATATCGTGTTTCATGTGTGAAGCTTTTTATTTGATAGGGGTCAGATTGGTGTTGTCTTGCGCAAGAGTGGTGATTGGATTCAATTTGAATATTTTAACTGATTTTTATTGGTCACAAGGTTAATTATATCGCTTAGCTATTAGACTAACTCTTAATACTATTTTGGTAACGGAACTTAACGAATTTTCTAACACATGCTTAAATTAAATACTCATAAAATAGGTGGCTATATTGCCACAGTCTACTTTATAGTTAGACGACTCGCGGCGTAATTTGTAATTTTGCTTTTATTAAGAACTAGCTGTGCCCCGCGGTTTTATCCGCGTTAGTCCCGTTCCCGTGGGAATATCGAGATATAAAGTAGCCTATGTGTTATTCCTGGTATCCAGTTACGTATATTCCAAGTTTCATCTTAATCGGTTCAGTTGTTTTTGTGTGATTGAGTAACAAACACACATCCATACATACACACACCCTCACGAACTTTCAGATTTATAATATTAGTAGGATAAGTAGGATAAGATAAGATAACTGCATTTATTCATTAGTATTTTTTCTAACCTAATTGGGCCCGTCCGTGGTACTAATAATAAGTATAAATGCGGAAGTTTGTGTGTAAATATTGTGTAAATAAGTAAACGAGTTTGTTTTTACTCTTTCAGGCAAAACTACTGAACTTATTGCAATGAAACTTAGTATGCAGACAGATAGATCTCCAGCATAAACGCATACTCCTATTTAACCCGATATTCCTGTTGGATCGGGACTTACGAGGGTAAAGCCACGGGACACAGCTAGTAAAATATAAAAAAGCTATTTCCCTCTCTCAAACAATTTTATATTCGAATCAAAGGGTAGATTATTATTGTACATTATATACCTACCCGAATAAACGTCAACAACTAAATAAAGTTTACGCAATACCAACGAGAGTTACGGGGGATGATCGTAGCAATTTCGTCGGAAAAACAAGGGGTTGCAAAAGAAAATAACATAAATTTATAATGCACATCGATTGGGTACCGTTTCCTGTTTTTTTTCCTTTTCGACTATTGTGTTTTGCTTTTTAATATTGGCAGGGGGAGGAAATTGAACAGAAAAGTTTTCAGAATAAGTGTAAGATATTTAGTTAGGGACATCTATCTATATCTGAGATGGCTGCATGTACCTCGTGGTTTTACCCGCCCAAGTTTCGATATGATAGTAATACTAGCTGTGCCCCGCGGTTCCCGCGGGAATATCGGGATAAAAAGTAGCCTATGTGTTAATCCAGGTCCCCAGCTACCTATATTCCAAGTTTCATCGCAATCGGTTCAGTAGTTTTTGCGTGAAAGAGTAACAACCTCACATACATACAAACTTCCGCTTTTATAATATTAGTAAGAAAGATTACGTTGAAATTAACAGACGGTTTTTGTCGAGCCCCAGAAGGTAACAGGTTCGATTCCCCAGTGGAACTTAATTATTAATAAATAATAATTCATTCATTCATTTATTTATTTGCATAGAAAGAGGTACAATATGGTGTTACAAATATTAGGTCCAACAATTTCTACCAATCATGGTGTGCAAATATTTACAATTAGGCAGCGTCTGGCAGTATCACTACTTCCCTGGTCGTTAGTTTAAAAGTAAATTGGTGTTTGAACAACATAGGCGTAGTCGCTTCCAGCAGCAGCTAGTACTTACATATTAATTATTTATTTTTTTATGTATTAATACGGACTCTAGAAATCACTTTCGCGAGCTCTTCTGAGCTTTAGAAGGCACGTAAAGCAGTTGGTCCCGCTTAGGTATTATCTATAAAAGCAGCTATAAGGGCAAGTTACAGGCATTAAGGAGACCTGGAAACTGTAAAAGGTGGGTCACACCACGAAAAAGAAGACCTCTAAGGACTCTATAAAATTGAACTATAATGAAACTAGTTCGACAATGGTTTTCCTTTATAGCTGCCCCGGCCTCCATACCGGAACACTGAAGAATCAGTGCTACGACACTGTTGGTGACTAATTACACCCTAACATCAAGACATACCGACGAACTGTTAAAGAAAGGTTAACGATTTTTTTACAATTAATCTCTCAACGTCAAGCTTTAGTAGAATGAGTGATGATTTATGTAGTTGGTAGGAAATAGATTTTTAATTGCTATACAGTAGTATACTCTATCACTTTTTGAATAACGTTCAATTTTGCCTGTGTGTTTTGTTTTAGAAGTCTAGACTTGTTTTTGTAGTGAGCCACTTGTTCTAAGGTTCTGCTGGTTATTTCTTGTCATTTGTCATTTATAATTTGACAAATAATATTAAGATTCGAGTTTAAGATAGTTTTTAACTGGATTTTAAACGGATGTATGTCTTTTGGATTCGCTGTTGAAATTTTCACCGATGATGTTATAATATTTTGTTACAGTTGCCGCTCAAAGTATATACCTAGTTATAGTTGCTGTGCAAATTCGATTCACACTTGGCCATATTTCTATTACCAATTCACATAGTCGTAGCTAGTGGTGAAAAGCTTGGAACCAAAACCGAACTCATGAAACATTCCAAAACAAAAGCACAGAATAACCTACTAAACATTGCTAGAATGTTTCTATCAATCGAGGTAAAATACGAAAAGACTTTAATACCAATTTCAAATATTTCAATTTCAACTTTAAAAGAAAGTTTTGTAAACTTTGTCAGATATTTCACGTTTCACAAATTATTCAAAATGTTATTTGAATTTCAGATCTCGGTCTCGTATTCTTTGGATTTAACAGCGGAATTGTTTTGAAAATCCGCTTTTAGAATCTTAAAGATAGTTGTGAAAGAAGAAACAAATATAAATACTAGGCAGCGCCCTGCGGTTTTACCCGTGTAAGTCCCAATCCCGCGGGAATATAAGCATAAGTAGTAGCTTAAATGTTAGTTAGGAGGCTTGATTGCGCTGTGTAGTGAAACATTTATTTATATTTATTTTATTTATGAGTATATCCGAATGAATCTGTCAAACAAAACTTTTAAATACTTTCAGAACTTTGGTTTGTGTTAGTTTTTATGTTTATGGAGATTGAAAAAATATTTACTAATAATTTATTTCTATTACATTGCAACCTAAATTCTTGATCTAATTACAGATTCGCCATATAAAATGAAAACGAAGCGTGAAGCAATGTGCCGGATACAGTTTACATTTTAAACACCATATTGTACAGGATGTGTCTTATTAATGAAATGCTCAAACGTAACGCCTTAACATTGATCGTTGGCGAATACACGATAGGAAATTGAGCAGACGAAGAATGTACCTTGTATCGAAGTGATCCAATAGATGATTGATGACTGATGTGGTTCTGTAGATGGGAAATTCGCTTAATTTTAAGGGTTAGTATCTTTCGGTCAATCACTCGAGAGTAAACTCAAGTTTGGTCGAACGTAGTATCCTAAATCTTGATTTGACTAGTCGAACCGGCTGTAGGTATGACTAAATCGTAGTTTGAATAAGTGACTTGATCTAATGCGCATGGGAGAAAACTTATTAAACAATTAAACAATTTGTATGTCTGTCTGTATGTTTGTGACTTTGTTAGTCATCACGCAAAAACTTGACCATGACCATCACATGCTCCTATGTTATTGATATAATATATTCAGACTGGATGATGTTCATGCCTTTTCATTTCTTTAATACGGATTTCTGTAAATTTTGCAGAGATTTGCTAAATCCTTGGAAGTTGTAAAATTACCAATAGTCATTCCTGGGTCTACGACAGTTGTCGTATCTTTAACTCGCTCGTCTGTAACGAACAAATTGACAAGCTTTGCATTGCAATCGTGCGTCTGAGTCGTAGCACGCTGCACGAATAATGATGCCTCCTGCAATATTTTATTGACACCTCAATGTTGAGACATATCCGTTTGGCAATTTTTATGTTGTGTGTTTTATGGTTTTGTGTAAATGTTTAAAAATACGGTTCACGTTTTTTATATTGCACGTGTCTGTTAGTGCAGTACTGCATTTTAAATTACTGTGAAAATTATACGAGAAAAATAAAATGATTAAGCAACCAACCTTAAAAAAATAAATTAAATAGAATGTAATAGCTTTTTCTTTTGTAATAATTGTTAACCGAACATTACGTTACTTAGCTACCTATATCTACTTTACAATAAATTCATGGAGGCGAAACCGGAAAAAATATATATGTTACACTTAATGCTGGCGACCAGAATTATTGCTATATCTATATTGGAGACCCAAAAAAATATGTAAAATACTTATGTTTAAAAAATTATCTTCTTTATCTTCTTAGACAACATTATGGCTATGTTTTTTTTACTTTAGAAAAAAATAAAACGAAACAGTCGTGTGAGTTTAAAAATTAAAAGAAATTGTTCATTTACATTATATATAGTAGATTTACCTATTTATGTCTCAATCAGGATAAAATAACGTCGTAAGACATCGATTACAGTTGCAAAGTGTATGGAAATATTGTAGATGACAACTCATCTCAACAATGGGAAACAATCAGACAAGTGAAGCGAAATAAAAATACGTTAGTATGCGCTCGACAGCCGTCTGACGCAGCAGAACGAACGCGAGCGGCCGAGCGCGAGCTACTCAAGCTGGTGTAGGTACGGGATGTTACATTTTTATTATTTTTTATTTAATGCGCCCGCGGTTTTACCCGCGGCAATATCGGAATAAAAAGTCTATGGATTGCATTTGACACACCAAAAATTTGAACTACTTTCCACTAGTCTTTATCTTGTTCCAATACATTTTTATCGAAAAAGTAGCTGCGCCCCGCGGTTTCAACCGCGTAAGTTCCGATAGGTACCGCAAAATTATCAGGATCAAAAGTATTCCCTTGTTGTTATTTTCCTTCACTTAAACTATCCCTATGCAAATTTTTATTCAAATCGGTCTTAAAAATAAAAAAAAATGTTAAGGGTGGACAACCCTTATCACTTAGGGGTATGAAACATAGATGGTACTTAGCCTATTCTTAGACCTACGGAATTTACTAATATTATAAACGCGAAAGTTTGTAAGTATGTATGTATGTATGCATGTATGTGAGTTTGTTACTCTTTCACGTAAAAACTACTGAACCGACGGCGATGAAACTTAGAATATAGGAAGCTGGATACCGGGAATAACACATAGGTTACTTTTTATCCCGATATTCCTGCGGGAACGGAACTTACGCGGGTAAAACCTCAGGGCGCAGCTAGTATGGTTATAAAATTTCATCAAAATCGGTCAAGCCGTTTCGGAGGAGTATGAAAACTAAGACTATATACGATGTACACAAGAGTTTTATAACTATAAGAAATAATCGTATCATACGAAATGAAAACCTCACTCTAAGTTATTGTACGAACTATAAACTGCATAAAAAATTACAAATAAATGAACAACTTCCTATAACATCTTCCTGTAAGTTTTCAAAATCCAGATGCGGCTGAGAAAAATGACTGAATTTATAATATTTTTTTAAATCTTTTATCGATACATTTTGAAAATTAAACAGCGCGTTTTAACTTTGATGATTATAAACCCGACCCGGTAAAATGTTGTAAAAACATTTTACCGGGTCTTAATCGTGTATTATTATTAAACCTGCCTGAAACGCGTTGCTGGCTAATATCTAGTACATCGTATATAGATGGATGTTGGTGCCGTGTTCGTGACGGGTCACGTGACCATCATTAGCTACAGACGGGTGTGAATAATTGGGGGACCGGTAATTATTGGTGCAATGGACATGGTTCACGATGACGTGAGCGTACATGCACCCGTGCTGGGTGTGACGGGTATGAATTTATATAATACTAGCTGCGCCCCGCGGTTTTACCCGCGTAAGTCCCGTTCCCGAAAGAATATCGGGATAAAATGTAGCCTATCTGTTATTCCGGTTTCCAACTATTTTATTCCAAGTTTCAACGCAATCAGTTCAGTAGCTTTTGCGTGATTGAGTAACAAACATCCACTTTCAAATTAGTTAGGTATATTAAATAGGATAACAAAATGTATGCGTTTGGCACCTGATTTAATGTAGTAGATTTTAGTTATTATTATTAAAACTAGGGGTCCCAGATCATGTTGTAGCAATGCCAAATACGCATTTTGTCAAACACGTGTGTGTATATTGTCAAGAAAGCAAAATGTCAAACTCGTAAATGGTCAATACGTAGACGGGATCTTATTAACGTTTAAGGTCAACACAAACCCTGAAAAAAAAATGACGATCGGAACTGCAGAAACAAAAAAAGATCGACAAAAAAACACACGACGACGATTGAAACAAATTGACAATTAACAGCTGTCAAAATTATCAAAAATACAGAGATACATATATGTTGATTAACAATTTATTGTAACAAAACAATAAAATGCAATTCTAAGAAATAAAAAACAATTACCTATAAATCTTGGTGGCACAAAGGGCGGCGTCATCGCTTAAAGCAATTTTTCAGGTTTTCCTCAGAACTGGCTTGATAAGGAATTATAATTTAACAGTCTCCTAATGGATACCTACATGAGTACGAAAGCGGTACTTTTATTTCAGTAGGTACCAAAAATAGTATGCTGTAAATTGGACAGTCGTTTGTAAAGAAAATTGGCCACCGACTTATCTGTTAGGTATTTTATTTGAAACCGGTCAGCCAAACTACAATTTGGATCTAGTTACCCATAGTAAAATTGCCGCCGGTTGTATATTTCATAATTTGCGATTTTGAAAGCATTGTAGAAGTTCTATTACATAAGTGTACATAACCCCATTACTTATAAACGCCGGTTAACAGCTGCATAGCTATGTATCGTTTGTCTTTAACTGTGACATGAAGTTTTAAGGTTGAGGGACAGAGACAAACGCCACTTAGCTTGGTAATATCCAATCTGCATTAAACACAAATGTCAGTGCAAGAGCAATCAGAAGATTAGTAAAGTTAGCACTGGCTTAGCTCACTAGCCCGGGGATAGTATAGCAGCGCAAGTGGGTCTACGTGTCTATTTCAAAAATCCTTTCAAACATAACAACTAACTATTTATTTTGCATATAAAACTACAATGTCGCATCCATCAGTGGCCTTCGTGCCGTTACCATGACAACGCTACCCCGACCTACCCCACACAGGAAAAACCTAATAAAAACACTCAAAATACAAAGTTATACTTCACCATTTTTCAACACCCTATGTGCTAAGACTTAAGATTTAATTTAGTAAAAATATAGAAAACGATAGATTGGTAAAGTTAAGACTAAACGTATAAACAGTTTTCCTCCCTCACTTATTTAGTAATACAATACTTTTGTATATCAAAGAGAAAATGTATGATGACAGTTTTATTTTACAGTGGGCCCGATTCCGACCGTTGTACAAATTCTACTATATTAAATGCTGAAGTTCTGAAGATTGTAATATACCTGCCAAAACTTGGATAAATAAAATTTGGCTCCGTTAATTTCTGTCCTATCTAATCTAGGTGAAGTATTAGCTTATTAATTTCGGTTAAAAAAACACTAGGTACTTGTGCACTGTGCACTAATCGCCATCTGCCTTCTTCACAAACGGGGCTGTTTACCTACATAATACACTATTACTACATAATATTCTTTTCCATCTAAACATTGAGTAACATACTGAAACTGAGGTCGCCGTGGGGATCCGACTTGAAACCTCAAAACTAGTCCTAGCATTTATCAAACTTGTACACCTACATGAAAAACAGTAACAGAAATTACCATTAAACTAATGTAGATGAAACCGCAAAGCGCTGCCGGTTAGGTATAAAATATTTGCTAAAACAAAACAAAATATTCCATTTAAAAGGTACCACCTACCTCAGCACAGTAGAGTAGGGTAGCAGCACCAATTACACGAAGTGTACGAATTAATTTTCATAAAACGGTGGCAGGTGCGTCCAAAAGCTCGCACCAACTTTTCTATTAGTGACGTTTGATTTATATTCGTGAGAGTTTCCGATTGTTCCTTACAATTTAGGCTTATTTAGTGTGAGTGTGTGTGTTTAGATGGCTAATGTTAGATTTAATGTTTTGAATTTTGTGTGAGCGGCAATTAGGTGAACTATGCTTTTATGTATCAGTTACCTATTTATAGATTTATTATGAATTGCTCGTTTCTTCCTACTGCAGGCCATAGCATTTTTTCGCCTGCGCTGTTAGGGATTTCAAATACAATCATGTGTCACCTTCATCTAGGTCTTATTTTCAATTTTAATAGAATGTCAATTTACTAACCCGTAGTGATTCAAATTAAAAAAAACATTAAAAGACGTTACACGCAGCTCAATCTAGACCCAAATTAAGCAACTAGGCATGTATTATGCGTTTACTAGACAACGCGGGTATATAGTTACTAAGTACATATTTTATTGTTATATTTCTTATAAATACCTTTTATATGTATGATACATATATAAAACGGGTTTCCGTTTGTTTAAACATGATCAGCATAAATACTAGTCCCGGAATCGAACCCGCAACCAGAAAGTTGCGTTGCAGTCGGGTATTTGCCTGACGCGCCATAGAGGTCCTCTCCACATAGGTAATAGACGGAACAGGACAGATGCAGACAGGCAGTACCTATTTAATTCTATAACACGACTAACAAACCCATCGGTCTAAACAGTCCGATTACCCCCAAATACCTGTCAACCATTGAAATCCATTAAGTCCAGGAACCACGGCCCATGGACCGATCTACTCGGTGTTTTAATTTCCGTTCCACTCACAAACGGACAGCTTGTTCACATAACTCATAATAAATATTTGAATGTAATTCTAACTCAAAAATCGAGTTAATAGGGAGGAAAAATAACTAATTTTGAATCTTAGCATAAGTACGTATTAGAACAATTAGTATCTAAAATTAAATATCTACACTTAAAATAACGATTATCATAACCCTTAAAATTAATATCTAATGGTGGGTTGATCTAATTTCAAAATAATGAAAGTTTTAAAATATGTAATGATTATTATATCGAAGCCTTTTTATTTATAGTTTTAGCAAACGGATGTGACGTCATCTTTATGTGTCGATGTCACAGTACC
Source organism: Idaea dimidiata (assembly GCA_949358125.1). Lineage (NCBI taxonomy): Eukaryota > Metazoa > Arthropoda > Insecta > Lepidoptera > Geometridae > Idaea > Idaea dimidiata. Next base: position 25,005,656 of record OX442332.1, on the reverse strand, counting down.
ATGTCGTCTAACGTTTTGATTAGGGGAGCTTTGTAATTGACATCACATAACTGTGAGCGAAACTCAATATTTATTGTAAGTATGCCTGTGAAATCAAAACCAATAGATATTGTTGACTAAAACAAAAGTAATGGATTTGTATACATACAAGCTTTACTGTATCAAACTTTCAACCGATTTGGCATACTATCTATTGACATTTTTATTGTAGGAGTTTTACTTTTCGAGTACATTAATTGTGTAACGAAGACAACGATTCGACGTTCGGTCGTTCGAATTTTCAAAGAAAATTAATTTAATTTACAAATTATTTAATATTAAATGTATTAAATATGGAAAATATAAAAATGTATCGTTAAAATACTCTTGCATTCAAAGTAACCCGTCAGGTTAGCAAAAACCGTAATTATCTACAAAGAATTGACAGATGATTACAATAAAAACCCAAGATTTTATTGTGGCTTCTTCTCAACGGAAGGCGCGTTGCCACACTAAAATTATAGCTATATGACGTCTTCTTCTTCTTTTCGTGTAGTGGTGTGGCTCACCTGGTGTTAGAGTTTTTCAGATCGCCTTAAGGCCTCTAACTTGACCTAACGACTGTTATCAGAGATAACAACCGGGACCAACTGCTTAACGTGCCTTCCGAAGCACGGAGGAGCTCGAGAAAATTATTTTTTGCCACACAAATTTTAGGTCACCCATCCAAGTAATGACCGCGCCAAGCGTTGCTTAACCTGCACAACCATTCAAGATCGGCTGGTACAGCTAGGCCAATGAGCTCCTCAATATATGACGTTTCAATGTGATTATGTCCTAACATTTTTTGTGTACACGATTTAAAGAATAAAGTACCTATCTTGACTATTGACTACCTGACTACAAATAGAGTTTTGGCGCGAATGCGTTGAGGAGATGTGTTGCTAAATTTTCATTTTTGTGAAACTTAGTTCAAATGCATGTAAATTGTTTAATTTCGGGGGCATATTAATCAATTTAGTTTCGTGATGGTGTACAAGTGAAAATAAAAGTGAAAATCGGTGCAAAACATGGACTTTAGCTTCTTCTTCTTCTTTATAAATGGCTTTTCCTTTCGGACATTTGCCAGTGCCAAGTATTATCAATATTTGCATGTTATTTGCATTGAACAAAACAGTCAAGTCGTCATAGTTAAAGTCAAGTCAAGGGAATCATTGTAAAATGGGGGCCATTTTTTACAATGTTTGTTCACGGAGCTTTGGAGACAACACTAAGCTAAAGTACATGTTTTGCACCAGTTTTCACTTTTATTTACACTTGTACACCTTCACGAAACTAAATTGATTAATATGCCCCCGAAATTAAACATTTTACACGCATTTGAACTAAGTTTCACAAAAATGAAAATTTAGCAACACATCTCCTTAACGCATTCCCGCCAAAACTACGGACTTTAGCTTAGTGTTTTCTCCAAAGCTCCGTGAACAAACATTGTAAAAAATGGCCCCCTTTTTACAATGATTCCCTCGACTTGACTGTTTCGTTCGATGAAAATAACCTGCAAATATTGATAATACTTGACACTGGCAAATGTCCGAAAGGAAAAGCCATTTTAAAGAAGAAGAAGACTACAAATAGTTCAGTAGCTGTGCTCGGTAGTTAAATGACTATAGCATAATTATTACGGTGTAGGTATGTATATTATGGTAAATATGCTAATATACCGTAATATACTCTTGCATATTAACCAGTCAGGTTAGCAGTAACCGAGATAAATTAACTAAATTGTGTCTTAGTTTGCATATAGGTAAATCAAGTTAACGATGTTACGTTACATATAGTAATAGGTGCTATACAACTAAACTAAAGCTATACTTACTGACAAGTAAGTAAGTAAGTAAGTAGTCTCAAAAACGCGTCGGAAAATAGATATTTCTTCTATGGTATCGCGATTTTGCATAATAAAACACTTTATTTACCGGGTTTAATCGCGTTTCATTCATGATTTTTAAACGACCGAGCTTGGTCAACCTTGTAAAAGTCAACTGTCAGGTTGGCGAAAGCTCGGTCGTTTAAAAATCATGAATAAAACGACCTGAATATGACAGTTTAAGACCGTCAGAAGTGGCAAAGAGAATGGAGGGGGCCTACGTCTAAGTTGGATTAAAGGCTGATATGATTGGATGGTAAAGTCATGATGATTTCCACGCTATCGGCAACCTATTGTTTACATATGTTGCAAGATATGTAAACAAAATCATTTAATCTACCAACGCCATCATCTCAAAAAGGGCACCTATTATCAAATAGACAACACCAGGAAAATTATTTTCAAAAACCAATTTTATGTTCAATTCTGTACTCTGAAATCTTTTATTAGACAACTGTCCCATTTTTAACATTCAAAATTTTCAACGACACTGTCTGAAGACAAGATTTCCCTTCATGCATCGATGCAAGTTGATGCCAGATTAATTTATTCCACAGATAACGAGGACCTATCGTATCGACCTCCAGTGACGTAGAAAATTGGGAAGGAAGTCATTAGAGGACCTTAACTTTCCCTACAGATACGTTATATGGTTCACTTGTTCTTTGGGTATATATTTTTTTAAATAAACCCTCGCTTTGGGGACGAAGTTTAAGAGATAAAGGTTTGGGTAGCTGGGAGGTAGGGGATTGGGTTGGACATCCATCTTGTGTTAATTAAATTGGCATTTTATTTTAATATTCTTTATGTTTATTGATCGTGACATTTTACTAGTAATATTTTACAAGTAGATTTACATCATCAAAATTTTTCCCGTGACAGGATTCAAACCTGTGCCTCTCGTTTGTAGAGTGAGTGGGCTACACAGGAACTCAAGGGACACGGTGATTTAACGATTATGATTTAACCTTGTTTTGTTCATTTTTGATTACGCATTTTCCCTTATAAAACATTTCTAGTACTTATTTTAATTATTGAATTTTGCTTATAAATTTTGCTTATAAATTTTGCTTGTTAAATTTTGCTTACTAAATTTTACTTGTTAAATTTTGCTTACTAAATTTTACTTGTTAAATTTTGCTTACTAAATTTTACTTTTTAATACACCGGTCTGGCGAAATAGTCTGGCTATCATGACATTATTAATGATGCTGCTTAACACACTTCGGGTCTCGCCAAACACTGAAATTCATTGATGGCAAACATTGACAGTCTTCTATTTTATTTCTGAAACAAAACAAATAGACGATCAATAGTAATTAAATCTTATGCGAGGCAGCAAAGTTAATTTTTGTTGCGACTACTAGAATTAAAATCTGAGCAAAAACGTGATTCTAGGATTGAATGCTGAGTGAAGCAAAGGTACGAAGATGCAAAAATAAACCTTTGCTGCCGACTTAAACACACAATTCATCATCTCACTACCCACTGCGAGGAAAACGCTAGATGTGAAGCGCTTTTATTCAGTCTAGTGATACCACCTGTTGCTGGTCAGTGCAATTATTCAAAGAAATGAGTTTGCGGCACTGAGGTGACTTTTTATCCCGCGGGAACGGACTTACGCGGGTGAAACCGCGGGGCGCAGCTAGTAAAATATAAGTAACAAACATACAATATATCCTTGCAGCCGGGTAAAAACCGGTACAAAACTTAGGAGTTGTCTCCAAAGCTCGCGTGAACCGTCATTGTAAATAGCTCGGTACCTATCATTCACCGCTACCTTGACTTAAATTTCAACTACGATTTGACTGTTTTTATGATGAAAATAACTTGCAAAAAAAAAAATTAGATTAAATGTGACATCGGTCACTTTTCAAACGGCTATATTTAAATCAAAAACGATAAGACATAAAAAATAAGCAGATATGCCACTTAGAAAAGTTTGAAATCAAAGGAAAACGTAGTGATTATATCCTATTTGTTAAAAGGTTCGATATTTGAAAAGTCTTTCCTCGCTAGCGTGGAAATTTTAGCTTTGCACGCAGATTTCTAGTGATAAAGAGAATATTTCCGAGGTTGTGAGGTGATATAGTTATTTGTTATGCAAGGCTGCAAAATGGATTATTGTTGCGAATTAATATTGAATCCTGAGTGAAGCAAAGGTTCACTCAGGAGATGTACCTTAATATAGCGAGGAAAACTGTAAACGATTTTATTCAGTCAAGTAATGCCTGTGGCTGGCTAGTGCGATTATTTTAAGAAGTGAGGTTGGCACACTGACTTGAAATAAGTAATTTAATGCATTTTAGTCAAGTTAGTCTTTTAAGTCCACTTAATTGGGAGTTTTGGCGGGACGCGTTAAAGAGATGTGTTGCGTAATGTCCATTCGCATTAACCTAGTTTAAATGCGTGTAAATAGTTTAATTTCGGGGTCATATTAATCAACTTAGTTTCGGGAAGGTGTACACGTGTAATAAAATAAAAGTAAAAACCGGTGCAAAACATAAACTTTTACGCGTTGTCTCCAAAGCTCGCGCTACCCGTCATTTTAAATACCTACCATTTACCGCCACCTGGACTTGATTTTAAACTACGACGACTTGACTGTTTTTATAATGCAAATAACTTTCAAACAAATATTAGATAATATTTGACACTGGCTATTTTTCTAACGGCCATAATCGGACCATAAACGAAAAAAATAAAAAAAAAATAAGAAGACTTGCGTTATAAAAAAGTATGGAATAAAGATGGTTCGATAATTGAAAACTCTTTCTGTGCGTTAGCAGAAAATTCATTTTTGCATGCAGATTTCTAGTGATAAAGAGAATCTTTCCGAGATTGTGAGGTGAAAAAATAATTAATTTTTAATGATTTTCAAGCGGTTTTACTGTGCGTTGCACAGTAAAACCGTGTATTTTGAACAGTGTATTTTTTATGTGTAAGAGCCGATTTTTATTCCTCAGATAAAGTATCAAAGTGACGTTTTTCGTTCGGTGGTGTTACATTTTATCTGTCAGATATCATAATAACTTTTTTTTAATTTCTCACGGAATCGGGACTTACGCCGGTAAAACAGCGGAACACAGCTAGTACATATTGTATGTTACCAAGTTTATCAACTGGACAAGGTAAAAAAAATATGTCTTACTTTGGTCCAGCTCTCAGGAAAGCTTTGGACTGAATCTTCGTGACTCCATCGCCAACATTACACAGTAGTCTGGCTATGGTCATCTTCCTTACTTCCATGAGTTGAGCTAAAATTAAAACATTTCTTTAGTGAACACAATAGGCAGAGCTTAGTGCATTATTAGGAACTCTGAACTATCATACTATGTATGTATTTACAAAAGAAAAATAAATATAAGTAGTATATCCGTTGTCTAGTCACCGTAACACAAGCTTAGCAGCTTACCATGGGGCTAGATGGCGCTGTGTGTTGGTCACAGGATTTATTTATTTTATTTAACATGATCTTTTGTAAATTATACAGAAGAAATTGGAAAATCTGTTATTAGATATTGCGTCTAGAAAATCTGCGTCATTTACTATACCGCATCGGTCTAAACACTTTCGACAGGCGAGTCACACAAGGAGAGTAAAAGAAATCAGAAATTAAAAAAGAACAATAAAAAACAGGAATCGGATAATGTCAAGGACTGTAAATGAAGTTTTTCTTTTTGTCACATTTAAAATGCATTAAAAGTCACATGTCAAAATACCTAGCTAGCGCCCAGCGCGAAGATAATTGGTTCAAGTTATCGCTGGTAATTTACTTTATAAATCAGAAAAAATACTTACGAGAAGTGAAAGCATTTGGTCTATTAGGTCTTTCGTACCAATGTCTATCAGAGACTACATTCCTGACCATTTGCTCGATTACCAGACAGAATAACGTAGGGGGAGTGACGCCTCCTTTCATTGGACGTTCTACCCAGATACCGGCTAACAGCTCTATGTCGTCAACGTCGTCGTACATTTCACGAAGCATTTCGATACGCTTAAAATAGAATATGTACTTCAATTATTAAGTACTTGGTAACTTTAATTACACATAAAATATTTATTTGAATTCGTCGCCCGGGTTAGAACTTGTGTGATGTATAATTGGTGAACACGTTTCGACAGTAACTAGTAGTTCGCCCCGAACTGAGACCTCACGAGAATCCATTTACAGAGATTGTTTTTTGTAGGATTTTAACACCAACAGCTTTATTTTTTTTACAAAATAAGAATTATTATTAAACGAATAATATAACGAAAGACAATAAAAACGATAACATAACAAGAATTATTCCTTAATTACGACAATCGACCACTATTTGTAACATAAACATGAATTATTTACATTGAACAATAATGGACGTTTACATTACCTACAAAATGTCAGATCTTGGAGTATATATCGCAAGCAAACGCAACGATACCGCGATCTAAGAAGGATGTCGAGCGCCATCTTTTGACAAATTTTTAGAACTTGATTTTTTTCTCTTTTTGCACCCCCTATCTCCCCAACCCCCCTACCGATCCGGCTCATCTTCGAACTCATAAATTCTATTGACCTAAACTACGCGCATACCAAAATTCATGAAGATCGAAGCAACGATACTCAAGTTATCGTCGAACAAACATACAAAGATACAAAGTTACAAAGATACAAGCGCCAGGCCCGTCTACACTGGACCTCACTCGCTTCGCTCGTTCGGTCAACTAAAAAACGCGAGTTAGAGCCTCACGGCGAGTGTATTTTTTCCACGGTTTTTTTATTTTACGTGTATAATTTCCTACGTTTTTAGTGGAAATCGTGTAAGTTTAAAAAGTGTTATGTATCATTTTTAACCGTCTTCCAAATGAGGTGAAAGTTCGAATGTATTTTTCAAAAATTATGTTATTTAAAATTGAATACATGTCTTACCTCAGGATCAATGATACCAATCAAATCATCGAAATTCTTTATCTTTTTGCCAAAGCAATATTTTCTGTACTTAGCGTAAGATTGGAAACCAAAGTACCTGCCTTTTGCCAAGTCATTGGTCAAAACGTCACTAGTTCTTTGCAGTTTGCCAAGAACTGACTCTGCCATCTGTAATATAATATTATTAGATCTAATACATAGGCAGCTATGTCAGCTATCCCCGGTATGTTAGGTCACATAAGGAGAAATCTTACTAATATTATAAACGCGATAGTTTGTATGTATGTATGTGAGGTTGTTACTCTTTCACGCAAAAACTACTGAACCGATTGCGATGAAACTTGGAATATAGGTAGCCGGGGACCTGGATTAACACATAGGCTACTTTTTATCCTGATATTCCCGCGGGAACGGGACTTACGCGGGTGAAACCGCGGGGCGCAGCTAGTAATTACATATAATTTGCATTATTAATTAAAACTGTTACCTCTATTATTAAAAACACATTCATAATCGGTACTTTTATATCTCCCTAACTGTCTTCCACTATAATCAATGAGACCAGTAATAGCAAACGCCTATTGGATAATAATTGTTGGATAATTGACTAAATAAGAAACCTCTTTAAGTTGTGGCGGACGCCCACAATACCTACTAGATGGCGTTACTAGTATGAAATCCTGAATAGTGATATAAACTTTTTTTCGGAGATAAGCTGATATACAACTACCGACAAAACATAGTTGCAGGCAAAACCACCCACCCGGTGGAAGATCTTGTCGTTAGAGGTACACACCACCTCGTGCCTTCAAAAGGTGATAAAGAATCCTTGTTCAGCTAACTAGCACTAATGTTTAATTAACAAAGAAAATAATCTATTCTATCTATATTTTATGAACTTACTTCAGGATCTGCAATATAATCAATATGACCACAGCCTTGTCTAAAAGTGCCTTGAGTCAAATATTCCATGTTATTATCAAGTTCAAAGAAACCAGTCCTCATAGTCATATTTACAGTTTTAACTTTTTTCAAATAGTGGCCATTTGTATCGTACATGCTGAAACATAATATTAATAACTAAATACGGACCTTTATGCCTTAAATTATGAATGATCGTCGTTATATAAATAACATGTATATTTGGGAATAGTTCAGAACCAGATGACAATGCAACCTAAAGCTACTTTCAACTTTCTACAAGCACAATTGGAAACAATAAAGGATTGCACGGAACATAATTTCCCTGTTTGCGCCAGATAATCTGGTAAGGCTGCGTATTCGACGTTTGATATGCACTTCTAATGTTATGACTTATGACGATAACAGCGCGGTATGCGCTTAATGAGCTTATTTTTTTTTATTTTTCAATTTTTATAATTAATTATTAATTAATTATAATTAAATAATTATTTAATTATTTCTATTAATAAAATAGGTCAAACTTTATAATTATTCAAACACTTTATTTATCCGGTTGAATCGCGTTTTTATTCATTGTTCTAAACGAACCGAGCTTTCGCCAACTTTACAGTTGGCTTTTTCAAGGTTGACTGAGATGATGAGTTTATAATTATTATTTTAAATTTGCCAGTTGTTTTTTTCTCGGGTAATTCCCAGAGTACTCAGTTCTATTCTTTCGAAAAGATAATAATCTTGTACATTGATTCCCAAACTACTCAGTTGATTTTTGATAAAATTAATTATTTAAATTTTATATTTTAAACTCCTCGATGTACCTACTCTAGAAGTTATTCCCAAACTGCTCAGGAAGGTATTAAAATCAATTCCTAAACTTCTCAAACGTAAAAACGTTGTAACTTACAATACTGAAGCTTCATTCAACTATTGTGAGAATAATTGTGGTACAATCAGATTGAAAATTCTTAAAATAATGCAATAAATCCTAGGTAATTTTTGATAATCATTTCTATTTTGTGCTAAACGAGGGCGATTTTGTCATATTACTTACACAATAATATTTTTTACAAAATATGAGAACAAAGGAGCAAATTTCGAGCTTCATTATGCTTTTACGAGAAGGTACTTAAGACCACGCCACTTGACCAATCGAACGACATTGTTATCTATCCTTAAGAATAATAATGATTTTGGACATCAACTTTTTGCAATAATAAGTACGTTCAGTTGACTTTTAAAGATAAACAAAGTACTTGCACGTACAGTGCAAATTTGGATTATGAATTCAGAAGATGGAGATGCTGTCGCTGGCCCGAGTACAGGCGTATCTGATATTCATTTCGTGACAGGACAAAGTAATTAATATTTTATTTTTGATAAATATATATAGACTATAGGTATATTAAAATATATCGCTACACGTTACCGATCGATTACGTGTATTGTCTATGGATAGAGGCGGCTCGGGATCGCTATTGGTTGCGTCATATGAAGGAGGCCTATGTTTAGCAGTGGACAGACAAGGTCTGAGATGATGATTACGATATATTTTTTATTTATTTGCTTTAAGACCGTGTCTTATTTATATTCTAAGATTATATAGGGGTTAAAAATGTTTTTTACCTATTAATCCTTTAATTAGATTGCTTTAACATTGTTATAAAATATATTTGATAAAAATCGTGATTAATTTTCTTGTTCTGCTTATTCATTGTAAAAGGAGCTGAAATCGAAAAACATGTTTATAGGAGTGTATACCACACCCACCACAGTGTATACAATGCAATGTCAATGTAGTGTAATGCAATGTAATGTGTATAGTTGGTTTTTAAAGTAAAACCGAAAGTTTACTTGTTTTTAGAAGAAAAAATAGAATTTTTCCTAATTCGTAATTCGTAATTTCTTCTATGATTTTCGCGATTTTGCATAATAAAACACTTTATTTATCGGGTTTAATTGCCTATTATTCATGTTTTTAAACGAACCGAGCTTTCGCCAACTTTACTGTTGGCTTTTTCGAAGTTGACAACCTTTAAAAAGCCAACTGTAAAGTTGGCGAAGCATTTGAACCCGACAAATAAAGTGTTTTATTATTCTAATTTGTGCTCGATATAAGCACTTTTTGCATTATACCACTGAAGATGGATCTCAGGTATAGTCATGTTTGCACTGAAACAGCTGTTCCGCAAGATTAAGAATATTTGAGACGAGGATACTGAGAGAAACTCCCCATACATGTACATTATCGAGTGTAATTATAGAACAATTTAATGAAGAGTGTCTTCGTAAAGCACAGGACGAGGTGATTCCGATACCAAAACTCTACCAAGATATTTATAAGAGTTATGTGGATAATGGATACAACTTTTTGGGGAATCCTGTTCCATTCAAGTCTATTAAATCATCAATATATCGGTCGAGAAATTTGAAGCTGAACCTCTTAAAAACCAGATTTAAAAAACCAGAACAAGTTTAAGTCCCCAATAACATCAGAGATTTTTTATTATTTTAAGACAACTTATTTATAATTGTACACGACTGTACTTTGCTGTGAAATTCGTTTTAATGTACCTATAACGTTTGAGTAGTTTGGGAATATATTTTTTTATCGTCGAGGAAAAAAAAACTTAATTTACACATTATTTTATATTTATTTTTTTTGCACTTGAGTAGTTTGGGACACAATTTCCAAGTACTTCGGGAATAACCCTTCTTCTCGGCAAAACACCACAAGATGGAGCGAGTGTTGCTGCTCACTCAGTGTTTAATGTAACAATATCATTAAAACATAAAATATTTCCATGGATCCATACCCAACCAACGACTACAGTCTTGACAAATATAAATGTATGTACACCTACATAAATGTACATAGCTAATCGACTTCCAATTAAGTCGACCGTTCTTATAGCCCATCATAATAATTTTATACAAACAATTTTTTTACTCACTGATGTTCACCGTTCTGCATCGTATGAAAATATCTCAGAATATATGGAAACTCTATAGACATCTGTGGTAGTACTGTTTCATCATAAACATCTCTGAATGAATTCGAAGCTGTTATTGCACCGCTTTTAATCATATTGTTGTGACCTACGAAAAATATTAATGCTTAATAGTCTCTCCTACTACTTTAATTACTTATGACATACGTTTACGTTTATGTATTTCATGGGATTCCAAAGTAGTGTACTTACCAAACAAAATCGGCAACAGCTCGTAATAGAATATCTGCAAAGCCACAGCCAAATTGATATCTCTTGCAACTTCAAACAGTTTGTTGTCATCCCAGCAAGGGTTGATTACGGCAAGTTCTTTGGCGATTAAATTGTGATGCCTCCAGAACCAAACTGAGAGCATGTTGGTGGCACTGAGACTGTTGGGTCCTTCGGAGGCTGCAAATTAAGAAGAACGTAGCATTTTGACGTGTTAACTAAGTGAAACAAGGATAGATTAGCATCTATTATTTTTCACCTTTCATTTTCCTTACCACGGTACAGCGGCCTCGACGTAACAATGAAAGTGGGTAAGTGGGGACGCTATAATTCATAAGCACAATAGATTATTTACAACGAAGGGTTAGTCCTCCTCTTTTGAGAGGTTAGAAAGAATATATATGTTTAGTGATAACAGAGAATTGATTCCTACGCAGTCATAAAATCGAACTCAAACATATTATAGAGGATTTTCAACACTTACGAGTATTGTGACATCTAGTCTCGCGAGGAAGTTCGTTCATTAAGCAATTGTGCACAGTTCCTTTGACGCTTGGTGGCCAGATCTTGCCGTGACCGATTTCTGTCTTCAGGAGGCCACCCTTCATTAATCTACCTTTTTCAAGTAGAACCTTCTCTGATACTCCGTAAATGACAGAAAGTTCGAAAATAGGCGTTGTTGATACTATCTGTTGGAATTTGCAGTTTTTAAACGACTTCAAAAAAAGGAGGAGGTTCTTAATTCGTCACGTACCTACCTATATATTTTTTAATAATGGGCCCTACCATTATGTCTTATAAGTCGTCGCGAAGTCGTCGCGTTGTCGTTCAGCTAAAAAAAATAAAATTAAAACACATCGAATAATTAAAAAAAAATGGAAAAACAAATTTTAAAATAATAAAAGATTTTTTTAAATTGTCTGTGGTTTTTAAAAGTAGTCTGGGTATTTTGATTTAAAATTTACTTTATTTTTTTGAATGACAAAAGGATGACATAGCAACGACAAACGAGCATGGTAGCGCGGATTATGTCAATGACTTTGCGGAAAAAAACTTTGCGGCTTAATGGATAGAAAAGGTTTGTTATTGGGTTATTTCTCTGTTCCATCAACACTTAAAAAGGTCATAAGAGAAAGAACTACTAATAATGTAGTTTTTGTAGGAATTTTATATTATCACCATCATCAGCCTGTTGCAGTCCACTGCTGGACATGATAGGCCTCTCCAATAGCACAGCACCAGGATTTATTTTCGGTTTCTTCCAGTTTGTGCTAGCCGTTTTGCGCGGTATTTTATATGTTGTACCGAAAAGGCTATAAAATTTCGAACTTACTCGATCAGGAACAGTGTCATTCTTCACGCATCCAACGGATTGGAAAGATATAGGCCTAGTCATATTCATGCATCTGATACCAGAGAAGCGATGGACAGGGTCGTCATTCGGAATCTTATTGGGAGTACATTCGTGATCGGTCTTGCCTTTAGCAGTGCAGCAGTAAGGTCTCCAAAGAACATAGTTTACTTGACAAAAGTGAAAAAGTAATTAGTATTATCAAATATTTACCAAATATTTTATGGACTTAGACACGAATTTAGACAACGAATGTTTGTGCGAATTCACGACTCATTTCATCTATTAAAGCTGAGTGTCCAAAATGGATGATATCAACCTGATTTTACTATTACAGTCCAGAATTCAAAGAGTACGCAGTTTTAGATGTCAGAGAGAGCATTGAAGTTTAGACAATCATGTTTAATACTCTAACTAAAGGTAGGTTGTAAAGCTTACCAGTGTCTTGCTGACTAACAATATCGGTGATAAAAAAGACGAAGTAGTTGATAGAGAGCTGAGTTAACTTTTGGCTTGCGACGGTACCTTCGGATAAGAGTCGAGTGCGCACGTATCTCGCGTATGGCAAATCTAAACCGCGCTTCGTCTTGCGTGGTTCGAAATCTGTAGAGAGAAATGCTATTTTATAATAATAATAATAATAATAATTCTTTATTTCAGACTGTTTGTCCATGGGTTAGTATACATTGAGCTTAAAAATTATGTTAGTAACAAAATTTAACGGAGTTAACTTAAAATTTATGTTTTAATATGGACCTTTATCCAATGCCTCCATATTGGGCTATCAATTTTTTCAACGATTGCTTTCAGGTATCTGTTGTTTTTATGAATTTAACTGGAAGTCTTTGTTATAGTTAGCGTTGTTAGTGCTATACCAATTCGATTTATCATAGTTGGATTCAATATCGATTTAGAGTAAAGAGTGAATAGGTGTCATCTACACAAACATACTAAATCGTCCTCGTTTCCCATTATATAAGCGACTTCATAAGATTTCGAAAGCTTTTCAAAAGGGAATATGCAGTATGCTTACTTACTAGCCCCGCTTTCGAGTTAGTACCTATGTAGTATGCATATGTCTTAACTACATAGTAGACTAGAAATAATCAAAATGTCAACCTTGCTAATATGGCGTATGTCTGGAGGCACTGAGATCTTGGACTTTATTACATTTGAGTCCAAAATGAATTTAGAAATGTGATATAATTACAACATGAATAATTGCTTAAGTTAGAGCCTGGTCATCCGTCATTAGGACTTAATCATTATTCTAGTATACCTACCAACATCGGTAGTAGAGACTAACTCTGATTATGAAGAGCATAAATAATAGTAGTTTATGCACCGAGGTACTAAAGGCCTGTCTTAGGTATGTAGCGGGCGTCTCATTGAATCCAAAGCGTACGATGGGCTCTAGAGAGTTAACTTCCGAGCGGAGCGAGAGTGTTAATAACTTAACTCCTGAGCGAAGTGAATGAGTTATGCACCTAGAGTCCTGAGTGAAGCGTGGAATTTAAGCGCCCAAGATAAGGACATGCTTTATTACCGAGGTGAATACTCTACTCACTCACCTTTTCATTGTCTCGCAGTAGATGTTTCTACATCTATGAGAAGGCTCTCTCAGAGAAGGCTTTAAAAATCAGAATTGAACCAACAACAAAACAATAGATTATTGCTACGTGTATGAAATAAATTTACAGCTCTATATTAATTTAATTTAACAATGTTAACTCAAAATGACGAAACTAAACATAGACCTTAGCCAACTTTTTGCTTTACTCTTTCGTTGAAATAAAAATAGATGGAAAAAAGCCTAGTTTTTATTTTTTTAATGTCTAATTGTCTTTTTATATCTAAATTGCCAGTTCTACCTGTACTTATTACAGAGTTCTACCTGTAAGAAGTACAGGTACCAACAACAAAACAATAGATTATTGCTACGTGTATGAAATAAATTTACAGCTCTATTTTAATTTAATTTAACAATGTTAACTCAAAATGACGAAACTAAACATAGACCTTAGCCAACTTTTTGCTTTACTCTTTCGTTGAAATAAAAATAGATGGAAAAAAGCCTAGTTTTTATTTTTTTAATGTCTAATTGTCTTTTTATATCTAAATTGCCAGTTCTACCTGTACTTATTACAGGTAGAACTAGCAATTTATTTAATTGGCATTAATTGGCAACACTTGTTAGTAATATGCGGATGGCTTATTATTAGTTATCTATTAACACAAGAACACTCACTCTTATCGTAAACAGTAGGCAGATTCCTATAGAATGGGGTATGAATCGCTCCTCTCGTCGGATGCTGGAGGTTATTACATGAGCCATCTATGCGTCTACCTTCTAGAGGATCGCATGGTTTTATCTCGTTTACGCACCAACTGAGAAAATAGAATTTTATTAAGTATCTAAACCTGAAGACAAAATACTCAGAAGTTTAGAAACGTAAATAAGGAAGAACCTATAGGTTGAAATCAAGTTGTTAACCCCAAAATGTTTTCAAAATGATCCTTACAAAAGTAAATTCCTACTAACTAATCACTTTCAGTATACCTACATGCTGTGTTCTTAGTGTGTGCCTAGTAAGCCTTGAATCACACCTAATATTAAAAAATAACAACTTCAACCATTCAAACTTCTTAAAAAAATAATTATAGTAATTATCAAAATAATGTGCATAAATACCAATAAACGTACACCACATTTCATTAAAAATATTTTATATAAAAACAATATTGGTCACACAGTCACACATCATCACGGAACACTATTACCACATAATTCTGCCATTTAATGTTTCCAACCCCTTACTACTCTTCTACCAATCAGTGTGACAGGAAATTAAAAAAACTACAAAATTTACATGAATGGATACTTACAATGTGGTGTTAGCTTTAACTTGCCGCTTGTAGTCTTCAAAAGTAATTTCAGTTCCAGAATACGAATCGTAGTACAATACAGACTGAACTCTTGCACCGTAGAGAAACAGTAAAAATATAATAACTTTCATTTTGACACTATTTTTTGTAATAAGATAGACAACTTAATTTATATCTTATTTTTAAATTTGTTGGATATATATTACGGACTCGACTTTTCCGTGTTAACCGATCGGCAACTTTCTAAAGAATGTGTTGGAATAAATAACAGTTAATATGAAGTTTTAGATTTGGGACGATTCGTCATCTGGTAGTCTTTTTCAAGAAAGCACTTTTTTCGCAAATATACAGATCAAATAAAATTAATAGGAACCTATTGGTATAACTTTATTAACTTTAGTAGCCACTCACTTAAAAGTAGTTAGGTGTAAAACTATTTTTTTTATCATAATAATAGGTTAACCCCAAAGAAATTTATATTACCTAGAACGTGAACGGATAGTTAAAAAGTGGTTAGATAAATTTTGCATGCTGTCCCTTTCTATAACACTATTAGAAAGAGCTCGGCATTGATCATGCTGTTCCTTTCTAATTACACTATTAGAAAGGGACAGATCTCTACACCACTTTTTCTGTAATTTTTAGTTCCAAGTTAGCATTCTAGTTACTAGATACAACTTTCTTGGTGTTCCCTATAGAACACACGAAAAGGAACTTTCATTGAATAACTTGATACCTGAAATGAAATGATTTATTGTTTGTGGATAAAGGTATATAACACATTTTTTATAGTGAGGGTAGGTTACTAACAAGTCCTGTTCACTTTGCAGTACGATGTCGGCAGAATACATAGTGTTATACAGTATTAGTTCACAATTACTCATTTACATGTGTCAATTTGGGGAAAGTGGTAAGACTTTTATCTAAGTACGTTTTGATTAAGTCACACTCGTCACAGGTGTAGTAGACTGTTGAGAGCTCAAAGTCCAATATTTTATGAGTGATATTATGTCGGTCAACCCTTTTTGTAATTATTCAATTTGGCACTGTTTTTAATAAATAATAGATTATTGTCAATTTTTATTTTACTTATTTTGCATATAGTAGTTTTGTACAATAATTATTTAATTTAATATTTTTGTAGATGTTAATGTACCTACACTTTGATTTGAAATATTTTTTGTAAAAAATGTTTATATTTACATATTTTTCTTATTTGTCCTAAACTTAGGTATTATGTTTACAAAATTAATAGTTTTAAAGACGAATTTCACTTTCTTAAAGTATATATCAGTATATTTTTTTTAGGAGTCACTGTTTATTTGTGGGCCAGTGTTGCCAATTTGTCCAAGTATTTTTTTTTTCTGACGAATTGTACTTTGTGGCGAAAAAACTCTGAACCAAAAATATATTGTGTCGTTTAAAAATAAACAAGTTTAAAAATAAACAGGTTTATTTTATTAACTTCTATAACATTTAATTAGGATCAACGACATTTCAATTGTATTTCGTTATATTTATTTTATCATAATTTTGTTTTAATTTAAACGTACCTATGCACTTTGAATTTATCTTAAAATAATTCCGCTTGTTCAATTTAACATTGCGAAATTCAAAAGAAAATTAGAGATAAAACTGTTATTTATTACAATCACCTAAAGCACTACTTCACATTTAATTTTAAAATTTAACAGGGAACCTGTTAAATAAATAAAATTATTGTTGCCAATACATTTTTTTCTAAATCCCGTAGGTAGGTACAACTGTTAGGTACGTACCTGCACACATTGAGCTAGTTTTTCATAAGATGCGTTTACTTACTACGAACTATGCTGACTAGCGAGCTGTGCTAAACTAAAGTTTATATTTCTTTAGTTTTTACAATTTCAAAGAAACCATTTTTGGTCGCCTTTACTGTAGGTAGCCGTATCAGTAGGCCGAAACTGATAAAAACAAAGCAATTGAAACCGATAAATAAGTTTTCAACAAACTTGCTCGTAAAGTGGGTCTAATTTCACAGGTTTAAGATATATGTAAAAAGCTGCTCATAAAACACGCGTGCGTTATAAACCCAAATAGTGAAGTTATATTCCGTACAAATTCCATAAACGCATGGTCAATTTTTTTTTAATCAGCAAAGGGTTATCATAGATAAAGTACTATATTTTTATTGCAATAATCTTCATAAATTCGTGTGGCAAAGAACATAATTAAGTCTCATACAGCCAAGTGATAACATCATCAGCGCGGTGAATAAAATATACTTCAAATTATTTCCTTTTTAACCGACTTAAAAAAAGGAGGAGGTTATCAATTCGTCTATATGTATAATATTTTTATTTTTTTTGTATGTTCACCGATTACTCGAAGACGGCTTGACCGATTAAGATGATTCTTTTTTTAATGGATAGATGGGAGCTCCAAGATAGTCCCATTTTTGATGAGGATCTGATGAGGATCTTCGAAGTGAGGACCGGGAATGCTCCTTACAACGCTGTATTCAATTCAATTGTTCATCGATTACACGAACATGGCTTGACCGATTGATATAGTTCTTTTTTTAATGGAAAGGTGGAAGCTCCGAGGTGGTCCCATAAAAGTTTGGTAAGGATCTGATGAGTATCTTCGGAATGATGGACAGGATAGCATCCCAGAATTCAATAAATTACTTATTTTTGGACTTCTACCAAAAATAATAGACCCCTAAAGAACTAAGTACAGATTGATTGGGCACCTGAAACCACCTTCTCATCAGCAAACTCCTCAATAATTAAAATTACGGTAACAATATTGTTGACTTTTAGGTAGGTAGGTAGGTAGGTATACTAAAAAGGGTAAAATAAAAGAATAATTTAAATATTAAAAAACCGACTTCACAAAAGAAACAAAAAATAATGTAAAAAACAACAAAAAAAAGTCGGGCAGTTTTACTGGTTGGTTCCTTAATATACTTAGTTTGGCTGCCCGACTTCAGATGATAAAACAGATTAATTAGTCGGTGGCACTGTACCTATGTAGAGGTTATTTTGGTATTTTTTATCAATTCTTTTTTTTTGTTGTTTTTTAAATTATTTATTCAAATTTCGATCTGGCCGCGCGCCGCGCGACGCCAGCCAGTAGCGCGCCGCGCTGGTTTAAAAAAGTAAAACGGCGGGAAACAATGTGAATCATAGTTTTATGGTTGAATTTGTTTAAAAAGTATATGATATAGTATATGATTTTCTATTGTTTCCTAGCAAGTGTGTTGAAAAACGTCGCCGTACGATACCCTCGCATTCGGCTCGGGCTGAAATTCCACCTCGTATGTTATAACCGTCATAACGCACTTGTGTCGTAATGTACTATAATTTCATAAACATACCTACTTATCTTTAAATAAAAATAATTAAAATTAAAAATCCAAAAATGCGTCCCTACGTAAGGTACCCAAAAGGCTGGCTGCATTGCCTCATTTCATAAACTATCTTAGCTAGTTGGCGGTGGATGACTGGCGTAATAAATAATGCACCTGATTAAATATTAGACATACTTAATATATTATTACAATATTAATATTTGTTTATGCTTTATAACTAACAACATCATAGAAATATATAGAAAAAAAATAAAAACACAGTATAATTAAGGGCCTATATAATATAACCCTAATAGCGTTATAAGGATAAATTCAAAACATTCACTGCCTGTATTGAGCTTAGTTCAGTTGTTATACAAAGTTTTATTAGTTTTCGTACAATATTGATTGAGTAATATCACTTATTTGTACAATTTAGAGGGAAGTTTGCAATTTTTTTCTATAGAGAAAATTTTCAGGAATCGTGTTTTCACGACATATCCACGACTTTAATAAATATGGTTTCAAAAACTTTAATTTCAAATAACTTTTGTAGTAATTCACCCTAGAAACATCAGTTCTGGCCTACTACGGCCCCTTAATAGTAGGTTCCAATTTGCATTGCACGGTATTGTGTTAAGTTATTGAAAATATTTTCTTATTTTATAATAATATTTTATGTATTCAAGTTCATTAATACAAGGACAAAATATTTTATTTATATTGTTTTCTTCTTTTTCATCTATTTTTTATTTTAATTTTGTACATGTCTACAATTTTTATTTTTAACCGTCTTCAAAAAAGGGGGAGGTTCTCTATTCGTCGCGTATAAATAATGTATTATATTATCATCAGACTGTATTTAAACTGAATAAGCGAATTATATAAAAAATAATTATTCTAATGTTCTTACATTACACAAATTAACTTTCCAAATTTATAAAATACCTAATTAACATTATAATCTTAAGAAATAAAAGTTAAAGTTAAAATTTAAATGTGTTAATTACACTTCATGATATTTTTGTAAAGGAAAATGCAGGTTCCTGACTGACACGTTATTTGCATTTTGGATCTTTCCAGACAGAATAATCGATCATGTTTATATCTTCGCAATTAGTCAGCTTGTTTCTGTAAACAAAAATATAGGTATGAAGCAAGTTGTTTATTAATGCACTCTTTCACAAATTGGCTTAAAGTAAGGCTAAGTTAAATTGTTATTTTACTAAATTGGGTATTTCGATTTCAGCCGCAAAAGTATTGATAATATTTTAAAATAAATATGAATCGAAAGCACAATGTGAATATTTTCCAAACAGTCAAATTAAAATAATTTATATGTCATGTCTCAAATACTCCTCTGGGAATGTAAAATAGATGCTGATTAAAAAAAAATAGTAAAATTCCTATTGATATCTTACCTAGGTCCAATTCTTAAGAAAGCTTGTAGTTGTATTTTAGTGACTGAATCGCCGACATCACAAAGTAATCTTGCGACAGTCATCTTTCTTATTTCTTTGAGTTGATCTAAAAAAAAATGACAATATATCGATTTAATATCGCCTTACGACAGTAGCTCTTTAAAGTTGTATGAATTCCAAATCAATCCAAATTTTACCTAAAGTGAAAGCATTTGGTCTATTAGGTCTCTCGTACCAATGTCTATCAGACACTATATTCCTGATCAGCTGTTTCATCACCAGACAGGAGAAGGTCGGAGGAGCTCGTCCTTCAGGACCAGCTTTCTCGACCCAAATACCAGCCATTAGATCAATATCTTCTATGTCTTCGTACACTTCTTGTAAAATTTCTATCCTCTGTAATAACAACAATGGTACAGAATTTACATAAGTGTTTTATTAAATTTTCTTATGTTCTTGAATAATAATTTCAGCGCAGTTATATTCCATTATTATTTTTGCAATAATTGTAACAAAAACTCTTACTTCGGGATCAATTGCATCGACAAGATCATCGTAACTCTTGACTGGTTTACCAAAACAGAACTCTCTATACTTGATGTAAGGTTGGAATCCAAAGTATCTGCTCTTAGCCATGTCGTTAGTTGGTAGATCGGAAGCCCTTTGATGCGGACCGAGACCTAGTTCTGCAATCTGTAAAAATAAAAGTTTTAAAACTAGTGGAACCACAGTTTCACACACATAATATTTAAACTTTATAAGACATTTTTATATGCGAATCCATATGTATCCGTAGGCTTGCCACATGTATGTGCTGACGATGCTAAAAATCATGGTGCAGTACGGACTATGCGGTAACTTTTATTAATGTTGTTACAAGCAGAAACTGCAAGAAAATATCAGCTCCACACAGAACATCAATTTCCACTTGAATATCAAAATCGTTTCTGTACTTTTGTAGGTATTATAGAAATATATCACACCACCACAATAGACTGTTGCATAGTACTTATACAATATTTTTCTTTGTAGGAATACTCACATCAGGATCAACGATATAGTCAGCTTCACCACTGGCTTGTCTAAAAGCTCCTTGAGTGACGTAAACCATATTATCTCCAGAAGCAAAGAAACCAGTTTTCAACGTAAGATTAGTTGCTGGGAACTGTTTCAAATAATTGCCATCTGCGTCGTACATTCTACAAAATTTTGAATAAAATAAATCATAAGTATTTTTTCATTGTTTTTGTAATATAAAATCTATGACACATAAATCTACCTAATTGCAAGTATATAAATATTTATACAATTAATGAATTCTCATTTACATTTAACAAGTGCATTTTAATAATTAGGATCGGCAAAAAACAACTTGTTGTCATAATAATATTAGTTATTTGACGAGTACCTAATTTTTAACAATTATTTATAATAGTTTTATTTCGTTACAAAGTCGGGAAAACAGAAGAAAAATCAAAATTATCAATTATATCATACTAAGTGCTCTTCCTACTTATGTACTTATCTACTTCTTCTTTCTTCATATTATATATTTGGTGATATTCCGGTATAGGATTTAAAAGCGAAATAGTCCGGTACGACAGGTTCTGCATTTAACTTAAGGCCTAGAGAAAGTCTGTTTTTTTAATGGAAATAACAGATTTAGGCATCTATCCATTTATGTCAAAAAAGGAATACTCTCTTACTTCAGTGCACCATCCTGCAAAGTGTGAAGCCATCTCAATACATAAGGATATTCCAAATACATAAGTGGTAACACACTTGAATTGTAAACATCTCGGAACCCTATTGTTGGTTCCGTTACACCGGAGTTCTTGAGATTTTCAGTACCTGTTGGAACATATAAAATTCTAAACACATATAAATGAAAAAACCACAAGGGTGGGTGCTACAAGGTTCCAAGTTTGGTTCGATTCTTATTTGATGTATTTGAAAGAGATAAAACGGTTAACTAGTCAAATAGTTACATTTAAGACATCAGGTTTTTACAATCAATTTTACAATCATTTCTTTAGTAAGTAACAATGTGTGTTTAAAATTTGCTAGGAAACCGTAACCGTACCTACTAAAGGTGGAAGCAGTTCATAAAAATATATCTGTATTGCAATAGCAATATTGATGTCTCTAGCCGTGTAGAACAGTTTGTCGTCATCCCAACAAGGGTTTACTTTTGCCAGTTCAGTTGCAATGAAGTTGTGAAATCTCCAATACCATATTGCGACCAAATTTATTCCTGCTAAGGTGTTTATTCCATCATCAGCTGAAATATCAGAAATGTAATGAATTAAATTAACTTCAAATTAGAAGTAATGTACGTACACATCTATCCACTGAAATTCGGAGAGTAAAAAAATTAAATGCCATTATTTACTTACGTGTATTATGGCATCTAGTTTCACGTGGTGGTTGATTTAAGTAGCAAACCGTTCCTTTTGTTGATTTAGTAGTAGGCGGCCAAATCTTTCCATTTTCTACATCAAACTTTAATAGACCTCCCTCTTTTTTCCTTCCTTTTTGCAAGGAAGCTTTTACAGATGTACCATACACGGATGACATATCTAGTAGCGGTGTTACTGAAGCAAGCTTAACCAAAAAATAGGATGTCAATGACAATGAGTTAATAATTATCTAGTGCTTTTAATTTGCCAAAAGTTAACGACGATATCATCGTCGTAAGTAGTTGAAAATAATTCTACAAAATCTGTTTTACCCACCCTTTCAGGAGTAGTACCATTCTTGATGCAGTGCTTAGACTGAAAACTTATTGGCCTAGTCATATTGAGGCAGGTGATTCCTGTAAATCGATGCACAGGATCGTCGTGTGGTATCTTATTAGGGGCACATTCTCTATCAGACTTTCCTTTAGTAGTGCAACAGTGAGGGTTCCATTCAACGTAATCAACTGAAATAATTTTTCAACTATATTATTACAAATATGTTGATATTTCTTTTTATTGCTCAAGGCATTTTAAACATAGAAATATTTTTAGCAAGGAAATATATTTCCAAAAAATCCCCATGACAGGATTCGAACCTGCGTCCTTTCGCTAACCAGGCGACTGCTCTAACCACTGAGCTACACAGGAATCACGTGACACGGTATAATTTTTCGGCCATATCTTTCCTCGCCAATTGTTTTACCAACTAAGGCTTGGTTTCTGCGCCATCTACCGGTCAAGCTTTGCAGCTTTATTGACTGGTTCAGGTGGTTTACTTTACAGTAAACATACCCAACATGAGATGCGCTTTCTCTCCAATTTAATATTTCTTTTTTGTTTTTATTGCTCAAGGCATGTCATGGGGATTTTTTGGAAATATATTTCCTTGCTCAAAATATTTCTATGTACAAATATATTATTTAAAAAATATTGTACTATTAAAAAGAGGAAAGATTTGTTTGTTTGTTAGTAACGAATAGGCTCCGACACTACTGGATAGAAGGTAAAAAAACTTTCACCAATAAATAACTTCAATATCGAGGCATCAAAAACGCAAATGTTTTTTTACTTCTTTATATGTCTTACGATTTTTTTTAACTATTACAAAATTTAAAAACGTTTTTCCGTTTTGGTAGCGATAGAGTTGGCGAGTTTAATATTAAATCAGCCGAAGATAATTAATATTTTTCATTTCTTGACAATATTTTTACTACATAATTTTGCCTATAACCGTAAACCTACACCTTGAATAATAATCCTGTTTTAAATATAAATAGAGAAAACGAATATACAATTGTTTAAACATTAAAGGATAATTAAAATACAATAAATACTAATAGTTTTTGTTTCTAATTTTTAACAAATCTAGTAGTTACAATATTATCTTTTTCTGTGTCATCAAGAATTCTTCGGATTTCTAGAACATTGCCTATTTTCTTACAAACTTTGATTTTAGCTAATGTAAAACTTACCTGTATCATGTTGCGACACTATATCAGATAACATGAACACCATGTAATGCAATGCTAGCTGAGTAAAAGTCTGACTTGACACACGCCCGACTGAGAGTAAACTCGTGCGCAGTTTTCGGGCTAGCGGTAGATCATTACCAGATTTTGATTTTCTTGGATCGTCCACTAAAAAATAGGAAATTGAAAAAGATTTATACTTTCTGTGACGTTGTGTGCCGAACATTATTAGGTGGATTAGCTAGCATCTACCTACACCACTCTTCCAGGCTAGTCAGCTATTCCCAAAGCAACAAGTCAATGCGTCTGTAACTAACTAAGCCATCAGTTTCCTCACGATGTTTTCCTTCACCGTTAGAGCGCTGTTAATGGCGCATATATTTTTCTGAATAAGATCCGATACTAACAAAAGTCACAAAAGAGCAAGTGATCCAATGCTGACCAATCGTTTAAAAATGACATAATCCAAACAAAAGAAAATATGAAATTATGAGTTCCCATCGTGTTAGTTTAAAAGGTTTGATGTAAAATATATACCTTTGTCAAATGCTGGCGGCAATACCCGTGTGAAAGGCGTATGAATAGCTCCCCTGACTGGATTCTCCAAGTTATTACAAGAGCCGTCGATACGCCTGCCTTCGTTGGGATCACATGGTTCTATCTGTATAGTGCACCAACTAGAAGAATAGTAAATTGTTAGACAAGGGCTGAATGTCAAGCATTTCACCAGAGATATTTCTGGCGCTCAAACGAAATGAGAGCACCAATAGTTCGAGGGTGAAATGCTCGATATTCACCCGAGCTAAACACTCTTCTTTTCATTTCTACTGTGAGGAAATTAAATCACTATTAACACATTTAATAAAATAAGGTATATTGAGAATAAGTTATAATATTAAATTAATTAGAACAGTTTAAAAAAGACAAATTCATTTTTTACTAGATTTAAAAAAAGTTTCCCTATACACTTATTACTGCCAATATTAGAAAATAAAAACTTAGGTGAAAACTAAGTTCACTAACCCATGAAAATTACACTTTCCGAACAGGAAAGATGAAAAATAGTTAGATAACAAATTTCTTAGCGAAACACTAAAGTAAATTTGAAATTAAGCACATTTGTAGCTTATTATTATGATAAAGTGTCTCGAAACATGTTTTTTCAACTAGTAAGAGGAGTTTTAAATCCGCTGTAGCTGCAACGTTAAAGTCCTCGAAACAAAAGCCCTATGCTAATATATGAATAAATATAAAAATATGCTAAAATAATAAAGCAACACGATTAAAACTGAAAAATTAGTTTGAAGTGATTTAATTTACAGATTGTTTTTAACCCGGCTGTAAGGAAATAGATTTTAATAAAGACAATACTTACAATGTAGAATTGGTTTTGTCAAATCTTTTTAGTTCTTCCTGTCCAATAACCTTTGCATGATACGAATCGTAGACTAAAGCACCATAACTTTTACTCAACAAACCCAAAACAAATAATTTTAACATACTAATATAAAAAAATTACACGACAATAAAACTCAATAATATTTTGCGGGGAAAATTACACGAGTTCTTCAGTTTATGTGAAATAAATACTGCAACTAAATTTTTTGTTTAAAAACTGTGAAATAAATATCGTCAGTTTTTATTTAAAAAAAAAACCATTTGTTTTGGAGCTTAATTGCTATTTTTTTATTGTTTGCTTGAGAACAAATCTACTATTAAAATGATTAATTTGTATATCTGCAGTATTACAAAAATAAGGTATCACTCATACTCTTAAATACCAGAATTCTTAAAAAATTAAAAATCAATGAAATAATGAATTTTATATAAAAAAAAACACTTTATTTATCCGGTTGCGTTTTTATTCATTATTTAAACGAACCGAGCTTTCGCCAACTTTACAGTTGGCTTTTTCAAGGTTGACTGAGACTAAGATGAAATTTGTCTATTTTTACCAATCTAAAAAGTTACAGTAAACTACTACCTCATAATTATTTGCAATAAAAACGTTCCAGTGTACGCAGACTATAGAGTTATTGTAATAGTTTTCAATTTAAATTATAATTATTTTTATCCCTAGCTAGCTCAAAAAACTACCATAGCTTCGGAAGGCGCCCGCTCACATGAGAAGAAGCCACGAAGAAACTCATGGGGGTTCTCTTTTGCTCAGAAATTTAAAAAACAATTTTTACATCAAACTAAGAATTAACAAATCTAAATAACAAAAAATACTAATCGAATACACTACTATAATACGAATCTTATATAATTAAAAAAATAAATGTATCCAAGTCACATGTTTTGTTTCTCATAGTTTACATACTATACTACTATTAAAAAACGATATTATTAAACGATATTATTTTAGTTCCAATAAATATTTTATGGTCGGATGATATAAAATCGCATGCTGGGGCGATTTGGAATCGGAAAACCAACGGCAGAGCTGTGTGGAAGAAGATTGGAGAGGCATATGCCCTGCAGTGGGCAAATACATGCTGCTGAAGAAGAGAGAGAGGAGAATATTTTTTAGTTACAAGCAACGCTTGGCGCACTTATTAATTCATTATTATTATTTTTTTAGTTTTATATTATTTATACAAAATGTGTCCGTTTGCTTAAAATATTTGTAGTTTATTTTCTTCTTTGGAGTTTGTGGATGATGGATAAACAGCGTGAGATTTTATACACTTAAATTAAAAGTGCAACCTCACCGCGAGCATTTACTTGTAATGGAACATTATAAATTTAACTTGCAATGTGCGTGCTGTATGTGCTTTTGAATCTGGAACTTTACATTACACGCGAATGCTTGCTGTGAGGAAGCACCTTAAGATAAAATATTTATATATTTTTTTTATTATTTCCGTTTCGTGATGTGGCTAAAGTGTTAAAGTTTTTCAGGTCGACCTTACAGCCTCTAGCCTAACGAATTGCTAAACTCGCGCATCCCGCCGATGTGGCGGGTGCTGCTAGTCAGGCCATCGAACTTCTAGATGTACTTAGGTATATACCTACTGCAGTAGACCGTGATTGCCCAGCAGCAAAATAATATAATGTATAGTTTTCAGTTTGTGGCTGCCCAGCAGTGTGAATGAATGATTTGTGTGGCTCCGCAGGCCAAAACCCAGCCATTGATAGGTGAGTAGCTGTCGGCCCAGTGTTTCGATAAGGAATATATGACGTGGAAGGTTTGGGAAAGAGTTCACAGCAGTGCTGGGTGCCGAAGCGCACTAACTATTGTGTAAGCTGTGGTAGTTACATATTATGCTATAAATAAAGGTGCTGTCGATGCCCAGCACTTTACTCATTTCGTGAATTATTGTAGCTGCTACATTCCTCGTGATTGTATTCAATGTAATATGAAGGCTGGATGAGATTGTTTTTGAAATAGTAAAAGCTTTGAACATTAGGATTTCTTGATACAATTTTTAATCGAAAACAAAAGTTTTTTTTTTTTGTATATTTTTACATTTATTAAAATAAAAATAGAAAATCAGGAAATTTCCATAATTAAATATTTATTAATTTCTCATCAACCAATACAAAATAGATAATTTACCGACTCAATCCACATAGAAACAGACTTCAAAAATTTACATAATGTATACTATAAATACTACATTATAATCTACTTTATTAACTAGATTTAAGTTCATTGCCACCTCATGACAAATAAAATCTAAATTTATTTAATGTTTACTAAGATGTTGTCTCCAGAAACACAAATATATAATGACATCGACTATTAAAATTTATTCTTGCCTATATTGTGCAATAGAGTGCTAAATAAAAAAAAACAATGCATAATTATCTTGATAATTAATTTACTCCAAACTATTAAATTATTACATCAAAACGTTGTTTTAAAACTATTATTGAATAGAACATCAGAAATAAGAATCACAATTAAACCAACTAATCAATTTAAGAAATAAATAATTAAAACTAAAAATGCCCTAATAAGTCGCTTTTGAGTATGATAACCAAGAGACTGGCTGAATTGCCTCTTTGAATAGCAATTCTTATTTGTTAACCAATCCCTTTGGTTACCAGATACACATAATTTTGGTAATTAATAAAATATTTAGATATTTTCAAATATATTACAATGTTTGTTCTTGCGGGATAGAAATTATTTTGCTTTGTATAACTGTTTGTTCATCTCTACGGTCACTCACACTCAGGGTCTTTCCATGCATAATAATCGATTTTAGTAATGTCTTTGCAACTCGTCAGCTTGTTTCTGGAAGCAAAAATATTTTGACAAATTTTAAAAATATTTATTCAATTAAAACATTCGGATGGATCACTTTTATAACGTATCATTGCTAAGTTATGATGAATTGTCCCAGAACCCTGTACTAAGAAGAAATCACAAATAGCTCAGGATTTTTCATAAATTAAAAAACTGGCAATACCTGTATCTAATCATCGAATTCAACATAATAATTCTAAGACGGCAGGCATAGAGCCCACAAGGCGAATCATGCGTGTTGACAATCACCTTAATACTGAGAGAGTATCACATACTTAATACAGAGGTTATTATTAATGGCCCAAACTTATTGTATTATCATTCGAAGCAGACGATGGACCACCTCATGGTTTGCTTCATGTGCCCCACTAGTTGTTCGGCGGAGGACCTGAATACAGCTTCTGATAATGCTGTATTCGTCGCCAAGTTTTGGGCAAAGTACATTTGGAGTCATTGACACGAAGAAGTAGATCGTTTGAAAGTCTTCAGTCTGCTTGATATTTGAATCTTACCTAGGTCCAATCCTTAAGAAAGCTTGTGGTTGTATTTTAGTAACTGCATCACCGACATCACAGAGTATTCTTGCGACAGTCATCTTTCTTATTTCTTTGAGTTGATCTACAATCAACGAATTGTGTTTGCATTTTTTGTTACGAGACAATAGAAATAAATTATACACGGTTAGACATCGGATATACATATAATGCAAGTTATTATTTTTAAACCTAGTCTGAAAAAGAGGAACAACGACTCGAACAGTAAACAGCATGTTACATTCACTAAGAAAAATTAATCTTAAGTAGTTACACGGTCGTATTTCTACTTAAGAAAGAGAGATAGAGTGGTCAAAAGGTAATTTTTCAATGAGAAAATGTTACTTACCTAAAGAGAAGGCATTTGGTCTATTAGGTCTCTCGTACCAATGTCTATCGGACACTATATTCCTGACCAACTGGTCCATCACCAGACAAGAGAAGGTGGGAGGAGCTCGTCCTTCAGGACCAAGTTTCTCGACCCAGATACCGGCCATTAAATCAATATCTTCTACATCTTCGTACATTTCTTTTAGGATTTCTATTCTCTGAAAACAATAAAAAAATAAATACAAATTTGTCAGTTGTAACTTGTAACTCAAATTCTATAAGTCGTACTTAGTTCATTATTAATGGAGAAGATTCAATAAACGACAAAACGCCAATAGTCGTAGCTTGAAATTTCCCATACAACCCATGGAATGTTATTATAACAAGTTGACCTAAGTTAGCTAATTAATAAATGAATTATGTTATTTTTTTATAGTCCCAACTAATTTATTTTAGTGACACGGACATATTTTTAGTACATGTACATGTTTTGACGTCACATATATTCAAAACTCAAAATTAGTAGTAAGTACTTACTTCAGAATCAATAACATCGGAAAGATCATCGTAACTCTTGATTCGTTTACCAAAACAGAACTCTCTGTACTTGATATAAGGTGGAAATCCAAAGTATCTACTCTTAGCCATGTCGTTCGTTGGTAGATCGGAAACCCTTTGATGCGGACCTAGACCTACTTCTGCAATCTGAAAAATATGAATTTTTTTGATGAAAGCATCATCTATTTAGTTGACTTATGTACAGTGTTGAAGCTTATGTGATGAATAAATATCTCTCTATGAAAGATGGAGTAAGGTATTAAATATCTAGCTCAAGATGCAGGAAAGCTGACTGCGCTGGTATTATCATGTAATGCTTAGAGGTAAGGACCACATGACGAGACGAAAAATATATCCAAGAGTAAAGAGGCGCCCGTCAGATACCTGGACTCGAACTATTACGAGGAATAACGGCCAAACTGCTCAGGGTCAGAGTCAGGGAAAATTGATGATGAAGTTTGAAGGATGAGCATATCAGTGAACAATTCGCTTTTAAGTACGACTAGACAGTAGGTACTCTGGTTTCAAATAATGTAGCTCAATTATTTTTTCAATTGACTAGGAGGGCATTTTACGGCAATGGGAAGTATTTTCAAAATTTCATTCAGAATTTAACATTGTACTTAACAAACAAAACATAAAAGTACTCACGTCTGGATCTACGACGTAATCGGCCTTTGCACTGCCTTGTCTAAAAGCACCTTGAGTGACGTAAATAAAATTATCTCCATCAGCAAAGAAACCAGTTTTTAACGTCAAATTCGTTATTGGGTACTGTTTCAAGTAATTTCCATCTACGTCATACATTCTAAAAACATTAATAGTGTGGGAATAAGAAACTTAAAATATGTAAATAAATAATAAAAATAATATCAAGAATAGCAATTGTTATTATATTTATATTTTAAATAAATTTTTAACGGCCAATAAAATTACTTTTTTATTAGCATTAATAATTAGGTATTAGTAACTTATTTATTATGAAGTCTTATATTATATCGTATTATTTTTTATTTAGAATAAATCAAACACAAGTCTGTCTATCAAGTTTAAACAGCATTCATTGATCAAATAGCTTTATAGTAAGTATTATCAAGTAAGCTACAAACCCTTGGAATACTTCTCACTTACTTGAGAGCACCTTCCTGCATTGTGTGAAGCCATCTCAAAACGTAAGGATACTCTAAAGACATTTGTGGAAGTACACTTGAATTGTAAATATCTCGAAAGCCGAGTATTGGTTCCGTTACACCGGAATTCTTAAAATATTCAGTACCTGTTGGAATAAATAAGAAATTGATTAAAATAAAAGTTTGTATATAATACTGAGATTTTTAAAGTTAAATTTTTTCACGAAAATGATTTAAATGTCTTGGTAATTTTATAAAAATACTGAAATCACTTAAAAAATAGAAATTAGGGTCGGTGTACTTAAGAAAATTTTACCAACTAACGGCGGCAGTAGTTCATACAAAAATATTTGTATTACTGTAGCAATGTTGATGTCTCTAGCCGTGTAGAACAGTTTGTCGTCATCCCAACAAGGGTTTACTTTAGCCAGCTCAGTTGCAATAAAGTTGTGTAACCTCCAAACCCACATGGACACTATATTAATGCCAGCTAATGTATTAACTCCATCTTCAGCTGTAATAATAGAAAAATAATTGATAGAATTGATATTTTAACGACATTTGTAGTGGAAAACTTGATAATAATACTTTTAAAAACAGACTCTGAGCGACTGCAGACCAACTCCATTGTTCCAATAAGCTAAAGTCTGACTTTTAGATTTTAGTTTCAAGATAGCAGAGTACGTTGAATAAGTTATTTGTTAATCTGAACATCAAAACAAAAAAATAAATAAAACAAAATACAAATAAATAAATACAAAACAAATAATTTAAAAAAAAAAAAATTGCAATATTTTTTGTTTTGTAGTTTTAATTTTAAGTGTATTTAGATTTAATTAGTTTGTGTTTTAATTTAATTTGTTTGTATTTTTCATTTGATGTGTATAATATAGGATTAAAACTGAAAAATCTGAACATCCCTTTAATTATTTAACTAGTGTCCATTTTCCTTTATCTAAAATTTTCTCATAAGGAACCTTTACTTTGATCTGTACCGACTAGTTTCATTGTAGTTACATTAATAATAATAATAATTTTTTTGGTTATTTGTTTAGATAATAATAATAATAATAATGCCCGCAGGGCACCTTGAGGCGAGGTGTCGGGGAGTAGCGACCCCGCGGCTTCCCGAGTGCTCCAGGGGGAAGTCACCGTTCCTCACCTCCGGCTTGCCTTAGTTGGCTGGTCGGAGTGAACACTGACGAGGAAGCGGTCCCCCGCCTTTGGCTTGCCTTCACCGGCCGGTTAGAGTGGAGTCGCCAGAGCAGAAATGCTCGGAGGATGGACACTTCACGTCAGTGATGAGTTGGCCCGCTCCACAGGATCTCGACCTAGGATGGTTTAAAATCCAGTGAGGTCCCTCCATCCTTCAGCCTCTCACGCCCCTGTTGCCCCCTGGCTGTAATTTACTCGGCTTATTTAGGGTGGCCCAGTTTGTGAGTTGGCGAGTCTCCGTCTGCCATTTTTTACGTGTTTATTGAACATTGTTACGGCAGGCGCCATATTCCCCATAGTTCCCCCCAGTACCCGATCCACTACCAACCCATTTCCATAGCCCAAGTAGTTTTCACCCGTAGTTTATTCATAGTTCTATCCGACCCGGGGGTTGTCCTTGGCTGCATTTTATAGTGCAGACAGGGATAATTGCCGGTTTGGTGTCCATCACATATTTTGAAATTAAAATGTTACTAAAACGGGCCTCTACGTGTTGGCTTCGGCCCCACGCACGCCTTCCAAAGGTCCGGGTGCTCCATAGCCCCGAGAATCCAAAATGGTAACAACAAATAATAATAATAGGCCTGCGGACACCTTGAGACTAGGTGTAGAGTAGCGATCCCGCGGCTTTCCGAGCGCTCTAGGGGGAAGTCATCGTTCCTGACCTCCAGCTTGCTTAGCTGGCTGGTGGGAGTGAACACTGGTGAGGAAGTGGTCACCCGAGAAATTGTGTGAATGGTGAAGGCTTGCATTAACCGGAAAGTGGTCACGCGAGGAAGTGGTCTCCCGAGGAATTGTGTAAACGGAGGATGCACACCTCACGTCAGTGACGAGTTGGCGCGCAGTGACGAGTTCATTCATTCATTCATTCATTCATTCATAACCCGGGGGTTGTCCTTGGCTGAATTTCATTTTTGCTCTTACTTTTCCGTAAAGTTCTGGAACCTTTATAAATGAACACTAAAAAGTTTATTGGTTTACTTACGCGTGTCATGACATCTAGTTTCACGTGGTGGTTGATTCAAATAGCAAACAGTTCCTTTAGTTGATTTAGTAGTAGGAGGCCAAATCTTTCCATTTACAACATCATACTTTAGAAGACCTCCTTTTCCCTTCCTTCCTTTTTGTAATAAAGCTTTTTCAGAAGCACCATAAATTGTAGAAAGATCTAGAAGTGGCGATGCAGAACTGATCTGAATGAAAATGTTGCATGTACAATTAATGTGCAAAACATTGTGTCATCTGGTATTGCCTTCAAATACCTACTGAATAATTTAACTTTTTAGTAAGATTTTAAAAAAATATTAACAACAATTTGACGTTTGCATGTTTTTATATTATTATCTTCAACTATGTATGAATTAGTAATTTGTAACTGAAATGGCATTTTATATTTTTAAATGCTTTTTTGTGCTTGCTTGCAGCATATCAATATTATTGCAATAGGTACTGTTAGTATTGAAAGTTTCACCTCTTCGAACAAAATTATGCAAAAGTTTTTGTTGATAAATCGGCATTGTGAATTCTTAAAACATTTATTTTCTGTGAATAGTTTTAATAGAGGCTTAATATTAGGTTTTCAAATTCTAACTATAAAATGCTCTGTCGAAAAATAAGTCGTATGCGTATTCCTGTTTGTAAAAACTTACCCTTTCAGGAGTAGTACCATTTTTGATGCAATATTTAGTTTGAAAACTTAAAGGTCTGGTCATGTTTAGGCAGGTGATTCCCGAGAATCGATGCACAGGATCATCCTGAGGAATCTTATTGGGAACACAGTCTCTGTCTGATTTTCCTTTAGGAGCGCAACAATAGGGCTTCCATTCGATGTATTGAACTGAAATAAATGACATTTGTCCTATGTTTATCCACAACTCGCTGCGCTCCGCGGTTTCACCCGCGTAAGTCCCGTTCCTGCGGGAATATCGGGATAAAAAGTAGCCTATGTATCCAGGTCCCCAGCAACCTATATTCCAAGTTTCATCGCAATCGGTTCAGTAGTTTTTGCGTGAAAGAGTAACAACCTCACATACATACATACTTACATACAAACTTTCGCGTTTATAATATTAGTAAGTTTAGTAAGATAAGATGTAACTAACACGACTTTCTTTTACATACTAGATATAGATACTATTCAGCACAGAAATGCCACCAGCATTATCATCCATGTCTTGGATGGGCGGAGCTAGAGACGTTTTTTTGGTGTTACTTTCTAGCTTTTTACTTTAATATATTTATTTGTTAAAATGTTATTATATTATTATTAGTCAGTTAATTGTTTCTTGTGTGTAATGAAGAACTATCTAAATACCTACTTTAATTAGACAATTGAATCTGATATTAACAAGGAATTCTCACGGATGTATTTCAACAACGCTTAAGTTTGTTTATTCAATTCCTTCAATTGAAAACCATTAACAACGTCAGTGTTATTAGGGTTTCGTCCGTAGTATGGGTAAAAACGGAACCCTTTACTGAGACTTTAGTCTGTTTCTGTGTCCGAGGCTCTATTTTAAGAACTGTGATGTCTAAGTTGAAATATTTTCACAGATGATGTATTACATTTCTATTGCCGCTGTCACAGAAAATACTGTTTTGAAAAACAGTTGACAAAGATTTTCAGTTTAGGTCTTGTTTGGGGTACTTAGCCAAGTATTTTTTAAATCGGGAATTGCGGTTGTACAACCACGGGACACAGCTATTATAATTTAACTTACTCGTATCATGTTGAGATACTATGTCGGCTGACATGAACACCAGATAATGTATAGCCAGTTGGGTAAAAGTTTGGCTCGAGACACGTCCGACTGAGAGTAGACTCGTGCGCAGGCGTCGGGCTAGCGGTAGATCATTACCGGATTTCGATTTTCTTGGATGGTCCACTGTAACATTAAAATATGAATAAATAATTAGGAAGATAGGTTTAGTTAGGCTGTGCGCTATCCATAGTTAGTCGGAACAAAAAAAACCTAGATATACAGCAGCACCTTTTGATATCTGATACCCTGACTCATATAAAGCCCATAACTTATACCGTTAATAGCCAAGTAGAGAACTGAGCTTTGGAGAGTGTATTCTATCTGATGTTATGTAGGCATCCGATACTATTTTGACACCTTGTGCATATGGAGTGCGATCAGGAATGGACATTTGGCCACAAAATGTAAGATAGTGATCAAAATTGCACCCGTACCTTATATATGAAAATGGTAAAGGTACACATGGGTATGCCCATATTTAACATGGTCTAGTGAAGCGACTATTATAAAAATTGGAAAGAACTTCGGGTTCCGCAGTCCCCCAAGATTATAATTAACTTTTTTTAGACAACCACGGAAGATAACAAAGGCAAAAAGAAGAAGAAGAACAATATACCTACCTTTGTCAAACACTGGCGGTAGTACTCTCCTGAAAGGTGTATGAATGGCTCCTTTGGTTGGGTTCTCCAAGTTATTGCAGGATCCGTCAATACGTCTGCCTTCATTTGGGTCACATGGTTCTATTTGGATAGTACACCAACTAGAAGATTAGAAATTGTTAGTAGGTAAATACAGAAAGTACGAATTCATAGTCATGTTTGGTTTTAATAATTAAGTTTACATAATATGTTGCACACTAAGAAAAATTGCCTTTAGGCAAAGTAGATAGAAACGGCGTCAACTGTTTAGTAAACTGTGACTGTGGTATAGTTTTAAATATATCGAAGCATTTTTAGATCAAAATTGCTTTTACAGTGGCAACCAAAACTTTTTCTGTGAAAATTTCAACTATATAGCAATCACGGTTTATGAGATACAACCTGGTAACAGACATACACACAGACAAACAGTGGAGTCTTAGTACTAAAATCTCGTGTCATATTGTTTAGTTTGCAATCAGTATTAGAATTCACGTTTGAAATGAAACAACTAAGAACAGCTTACGGATGGAAGCAATTAATGCTCTTAGATTAAATTTCATACAAATTTATGAACTTACTAAGTGGAATTAGTTTTGTCAAAACGTTTTAATTCCTCCTTATCAATAACTTTTCCATGATACGTGTCATACAATAAGGTACCAAAACATCCACTCACAAAACACATAATTAATAGTAATTTAATCATATTTAACACTTTAAACCAATATGCCAAATTGCAATACAAAGAGGCTATGCAGTCAGTATCCTTGGCTCTTTGCGTCGGTCGGATGTAATCAGGGACGGTTTATTATTTTAGATATTTTGATTTTTAATTGGCAAAGTCTGTTTAACTTATATTTTTTCTATATAGAAAGAAATAAAACATAAAAATATATTTTCGAGTTTAACGAACAATGATATTTGGTTGTGATATAAATTTTAATGGCTTGTTGTGAATATTTACATTGTCTTATATGTACTTTATTTTGTAGGATGTAATAAGGCGGACTTTGACTTGCCAGGCTAGGTTCCTCTCGTAATGATGAGAATGTGATTATGTAAAGTACTTTATATTATTTCCAAAATTGGTGAATGAAAAAAAATGAAAATAAGGTGAAAGTTTGTTTATTAAACCTTCTCGCAAAAACTAAAGTACTGATTCCGATGAACCTTGCTACACATATAGTTGGAGATCGCGATTGTTTTCTTTTGGCTACTTTTTATACCGATATTCGCGGGTCGGGATGCGGGAAATCCGCGGAACGTAAATTAAATCAAATCAAATCATTTATTCATGCAACATAGGTACATAGGATGTTAGGGCTAATACAAATTTTGGTCAGCTATGTAAAGCTAGCAAATATAAGATAATCCTGCTGTTATGCTTATGTATTTATATTTGTACCTTTATTTATATAATGTACCCTTTAAATACCTACCTACTATTTATAGTTGTCTTAAAAAAAAACAAAGCCACGATAAAAAATTGTAATTAGCTAGCTACATGTAACATTTTCCCATGATTTCCAAAACAATGATTTTAATATATTGTTTTAGTTTTTGTTTTAGGTATTAAATTAAAATTATTGTGATGAATGAAACAAGGTGAACATTAATGTAATATTTTAAAAAGTACCTATACCTACATTTGCAATTTCTTTAAGTAGGGTAATTCCTGGTGAGATGGACCTGTGGGGGAGACGGACCATCTTCAAAAACTACAAATTTGTTTTTTGTTGTAGTGACGACACTAAAATGTTTCTGGCAGTCATCTACACCCTATACTAATATCATAAAGCTGAAGAGTTTGTTTGATTGTATGTTTGAACGTGCTAATCTTAGGAACTGCTGGTCCGATTTGAAAAATTCTTTTTGTGTTTGATAGTCCATTTATTAAGGAAGGTTATAGGTTACTTTTGATTGCAATATTCTTACGGGGTCGGGACTTACGAGGGTAAATCAAGAACGGCGGAAGCAATAGGAATGAAATTTGGTACAGGGTTAGTATAGGGGTATAAATAAAATATAGGGTACTTAAATGATCGTACGGGTTAAGCAACGCTTAGCGTGACACATACTTGAGGAACGATCCCACCAATTAAAATGAAATTTGGTACAGGGATTAGTCTAAGGGTATAAATACGATACCATCTTACGGGTTAGGCAACGCTTGGTATGACATACGTGATGGGTAAAAATGACGGTTAAATCGATTTGAACAAAATTTGGTACAGGAATAGTTTAGTGGTTGAAATAAGATATAGGATACTTTGAATAATCATACGGGTTGAGCAACGCTTGGTAAGTATGACATACGTGATGCATCACATACGTTACGGGATAGGAATTTACGCGGGTAAAACCGCGGGGCAGAGCTAGTTGTTTTAGTAATATTAATAAAATTATTAAAATTAAACGATGCATTACCGGTGAGATAAGGGAAAATTGCTACAAATGCTTTGCTATCATATTTTATGGTTAACTTATCGTTCTTATTATTCTTATAATTAGTAGGTATATTTACAATTCAATTATCTGTAATAATGAAAAATTCAACAAATAAGCAGTTTTTACAAATATATATTGATTCAAAGGGGAAGAAAGTATATTTTAGTTTCATGGCCAATTCCAAATCATAGTGTTCTTTGAACTTACACGAGTAAAACTGCAAAATACAACAGGGAGGTACATACCTACGTACTTAAAAATATTATTTCAAAAAACGAAAACATACGTTTACATTTCGGATAAACGTTTTTTTATCAATCATATAGTCTGTCTTAGCGAATGATAACACTTCAAGTGAGTGAAAAATTATAAAAAATACCGTTATCACTGCTCTACAAATATACAATTTGTAACGGGTAAGTCCTTTTAATCCGAAAGGGGGTTGTTCTAGACGTCTAGACGAACAACTTTTGTTCTACGACTATTGAAAATTCAAACTGAAATTTTCAAAAAAAGAAAATTTTGAGATAATGTTATACTGAAAAAACAGCTGATTTTGAAAATAAAAATAATTGAAGATTTGATTGTAAACCACCAAACTAAATAAAAGGACAACATAAGGTCAATGACCTCGAACGCTCAGAAACAGCTGATTTTCAAGTAAACTTTACACCAAAATTTTTCGAAAAGTACTTCGAATTTTCAAAAGTTGTTCGCCTAGACGTCTAGAACAACCCCCTTTCGGATTAAAAGGACTTGCCCGTTACATCTTTTGTAGACCTTTTCATAAATTTGTAGAGATTTATCATTTGTTCTCATTTTAAACTCATTTTTTGCTTTCCGTGTCTCAAAAGATAAATAAAGATTTTTTTATTCCATCGCTTTGTTTCATATTTTTCATCAACCCAACGATGTCGATATTTTAAAAAAAAACATTCTATGTTGTTTATTCATTGTCTAACACAAGCCTAGTTCCTTAATTTGGGGCTAGATTCTGCCAATTACTCGAATCGTACTAATATTATAAAATTGAAAGTTTGTGTGTTATGTATTTCTCTAACTCAATCAAAACAAAAGTGGTAAAACCACTAAACCAATTGCGATGAAACTAGGAATATAGATAGTAACAGACCTGGAATAACACGTAAGCAATAACACTATACCTAATATACACACAGTAGCACTTTTATTCCAATGTTCCCGCAGGAACGGGATCTATGCGGGTGAAACCGCGGGGCGCAGCTAGTTTTAAAATAAGTTAAATAAAATCAGGAATGATCTCAGAGTAAAGTTTGAATAACTGCGCCATTTAAAAACCTGGATGTATTATACGAAGGTAATCCGGCGACGAAGTTAAGCCGCGTCCAAACGCAATATTTCTTCAGACTTTAATATTTTGGCCTCATCCGAGTGGATCCGGAAAACAAACTGAAAGTTTAATATCGGTACATTTGCGTACAGATTTCGGTTACCATGGAAATAGAGTGTCATTTTGTTTTACTCAAATAATAAAAAAACGACTTAAAAAAAGAACAAAAATAACCTGTAACCAGTGCCAGCGAATTGTCTGATTCGTCATCTGAGCCCTTTAAGATGAGTTTTGATAGTTTATCCTCTCGATGAAACTGGCAGTTTACTTCATACATATTCCATCAGCGCCCCTAGCGGTAACTATTATGAACTATAAATAATGTATGGAAGTAAACTGCCAGTTTAATCGAGACGATAAACTATCAAAACTCATACTAAGGACTCTGAAGTCGGGCAGCCGAACTACATACAATATGGACCCAGCCAGTAAAACTGCCCGACTTCAGATGACGAAACAGACAATCGGTGACGAAGTTAAGCCGGTGTAACAGATAAGTGGTGGCACTGTATGGGTTATTTTTGTATTTTTTTAGTCGGTTTTAAATCATTAAATTCTTTTCAAACCATCAAAATCGGTCAAGCCATCTTCGAGTAATCGATGATTAATTGAATTGAATACAGCTTTTTGAAAAGCATTCCCGTTCATCACTTCGATGATCTTAATCAGATCCTCACCAAATTTTTATTAGACCATCTCGAGACTTTCGCCGTTCCATTAAAGAAAGAAACATCGCAATCGTTCCAGCCATCTTTGAGAAATCGGTGAACAAACATTAAAAAAAATATACGTGACGAATTGACACCCTCCTCCTTTTTTGAAGTCAGTTCAAAAAGCTGCTGCTTGTCAATGTCTAATAGAGCCTATAGGGCGCATCGGGTTAACCACCGGCTGCGCAAAAGGTTGCGGGTTCGGTTCTTGTCTAGGAAAAATATTTATGCTGAGATTTTTGACTGATAATATGGAGGAGATTCAAAATTAGTAATATTTTCGCATACAAATCAGAGTCTTGGCCGCGATTAAAGACTCGCAGATAAAATGCAGTTATGTTATCAAATGGTATGAATAAACTCCCTTACTTATAAAATATTATTTACACATGACTAAGTTATGTGGCGTTTGTCTCTGTCTGTCAAATTTGAAACTTCAGTGACAGTAAAAGACAAACGATCCATAGTTATGCAGCGCATTAATAAGCGTTTATAAGTAATGGGGTTAAAATTCATACACATACTGCCAAAATCATTACTCTTCCTTTTCGTCTGGCCTTAGTCGGTTAGTCGGGTAAAAGGACCTACAACATGTAGATCAACTAAATGTAAAATGTGTACTTATCACAAATTCGTATCTCGTATTATGGAAATCGATACACATTTGTGCCGTATTGGAAGTGGCACGTGACCGGCTCTCGAACCAAACTGTACTGTTTACTATAGAAAACACTTCTACATAGATCAGCAGTGGTAGCATACGAGCACAAAAAAGAGGAAAAGTCTCGTCGTTTAAGAAAAAGTCTCATTTGTTCAAAGGATCAACAAAATCTTTCTTGTGCTCATATGCTATCACTGCAGGCGTACCCATTCTTAACGTAAGGTTTCGGTGTTTTATTATGACCAAAATAAAAAATGGCCACTGTTAAAATTACCAGTTTATCAAATGATAATCTGCAATTATCTTCTTCTTGCCTGAACGATGTTCCCGGTTACATCATTTTCAAAAAAATAAATAAATGGGAGCATAGGGTTTGTTAAAACTCTAATTTATTTAGTTTCGGCACAGTAAGTCTTCATTGACCACTCCTACAGCAAATAGATTTGGCAATTAACAATATAATTACATGATTATGTTTAAGGTTTTCGCGATTTTGCATAATAAAACACAATGTTTACCGGATTTTACTCGCGTTTTTATTCAAATATGACACTATTTCTAAAGACCGAGCCTTGTAAAAGCTAACTGTAAAGTTGGAGAAAGCTCGGTCTTTAGAAATAATGCCGTTATTAAATAAAAAACGCTAATAAAACCCGGTAAATATTGTGTTTCATTAATATTTGAACAAACAAATAACTTGTAACATAATATTATCTTATGTAACCGTGTTGCATAATGTTGGTCGACAAAAAATAAATACAGAAAAAATCTGATGAATTTGACAATTTCAATACGGTTTGTCTCGACTTTGAAACCTTACTGAACTCCTAGCTTCATACGTAAACCCTGTCTAAGTTACAACATATCTATGTTCTAGACAAATATTGGTACAAATTAGATGCTAATCTCCGATTTTTGGTGGAATGACCTGTTTATGGAACGAAGAATGATAACGCATTGTAATAACGGCTATTTACGGATAACTGGTTCACTTTAGAGTTCCGTAGGTAACCCAAAAAGAAACCCTAAAATGACTTGATAATCTAAGTTTATAAACTTAAACTTTACACGATTTCTCTCAAAATTATTAGAACTACGAGTCCAGATCGCAGTTCTATATAATTTATGAATTACCTCGATGTTTTGGCAACGGGTTACAGCACATCCCGGTCTATTATTCTACAAACGCGGTAAAGAAACCTAGTCAAATAGGTAAATTGATTTGTTTTTTATTCTTCTTCGCATATTATGCGAGGGTGCGTTCCGAAGCTAAGGTAGTATCATATCTTACTAAATATATGAAAAACGCAAAAGTTAGTATGCCTATTTTGTATGCTTATATATAAATGGATGAGACTTTGTTACTCTTTCACGCTAAAACTACTAAACCGATTGCGATTAAACTTGGAATATAGGTAGCTGGATACAGTGATACCGCAGGGCACAGCTAGTTTTAAATAAATTGGAAATAGAGACCTTGTAATTAAAGTCTGCGTACACTAAAACGTTTTTAGACAAATATTAGATGAGGCGGTAGTTTACAGTAACTTTTTGGAACATTAAAATGAGAAATTACATCTCAGTCTATCCTGAGGACAGTGTCTCGGTGTAAAGGAAAAGTACTGAAACGTCGGTATCGCATTGCTACAATGCTGTTCATAAAAAAATGCTGCGATTAAAACCGGAACAGTATATTAAAACAGTATATTTAGAAGGTAAATTGATCTACGAGTACAATATTGTTTGGCCAGTCATGTTCGCTAAGTTATTGGCCACGCCAGCTTCAAGATTGGCCATAAAGGACGGTGTTCGTCCCATGTTTCTCCATGGGATACCCATTTAGATTAACATTTCTGCCAAACTAAAACTGTTATATACTATAATCTACGTACCAACTACAATACAATATATACTTAGGTACATAATATTATGTGAACTGCAGTTACTGTTAATCAAATATGCTGTTAATTAATTTTTTGACAAAAAAATAAACATTGTTGTAATTACTTGTCATTATTAAAATAATGGGCCCTACCATGATGTCTTATAAGTCGTCGCGAAGTCGGCTCGTTGTCGTTCAGCTAAATAAAACAAAATTAAAAACACATCAAATAATTAAAAAACAATGAAAAACAAACATAAAAATTTTTTAAATTGTCTGCGGTTTTGAAAAAAACAACAGGGTATTTTTTTATTTAAAATTTACTTTATTTTTTTGAACGACAAAAGGACGACATTGCAACGACAAACGAGCATGGTAGC
Organism: Idaea dimidiata; assembly: GCA_949358125.1. NCBI lineage: Eukaryota > Metazoa > Arthropoda > Insecta > Lepidoptera > Geometridae > Idaea > Idaea dimidiata. The sequence goes on along the minus strand of OX442332.1, from coordinate 24,962,896 downwards.
GCGGATTAGCTGCGCCGCTAAATATGAGTATAAAAAATAACCTAGGTGATAATTCAAAACTCTTTCAATTTTCATACTAAGATTAATCTCAATAGACTAAATAGTTTTTGCATGTTAAAAAAACAATAAATATAGATACACGTTTACTTACTTTCTTACTTACAAACAAACTTTAACATCTTTGTTATTATTAGGGTGTAATATCTAAAGTTTAAAAAAATGCTTTTTTCGATTAACATTATGGACTCAAAATTGATTTCTGTATAAAAATTGTATACACTATTTTAAACTAGTAAAGTAACATTTCAAAGTATTAACTTAGAATTATTGCATGCAATTGACGTACCTAAATGAAGCTATAAATATTTATAAAACATGAAACCAGTATAAAGACGATACCCTTCCAAGGCATTTACATGCGATCATCACCATAAATAAAATGATATTATAATATTTACTAGCTGCGCCCCGCGGTTTCACCCGCGTAACTTCCTATCCCGTAACGTTAATGATCCCTCACGTATGTCATACCAAGTATTGCTTAACGATCATTCAAAGTACTATATAATATTTCTACCTCTAAACCAACCCTGTACCAAGTTTTATGAATATCGGGTCTCCCGCTCTTTTTCACCCATCACGTATGTTGTACCAAGTGTTGCTTAACCCGTACGATCATTCAAAGTAGGTACCCTATATTTATATTATTTCTACCTCTAAGCCAACCCTGTACAAATTTCACTCATATCGGTTCACGGGTTGTTGAGTACACGACTTAGACACGACACGACGACAGAAATACACGACTTTATTTTTCATAGCTGCCGTCCCGCAGTTTCACTCGCGTAAGTCCCGATCCCGAGGGAATATCGGGATCAAAAGTAGCCTATGTCATATCTGGATAATGAAGCTTTCTATTAGTAAAAGAATTTTTGAAATAGGTCTAGATGTTTCTGAGATGACCCCCAAAATACATACATACATACATACATACATGTTACTAACGTAACGTATCTTTATAATATTAATTATACCAACATAAAACAAAATATTAGGAATCAAAAGTACAATGAGATATTGCAAAAGAATTTTTAAAAAGCACTGCAGTTTGGTGACACAACCGTCTCGCATGGAGCCGACCGATTGAGCCGCGCGGCATGATGCCTCACAGAGTTGGCTGGCCACCCTTATCATCGTCGCCCGCTACGTGTATATATGCACGCTTGGTACTTAGTAATTATTTATTGTGGAGTTATTTTAAAACTGTAATATCTCGTGAGATATTCTTTGAAATCAAGTGATGTTAAGGACAATTATGTTTAAAATTAAATAATTTTAATGAATAACGTATTTATTTGGATAAGGATTAATATCATATTTACAAAATTACCTTCGGAAACAATGCATTGTTCTACAATAAATTTCATTTCTCTAAAAGATGTTATATTTAGTCAACCTTAAGAGTTAGACATATGCTGTCGCGGACTATTTATTAGATCCTTTTTAGAGGAAGAATTCTGTCATATATGGTTTTTATGTAACTCTGACCGTTTACTCAGCGCACGCGACAGAATCTCGAAACAGGGTGATTTTTTTCCCGTTTTTGCAACATTTTTCATGGATGCTCCGCTCCTATTAGTCGTAGCGTAATGTAATATAGCCTATAACCTTCCTCGATGAATGGACTATCAAACACAAAAAGAATTTTTCAAATCGGACCAGCAGTTCCTGAGATTAGCGCGTTCAAACAAACAAACAAACAAACAATCAAACAAACAATCAAACAAACTCTTCAGCTTTATAATATTAATAATATAATATATATATATATATAATATATAAAATAAAAATATATAAAAAATAGTATATATATAGTATATAGTATATATATTAGTATATTTATGATAAACCCCGAGGGGTAAGCATTACTTTGACACAATTAATGTACCTATATACCTGATATACTTGTTCTAAGGTTAATATTCTAGATTTTTCTTCAGTTTTTGCGATGTTGTCATGTAACAGCTTCGTGCTAATTTAACAACAAATATTTAGCAACAACATCCCTTATTTATAAAAAATAATTTACACATGACTAAGTTATGTGACGTTTGTCTCTGTCCGTCAACTTTGAAACTTCATGTGACAGTAAAAGTGTTAGGTACCTACCTAAAGGTATTTTATTTTAAGAAAATAATTACTTACATCGTAATTAATTAAAAAAACAGTAAAAGACAAATGATGCATAATCATGCAGCGCATTAATTATTTATAAATAAGGGGGAACATCTTACTTATATTATAAACACGAAAATTTGTATGTATGTATGTGACTTTGTTACTTTTTCACGCAAAAATTACTGAACCGACTGCGATGAAACTTGGAATATTTTTTATCCCGATATTAACGCGAGAACGGAACTTACGCGGGTGAAACTGCAGACCGCAGCTAGTTTCTAATATAACGCTTTAGCCAATGTTTGTATGTATCTGTGTTTGTTACTCAATCACGCAAAAAAACTTCTGAACCGATTGCGCTTAAACTTGGAATATAGGTAGCTGTAAACTTGGAACACATTAGCTACTTTTGATCCCGATATTTTCACGGGAACGGGACTTACGCGGGTGAAACCACCACACACGAGGCGTATCTAATCAAGATATAAAAAAACCCTACCCTGAGGAAGGAGTCAGTATAGGCTCTAAAACGTAGGAATAGCATTGCGATGATGCTGAAAATAATAAAAACAACGCAATTAATACCGAAAAATAAGTTTTAATTTACAATAAGTGCATCTTACCATTTATTATAGAGTCAGTGACTTCAGTGACTTTACTTCAGTGACTTTAGTTCTGAAATAGATGCGATGTGGAATTGAAACGTTTATCGGTTCATTTGAAAGCGATCGAGTGAGTCGCCAAATGTGCCGATTGGTACCGGTACGGTCCAAACTGACTTATTTATGTTTCCCGGTGAACTCTGAACACGTGAGCGAAGACAGAGAATGTGTACTAGTATTGATTAGGCGGAAATTTTGTTAAATAATTTTTTATAGAAAATATACTTAAAAACTAAATTGAAAAAAAGGATAAACTGATCTCACCTGCATACAGTGCTACGTAGGTATCTGTTACGAAGTCTGAAGTTGGCCAGCCAAACTACCATATGAATCTATTCAGTAAAACATCTTATTATATGACAGATTTCTTTATTGTAAGTATAAATATGTCGGTAGCACTGTATGCTGATGAGGTTATTTTGTCCTTTTTGCATGAAATTAGTAACACTTTAAAAGGTATAGCGATACTTTGGGAATTTCCAACAATGGTTGAACCGTTTACAAAAAGAAATTGAACACATGTGACTACTTGAAACTTTTTACCATTAGAAAAAACTGCCTAGAAAAAGTAACTGGGGAAACTTAACTATTTTTTTATTACGAAACAAGGCAATTAATACTTACTTACCTCCTTATTTCAAAATGAGAAATAAATAGGGTATGTCATACTCAAACATCATCACAATAAATCAAATATTCATTCCCTACTAGCTGCGTCCTGCTGCTTTAAGCGTAAGTTACGGTCGCGCGGGAATATGGGGATAAAAATAAGCCTATGTGTTAATCCCGTTCTTCAGCTATCTGTATACAAAACATAGCAATCAGTACAGAAGTTTTTGCGTGAAGGGGCAGCAAACATACTCAAAAACTTTTGCCTCTATAATATGAGTAAAATATTAAACTTTGCACAGCTTTTCAAACGAATTTTGGCGCCTTATTAATTTCTAATCCGGAAAAGTACTATCAAACAACTGTCAATCAATACACAAATCTATCACAAACAAATAAAGATCAAATTCGCTTATTAAGTGTTTAACAAACTATAGATTGAAATATCTGACACGTGCAAGTTATTGGTTCGCAAGTGTTTGGTTAGAACGGGATATTTCGGATATTGCTTATTTGTGCAGAAAACTGTAGTATATTGACCGAGATGAGTGGGCGGAAAATTCATTCAATGTTACAATTTTGTGGTCACCCTTGTGGCTGGTGTAAGTTTTTCGAGTGATTTGTTTTGTTTACCCGACTATGGCGATGTCAAAAGGAAGGGTCATGTTTTTGTTAGCACGATTCGTAATGTAAAGTTTTGCAACGAAACTTGTCCTAAAAGTGAATGAATAGTGCGTAGGGTTAGAGTTGTCTAGTATGTACGTTGGTAAAAACATAACACTTTCTTGGGCAGTCGTGTAAACAGAACTTGTCACGAATTTTGCGAAGAACTAGTATAATGTGGAAGTAGCAATTCTTTGAAAAAATGTTCCACGCAAACGATAGTTGCGAGACCTAAAACGATGATTCGACCGCCAGTCTGTCACTGAATATCGTCCACCATTGGTCGATCTACAGGTCGATTATACGTAATACTGTACGGAACATGTCAGCTGCTCTGCATCTGCTGATGTGTGATCGTAGAACATGTTTTTTTTTTAAATTTAATTGTGAAGTTAGATCTCCATTCTATTTATTTCTCGTAGATCCTACTACTATTATAAATAGGAAAGCTTATATAGATGTTTGTGTTGTTTGATTATTTGATTTGATGTTTGTAGATTAATCACGCAAAAACTATTGAACCGATTACATTGAACCTTCGTATGCAGATAGCTAAAGATCTGTACTTACACATAAGTTTATTTATATTCTGTTACTTCTTCGGGATCAGGACTTACGTAGGTGAAACCGCGGGGTGCTGCTAGATAGAGGGTTTACAACATAAAGTGTAGATAAAAGCAATAAATTACAAAACGAAAATGTCAAACTAAATTAGTACTTTACACAAAGAAAACATCCGTTTCGTGGAAACGATTCATACCTTTGAAATGAGTTTGAATTTCTCAGTCCATTGCTGTCCTAACTAGCCCGTGCAGCTGAACAACCTTAATGTGCCGTGAAATGTAAAGACAGAAAACACTTTCATGTGATTTGTACGGTGTGCTAAGAAACACTGTTTTTGTAAGAAAATGTGAATAATTTGCTAACTCAGGATGTGACACTGAGAAATACGTTGATGTTATTTTTACCGTACTATAGCGAACAAAGGGAAATAATATGATTTTCCAGTCTATGTATGTATGTTCTATAACTGTAGAGCCTAAACTACTGAACCGATTTTAATTACACGACTGTTCGAGAGTATTTGAGTTTTTTTTCTATTTGCCATTTTTCTTATTGTAGCCTCGTATAAGGACGGTGGTCCGTATAAAATACTCGTAAAAACTGGTTCAATTACTCATAAAAATTAGCATAAGCTTGAATCACTTTTGACGAGTAAATACTAAATTGTTACAGAATCACACTCTGCAAAGCTGCCGTCTCCTCTCTTCATCGCGTGCTATGTCTTGGACCATATCATCACGTACTATCAGGCGAGATAACGGAATAAAAAGTGGTCTATGTGTTATTCCCGATATCCAGCTACCTATATTCCAAGTTTCATCAATCAGTCGGTTTAGTAATTCTTGCGTGAAAGAGTAACAAAGTCACATACATCCATACAGGCGCACATAAAACAAACTTTCGCGTTTGTAATATTAGTAAGAGGTAGGAAGTAAGATAATATGATTATAAGGATGCGAGTTTATTTGTTTGTTTTCAACGAATAAATTTCAAATTTTTCCACTAATAGGAAGCTACATTATCGAGAAATAGCATCGGATACTTTTTATCCCGATATTCAGGACTTACGCGGGAGAAATCTATATCTTACTTCTTATATTATACTTCTTACTAATATTATAAACGCGAAAGTTTGTATGTATGTGTGTATGTATGTGAGGTCGTAACTCTGTCACGCAAAAACTATTGAACCGATTGCGATGAAACTTGGAATATAGGTAGCTGGATACCGGGAATCACACATAGGCTACTTTTTATCCCGATATTCCCTGCGACAACTGGACTTACGCGGGTGAAACGCGGGGCGCAGCTAGTTTTTTATCATTATCAAAATAGGTCGATCCCCTTAAACGAGTAAACACACACGTGTAATACGTACGACGAATCTGTATCTGCGTTATGTTTGCCAAATGTATTAGCCTACCTCTAACTCAATTTTACGCTTGAATCGGGTTCCTGAGATAGAGTTCTGAGGGGAGTTTTGACAATTTGATAAAATTGCCATTTTAAGTAACATGCCGTATTCAGAATGTAATATTGAATATGTGAAGAGACGGTATTATTTCTTATATTGTTTTGTGATGATATTTGAATTTAGAGTTATTGTTTTAGAAATATGTTTCTACTTTACCTCTTTTTAACAAAAGTTGCATAACTGATTGAAGGTTGTGTTTTTATTATAACTTTATCTGGTTTTATATACCTAAGTTATATTTAGAGTTCTTTACCAAAAGGGTAAAAACGAGCACTTTTACGGGGCCATTTTGTATCTGTCACCAGTTTGTACATCATCTATATACTTATCTATACTTATAATAAAGGAAGAGAGGACAAAAAGTCTGTACTTAAAAGTGAATTTTAAAAAAAGTTGTCTAGAGGACTTAGGAAAAGTAGTAGAACAAACATAAATAATTTTTAAAATGCATGTTTGTCTGTCTGTTTCTCTGTTTATCTGTCTGTTCCTTATAAAATTAAAAACTACTCATCCGATTGAAATCTGGTTTTTAAAATTAGATAGTTCTATTTTCGAACGTCGTGGTATACTTTGCATCGAAATCCAATTAGTAAGACCCGAGTAATTAACGAAAAAGTGCAACCGCTCGAGAAACGCTCGACGGCCGCGCCCGTGATAACGCGTTTTTTACTTCCGCGGGTGAAACCGCGGGGCGTAGCTAGTATAAAATATAGTGACAGTTTGATAGTTGAAATTATTGCAGATGATGTATATGTATCTGTTACCACTATAACAAGACATACTAAAACCAGAATAAAATAATTGAGTAAGTATTTCAGTGGGGATTCCATACACTAATCGTGTTTTTTTTGTGATAATTATACGGAACCATTCGTGCGTGGGTCCGACTTTCACTTGACGGGTTTCATTATTATTTTACTAGCTGCTGCACTCCGCGGTTTCACCCGTTTCCGCGGAATTATCGGGATAAAAAGTAGCCTATGTGTTATTTCCGGTAGCTACCTGTATTCCAAGTTTCACCGCAATCGGTTCAGCGGTATTTACGTGATCGAGTAACAAACACCCATACATACATACTCACAAACTTCAGCTTTATAATATTAGTGGATGGTTGTATATTTCAACCGACTTTCTAAAAACCAAAGGAGCCGAGGTTCTCAATTCGTCGCTATAATTGTTCAAGACAGGTCCTTAAATTCGGATAAAAAGCTTGTTTTTCATACCACATAAAAGTCTATTCTATTAATTCTTTTCTCTTTCACCAATAGTGTTCCAATACAAGTTACACAGAAAACTACGAAAAACTCTCGACATAACTTGAAAATACCTCAATCACGTTGAAAACATCTGTAGAAGACGTTTGCGAAGGAAAAGCCTCCTGTTTCACATCAAAAGGGTTTTCCAGTTCCTTACAGTGGTGGTGACAAGTACTTACTTTAGTTTAGCTTCCATTGCACGTTTGTGGACTGAAAACTTTTTAAGCACTTTATTTACCGGGTTTAATCGCGCTTTATTCATGATTTTTAAGCGACAGAACTTTTGCCAACTTTACGGTTGGCTTTTTGAAGCTTGACTGAGATGCAATTCGTCTATTAACAAGTCTACGTCTATACAAGATGTAACGGGCATGCCCTTTTAAGCCGAAAGGGGGTTGTTCCAGACATCTAGGCGAACAACTTTTGTTCTACGACTTTTGAAAATTCGAACTTTTTTTTTGAAAATTTTGAAGTTATAGTTCACTGAAAAAACAGCTGTTTTTGAAAATAAAGGTAATTGTAGTTTCGATTGTTGTCGACTAAACTAAATAAAAGGACAAGATAAGTTCAATGACCTCGAATTCTGAGAAACAGCTGATTTTCAAGTAAACTTTAAACTTAAAATTTTCGAAAACTACTTCGAATTTCCAAAAGTTGTAGAACAAAAGTTGTTCGCCTAGACGTCTAGAACAACCCCCTTTCGGCTTAAAAGGGCTTACCTGTTACACCTTGTATAGTAACATTCAAAAATGTAAAGAATGTGTTGAAATGTTGTTTGAATGTTAAAATAGATCATTTAAATAAAGTGTTTTATTATCCAAAATCGTTGAATTTTTTTCTTTATGTACTACAACTCATAAAAAATAAAAAATACTAGGCGAAATGCCCTTTAAAAAATTCTTCCGTGACTGAATTTGAACACGTACCCCTCGGTTGCCGGGCGAGTGCGTTAACAATTATGTTACAGGGAACCCACGTGACATGGTGCATTAATCACTGTAAAACTCATGAGATTCCAGTTAAATCAGAAGCAGAAAGAAGACGGGTCGGATCTTGTTCTAACTGCCTTCTTCCTTCTATTAAATAATCTTGCTACAATTTAGACCATTTATCTCTTATTCACTTTTAAATTCTCTTACCTCAACGTTTCGATCATGTTACAATGATCTTGGTCGCGAGGGGACTGAGGGACAGTCCCCTCGTGACCAAGATCATTACCCGGGACCCCATAGAGACTTGGGTAAAATATTACTATGAGAACAAATCGTGTGAGTTTAAAAAGTTTATCATATCATCACTTATCATGAGGTTAAAAATAATACCATCGCAACCTAGCAGATGTTAAGTAACGATAGTAAAATCCACCCGATGTAATCATTTTGATCACCCGACGGAAAATTGGTAGTCTGCTGTCGTTTAAGAGTAGGAAAAAGGTTGGTGTTTTATGTGAAACGTAATGTCGTTAGGACTTTTGTATAAGGGTTGAGAAAATATTGGGAATTTCAAGGAGCAAGAGGAATGAGCCGGTCACTCACATAAACATCTTTATAGAAAACGGTTGTGCTGTTGACGTCAGTAAGGAAAGGTACGGCGCAAGACGCATTGATAAGTCGCGGCGGTGTTGAGGCGGACCAAAGAATAGGCGGATAATAGTCACATTTGCGGAGGCACGTACAATTCTGGTAAAGCGATAAAAGTCCAATCGCGATTTTGAATAAATAAATTCTGTGACCAACACACAGCGCCATCTAGCCCCATGGTAAGCTGCTAAGCTTGTGTTACGGTGACTAGACAACGGATATACCTACTACTTATAAACTCATACTTACCGAAATACAAACTTCGAAATACTCGTAATTAAGTAAAATACAAACGAATAATAGTTATATTTTACCAGGTCTTAATCGCGTATAAATAATTTATTTATTTTCTTACCGCGACGTCTTATCCATATTACAATGGTTGAAAAGTCCCCCCCACCCCCGCGACCCAGGGTCTTAAACGCGTAGGTAAATCTTTATGCGATTAAGACCTAATCAAATTTAAATATGGTAAAAAATCGCGTCAATTTGAAAATTATAGACGATAGTTTATGCACCTGTTAATCATCATTTCATATTTTCCCGGGTCTTTTAATCTCGTGATTTTTACTTTTTAATTTGCTTACCTCGACGTTTCGATCATGTTACAATGATCTTGGTCTCGAGGGGACTGTGGGACCAAGATCATTGAGTCATTGATAATTGATTCTTATTGGTCTTATGACTTTCAATCGTGTTAGTTTAAAAAGTTCTGTTATTCATCGTTTATAAGTGTGGGGGTCAATCAATGAATACCATATTATTTAACATATGTACAATCAATTCAATATCACTTAATCGAATAACTAATTATCATTTTGCAAACAACTGTCCTCTGTAGTCTGTACCTACTGATTAACAATCACCAATTTCATAAATCGAACGCCCTATAACCAAACCTATGACATAGCCCTCTACACTTGCTAATAATTAATTTAGTTCAGGTAAATAGATATAAAATATACGTTATTGATTCATTGTGTTAAATTATTTAAAAAAAAAATACAAAAGTAACACTGACAAACACAGAAAAATAAAACAAACACATAAAAAAAACGATATTCAAAGATACTCCACTCGACATAGTCAGTCCACTTTCATTTTTTTATTTTAAAACAATATGGTGCTTCGTGGTCGCCATTTTGTTTTTAGTTTTATGTCACCTATCTAAGAACCATTGCAGAAATGAGACGAATCTAACAATAATTTAATTAATGAAATCCGTCAAATGGTTTGGAAGATACGAGCTGAGGAAGAATTTTACAAATATACATGCATACAAAATATGCGCGAAAAACAATGACCCTTTCCTTGCAGCGGGTAAAAACGGAAAACCAAACTTGCTTATAAACTATATTGTGTAGATCATTGCAAAAAATTAGAATCGAATCGACCACTAAATTCATTGGTCGACAGTGCAATATTCCAACATTTACAGCACAGTCGAATCATCGAATTATTTGCATCCCGTCTGAATTTATCTTTTCATTGTCACCAAACGTCATTGCCAGCATGATGCGGGATGATGTTTACTGAAACTTAACTACCATGTTTCGAAACTGTTATTGCATTAATATAAACGAAGAAATTAAATTATAACGAATTAGTTTCAGTTTTAGCTTGGTACATACGCGTTAGATAATTTTTTCACCTGTATTCAATGTAGATAAAAATTACCATCAATTTTGACTCTCGTTGAATGTTCTAATCGTTCAAACGAACTACGTTCACATTAAAACAACGATCGAAACAAAACAAAGTCAATAATAATTATTATGAACAAAAGACGACCTAAACAGAAACTTCAGTTTCGCTAATCTATCCCAGATAGACTGTATGAAAAACTTTTAAAACAATTCTAGTGCCAAACGTATTTATGTCCTATTGTGACATATGAGTAATCTCTTTCAGGCAACCATTTGAGACTTAATATCAAAACAGGACATGATCCGCCCTACCATGACCTCTTATTATAAGTGGTCGCGAAGTCGCCGCGTTATCATTCAGCTAAAATACTAAAATTAAAAACACATAAAAAAATAAAAAATAATAAAAAAACTTTAAAAAAAAGTTTTTTAATATCTGTAGTTTTTAAAGTAGTCGGGGTTCATCATCATCATCATCATCATCAGCCTGTTGCAGTCCACTGCTGGACATAGGCCTCTCCAATTGCACGCCACCTAGATCTATTTTCGGCTTCTCGCATCCAGTTTGTGCCAGCCGTCTTGCGCAAATCGTCGCTCCAACGTGCCTGAGGAAGTCCTACACTACGTTTGCCGAGACGCGGTCTCCACTATAGAACTCGTTTACCCCAACGGTTGTCGGTTCTACGGCTAATATGGCCAGCCCACTGCCACGGGGCAGTCGGGGTTATTTTTTATTTATTATTTAAATTTAAAAAAAATCGACGCTTTGGACAACAAAGCAACGAAAAACTATCATGGTAGGGCGGAATATGTTTTGACACCCCATTATTACGATGTTTAGTTACCGATTTTGAAAATCAAAATGTGTTCATCGACTTTTAAAGCTGGCTGTACCTAAAAAGCTACCTACATCAATTTTGCTGACCTTCGAAGGGATCCAAAGTAGCATGTTAGCAGTTTCCACGTGATTTGGTGCCAACACGTTAACTCTGTCACTTGTGATGTGGTTCAACTTCACAGACAGGGGATGAGGGACAGAGGTAGGTAGGTAGTTTATAGTATGTTTGTTATTAGTCATTTATTCCCGCGGGAGTATCGGCCTATGTGTTATTCCAGGTCCCCTGTATCCTATATTCCAAGTTTTATTGCAATCGGTTCAATAGTTTTTGCGTGATTGAGTAACAAATTCACAGGCATAGTACATAATAATATAAGCTTTCGCGTTTATTTTTAATAATCATTTAAGTAGTTTTTGCTTAAAAGAGTAACCGAGTCACATACATAAATATATACGTATATACATACATACAAACTTTCGCGTTTATAATATTAGTAAGACCATAAAATGTAATCAAATAAAATCAAATATAGGTTTAGGTAATACAATATTCCTCAAAATATAGATACGAACCACAACAACTAACAATAACAATAGTTGTTGTAACTACTACTACCACTTTAGTTGTTGTTGTACAACTAACAATAACTTTAGTTGTTGTAGTCGTGTGGAAACAAACCAAGAATATATTTAAAAGTGTATACGCAGTCGAAGTAGTTTCAACATGTTTTATCTTTTTCACTGACAACAACTTTCAAAGTTGACAAACAGAACCAAAAAGTGGTAAAATTACTCTGATCTTACTTCACTTTTATTAATAGGTAGGTCTATTTAACACTTAAAACTACAAGCTACTAAAAAATACTTTCTTTCGAAGTACGCCGGGGAAACTCGAGAACTAATAACTTGGATTTTAGCTTTTTTCGGTCACCCATCCAAAACCGGAAAATGTGTTTATTATTTTTATAATAATTCTGACTAAATGTACAAGTCGTATGAATCCGAAACGTAAAGACAAAAATCTCTTTCAACTTTCCTACTTATATGAAACACAAAAAGGCATAGAACAAAAAAGTGGCAAGTAATTCTACTGGAAAAGGAATCTACCCCTACATAGGGGTTGTAAACAAAGAGGTTTTGTTTTACTTTTAATATCTCACTCCTGTCTGTGTTGCTTGCAAAGATTCGCGTGATTAAAATTTTAAATTAAGTACCTACTAGTGAGATTTAATTGGCCGTGGAATAGAAAATACATAAGTCGTTTTACTTCTTCTGTTTTCGGGACATCCTATTGAAATAAACGCATGCGGTTCATACAGTATTGTAACAATGCTGTTAATATAAATCACGCGTTTATATTTACAGCATTGTTACATAATAATGTGTACGGGAAGCGGTTAGTGATAAAGAAGCCAGTTTTACAGTCTACAACTTCAGGGCTTTCAGGAGAACAGCCTTTTAATACGTGTGGTTCTACACTATTTTATTTGGACACACACATTTTATTTTATTTTATTTGGGAGATAAACAATTAGTTAAACTGAATAAAAACGAATCTTAAAATAAACAATAAGTGGTGTTACACTTAAATGTTTGCGCATATAAAAAAAACAATATGTTCCAATTAACTAGCACAGGCGAATGCTTTGCTCAGTTGGCAAAATTTCGGCGCGTAATGTTGTGTGCTGCGGGGTAAAGGAGGGGACTTCAGGCTGTTACTCTGTCAGCGTATAGACCGAAGACGTCCGGGTGCTCCGTTCCAAGTAGAATGCAGGCACTAAGGCCTCTACTCTAATTCTAATAAAAGGAACAAAAAAAAACTGTCATCTAGAAAGTAAATCTGTCATTATAGTTGGCATTTTCACAGATTTTGCGTTCGTTTGTAGTACAGACCCAGATGCGTACCTCTCGGCGTACGACGACCCAAGATGCGTAGTGAGCAGCGGATTGAGAATCGAAGATGCTTTAGACCAATATACGACCGAGGCCTATAAAATATACCTATCAATGTTTTCTCTACTAAATAATTGACATTAAATATCTTCGAGTGACAACGAGCGTGCGTGCTAAATGTTCCTATGTATTTATTTTGTAGTAGACTTTGTTTGCTTTCTGTATAATTACAACTAGCTTTTTTTTTTGTTGTTTTAGTTTAAGTTACATAGTTAGTTTGAAGGTTCTCCTTTGTAATAAAGGTTCAAAGGCCTCACGTACTATAACTTAGTAAAGTTAGTCAAAACTTTGTTCATGAAAGTTCTATAACTTAACTTATATTAGGGGTTAAAGTATGAAATTGCCGATTTGTACTGAAAATCTTAATTGTTTATTTTTTTAATTTTTAACAAATTTATTTAATCAAAATAGTTGCCATTATTATCTATACATTGCTGCCATCTAATGGGAAGGTTATTAATGCCTTTGCGATAGAACTCCGACGATCTAGACTGCACAAACTGTGTGAAAGCATTTTGTACTGCCTCCTGGGAAGAAAACTTCTTGTCACGTAGATAATTGTCCAAATCACGAAAAAAATGGTAGTCCGTTGGAGCAAGGTCTGGTGAATACGGAGGATGACGAATGGTTTCTAAGTGCAGTTCCTGAAGGGTCAAAATGGTTTCTCGTGCTGTGTGAGGTCTCGCGTTGTCGTGGAGCAATAATGGTGAAGATCGATTCATGAGTCGGGGCTGTTTTACTGCTAGTTTTGTCAACATGGTTCGGAGTTCGGCACAATAGACATCTGCCGTAATTGCTTGACCAGATCGAAGAAAACTATAGTGAATAACACCATGCTGAGACCACTAAACAGTTACCATTACCTTTTTATTGGTAAGTTTTGCTTTAGGACACTGTTGTGGCATTTGACCTGGGGTCAGCCATTGCATTTTTCTTTTCCGGTTATCATAAAGAATCCACTTTTCATCACATGTTACAATTCGATCCAATATTCCTTCATTTCTGTACCGGTTCAACAAGGCAACACAAGTTTCAACACGCGTTTCTTTCTGCAGATCAGTCAAATCATGAGGCACCCATTTTTCGTATTTTTTTATTTTATTGATTTGACGCAAGTGAGTCAATAAAGTGGGTAAGGTAACGTTAAACCATGCCGCTAATTCCTGGGTAGTTTGACTAGGATCGGCTTCCACTATCTCTCTTAATTCATCGTTATTCACCTGTGTGGGCGGTCTTCCTCGTGGCTCGTTCTTTAAGTCGAAATTTCCATCACGAAAGCGTTTAAACCAAAATCGCACGGTGCGTTCATTAGTAGACCCCTCTCCAAACGCAGCATTGATATTGAGGGCTGTTTCTGCCGCGTTAGTTCCGCGTCGGAACTCGTATTCAAAAATCACTCGAATTTTCGCAGTATCCATCTTTCTTGTCTAAATTGAATAACAAAAACAATTGAAAGTCGATATTCAAATGTTTCACATTTTTTAAAAAAAGAACATCACAGAAACCATTTGAAAAAAGTTTCATTCGAAAACCTCAAACCATGAAGATTCTATGTCAATTCAAAGAACCTATTGCAATAAAACGGCAATTTCATACTTTAACCCCTATTATTTAGGATGGGTGTAACCTGAATAGTAGTTTTTAATTAGAAGAACTACATTCAAAAATAATAAATATTTAACTGAGGAGTTTATTGGCTTAGTTCAGGACCGCCGTCAATATAGAACCTTGAAGATAAGGCCTTCTGTTCTATTGGAAGAAATTGAAAAGTAAGAAATGTACTGTTCGTATGAAATGAAATCAGATAATCCGTGTCCTAAAGCCGTCGAAATCATACGGCTTTAGGACCTCTAGGCAGTAGAAACCCGGCTATAAGTTGGTCTAACGTAAGGTCTTAGTGTGTATTACAGAGGATTAAAACCAACTTAAATCCAAACACAACAAACCAAACTCAAATAAATTTCATTTACAAAATATATTCGCAAACCTTCCAATCTTAGACATAACTCCTTAACCGCGGCATGTTACCGACCAGAATACGGAACGACCGCAGCATAATCAATACGGTGAACTCTATGACAGTAGCCTGACTTCATATTAAGTTACTAAGATTCAGAATATCAAAGTCAAAATAGTCTTATTCATTTCATACAAATTTTTTTTAATCGTTTTCGGAACGCAACATAAACACAGCGCAATCTAGCCCCAAACTAAGCACTAGGTTTGTACTATGGGTACTAGACAACGGATAAATACTACATAAAAAACGTTTTTGTATATACATACATATTATGATACCTACATAGAAAGACATCCAGACCAGATACAAATATTTATTTATTAAACATAAATATTTGCACCCGGCGGGAATCGAACCCGCCACCTTCCGCATTGCAGTCACAGAACGCACAAACGCGCCACAGAAGTCGTCAAATGAGAAAATGATAAGAGGATGTTAGAAACTCATAAGTCTGCGAGCGAGGAATGATCTATTCCCGATCCCGTGGGAAATTCGAAAAACCTTTCCTTATCAGATGACGTCATATTTTTAGAAAGGACATACCGTCCAAATTTCAGCTCTCTACTATCAGCCGTTAAGGCACTCAAAAAAAAAGTCAAAAGTTAAAATTATTTATTTCCATAGGATGCTTGTAAACTACAAAAGTATGATCACTTGGATACGTCTTAAGGTCTAAAGATTTTAGTGTGGCTTTGGGACGCGCCCTCAGATGAGAAGAAGACACAAGAAACTCATAGGCGAGTCAACCTTCTATAATCAGAATGTACTGTGCATGGAACAACACCGTCTAAAATACGGATAAACCGGGTAAAACATGGATAACCCCTAAAGTACGGATATCCGATACCGGTTAATTTATTTACTCGCGGTACCAGAGGCGACTGACCCGGCCCAAGTAAGGTTTCAGGAAATGGAAAATTCTTAAATACGATTGATTAGTGTGACTTTTTTTATTTGGCTTGGCTTTACGTGGCTTGATCATTATGGCCAGTGGTTTGATAATTTTTATTTTATGACGAAGTTTCTATAGAAGTTTAAGTTTTTTACTGTGTGATTCCACTACTACATCTTTAAATAGGCCTTTTTTCGTGACATTAAGTCGTAGTTTCTTCACAATGTTTTCACGCGCTTATTTTGTTCTTAAAGAAAAGGCATTGTTGCGGCCTGGACTCAAAACCATGTTCTTCGGAATGAAAGACGGTATATCTGTTTTAATTTTTTTATAACACACACACACATTTATCTTGTTACTTAAAGGGGTAATCCTCAAGTTATTTCATGTCCTCGGCTATGGCACGCTTAGTACCGATGCAAGTTTTAAAATCAAGAGAATTGTCTTTTATAATCTGTTTTAAACATTTATTTTTATTGGATACATTTCGGGGAGTTTGCCACGGAAACAATCAGTTGCCTGAGTATGTCTTTCGGGATGTCTACAACTTGGGGGCCTTCAAGTTACGAGTCAACAGGTATCCCCTAGGTAAGCGACATCTTAGACCACATCATCGCTTTCCATCAGGTGAGGTTGGCAAACGATTGCCTATCGATAGTAAAAAAAAATGAAACTGAACATAGCCTGCCGTAGAAAAAGACACGTTGCCGTTTAAGGCAAAGCATCTCGATAATTTTACCGTTTTTAAAACATATTTACAAAGTCCACTTACTCCTAAACCAACGGAAAAATGAAAAAAAAAACTCGTTAGCACTTTTTACTCAAATATTTCTCTGTCTAAAAGAAACCATAGATAAATCTAACCGAAACCCAAAGAAGTCCGAAACAATAAAAGTAGGCGAAAGCAGCGGTTGTACGTCTACCTAACTGAACGGTCTCAAACCGAAGTGGTTCAATCACGGTACATTACAGCCTGACAAGGATCGATTTGAACGTGGCACAAGTTGCAAAGTTTGCTCGTTGAAGGGCCAATAAGGAACTCATCGTGTAATGTTTTAAAAAAGAAAAAAAACAAATCGTTTTCTATAGTCTCCGCAACTCTAGCTTAACTTACCACGGGGCTACATGTCGACGTGTGATGTTCACAGAATTTATTTATTTATGTATTATTATTATTTATTTATTGGCCTACCTGCACCAGCTGATCTTAGACGGTGGGTGACCGAAAATTTGGGTAGAAACAATATTTTATTTAAGTCCTCCGTGCTTCGGAAGGCGCGTTCAGCAGTTGGTCCTGGTTGTTATCTCTGATAGTAGTCGTTAGCTCAAGTTAGAGGCCGACCTGACAACTCTTACACTAGGTGAGACACCACTAACGAAAATAAAAATAATAAAGGCACTAAAAAAATTAGGGCTGCTTAAATAATTGAGCAACTTCTAATTCAAAACAAGTATGCTAGTTTTTTTGAGTTCATGAGCTGCTTAATTGTTTAAGAAGTCCTTACATTTTATTCCGCCTTCCCTCTAATTCAAAAAGTTCCTTGCCCAACAAATTATATCTCTAGGGATTGAAAGTTTGTGTGCGTGAAGCTTTATTTCCTTCATAGTTTTTGCGGAAATTGATACAAATTACTTTAGGGTATTGGGGGAATTATAGTTTGGCAAATTGGGGAAGGTATTATATTTATTTATTTCCTTGGGTTTTGTTTGATTTCCTTATTAAATAATAGACCCTTTTCAGTATCAATATTTGAGGAAAAGTGAAAAAAGGTTGTGGACTACAGTTACCTCTAATAGTACTTTTATTATTAATTAGCAATTTTTCTGGTTTCACAAATGAATGACTGTCAACTTTTCCACTCGCCGTGTCGGTACCGGGTCGGTTAGGTCGCTTTACGGGTGTCAATCGTTTCGGTCTAACCCTAACGAGGGCGACGACGGGAGGGTTGATGCCCCACGAAGTTTCGACCGTCCCGGTGAGTATTTGATTGTGTCGGATAGCAGCACGGGTAAATAAGTATTTGTATTTTATTAGGATACCGATAGCTTGCATCGTACAGTTGTTTTTTTTTTTTTTAAATATTTAAATAACCATAACTGTTATCATAGTTGAAGTACCTACAAATTTAAGATTTGCTTTTTTTTTTTAAATAATAAATATACCTAAAATAACTTCTACACTTGTAAATACTTATACTAACAATAAAAAGTGATTCATTATATCTACTATATCATCATAAAGTATTTAATTTAACAAAATAGTTGTCCATGCCTTTACTGTAATTTTACTAGGCGTGTCTCCTACAAACGTAATAATGTATGAACAGTTGCTTCTACTAGGTAGTTTTCCCAGGATATAAAAGGTTTTTGTTCTATTTTTAGAACAAAAACGGGATTTCTTATTATTTATTACTGTTCGAAGGAGCAATTATTTAAAATCAATGCTTGGGTCTTTTACACCAATACTTTACAGGGGACACAGTTACTCAGCCAGTTATATGTGTCACATAAAACAGTCTCTTTTTATGAAAAATCCATGTATAAATACAATGGAAAAGTCTGTTTTTCAGGGATGTCCTAATTATAATTTTGTGTTGTTAAAGTTAATTAACCGTAATTATTTTACGTCCCCACGCGACCAAGATCATTGTAACATGATCGAAACGTCGAGGTAAGAGAATTTAAAAATAATAATACGCGAATAAGATCCGGGAAAAATAATTATGAGATTAAATCGCGTAAGTTTAAATGTTTATTAATCAACCGTTTAAACAAAACTACCAATATATGAAGGCAAAAGAAGGATAAATCAAATACCAAAATATGATTTCCGTATGTTTTGTAATTACTGCGACATATTGACAACCATATCTACAAATTCTTCGATTCGTCCTCTTAATTTAAGAAATTCGTATTGAATAATAGCAGAACTCAAAAAGACGGCTATTTTTGGGAATAAAATGAACTATCCGAAGTTATCCCCGATTCGATCTTACGCAAACGAAGTCTGTAAATAATTTGTAAATAAATACTTGACACTGGCTAATTTGCTAGATTGAATTGGGTTACTGCTGAAAATCAGTGTTTGCTCTTTAGCAAAAATTAGATATTACTGAGTAGTGCCCCGTCTGCACCACTTCAGCACACAACTCACCTTACATCTCTTGTGTCCACACCGTTTGTACCTACTGTGCTTTTGTGATGTAGAATAAATGATTATCTATCTATCTAATTTCCAAAAGCCCATAATTTGGTTTAAAACCGAAAAGAAAAGTAGTCTTAAAGTGGACCTAAAAGAGTTCAAAAACTGAACCCTGTTCACTCCGTAAGCGGATCTTACAAGCCTATTTAGAACACTAAATGCATATTTGATGATCTTATAAGCTCGGACAGCGTTATTAAGCCACATAAACTGAGATAAGCCGTTGTTGCCGGGTAAAGGGGTAGTTTAGTGTAGGTAGGTGCTAATTTACCTACTAATTTTGATCAAATATTAAATACTAGCCGCTCTCGGATTCGCTCGCAGAATTGATCACTGAGGCGATGTCGATTTCGAAAAGTCCAGAAAAACGATACTTATTTACTCTATAAACAGCTCTTTCTCGCAAAAACTACTTAGCCGATTGCAAAGAACCTTAGTATGCAAATAGCTGTAGCTAGAGAAATGGAGTAACATACTTTTCATTCCGATATTTCAACGGGACTCACGCGCATGTAACCTTGAGTTACAGTTAGTACAAACTTTTTACAAATTATGAAACCTCAGCGAATTCTTAAATGAAAGTAACTTCAGATTGAACTCAGACAAGAGACTAAATAATCTAGCGATGTCTAAAATTTTAAAGCAAAATTAAATTAAATCCAGGTTGAATCTTCCTAATGTTTGTTTGAAAGTTTGTATTTATGTAAGTATTCTTGTAACTCAAAAATAATATAGCGATTGTGATGAATCTTGGAATGCCGATAGCTTGATGTCTCGATGAACACAATATGGGGTGTCTTTGAGTCTATTTTATAGGAACCTCGTTTGTATGAAGAACGCTATAATTACTCAATCATTAGCCATTTACTATATCTATCTATGTGGACTTTCCTTGCAATTTTCCCTCAATATTCCATTCTGTAGGAAAAGGGAGTTATTATTTACGACGTCCAAAGTAGGAAATCCCGATAATTATCCATAAATAATACCGACTGTCCTTTTTAAATATTCATAGTTACTTACCACAAACAGGGTGTTTAGGATATTTGACAAAATAGGGATTTTCTTGTAAGCAATGACGCTTGGTATTACTCGACTGCAATGGTAGAGTATTGCCATTTTTCAGATTTCCTTCGGACACATTTCTTTTTTCGAACAAAATACGAAGGTTTTCTAGGTACCCTAGAAAACCATGTAGACCTAGTTTTCTTCTTTCCGATATACATACATTTAAAAATGTAAAACTCCTGCTGTATTTAGATTATCAATATTTTAAACTGTTAGCTACACTTGGAAAATACAGTAATATGAAAATATGTTTTCCAAAAATACGACCTGCAGATTCATTTTTTAAGTGTTTTATTTTTCAAAAACAAACAGCCTGTGTTTTGACGCGACCGACGGATGTATGGGGTGCTTTGAAGAAAATTATTGACTTGTGGTTAGAAACGGTTAATATTGTATTTACTTTGTGCCGCGCCGTGTCATTTCATGATATTGCTAGCTATTTTAAAAACAGGTATAAGTTCAGTTTGTTTGTTTTGTATTAATATACCGTAAAAATCCTACTGAGGCCGATACTTCCTGGACTTAGTTGAAATTAAATTATTTTTTCAGTCTGAATTGCGATGCTATTTTATAGTTTAGGCTTCTTAAACTATGTTATTTTGTTTTGACGTATTTACAGTACTTTTTGATCACAATCTTAAGTATCATATCATATCAGTATTGCGAAAATCAGAGAAAAATCTATGTGGATAGTCTTAAGAAATAGTGCTTGTTAATCTTAGGTAGGTTATGGTACCCGTCTATAAATTGTAAGGTTGATTATTCATTATAGGTACTTTCATCTTCCCGAATATGAAACAGTTGTTGAAACTCGTTAAACAATTTTCTTACAAGTCACACCATCTGCGGAAGTGCGATAAAAATTACTTCATAAAATTCAAACTTATACCTACCGACAAGATGTAACAAAGAAAATATCAATTTGTTACCGCGTAAAACTTTGTTCAGAAAATACTGAAAGACGAAAGAAGTTTAATATCCAATGTTAAAGAAAGAACATCTAAAATTAGGCAACTAATTAAACTAACCATAGTCCAGTGGAGGGCTTATCTATATAGGTACAAATACAATTCGAATTCTAAACTAACTTTCGGCTTATTCATATCCAATTCGGGTATAGTCTTACACAAAAATGTGTTACAAATTAAGTTTATGTAGAAATCTGTTAGTATAAAAAACAAACTGTAACATGAAAAGCAATCAACGGCCCGCCTCGTGAAGGTTCAATTCATTTCAATTATTTATTTTATATATTTAGGTGTACAGTACAGATGTTAGTGTTCACCTATATTTATGGCCTTTTTTATACCCTTTTTTTAGGTTCGAGGTTAGATGACTATATTCCTAAATTTAAAATCGCTAAAATAACAAACTAGTAGGTGTATAGTAATCACAAGATCAAGGTCAAAAAAACTGTCTGAATACCAGGAAACAAACCAACTGGATACCGGGAATAAAACATAGGCTACTTTTTATCCCGATATTCCCGCGGGAACGGGACTTACGCGGGTAGCTAGTAACATATAATAACCGTGGGGCGTAGCTAGTAACATATAATATGGAATTTTATTTTAATAACCTAGACAGACTAGGCAGAAAGAGTCAAATTTTATAAATTGAATTGTTGTTCTTATCTTATCGACTATCAATACAATTTGTAATAAGTACCTACATATTAAAATTATGGTTTAGCTGATTATCTCAGGCATCCCGGAAAAATACAAAGAAAAATGGTTAAATAATATTCTCTACAGTAGAAGTTGTGTTTATCTCTTTACCGAAAAACTTAACAATATTTCTTGTAATTTACTCTTTGAGGATGGAATAAATTTGTCCCTAAACTCGAGAGTTGGTGTCCGTAGCAGATGTTCCGAGAAAATATAAAAATGAACATATTTCTTAAGATATATTTGTCGGCAGAAACCGAGGGATATTGCTGTATTATTTTATATTTAGCTCGTGATATGTTTTGGGGATGTGTTCAGAGTTTTTGTAAAAATTGTTTTTTTAATAAATGATAGGGTATAGGTTATGATGGACAACTCTGTTAGCTTTTAGACACAGTAGGTTTAGAGCACCATAATCATAATAATCATAATAATTTATTTATTCACACAAAATAGAGTAGATACCAAGTAGATCTTAAAATATATATAGTGCGTCTACCGTACACACACATACGCACATTTGGATTTTTAAATGTAACTAGAGGGATTTGTGTTAGCCGTTTAATTATTTACATTATGTATGGGTATTTCGCATCGCATCACATGATAGCAAAGTCTTTGATTGCATCTCTCTCAGTAGTCTCGGATTCCTTGTAATCGCAAATAAATAAAAATAAATATAAATATTGCACGACATTACACACAGCGCAATCTAGCCACAAACTAAGCAATAGGCTTGTACTATTGGCACTAGACAACGGATATACTACATAATAGTATACTTTTTTTGTAAATACATACATATGATACATAGAAAGACACCCAAAACAGATCCAAATATTTATTTTTAAGCATAATTATGTGCACCCGGCGGGAATCGAACCCGTAACCTTCTACATTTTATATATGCGTACAGAATCAACTCTTTTGTATGGATGTTACCTAATCTTCTTTAACTCTGTATAATCTGCTTGCGGAAAATCTTATTTATAAAATTTTCGTGTCACAGTGTTAGTTATTATCAAACTCCTCCAAAACGGTTAGACCGATTTTTATGAAATTTTATTTGCATATTCAGTAGCTCTAAGGATAGGCGATTATATATTTTTAATACCCTTAAGTGATAAGGGTTGTCCACCCCTAATCCTTCTTTTTATTTTATTGGACCGATTTGGATGAGAATTTGCATAGGGATAGTTTCAGTAGATAACACAGGATACTTTTGATCTTGCGGAATCGGGATCTACGCGGGTGAAACCGCGGGGCGCAACTATTATAAATATAAATAACTTCATTCCTATCTTTCTGATGTCACCAGAACAATAATGGAAGACGTTAGCGTGCAACAACCATGTCGACGTTTAATTTGACGACAAAATTACGATTCCAATGAAAATGCATTTAGAATTCGGCTTTGTAGTTAGAGTGGCCACTGTTCTTTTACGGGGGATATGAAATTAAATTAGCTACAAATAGTTAACAGATATGAAGTTGACGCAAAGTCGTACGACGTAAAGAAATAAACTAAAGACTACGGATTTTTTTAAATTTATCATGTTTTATTTTAATTGTTGCTTCTTAATAAAACACTTTATTTATCCGATTTTATCGCGTTTTGCTTCTTAGTTTGGTTAAGGCTCAATGTAAAATAAGTCCGTGCCTTGTCATCCATTGAGCTTTTAGAGGGGGGTACATATTAACTCCTAAAACCAGCACAGAGGTCCAGGGCTCCATAGCCTCGTGATACAGAAGTTATAAAAGACATCGTTCCCTCGAACTATAAAGCACAGTCAGTTTTAAGTAATGCGTTTGTTGAAAGGGCTGGCTTGCGTGATGACGTGATTAGATGTTTGCTGGTTTTTAATACTTTCTGTTAGACGTTTTGTGCTAATGAATCATTCTGTGAAGTAATTTACGTTTAAGTGGTATCCGTAAAATTGGCTAATCACATTCTGGGAATAGGAAAGCGTTGTAAAATTAAAGCTTTTTGTGCACTGTCAAATAACAATTAACATTGTTGTGCTTATGTTTGCAGTGGGCGTTCATATAAATATTTTAAATAAAAAATATATCTACAAAAACATAACGCATTGCCGTCACTAAGCGGAATTAAAACCATGTATATTTTTCTATCTGGGAGAAACGACTAAATTACTCAATGTGGTCAGTATACCAGCGTCGGCAACTCACAAGTCACACCAATATTAGACTAAAGCATTCACTAAGGACGGAAAGAAATCTTATAGTTTTTGCCGTAGATGAGCGTTTGACTACTACCGCATAATATTACCGTTTTGTGAGGTACTTAATGGTTAAACGTTACCATATTGGTCTAAACTTAAGCACGCATATCTAGAAGATTTTTTCTCGTCTACCTTTTATACAGCGCTGTCTAATCTATCGATACACAATGAAACTACCTGTTTATCAGAATTTCTCAATTGTAAACCAATTTATTAAAGAGATCGGAAGTAATACCACCTGCACATCGACGAATCATTTGACACACAATGCTTCTAGTTTGAACACTTTGGCGTCGCTATTCTGATTTTAATATTAGACCAGGCGCTGAAAAGGCGCTCGTCTAAAACCTATTTAAAGCTATTATAATAGATTTAGGAGACTGCAAACGTAGTTGTATATTAAATATTTTACATCATGATCATTATATCTAAAAATAAAATTAAATATCAAATACGCGAAAACATTAAAGAATATAGTGGTTAAGTTTTATAAGACAACTGCAAATTCAGGTGAATTATTTTGAGAACATTAAACTTCACTGTGTCAAGTATAAAATTTCCCAAACAATTACCTACTGTATTTAGAGCAGAGATTAAAGGTGTCGCTTCATATCCTGTATTTCCATTTTCGATTATAAAATGGAACTAAAAACGATTACGTCTCGCCGTGAGCTTTCAGAATCAGCAGTGGTTTAGTGCAATGTGAAATACGCCAATTACCTCAAGAGCGCTGTGTCACACATCCTGCTAACTCTACACATTTAGAGCTGGGGAAACCTCAAATTATCGAAATATCGATATTACGCCATTAAAAATATTCCATATTTTTTTATTACTTCAGGAAAAAATCCTACCGTGACGGCAGGCGAAATTGTTGATGATACATTTCGCCTTGTAAAATATTTTAGGTCCACTTTGAGATTTTGTAAATGAGCAGGTTCATGAAATTACTAAATGAACCAGGTAAGCGCACTTTATTAATTTTATAGAATAACAACGCGTTTGATTTTTATGTTTGCTTTACAAAAAGCATCAGGGTTTTTTAATCTAAAATTTAGTGTAGTAAAACCGATTATATTCATTCATAAGGTTTTTACGCATTGCAGTAGGAATTAAAACTCTTCGTTTGATTTTTGACCTTTCTTTTAATAACTTTTGATAACGATAATTTTTTTTAACGACTTAATATTTTATAAAAACAAGACAAAGCATTCGCCATCCGCTCAATAATCAATCAGTTAATAAATAAACTGTGCTTATGGTGTACGTTTGCTAAGTACAATCACAAGTTTTTCAAATAAGTGAGCATAACTGCCATAGTTTGCTGTGGACGCATATTTATGAAAAACTCGACTATGCAGAGCTAACCTAAAATGAGTCAGTATAACTAACCGTGAATGTTCTGCGTAAAGATGAGGTATATGAAGTTGTATTTTAATATCGATAATAATATATTCATACTTACCTTAAAGACCCATCACTAGATCTCATATCGGAGTCGCAGACAGCCGTCTCCGGAGGTGCTCAAACACGAGGTCTAGTGACTGCGCTAAGCTCTGATACTTCATGCATGTCGATTGAGGTTCTCCATATCGACAGCGTTTTTAAACGCTCTGGCGCTCTTAATGTGTTAATCAAGTTAGGGCTTTACTTAGATTGTATTTTAAAGTGTTACTGTTAACTTATCCGTGAAGCTCGAGTATAGTATAGGGCTACCCCATTGCTTCCCGTGGGTGGCGTAAAAGGCGATTAGAATTCGGGGGAGACTAGCAAGAGTTTTCGCGGCGCGGTCGAGGAGAAACGGTTTGATCCCAATAAGAGTTCCTGCCAGTTCTAGTCAAATAAGACTTACCTGCTGTGCCAACTCCAAATTGAGCATTTAGGAGACCTTGTAGACTCTGGAGAGGAATACAGCCGTTATAATCACTTGAAGCAGAGAGTCAGCCCATGCCTAGGTCTTTTTAAAATAATTTTTAAACAAAAGGATTTGAACCCGCTAATAAGCCACGGGAATTATCAGCTATCAGAATTTAGATTAGAATTGAGAAATCTACAGATTAAAATTACTTGGGCTATGGTGATGTGATGGTATAGGGGGAACTATGAGGATTATAGCATCTGCCGTAACAATATCCAAAGTCTGTTTTATCTTAAGTTTGTATAAAAGCGGATAAACGGTTTCTGTATCTAACTACTTATATGAAAGTGACCATTAGCAATAAACAATGGATATATTGGACATACCTATCATTTCTGCCTTGTGTCTGTGTGCCGAACCGACAACTTTGACAAAGGGTCTACGAGTAATACTGAATAGTTAAAACTGTTCGCATCGTTGAATCAACTGGAGAACTTGGAGGTACTGCTTCTGTGGTTACTTATGTCATTTTACTTTCTATATGTAGAAGGGTAGGTAATTCGTATATCTAAGGAGTATTGAGATATTATTAGTTTATAAGATTGGATGTGTACCGAACTTATGTAAACTTTTTAAACTCACAAGATTTGTACTCATAGTAATATTTTAACCGAGTCTAAAACGCGAATAAGACCCAGTTAAAATATTACTATGAACGAATAAATTACTGCATTGTTCATTTTTACAATTTCAAAGTAAATATTCCACAAATTTATACACCGTGTAATCTAGCACCAAACTAAGCACTAGGCTTGTACCATGGGTACTTGACATCGGATAAACTACATATTATACTTTTGTATAGATACATACATATTATACATAGATAGACACCGACACCAAATACAATTATTTATTTTTTATGCATAAATATTTGTACTCGACGGGAATCGTACCCGCAGCCTTCTCTATTGCAGTCGAGCAAGTTCATATAATATTTGTAACATCTTGAAATAAGGTTCAATACTGTTTATTATTCTAAATAGCTTTCCAGAATTTAGCAATTTGTAATAAGAATAACATATTACACAACCAATGGGAGGCCTTATTACTTAAAGCTAAATCTTTCATCTTAAGTTTAGATGTATAAGTATACGAACGACATGAATTATTAAATTACGAAAAATTTAAGTAAATATATTATCATCGTCGCAGTCTCGTTATATCGCACTGAAAGGACATTTTCCGTTCGCCGTCTTCTGATAGAGTTTCACAAAGGAAAGCGAATGCTTCCGACTTTCTGTCTTGTTACAGACAGCAGTGGAACATTGTGATGAAGGTATATAGGTAGTATATTATGGTGTAATAGAAAGATTTTAGATTGTTCTTCGATTTTTGTGCTTCTCATAAATAAAGCTCAATTTATTCGGTTTTAATCGTCTTGCTTATTTTTACTTTTATTTTAGGTCTGGAAAAACATCGATACCGCGTCAGGTATTGACTTTTTTAGTATATTTAGCTTTTGCTATAGATTGCTGTAGATTATGCTTGCTAATCTTGCTATAGTGCGTACGTAAGATGTCACACTGTGACATCATTGCCTATTCCATCCTACTAATAGTATAAAGCTGAAAGTTTCAGTTATAGAATACCTGGAGATGATAGTTCTATTCTTTATATAAAATTGGAAACCACTTATTGTAAGTAAATCAACGGATTATTCTCCAACACATTTCATAAAACAATCATCCGTAAATCATGTACTTATCTAAATCCAATATATCGGATTGGCTTCTGAACAGGTTTTTTCCTTAAACGAAAAAATACTTAAAGTCGCATACCGCGGACATTTTATCGGTAGATGCTTAGGCGATATCTAGGTATAGAAAAATGTTCCAACTTTATAGTCGGCTATATTTTAAGTAAATGTCGTCACCTTTAGAAAAATACAATAAATTATGAAAAATTACTTATAATTATTGAGGCAGTTCTGCATGTTTCCAAAATAAATAAAAAAAAAAGTAAGTAAGTCTTCACAGTACAGTTTGATGGCTTGGGTCATTTGCCAATCACAAACCGTACTATGTGATGTGGCTCATCACTCTAACTAAGAGGATGTCCTTACCCTACAATGGCATAATTTGAGCGGGCAAATTATCTTTATTTATTTTTAATCTATCGGCAGACAAATTATCTTCAGTCTACTAAGCCTATATGACAGTATCGAATTTTTCAGAGATTACCATTTTCAGGCAAAATTTGCGCCAAGCAAATATATACTTAAATGCGATAATTTTAAGAATCACGACATCCGCAAATATTAATATAGTGAGAAAAATATTGTACACGATGAATAGGAAATTAGATGGAAAGAGATTGTATATTGTAATAGATGGTGTTTTTTACAATAACAGAAAAAAAAATGTCATATTTTATTTTTCTCTCCTTGTTTTTGCAAATAAACGCTTTCAGGAAATAGGCGAATCATTTTTATAAACGCTAATTAATGTGCTGCATAACTATGCATCGTTTGTCTTTTGCTGTCACATGAAGTTTCAAAGTTGACAGACAGAGACAAACGTCACACAACTTAGTCATAGTCATGCAATCCTACTTTAATATTATAAATCCGAAAATCTGTTTGTTTGTTTGTTCCCTCTTCACGGTCAAACGGCTCTACCGATTTGGGTGAAAATTAGCATAGGGATAGTTTAAATGATGGAGAGTAACATAGGATACTTTTGATCCCGAAAATCCCGCGGGATCGGGACTTACGCGGGTGATAATTGTTATTAGATGAAAATTTGCATAGGGATAGTTTAAATGATGGAGAGTAACATAGGATACTTTTGATCCCGAAAATCCCGCAGGATCGGGACTTACGCGGGTGATAATATTTATTGGATGAAAATTTGCATAGGGATAGTTTAAATAATGGAGAGTAACTTAGGATACTTTTGATCCCGAAAATCCCGCAGGACCGGGACTTACGCGGGTGATAACCATTCAATGAATGAAAATCGACACAGGGGTAGGATAAGTGATGTAGAGTGGCATCATCATCATCGTCATCCATCGTCATCGTCATCCTTCGTCATCGTCATCGTCACTTACTGACGAAATACATTACTTCACCATATTGCATTGCGGTAGGTAGGTGTTCGAACAACGCGGGATCGCGACTTGCGCGGGTGAAACCGCGGGGCGCAGCTAGTATAACATAAATAAGGGAGTAAGTGTTTCGGAATCACTTTTATTTTATGTTAATTTTTTTGCCAATTTATTGTAAAAAAAATCTGATTAAAAAACTAAGAGATATTGAATTGTGCTTGTATGTAAATAGTATAATAAAATCCATTCCGAAAGTTGTGAAAGATTCTAACTTTAACACAGTGTGATTTAGATAAAATAATGTTAATCAGGAATAGTGCACTAACGCGTACTACATTTATATTCCCAGGAAAGGAAGTCGCTGATGCTACCTCGCCACCGGAATACTAACTTAGTTGCTAACTCGCCATCACATCCCATTGGACCACTAACTTAGTCATAGCAGAAGCTTCGTTTTGAATTTTGTTCTTCTGTAACCTGCACCTTCTGATCCTTTGGACGTACTAGCTATTAGACGTCTCAGTGGACGTCAGCTTTCGTCCACAGTGAGGCTGGGATCACACTAGCCTATCGCGTGTAAAAAATGTGTATTAAAATACACATAATATTGCGTGCAGTCATGCGACAGCAACACGTTAAAAAAGTTAGTACAAAATCAAACTATCCTACACCTTAACCCAAAATCTACAACAATAAACCGCTTACCTCAATCTAATTTCGGTCCGTTAACAAAAGCCTTTCCAACCAAACAACTTGGACATCGAAAGTAGAAAATAAATCAAGCAGCTATAAACAAAGTTGTCAGCCGCTAACTCCGCTTGATCCCAGAAACTCTTTAACTCGCTCCCACCTAATTAAATGATTACCTTGTACTTCGACCGACTTATTTTCGCGTGCGGATTTTCAGTGAACTAAAATCTCGCTAAGCGTTGGCATAGATGCTAGCGCTGCAGTACAATTTATTTGTAAGGTTGTTAAGTTGTACACTGTTCGGTTTAATAGGGGTTTGTGACTGTACCTTGCTAACTTCTTTACCCTTTGAGATAAATAAACTACACCGTGTTTTTGGTACTTTTTTCTTTACTTATACGACATGTATTTATTTGCAAAAAAACTTTAAATGCCGAAGACTTCGTTCGTAGCTAATTGTAATGTATCTTTTATTAGTAATCAGAAAATAATTTTACTGGACCCAAGTCGCCTTAAATATTTCAAAATTTCGAACGTGTTAGTTTACGGGATTGGTCAAAATATTTGGGTCTGGATAATTCTGGTTCTGACGAATTGTCAAAAACTGGGTTATCTTTTGACATATACAATATGTAACGGGCAAGCCCTTTTAAGCCGAAAGGCGGTTGTTCTAGACGTCTAGGCGAACAACTTTTGTTCTAAGACTTTTGAAAATTCCAACTTTTTTTTTGAAAATTTTGAGGTTATGTTTCACTGAAAAAACAGCTGCTTTTGAAAATACAGGTAATTGAAGGTTTGATTATAGTAGACCAAACTAAATGAAAGGACAAAATAAAGGTCAATAACCTCGAACTCTAAGAAACAGCTGATCTTCAAGTAAACTTTACACTTAAAATTTTCGAAAAGTACTTTGAATTTTCAAAAGTCGTAGAACAAAAGTTGTTCGCCTAGACATATAGAATAACCCCCTTTCGGCTTAAAAGGGCTTGCCTGTTACATCTTGTATATAAAATGATTTCATATTAGCATAAAAGGCCGGTGTGATATTGTCGGATTCCGAATGTGCGAGGGAGTTTGCCGGATATTTTTGCTCGGTCTATGGAACTGTCCCACCAAAGTTGGATGTAGTAAGCGCTTCGTATACGGAGGGAGATTCAAACTGCACCACAGTACACATTCCTAATCTTTCACTGCAGGAGATTAAGGCAGCTCTAAAACGTATGAAGCCTAAGCGGTCAGCAGGCCCTGATGGTATACCAGCCTTCGTTGTTAGGGATTGCAGTATGGTGTTGGCACCTCTGCTTACACACATATTTAACTTATGTTTGGAGAACTCGCACTTCCCAAACCGATGGAAACTCACAAAAGTGATTCCAATTCCGAAAAAAAATTCAGGGTCGGAAATCAATGAATTTAGGCCGGTTGCTGTCCTTTCTTCAATAGCGAAGGTGTTTGAATCGGCAATGCAGCGAAGCCTTCAAAACCAAATCTCGAGTCAAATGTCAGATGCCCAACACGGTTTTAGACAAGGAAGAAGTACCACCAGCAATCTCCTAAATGCCATGTCGTATATCGTGCCGCATGTAGATGCCGGGACACAAGTGGATGCGGCATACTTCGACTACAAAAAGGCCTTCGATCTTGTGGACAATGATGTCTTGTTGTCGAAGCTATCCAAAGTTGGATTCACAACTAAACTTCTGCAGTTTTTCGCCAGCTACATGAAAGACAGGCGTCAATATGTGGAATATGCAGGTCATAGGTCGGAGCCGTATTTCACTAGGACAGGAGTCAGTCAGGGTAGTAACCTGGGTCCAATGGAGTTTATAATAATGATAAATGACCTTCCTAACGTAGTGAGAGACGCTAAATGTCTTCTCTTTGCGGACGACCTTAAGCTGCTACTGGCGATAAAGAATGAAAATGACTGTCGCTGTCTTCAGCAAGACATAGATAGGGTTAGCGATTGGTGCCTGAGCAACAAACTGCAATTTAATGCTGACAAATGCTCAATAATTTCATTTAGCAAAGCCAGAGCACCAACGCGCTATAACTATCAACTAGATGGCGTCGCGTTGGAGCGGGTGGACAAGGTTAGAGATCTTGGTATCCTTCTGAACACTGAATTGACATTTAGAGAACACATCATCAATATCTGTAAGAAGGCATATAGGGGTCTCGGCTTTGTATTGAGAAGAGCACAAGGTTTCACGAGCATCAGAGCGGTGTCTACATTATATGACGCACTCATTAGAAGCCAGCTCGAGTGTAATGCCAGTATATGGTCACCACATGAAGCCAAATATGCTACGATGCTGGAGCGCATTCAGAACAAATACACTAGGTATCTGTATTTGCGGCTATATAGTGTCTATCCTTTTTATCCCTTGATGTATCCAACACTATTCGTACTGGGTATGGTTGGATACACCAAATTAGAAACTAGAAGGGACTTAGCACTGGTAAGCTATATATTACGGGTCTTTAGAGGTAACATATGTAATCCGACTATACTTGAGTCGGTGAAATTATATGTTCCAAATGAGTACCTACAACGGCGTCGCACTAGAAAGCCAGCGCTATTCGCAGTGCCTCGCGGGAGGACTAACTTGGTGAATAGGTCACCTCTTGCACGGGCGTTACATATACTGAATTTAGTTGCCGAACAGATTGATGTTATTGCATGCGGGAAGAATGAATTTTGTAAAGTAGCACAGTGGACAATCTGCTATAACATTAAAAATTAATAATGCTTTTTACCTACTCTATTGCATTGGGGGATCCTGTAAAATAGCTGTAGTTGTTTTTGAAATAAATAAATAAATAAATAAATATTATGGGTAATTCAATATTTTATTTTTCGAAGGTATATTTCAAGTACATAGCAGTCATTTTTTTAATAAATGAGTGAATATTTATTAATGTACCTACTTATCTGCGCCTTAGAGAACCACACCACATTTCTCCAATTAAAAGTCTAAACTAATTACCAAAAATAATTCCAACAATTTTTGAAACACACCACCGTATAAATCATAAAATAAATACCACATGCATCCAATACATTAATTAATAATATTCTTTCAGGGAAGTATTTTCTGTATAATTAGTGACACCCCGCGTTTGGGCATATGTGTCCAATTATTCGGCACCCGTAACGAGCGTGAGAAGTGGTGAGTTTAAGTATTTTAGATATTTTAGACTGAGGGGAAGTTCTTTTTTGATTGTTGATTGATAGTTTGACTTGATTTTTTCTCTAATGTATCTTTTTCTAAGATTTTTGGCATTTTTGTCGATTTTATTCTATAAATTTTTTTCGGTTTTAATTGGTTAATATAAACTCTGAATGTCTCTCTTATTGCTTTGAATTGCTCTGACTAAGATTTCGAAGCGTCTGGCGTTAAAATGCTGGATATTATAAAAGCAACGCAATGAAATAAAAAAAGAGTTTAATTTCAAATCGGCAATGCGGATATCAATGCGGAACCTAAACTGCATAGAACTATAGAATATTAATAGAATAGAAATTATAATAAAATTTATATATAGAATATTAGAATAATAGAACTTCCACGTCATGGCAGGTATTGGTTTCCTGAATTGTTTTTTAACTTGTTTTCAAGCATAGCCAAGTTTGCTATAGGAAATACAAAGGATGAGCAGCTTGAGCATTAAACAATATAGGTAGGTTAGGTATGTATAAAACAACTTAATCTCAAGAAATTATGTTTCTGCGGTTACAACACAAGAGAACCAACAAAGTCGTGTCTCAAGTAATGGAAGTCGAGTAATAAATCGTCGAGTCAATAAATGGGCTGCGAGGTCCGATGGTGACTCGGTGCTGCTGCAATTAAATACCACGAGATTAAATGGAAACCATTCATTTGTGGTCGAGACTGTCTTGATGCATTTTAAAGGGTGAATACGAGCGGTTTTTATTAAATGTAAAAAAATGATTTTATAGTGTTTCTCATAGTAAAATTATCCAAAATATGTTTTTAAACATGATTGCAGTCAATCATTCATTTCAAATTTGACTTATCAAATACTTACCGTTTGATGTAATCCGCGCTACTATACTTGTTTGCAGTTGCTATGTCGTCCTTTTGTCGTTAAAAAAAAAAGTAAATTTTAAATAAAAAATACCCCGACTACTTTTATAAACCATAGACAACTTAAAAAATTTTTTTTTTTTTCTTTTATTTAAGTACCTATTTGATGTGTTTTTATTTATTATTTTTTTAGCTGAACGACAACGCGACGACTTATAAGACATCATGGTAGGGCCCAATATTTTGATAAAGAACCTATTAAGTCTCTGACATAGTCAACGGCCGACTTTTTTTCAATATGTTGTCACACGATGAAACCCGATAACACACGATAAATATTTAGATAGAAGTGGTCTAAAGAAACAGAAAACATTCCATTACATTATGTCCTAAAGTGAGTCGTTTCGGAGATATGGGCCTATGATGTTATAAAAAGAAACTGTTTCAATGTTCTATAAAACTGTATGTAGATGTAGAAGTCGTTTGCAATCGAAAGAAGACGTCAAACCAAACAATATTTGCCTACAAATTATGTCTCAAAGCCGTCATGAAACAAAGTTTTTTGAGGGTTAAGTTTGAAAACTGTCCGAAAGTGTAGAAAATCGCCATGTAGCGAAATAAAACGTTTAACACTCAAAAGAACTAACTAAACCACACTTTTTTGTCTTCAGACCATGCCTCACCAAACCGGTGAAAATAGCCCAGTTACAAACAAGCCCATGTGATGAGTCATCTGCTTACCAATATTCATCGCGATTAATGAAACTAAGTAAGTTTACTCTTGTTACTCTTACACGCAAAAAATATGTTTGCGTGTAAGAGAAACAAACGTTTACTATCACATTTATAGTATTTTAACACTTTTTAAACCAACAATATTTCTGTATTCCCAACAGAAACCCGTGATTATTTTTTTGTAATCGCTACATCTCTCCGTCCACACCACTCGGTGAAAGAAGTGCAGTAATTAATGCTTTCATGTAACTTTCTCATGAGCTACCTTACACCAGCCACCAGCCAGTGGACAGTCCGAGAGATTGGATCGGAGTTAAGGGGAAAGGATACCTACTTGTTCTCTGTACAAACGTAGTCGACTGTTTCCTCCCTGGGTATAGGCGGTAGAGCAAATATGTTTACGCCATAAAGCCTATATCTCCATGCCTCTATGTTTAAAATGCACTTTGGAAAGGAATGGAAATTATATGTTGTTCCTCTGTTCTCCATACAAAACGTAAGGAGAAAATTTTAGGTGTAGGATAAAGATATTTGAACAAATATGTTTAAGTTATTAGAAAACATGTATTATCGGCCATGACCATGCCGCTATATGTTTTGGATTTTTAAAAGTAGTAGATTAAAATTATATATTTTAAAATTTATGACTGTCTGTCTGTTTCTCTGTTTTTTCCTTATACAATTAAACAAATGATACAATTCGATTGAAATCTGGTTTTCAATATTTTATAGTTCTATTTTTGAGGAATTTCGTGGTATACTTCACATCGAAATCCAATTAGTAGAACCGGCGTAATGAACGAAAAAGTCGGCTATGCACTATTTCTAAGCAGACGAAGTCACGGATAACAGCTAGTTAGAAAATATAAAAAAAATTGTTATAGTGGATATAGGTTTCAAGGTATAAACATAACGTTTGCTCTAACGTCCTCATACACGAGAGTTTTCTACTTTTTACTTCCCTAGTTTGTATGGAAAATGAGCGGGTAACCTTTCGCCTTAAGGCTCAGCGTCCTTTGTTACAATGACTAATGTGAACCAAGCCTTTTAATTTTACCTCCTATTTCAAAGGCGTTAGCTGAAAGTTCAGTTTGATGATAAAAGGGTTTACGTGGATATTAAAAAGTTTTTCTGTTAATGTCTTTTTGCCTGGTTCAGTCCCAATCGCAGAGATAAAAGGTTATTTTTTTGGTCACAGAATTTATTTAAATTTAGTATTAATACTGTTGCATATCTTACTAATATTATAAACGCGAAAGTTTGTATGTATGTGACTTTGTTACTCTTTCATGCAAAATCTACAGAACCGATTGCGATTAAATTTGGAATATAGGTAGCTAAAAACCTTTTTTTTTTTTTTATAAGGTGGAGAAATGAGCCTTATCCATCGTCCCACTGCTCCCGGGGGGGGGAGCAGCGAGGTTATGTGGGGCTCCCTGCTGGCCTTATGTTGGTGGGCGGCCAGAGGTTTACCCACTAAAACTCCACCGGTTCCTCGCACGCCCGGTGCCGGAGTCGCGGGAACACGTGCGTACTCGTCCGCGCACCGACGGCGTGAGTCCGTTATCGGACCCCTCTCTCTCGAGGTTTCGACCTCATCCGCATAAGTGGCGCACGGGTACCACGTGCGCCTCGCTCGGGTCCTTACACGGCGACAGACCCCCCCGAGTCTGCCACCTACGGGCCCATTTATGGCGGCATGAAGTCGTCTATACGACCCCGGCGCCTCCCACGTCGTGGCCTACCTCCTGGTCGGCGAGCCCGCATGGGAAGGGAGGTTGTCACTTCCCGTTCCCTCTCCGCCTCCTCCTTGGCCGTCATAACGACCTCGGCGAAGCGGAACATGGCCCGTCATGCCGCCCCGTCGACAACCATCGTCGACACTACTGTGGGGAGCGACAGATCGTGCCCCACTACTGCTCGTAGCTCATCCCGCTGTTCGCGCCATGCTACACACACTTCGAGCGTATGAACAGCGGTGTTCATGATGCTCGAGCAGTGATGGCATCTCTCGTCGGGTTCTCTACGGGCTATACGACACAGATACTTTCCGAAGCAGCCGTGCCCAGAAAGTAACTGTGTCAGCCGGAACGTGAGAACTCCGTGCTGTCGCTCTACCCACTCGTACAGTACCGGACGTATGGCCTCAACTGTGGCAAGCCCAGCCGTAGGCCGATCCAGTCGCTCCTCCCATCTTGCCATGGCGTATTCACGGAGTTCTGATCGGCGCCTCTCCATGGTAGCTAAAAACCTGGGATAACACATAGGCTACTTTTTATCTCAATATTCCGGGACGGGACTAACGCGGCTGGAACCGTGGGACGCAGCTAGTTGTAATATAATATGTCTCTCTCCAATGTTCCATCTATCATTATCATCATCTTAGCCCTTATCCGTCCACTGTTGAACATAGGCCTCCCCCATACAACGCCACAAATAGCGATCGCGAGCTACTTCCATCCAACGACTTCCTGGGACCGCTACAATGTCTTCGATCCACCGAGTCCCACCCATTTATATTTTTACCAAAATTGATTAAAAAGCGGATCAGAGATTCATACGTGAATACGCAATAGACAGACAGTAAGAGTTACTTTCGCATTTATAGTGTACATTACCTACTAGGACCTATGTCCTAATATTAACTTAATAGGTTTATTTAAACCTACAAAGGTCCTAATTTCTTAAATGATAATCAATTTTTAAAAAAATATTTACCTACACCTACCCCGTTTTTGAATACCTATATGCATAAGTAATAACAAACTACGACATTTTTCAGTAGTACTTACATAATTTTTTACTTTTTGTGAATGCATAAAATAAATGTTCATTGCAGTCTTTGAGTAAATAGACCATAGTCTTTAAAAGGCATCCGAATTAAATTACCCTACATACGTTCCCGACATTGACAGAAAAATACGAATTTAACCCTAAAAATCAACCCTTAAAATAGGTCTAAAACCCTTTAACTAATTTAGCAGTTCAGCGGGGCAGTAGAGACAAGAGTTAATCCATTTAAAATACATGGGAAATCCTATACGAAACCCGTTGAATAAGTCAGGATGACATTACGTTGACCTAAATTCGGGGGTGATTTTGGTAAAACGCTGTTTTGTTTGGGTTAACGTGGGGGTTGAATTTTTAAATTAAATCCCTTTGTTTTGGCAGGAAAAGTTTTAAATAGGTTCGTGGGAATTATCTAAATTTAGGTACCACTTATTTTTGTTTGTCACAGAAAATGTTGAATCCTGCTTTGGTGTCAGTCCGGAATCAAAGATTTGACAGACAGAAGTACGTGAGCGAGGGTAGGCTTCAACTGACCCGCTGTGGTATCATCTAATTAGCATCCACCGCTACTAGTAGCTAACTTGCAGTACATTGCTGCTTTGACGTAACGTGGTTGTTACCGTTGATTACTTCAAAGCAGCAATGTAGAATAAGAAATATGTTTTTTGACAGTAAATAGCAACTAGTAAAGATGCTAATTAGATGATACCACAGCAGGTCACCGTTCCTATTACCAGGACGGATAGAACGTATCGACATATTGTCCAAAAGGTATTAACCATGCACGTCATTACGCAAAATCTTAAGGACCAGAACTGATGAAACTGTTTGTAGCATTGTAATTTCCCTTTGTGACTTTCGCCTATTCTGTGGTTCTGTCAAAGGAATTCCCGCGGGACTACCGGGATAATAAGTCCTGCACTCCTGCTATCTGCATACAAAGTAATATTTTTTAGTAGTTTTACATATATTTACTAAATATATGTAAAACTACTAAAAAATATTACTTTACACATAAACATTCACATTAAGAATATTAGGAGGACAGAGCAAATGGTTAAAAAAATGTAAAAGAAGTCCAAAGAATGAACAACAGGAAACTTAAATTGATCCAAAACGAGCGTCGATTATGCTCCAATCAAACTCCATTCAGCACTGAAACTTGATACCGCTCTTATTATTTCCTACTTAACCCAGAATAAACTGAACAAAAACAAATACAGAAAGCCCTTTTGAAATCGGATACTACTCTACAAACTGCAAAATTAAAAAGACATCTAAATCTTGGGAACAGGAATACTCAATAGTCACTTCATATTGTTTGTTGTGAACCACATGAGGTTCCGCGGTTTCATATTACCTCTTCACCAAGTCAAAATCTCATATATCACTCCATTACTTTAACATACATTGCTGGTTTTGGTTATCCAACATTTGAGATTAAGGAACAAATCTTGCAAAGTATTTGAAACTTTGCGATAGTGTCGTTTTAAAGATAGTGAAAAGCTAAGACAGTAAAGGTGAAAGGCGATATAATATCCCGAAGGAGTCAGTCGAAAGTTGAGTGAACTTGCTTAACCCAAATCGGTGACAATGTGGCATTGTCTTCGAAATTTCTTTATGACTGCAAACAAGATAACGAGTGAGTGACTGGATGGTTGATGGAATTATTTCCATTGATAAGTTTTAGTAGGTTGGTAAGGGAGAGTGGTAGTAGGGATTTCCCGCAGGTTTATTCATGTAGTGCAAATCGCGAATGACGAACTCTGTAGGATATTGGGCAAATAACCGACTGCAATTCAGATGGTTGTGGATTCGCTTTTTGCCGAGAAAAATCATGGTGGAGAGCTGCAAAACGAATCCGCAACCTTTAAACCGTATTTATGGTTAACTTCTTCAATCGCAACAGTTCATCCCATTGGTTTAAAATAAATAAATTAAAAAAAAAACTCTATCTTAAATTTCCATGGAAGAAATCGCCTTTAGTGCTAAAATCTTCCTTTTTGTATTTTTAGCTTTTAAGCTTTTTTATGTAACGTCATGTTTCTTGAGTTGTGATAACTAAGCCAAATAGATTAGCCTTAATATTCTTTGCTATCAGCGATTTACTAAATTAGTATTCGGGATTTTCTCCACTTTCCCATAAATATTTACTGTCACTGTATGACATCCCCGAAACGACATTATGTAACGTCATAGCATGACATTAGCAAAGTTGCAACACCATTCATAGTTAAGATACAATCTCGAACATAAAGCTTTACAATAGAATGCGTCTGGGGCAATTTGCGTGCATCTATGAGGCTTCTTATCTTTGTGTCGGTTAATTAAATTCTGTTTCGTGGCGAGCCCTCTGTTTTGAACTAAAGGGGTTTGGTGCAGTCGCTTGTCTGCTCTAAATTCAAACTTTTACAGGTTTTATAGGCGTACATAGGATAAAAAACGAAAAAAAGAACCAGTTCTACTAGATACTTTTCTTATTTTGCATTGAATGTTAATTTATCGAATTAGGCGTTACTTTTGGGAAAAAAATGGCTTTTTGAAGCCGAAACGCGTCACTTACCCTAACATAATATCTTATTTTATGCTGCATGCAAGGAGCGGTATTTGCACGCTGTACACTGCATGATCTGTAATGATACTAGTCAGGTGTCAGGACTAAAAACTAAATATTATTCTTTAACTTAGTAGCGATGAATGCTCAAGAAAGACGTTTCTCACACGAATTTTAAGTCACAGGTGTATAAAAGTGGATACACCGGTTTTCGCAACTTATACATTTTTTTTTAATTTTCGGTTAGGTTACATACATTTCTTATTTTATGAAGTATGAAGTAGTAAGTAAGTACTTTATTACAAACAGGATTAAGACACATCTCTCTCTTCTCTCTTCAGCAGCATGTATTTGCCCACTGCAGGGCATATGCCTCTCCAATATCTCTCCACGCCCTTCTATCGCTAGTTTTCCTGGACCACGCTGCACCGGCATGAGTTTTTAAATCGTCGGACCATCTGGCAGGTGGTCTGCCCACGCTTCTCTTTCCTACTCTCGGTCTCCACTCTAGAACGTCTCTGCTCCACCTTCCGTCATCCTTTCGGCACACATGTCCGGCCCACGAGCACTTTAGCTTAGCGACGCGGTATCCCACATCTATCACTTTGGTGCGATTCCTGATTATAGTGTTGCGCACTTTGTCGCGTAGTGATATTCCTAACATGATGCGTTCCATAGCTCTTTGTGTGACTTTCAATCTACGGATTAGTTTGACGGTCAGCGGCCAGGTTTCGCAAGCGTACGTCATTGTCGGAAGCACACATTGGTTGAACACCCTTGTTTTCAAGACACATGAAGACTTAAAATTTTATTACAATAAACCTCCCACACAACTGTACCTACACACAAATCCTAACCCGAACCGACAGATACATCCAAACTCTTAACTTGTATTTTCCTTTTTGCGGTATCGTTTTAAAAATAGAACGCGTAATTGTTGCGAATTCTGGCCGCCCGCCAGTGTGACGGCGCCCGTCCTGTGACATCTGTCACTACAATGTTCCTTTTTTTGCACAGTGAAAAGTTACTGAAAATAAAACGTTAAGACTTTTGTACGCCGGTGTACTTTGTAATTTTATCGGGAAAGAGGTATATTTTTTTTTAAATTACGTTTGTAAAATCGATGTTGTTAAACTCCACTTCGATAACCAAATGTATAAATTTTAACTTTTATTAAATTGCACCTAAATTTTTAAATTACTTACCAAAATTCATACAAATAGTGTTTTCTGATTTGTAAGTAGGTATGTCAAAAGGGACGCGCAAACAATTTACTAATTAATTAAACCTATTCAAAACCCGAGTTTTGTAAAAAAAAAACTGAAGCTGCTTTAAATTTTGCGCGAAAATTTCAAGCAGCTGTCAAAGGTTCATTGCTTCGCATCTCGTTAAAGTGTCTTGACAGATGCGAACGACAAGTTCGGCGGTAGATCGGAAAGAGATAGGGGGTTAAAATATGTCCTGTCGCGAAGGGTAGGTGTTTCGAATTATTTTTGTCGAAAAAACAAACTGAATTTGTCAAGGGAATTCATTAGAATTAATTAACAAAGAATTACTGCTTTAACTGAATAAGTTTTATTGTGTTAATTATTAGCTGCCGTGGTTTCAAACCGCGTAAGTCTCAGGACTTACACGATACTTTATACTTCTATACTTAGAAAGAGTAACAAACAAACATACACCTTGAGTTATTGACTTTAAATATTACAATT
Source organism: Idaea dimidiata (assembly GCA_949358125.1). Lineage (NCBI taxonomy): Eukaryota > Metazoa > Arthropoda > Insecta > Lepidoptera > Geometridae > Idaea > Idaea dimidiata. Next base: position 24,920,879 of record OX442332.1, on the reverse strand, counting down.
CTAGCTGGAACCTCGGTTTCACCCGCGTAAATCCAAATCCCGCAGAAATATCAAGTTAGCAGGTATCCATATCTCCAGCTACCTGTATTTCAAATTTCATTGCAATCGGTTTAGTAGTGATTGAAACACAAACAAACAAATGTTACAATTTCGCAAGCATAATATTATTTGACTATTGTGCTATATCGCTATAATGTAATGTGTCAATGAGTACCAAAATGATCTTTATTATTATCCAATCTAAATAACACTGAAAACCAAATCCTTATCCCGTAGTTGAGTAAGAGAATAAATCTGAAATTCACTCAGTTATTTACGTGAATTTGTCTCCAAACTGCGGTTATATTTCCACGTCGAGTGCATCGTTTGTTATGGACTGATTTATTTGTTTACTACATAATAGGAGGATGAGAATGTCGGACAATTTATAAATTGTATTGGACATTCTTTCTTTGTTACGAAAACTACCGGAATGACAGACTGCATACTACTTACCTACCTACTTACCTACTAACCACTTATTCTGGGTAGTCGGGCTATGCATAATAAATTGTCTAGATAGCAAGGCTACTCTGGTCAAAATGTTGGTGAAATTGATGACCTCTTTTGAACGTCGTCAGGTGAACCCCCAGCTGTGACGTACTCGTTGAAGTTCACTGATTCGATTACCATTAGGGACAGTTATTTAGCTAACTAATTAATTATGAAATAAGGCCATTAATTTGTAGTTTAACATATAAATTGTACCAACTACCTAATAAAATGTTTATTACCAATTTAGTTAAAACACTTTATTTACCGGGTTTGATCGCGTTTTATTCATGATTTTTAAACGACCAAGCTTTCGCCAACTTTCCAGTTAGCTTTTTCAAGGTTGACTGAAATGTAATTCGTCTATTTTAATATTCTAAAAAGTTACTGTAAACTACCGCTTCATAAATATTTGTAACAAAAATAAGTGTTTTATTATGATTCATAGTTTGTGCGTAAAATTATTTTTGTAAAGTATTTTTTTTTTATTAAATGTTATTGATACAGCAACAGTTCTAAGCCATGTATTGTACGTTGCTGTAATGCGTAGGACATAATTCAAACCTATACCTACTCATGCCTATCTAATAGCTATAGGACTTCTAACCAATGCAACTAGTAGGTACCAGGTTGGACAATGGCCTCAATTAGCAATCCATGTTCCGCCCACCGCACCAATCTGCATTTCTCACTAAACTTCTTTACTTACATTTATGTACGCACCTGGCCTATGTTCTTTTGGTTCAATTACCTATAGAAAAGGTGTTTCATACCAATTATTCAAAGACGGCTTGATCAATTTTTTTAAATTAAATATTGCTTCTTATTTATATCATAAACGCGAAAGTTTGTATGTATCTGTATATGACTTTGTAACTCTTTCACGCAAAAAATACTGAAGCGATTGCAATGAAACATGGAATATAGGTAGCTAGAGATCTGAAATAATACATACGCTACTTTTTTCCCGCCAATATTCCCGCGAAAACGGGACTTACGCGGATGAACCGCAGAGGGCTGCTAGTTTTATATAATTACTAGCTGCGCCCCGCGATTTCACCCGTGTAAGTCCTGTTTTCGCGGGAATTCCGGAAATTGAGAATTACGACTTGTCAAAGTCTAATAAATTATTTAATTGATTGATTGACTCTGTCTGTTTTTAGGAAACAGGCAAGTTTACTATTATAAGTTCTTCCTACAAGCAACGCGAGGACGTACGCATCAAGCCATCTCAGCCACATCAGACTAATGCGTGGAACCAACATCAAGTGTATTGCAAACAAAACACACCGTTTTACTTAATTGAATGCTTAATGAACACGGTTGCAAATACCTACGTAGTACATACATACCTAAACCTTACCTATTCACACATATTGAAAATGCAACTGAAGTGTTATGTAAATTCGTTCGCTTAATTGAATTCTGTATTTGACTCTGTCGGTACATACTAGTTACGTTTCGTGGTTTCACTCGCTTCATAAACATTGATTGTAATCATATTGGAAATTGGACACAATAAAGTTAAGCTATTATTATTGGATTATCTTATTTTATTATAAAATAAATTTTAATGTTGCACGAAATTACAGACAGCGATATCTAGCCGCAAACTAAGCACTAGACTTGTACTAGACAATAAGGGATATATACTACATACTATACTTTTTTTGTAAATACATACCTACATAGAAATTAACACAGTTTCTTAGAATATATATTATGTAAAACTAATGTAACTAGAGGAAATGCCCAAAATTATTTCAGAATGATTATATCGCAGGAAAAGCAAAACAATGAGAGATGCTAACTTCACAAACAATCAAATTGGATAAAATAAAAATTCATAACATTACTATAATCTATTTAAAACCTAAAGAATTATCTTTTCTTACATAATATATCAACATTTACCTTCCACCTTAAATGTATATTTCAATAAATTTCAATAAGAACAAGCGGCTCGGTTGTAAGACGCAATAAAACGGGACACAAGAGTCAAGGGTCGACGTCGCAGATGATACACACTTGCCTACCTTGTACTATTGTACCTACCTTGTTACACAAAGCCGGATGAAATGAAATTTGGTTTAAGAAAAATTCTAAATTGTAGTCATTCTGTTGAAAATTGTGGATTTACCCATAAAATCAAATATTATTATTATTATATAGCCTTTATTCAGAAAATCAAATAATAAACTATTAATTATTATTTACAACCTATATTAATAATACCTATTAATTATAGATTTAGTTTGCGAGCTGTTAAAAAATGTTTGTTCTATTATTTTTGCAAATAAATTTTATTTATTTTTATTTATTTATAGGTAGATTGGTAGAGTACTGTCTAGCATTACATTGTTTAAGATCCGTAAAAACTTGTTTTTACTATTGGCTAAGTTTAAGTACTCTTTGAATCCTAAGTTAATTGAAAGTTAATTATAAATTAAGTTAATTTAAAAAGTTAATTAGTTAGTAATTTATTAACTATAACTTTTATAAGTTAGTTATTTTTTTTGTTAATTTAAGTTAATTATAAATATATGAAGATGTACCTAACGTATCCTATTTACAATAAATTGTAAGTTTTATTAATATAGTGAAGTGTTTATCTAATGTAACTTATCTAATACGTTAAAAACATATCAACAGATATATAACAATAGCTAATATACCCACCTATAACAAAAATCAGTAAATATAACAATCTGCTAAACAACAAGAAAAAGCTGGCAACTATAATTAGGTACTAATTACAGAGAGGCAAGAGCAGTATGGAAAAAAAATCAGTATTTTTAATCCCATAATAAGGATAGATAAAATCACTGAGCGCAACTAATCTTTACTAAAATCACTTTTTAAATTAGGTGATAAAATATGAGATAAAACTATTTTAAAGTGACGTTTAAGATTTATTAGAGACAACGTTTAAACGGTAATTAAGAGGCAAAAGTTCCACCAAGATGGATGTAGTTTGAAACGTAATGTATTGGCTTGTCGTTTGTGACGTTAAATGTGTGTTTTTGAGTGATTGTTTGTTTTTGAAGAGGTTTAAAAGGGTTTACGTAGTTTTGAAAAGGTAATCCATTTCAGAAATTAGATGTAATTAACGATTGATTTCTTGATGTTTGTAATATTTAGTATTCTACTAACTAGGTAATAGTTTTTCTTCTTAGTTTTATACACTCATAAAGTTCCCTTACTTAATTCAGATAGAGTATATAAAAGTTTTATTCCACTCCGCTTCAAAATTAGATTTAATTACAGGTACATTTTAAAATTGAGAATTCCTTCTAATATCTTTTTTTTGTATCAGCTGTGACATTTCCATTTATATTTGTGCAAACTATGCCTCCAAGTCAATGTCAACAAAAACATTTAGGGGAAAAAAGCCTCTCTTTTGATTTTTGATATGTATTTGCATTTTGAAGTAATTATTGTAATTATTTTATATTAATTCTTGGTTGATTACATTCGATTATGCATGCGTACAGAGCTCACCTGTAATTAAGCTATAATAAAGATAATATACCTAAGTTATGCTTCATTAAAACTTGTTCAGGCAATTTCATTTGAATGTGATTATTGAAAATATGTTAGGAATAAAAATCAGTTTAACGCATAATATTTAAAGTTTACTAGAAAATACTTGTCTTAGTTAGATGTAATTGACCTGTTCTGTTTAGATTGGAATACAACAATACAATAAGAACTTTAATTGACTTTAATTTCGAAAGAGTTGTTTATAATCTCACGATTTCAAGAATTTATAAAAGTCGTAGAACAAAAAAGTTGTTTACCGAGATGCAACTAACACCTTTTGGTGTTAAATCACATCCTCGGAATACTCTGTAAAAATAGTCTACTAAAATATCGACTAATAAATCATTTAAAACCTAGGAAAGCATGTTAATTTTTTTAATTGTTTTTAATAAGTTTTTAATAAATTACTTACATATTTAGCAAGTTTATATTTTTGTTAGTTAAAATATTTATATTTTTTCGTTCTTTGCTGAACAAACAATTATGTTATATTGAACAAAAACTTGTATTAAAACCATGTAGTACGTTAAAAGCCTCATCAACTTACATCAACATAGGCAATCCTTAACAAATTAAAAACAAACAACGGAACAAACTCAATTTTGGGACAATTAAACTCGCATTCATCATATGTCCCAAAACTAACTTAACTAGGGATGTGTTAAGATACGCAAATATTGAACGGTTTTAGAGTTGTGCAAATATAGTAGTTTGTTAAGAACTGTTCACATTATTCGGTCATTTTGGTTGCAATCTGAAGATTGTGAGTTTGATTCCAGTCAGGATTACTATAATCCTGGTAGGAAGTTCATTATGTAGCTCATGTTTGCGCTAATATAATAAATTACCAATAGACGTCATGTCCATTATCAAGCTTAAGAATTATAATCATAACCAAATTGTGCAGAATGGCGCACTCTTATAATATGTTATACCAGCTTTAAGATAAAAATCTATGAAAATAATACATTTAGTAGAGAATTAATCAAAATTTCTAAACTCAAGTTCATAGGAAATTGTTCAAATTTAAATTACAAGAATCTTCGACAAAATTCTTAAAGCAAACCAAATAAAACCTTAAAAAAAACATTTTACTCAAGGAATTACAAGAACACTGAAAAAAAACTTGTGTTTTCTTTTTCTTCATTTTACAACAGAAAATCCTTCCGTAAACGTGAAAAGCAATAGATATTATCATTGTAAAAGGACCCTAATCTAAAGGCGTTGTTAATTCTTACTACAATATTATTTACCAGTCAAGTACAAACACAATATTTGAGACAAACATTGGAAAATGTCGAAGTCGGAACCGTATTATATTAGTTTGTATTTATTGAGACCGGCGCGGCGTCTTCCAAATATAGATAGATTTCAAGTTATTGGGTATTGGATTATTAAGTTTAGTATTGACTGTTTACTTTTATAGTTTGAGTCAATATCTTGTTCTAAAATCAATAAAATAGTAGAATAGAATAGTTGAATTTAATCGGAATTATCCGTTTTTCATCTTTTGTTGCTTTTATAATACCTAAGCGTTTTTAATGCCTTACATTATCCCACTTCGCAGTGTAGGTACCTGAAGTTTACCCTTGAGAAAAAGGTCTGGAAAGACCTCGAAACGTAGGACATTGATAAAATACATAACATAATAAAAGCAACGCGAATAAAAATTAGAAAAATTAGTCTAATGCAAAATCGCGAAAACCATAGAAGAAATTAATAAAAATCTTAATAGTTGAGTTATTGATCGTAAATTCAAAAGATTAAAAGATGAAAGATTTCGCTAGGCTTTTTCCATACGTAACCCTCCAAATTGGGCAATTGTACGTGATTTTAAGACACATTTCTTAGCAATGTTTTCCTTCACCGAAAGATGCGCCACTATGTTAAAAGCGCAAATAAATCGGCGGGGTTTTTGACGGTTGGCAAAACCACGACCGTCAAAATGAAATCGGGACATCTACCACTCAACCACAGCTGTCTTGTATGTATAACTAAATTGAGAAACTGTTTGTTCTTAATTTGAAAAGTGTAGGTACATTTTAAGGAGGATCTGTTGATATTAAAAATTGACACGTAAAGAAATACTTTTGTTCCTAAAATTAGACACAGGATACAAATACTTTACATTTATTTTATTTTTATTTGTGTGAGAACTCAATGCGGTACTGACAATGTTTTTTAGATAGTACCATAGCCATCAACGAATAAAATAAAAAAATAATAGGGACGATAATTTAAGCCGAAATGGGGTTGTTCTAGAGGTCTAGACGAACAACTTTTGCTGTCGAAAGGACAACAACAGCGGACACTAATAGCAATTAATTGATAGATTATAGTAGTCCAAACGAAATAAACTGACTACTTAAGTTCATTCAATGACCTGTATAACTCTACAGCTGATTTTAAAGTAAACTAAACAAATGAAATACAATATTTACCGGGTTTTACTCGCGTTTTATTTAATAACTTTAGCTTTTTCAAGGTTGACCGAGATTGAAGGAGATGTAATTTGTCTATTTTAATATTCGAACTGAACGTTCTAAACAGTTAGCGTACAATACCGCCTCAGTATTATTTCTACCAAGATGTTCCTGTGTACGCAATAAATATTGTGTTTAATTATAATGTCGAATCAAAAAAACATAAGACTAAACTAAACTACTCAAAAAATTCGATAACTACTTCGAATTCCCAAAAAACCCTGTTTCGACTTAAATCACTGTATTAACACTAAAAACTAGCAATAAATAAATAAGAAACTTTTCTATTTCATTCTTAACTCTATCAATGACCAAAAACAGTATCAGAAAACGTAGAGTAACTAATGAGACACGTTGACAGACTAACTGGACATACTCCCCGAAAGGTGTTCATTAGGAACAAAAGGTGAGAAGGTGCTAATAGTGTGAAGTAGACAGAGAACGATGCCGCGTTTGGATCTTGACCTATACTCTATAGTGAGACAATCAAGTTGGTAAATTTATAGTACAGTGTGTTTGGGGACGGTAACTGAGACCGACAGTGTTGTTCTAGACGTCTAGGCGAACAATTTTTTGTTCTACGACTGATTACTTCGAAATTTTAAAGATTATATTGTGTTTTATAAGAAAAGGCGAGAAACGTTTAGTTAGAGTGTACCTAGTAGTCAAAATTAAATAAAAGGTCAACTTAAAGTCTATGACCTCTTGCTCTAAAATCAGCTGATTTTCAAGTCAACTGAAAACTGTTTTTTTTTTTTTTTTTAAATCACTCTCGGCGTGGTCGACTTCGATTTTCAAAAAGTCTTCAAGCAAAAGTTGTTCGCCTAGATGTTAATCCCCCCTAAACCACCGTTCTCAAAACACTCTCTACCTATATCAATATAGAGGTGCAACTGCAAACAAAACAGTTGAAGTCGCGTGAAGCCATTTAAAAAAATAAACAGCGAAATGTGCAAAAAGAAATAGACAGTCGGCGATAGTCGAGACAGACGTACAATATCGATTGGCAGACGTTTGCTAATACATATTGCATGGGAACCGCTGTCTCATTATGGAAATCACAAAAAGGTTATGAAGGCATTCAGAGCATAATTCCATTTGACAATGAGGACTTATCACGAATCGAATGGGGCATTAACTTAAATGGTTCTAGGTTTTATTTTCTTGAACTTTAATCGCGTATTTTGTTTTAAGGTTTTAAGGTTTACAAAATAATTCACTTGTTATGTAACATTATACATTCGACTTTAAACATTTCATTACAATGCCTACCTGTTGGCCTAACGAGCATTCACGTGTAAGGTAACATTTTATCACAAGTGAAGCGCATTGATGGACAAGTTGTATCAAGATTTTACACATTGCATCATTACAAGGTACGCGACGTATGTAATGCTCGCATCTGTAACGTTACATTACACGCAAATGTTCGCGTTGAAGGAGCACCTTTAGTTAAAATCATTTTTTTTATATCGAACAAAGGATCGTTTTGATCCGAACAATTGCTAATATTGATTAAAATATAGGTTTTTTGGACCTCCGAGAACCAACCCAGTCAAACGCTTATATGTATGTATCCCTATACATATAAGATGTCATATTATTCATTTCTTAGGCCAGATGACCCGCTTGTGGCCAGAATCCTAAATTTTTCGAACATTACTTGACAACAATATCCATAAACACTACGAAGTGTGAAAAACTCTTGAAATGTCCAAATACGGCTCATTTCTGCCTGTTTTTAAATATGGGTATATTCATATGGGTAAAGTAATGTCTAACTTAACCTAGCCTAAACCGCCGGTCCCAAAGACTAACAAACAGGACTTTTAGACCCAGTAAAATGTAAAGCTTGTATAACCTACCCTGTATTATTTAGTAGTGATCTAAATACTGACCAAACAATAGCTGTATTTACGAGTGACCATTTTCCCCGAGCAGCCCTAGAGCATTGCGTGACCAAAATACCCCGTACGGATCGCCATCGCCAGTCGTGTACTCCAAATTGGCATTTGTTACTGCGCTTCCGAGAGTTCCCGACTATTATGTGGCTATTTTGTCGGTTACCAGACATTGTTTGACTGGTATTACAGTTTAGGTGAACTGAATATCTGTCTACCTAGATATATGCATAGTCAGGCATATATTAGCTACCTTAAGGTCGCACGTAGTCGCTTGTACGAATCTTGCACTTAATGCCTTTTGTAACGAAAACAAACAACAACAAGTAACATCGGACACGCATCGTCTCGGTTAGTCATGGTACGATATATACGTGTCGGTAAATTATTAACTATTTCATCCGCGTAACTTCGGATCCCGCGAAAATATAGGGTTAAAAGGTGGCGTATATGTTCATCGAGGTCTCCAGCTATCTGCATACCAAGTGTGATCGCAATCGGTTTCATAGATTTTGATTAAAACACAAATATCTGAACTTTCGCATTTTAAATTAGTAGTAAAATGTTTTCGGCGCAGATAAATAATATGATTAGTGTCTACGTCAGCTAAATATTTTAATGAAAATTAACATAAAACAATAATTTCGCATTAGACCGAAAAAGGGAAATTAAAGTCAAAATTACGTGACCAAGTCAAAATTAGTATTCTGACATCAAATCTGGACATCAAAATGCAAATCTCGACGCGCATCGTCCGTCCAATTAAGAAACAACGAAATGGGTCTAAGATGTCAGTCTTCGTTCAAAGAGATTCAACATCTGTAAAAACATAGAGAATACGTGGGACCAAATCCTTTACAAAAATTTGTAGTGATTATTTATGATAGTACCAGCAGCGATCCGCGGTGAAATGGCGTAAGTCTAATTAATTTTTACATTACGGTGCAAGTGTCATGCACTATATAGTCAATTTCACGCAGTCTCACATCAGTTGTTGGAAATAATTTTATCAATGTTAAATAGTAGGTACTGTTGTGGCTACGCATTTTTTGTGACAAACACTATAAATCGGAAGCCATAGTTTCAAAATATAAATCACGTGGGGATTTTTAGATAGAATTGTCTATATTCTTGATGGAAATTGCCTGTATTATTCCAGGTCTCCACCTAGTAAGTAGATAGATAGATAGATAAATTGATAGATAATACTTTATTTGATCAACCACGAAATAATAACTAAGTAAGTAGCTAGTCAGATACATTAGGATAGAAGGCCTAGTTATAACTACAATTTATGATTTTGTTTCAATTTGGCTCGAATATGTGTTTAGAACTTTTATCGGAGAATATTGCTTTCAAAACTTTATGTTTGATGTATTGTTTATAAAAGGTATTGTATTTCTAAGCCAAAAGGCCGAAACATTAATTATAATTGTAAATGATCTGGAGCAAGATTCACAAATCCTTTCAGTCTTCGAATCAAAATGTTTACGGAAAACAATCCTTTTGAAGATTAACTTGGTATCGATGCGGAGAATTTGAGAGAATCTGTAGAACAATAACGTTTTTATTAGCCGATGCTGAAATCGTAGAAAAGCTAACAAAGATCGTTAAAATCTAAGTTGATTGTACTATGGAAAGACATGTTTTTCAGCTTTATTATAATTCTTTAGAAGACCTTGTTTAAAAGTTTCGTCCACACTTCTGAAAATTAATGAAGAAAACATTAATTCTCCAAAGTGTGCACGATACTTTAAAACGTATTAAAAACTACTAGGAGCTGGTATTTTAACTCATTTTTTAAAAACACCGAAATTAAAAGGCGTTTCTAAGTAGGAATAAGTAATAAATTTTATTAATCAATAAACATTATTAATAAACGCGAACAACGCCTGTTATACTGACACGAGAGAGAGCAAGGATCGACGTGTTCGAGATGAGATGTTTAGCTAGAGGAGAATGTTGAGAATCCCTTGGACAGCCAAACGTACCAACGCAACGTGTCGGTCATATCCCAGCTCAGAGTGAAGATTTTGTATGCATGATCTGTCACCAGCGCATACTCGTAATTTTTGTACGGAAGAGCAATTAGAACTTAAAAAAACTTATCGTGGTCGTAAGTCCTCGAGTTGCGACCGCGATGCAATGCGAAACGGAATGAAGGAAGACCAGCCCCCATATTGTCTATCTAGTAGACGTCTGACCACAGTGGAAAGTGACAGGCACTATGCAGTAGGTACATTGCTGCTTTTAGGGTAATCACCGGTAATTCCACGTTACTTCAAACTAGAGACAAAAGTGTACTGCATAGAGCCAGTTAATTTCTACTGTTGTCCACTGGATAGATAATACGGGAGCAGGTGGTCTTCCTTCACCGAGTACGGAGTAGGTACTCGGTGGACTGAAGACATCGTAGCGGTAGCGGGGAGTCGTTGGATTGAGGTAGCTCTCGATTGGTATTTGTAGCGTCGTATGGGACATTTGTTCAGATAAGGACTGCGATGATAGTCTTAGTTGCTGAATTAAGGCTGGTCCATAAACTCTTCTAACAATAACACGTAGACTACACAATAATAGCTAATAGGTGAGCGATTAAAGGGAATTGTTCTGAAGACGTCGTTTCTTGGTTGCGTCGAATTCTTTCAATAGTGCCCCGAAACTGTAGCAATTGCTTGCGCGTCGAGTCTTTTGATGCCGAGATACCTAATAAAATCCAAAAACATACCAACAATTTATTCTATGCTATAATTTGACCATATACTGACTCTATTAGCTTTAAAATAAAGGTCAAATATTTTACATCACCCCAGCGCCACCAAATGGTCACCATAACGTAACTTTCTGCAAATATACCTCCTTTATCGGTAGCGATAAATATCAAATTTCATTTGATAGTATTCTGATGCTTGTTCCTATAGGCCACTAAAGTTTAACATAAAATTCTGATCCTGATATGATACCGACTGATACAACTTCATCTACGCGAATTGTTGAGGGTTAGTTGTTGAGCTTAGGGCGTTTTAATTTTGTACAAACTACTAAATTAACTAGATGTTTGAAGTATAAAGGAATATAGATAAACTTTAAATTTTTACTAGTATAAATGCAATAATCAAGGTTCAAGAAAGATGTATTCACAAAAACACAGCGCACAGCTGACGTCGAACGGGATTCGAACCCAATCCGGTGGTAGCGACATACCAATTAGTCCACCGACGCTGGTAACTCATACGCCGAATTATTGCTTCTATATCTTAACCATCTACTACAATTTAGGCATGTTACATGTAGACAGGCAGGCACTTAAGCACTTAAAAAATAAAAATATAATTCAGGTCCAATTGTTTAATGTGAATAAAAAGAGATAGTGTAATTAATAGCCACTCAGGTCTCCATCTAAATTTATAACTCAGTTTTTGCCATAGCCTTATTCTTTTTCCAATCACTACAAATCAATTTCAGATTTTCTTCTAACTCTACGAACTTTGTATGACTTTTACATCATACAATTTTGGTTCGTCCGATATTGCGGGAAAAATGAACTTGGTATATTTGCAGAAGAAATAAAACTAAAAAACATCACTATACGAAAAGAATAAGAATCATGCATTTCTCCGCTAAATCTTGTGTACTTTTCCCAATGTAAGAGGATCATTCCACCCACAAACAACTACCAGTCAAGCAGTTAACAACGAAATGTCTTATTCAACGTAATTCGATATCTATAGCTGTTTTATTGCCTGAATTTATACTTTTGTTTTTGTTTTCTTAAGAGCTACTTAGATACTTAACTTTTTGTTTGTATTAGTGGCATTTGAACCCACGTCCTTCGCTTCGTCATTAGCCGCAGGTATGTCACTCCGGCCACTTTTAATAACAACCAGCCATTTGCTCCTTGTTAATCATACAACCATTACCTTATCCAATGTGTTACGTACGATACGTTAGTATTAAGTGATCTGAAAACACAGTAGTAACTGTTTTCTTCTAATTTATCATTGTGCTTTATAGTGCCACTAGCTGGGCCCCGCGGTTTCACCCGCGTAAGTTCCGTTCCCGCGAGAATATCAGGATAAAGAGTAACCTATGTGTTATTCTTGGTATCCAGCTACCTATATTCCAAGTTTCATCGCAACCGGTTCAGTAGTTCTTGCGTGAAAGAGTAACAACCTCACATACATACACACTTACATACATACAAACTTTCGCGTTTATAATATTAGGAAGATCTATTAGTGAAATTTCACAATTTCCCTACTTACCGTAACTTCCCTGGTATATCAAAACATAGACTATAGCTAGAATAGAATTATCACATTTTATTGATTCAGTTTCTATAATTACGTACTTCCACACTATAATTTTTATATATTAATATAAATGATCGTCTTCTACAGTTACGTACTTTTAGGGTTCCTCAAACGGTAAAAACGAGACCTTTCTACTAAGACATCTCCACAGTCCGTCCTACTTAGCTTACTGATAGACAGATCAGTAAGCTAAGTAGGTATATCTCTTGAACCGTGATAGCTAGAGAGTTAAGAGTTTCACTGATGATGCATTTCTGTTGCCGCTATAACGAAAAATTCAATACAACTGAAAGAAACACAAAATATAAATATTTAATTTACCTTTCTTTTCAATAAAAAATAAACAAATTTTCTCAAGATTCTAGTTTGGTAAGGAGTGTTTTCGATCGCTTCAAGAGAAAAGGAATGAACAATAAAAACAATCGGTATGCAAATACTTACTACCTTATTAAGTCGATGGGCTGGTAAGCTGATAGACTCAAGTGATAAAATTGAAGCGATTTTACAACCCCGTACGTTTTTACTACTTGCTCATTCCGCTTTTATGTCATCCAAATGTCTTGTCTCACTGCAAAGGTACTCTAATTGTAAGCCATTTAGCTGAACTATTTTTTCTACTCTCTGGGTGTTTGGTTTTTGTGTCTTCTGATGGAAAGTGTTTTTAAGAAAGTTATTATCAATGTCCATAGTTCTTTTATTTCGATAAAAAGGCAGGTAGATATTGTTACGGGTAAATATTGTGTTTTATTTTGCAAAATCGCGAAAACCTTAGACAAAATTAGATATGGTTAATTCTTGTAAGTACTTAACCGACTTCAAAAAAGGATACGATTCTTATTTTGGTTAGGGCTATTTTTTTAGTTTCAAAACTCAAAGGATTAAATATGTGTGTCACATCGCTCTAAATAGTAAATACTAACATAGTACTACGACTTACAAAAACTACTCAGTCTGCACGCTAACCGAGTCTCAAGTTCTCGAGTTTTGTTAAAAAAAAGGGCTTTTGACACATTGAAGCTATACATACCTACCGTGCTATAACCAAGGACAACGTGCTCTTCCCGTTGCGATGTTTTCTTTGACCGTTTCCAAAATAATATTGCGAAGTCATAACGGCTTTAATGCCGTGTCAAGGGGTTAGATGGCGCTAACACATAATTTTTATAGGTATTTAAGAACCCATACATCAACTTCCTAAGACTTAGACCACAAATAATCCGATCTGTACAGTTTTAAAAGCGCCACTTTACAATCTAGTTTGGAGTCGTGACGTTTATTGCATCAAGTTAAACTAACAGAGTTGACCTCGGGTTGCATACTTACATAGTTTAGGTCTATTTGTACAGTCTAGATATAGGTAGCAATTTACCTAGATATCGGAAGGTAATTTTATTCTAATATCTACCTAATTACTTGAGTAAAATTTCTGCTACCGGCGCCGGCATAGAAATAGAAAACATTTATTGGCAACAAAAAAATGAACATAACAAAAATATTAATCTTAAGGAGCTGTGTGCTTGCTGCCAAATGAGGATCTGATCTAATGCTGCACAGAATAATTGGGCTTTTCATGCAATGTAGACGGCTTCCACAGCGCGAACCATTTTTTTTTATTCATGTTTTATGGAGCTGGAAGTAGCTAAGACATATGGTACGGTATGGCCTTGCCCAGCACCTTTACCACCCATAGGGTACCTATCCGGTGGGTGACGGGATCTGTTATAAGGAATCTGCGGGAGACTAACAAACATTAAGTTCTTCTAGAACTTGCATTCCATTATTATAAATGTGAAAGTTTAGATGTTTGATTATATATGCATGATTGTGGCTCAACAGATTTGGCACAAACTTAGATTGTCTCGTAGGTAAATCCACGAAAACGGAAAGTACGCGGGTAAACCTGCGGGGCACAAGGTAGTTTGAAATAATTTCCACTACATAAATATGTGATTGATCCTTTTTTCAACTACGGCATATAAATTAAGAGGACGAACCATTTCATTGGAATTTAAACATGCGTTTAATATGCAGTTTAATCAAAAAAGATACATAGTCCTTGCTAACTATGGTTGGGGATTAATCAAGGATTTTACAGTCCGGAACGAGTGACTGTATATTATGAACTTTATCACTGTATGAATAAGGTTTAAAATGTAGAGTATACCGTTTACAATTTAACATTTAAGCGAGATATCTTTGACATCGAGCAGTAATGGATTTGTCAAGAAATGGGATTTATTTAAATACTAGCACCGCCCTGCGGTTTTACTCGCGTAGGCCGCGGTCTCGTGGGAACTTCGTAGGATAAAAAGTAACTTAAGGTTGATTTGCGCTGCTACACTTAGCCAGGGCTAACCAAATAACTAACGTGCTAAGTCTTGTGATTGGTTGTGCACTGTCTTGACACTTTGGCATCTTTGGACTCGCTAAAGATGCAGGTTCAAGTCCTGTCGGATGCAAACATTTTGGAAAGAATTTATTTAATGTAGTCATCCAAGTGTACGAAACACTTTTAAAAATATATCTAAAAATAAAACTTTTGTTCTTATATACTTAGCTTGAAAGTAGGTTGCGGAACTATTAGCGTAAAGTTTTCAAGAAATACGAGAACAATTTGTTTTCTTAGAATACAATCGAAAAACAACATTAAGCTTTATCCTAGTTTCTAGAGTAAACAAACAAGGTATTAATTTCAATACCTAATAGCAGGCGTGAAGCAGAACACCGACTTTTTGTTGTGCGATAGTTCGCAGGAAACAGAGGGCCTAATCTTACTTCTTACTATCTTACAAATATTATAAACGTTAAAGGTTTGCATGTATGTCTGTATGTATGTGATTGTGTTACTCAATCACGCAAAATCCACTGAACCGATTGCGATGAAACTTGGAATATAGGTAGCTGGGGACCTGGAATAACACATTTTATCCTGATTTTTTATCCCGATATTCCTGCGGAAACAGGACTTATGTGGATAAAACCACAGGGCGCAGCTAATACCTATCTATATAACGACCCAAGTTTAAAACGAAGTTTTGACCCTAAAACAATTAACCGATTCAAAAAAGGAGATAGTTCTCTATTTGCTTGTAGCTATTTGTTTGTGAGTTTTCTCCCATTATTCGAAGACAATTGTAAAGTTTCTTTTTTCTTTATAACAAAAAAAAATATTTTCGTGTTATGGTATGTCTCACCTAAGGCCTCTTACTAGACCTAACGACTGCTATCAAAGATTACAACCGGTACTAACTGGTTTAAAGTACCTTCCAAAGTACGGAAACTCGGGATTCCATTTTACCAAAACAAAAATATAAAAAGCCGTTAAAGACACGATCGTCGGCCAACAAACACTCTATAGTCTACTAATCCCTTTGCAACTTAACTCAAAATGTAAATAAATGAACAACAATTTACTTAGATTTACATAGACTTGTTGGTTATAGTTACCTTATCAGTTCGATGTAAATAAAGGTTCTCGTCTATGGTAACTTCCGACAAGAGACCACACCGGACTACCATGTCCAATTTAGGATAAATAATTTCCAAAATAACCAATTTATAACAATAAACTAACTTCTACATGATAAATCAAACTGAGCGCAAGAGTTATAGTCCGTGAGCTAGCGACAGATTTTCATGACCAATTTACTCTCATACGATAACTCGTGAAATACTTCAGAGAGTCGCATTATATAGCATGGTGAACGTCAGCTGCCGCTCCAAGGGTGGGTAGGGGGGCGGCAGCCTTTCAAACATATAAAAAAAAAATTTTTTTTCAGTCATTTCGTCGCAACTGAAAATTTGTTAGATGATAGATAACGTAATTATTTAAAGATAAAATAAAGTCAGCTGGCCATACCGTGGTGGATTATACGTCAGCTGGGCACGCGAACATGCAAAAAAAAATTTTTTGTTCAGTAATATCCTCTCACTTGAAAATGCGTCAGATGATACTTTACATGTTATTTTGAGTAAGTAAAAACGTCAGCTGGCTGTATGTTGGTGGAAAAGTCGTCAGCTGATGCAGTGAAAGGTGGAGCTCAGAAGCCAGGCGTGAGCTTTTCCACCAACTTAGAGCCAGCTGATGTTTTTGTTTATTCAAAATAGCACGTAAACTATCACCTGATACATTGTCAAGTGAGAGGAAATTACGTAACTACAATTATTTTACTCTGTGCACGCGCTCTTATATGTACTAATCGAATCAATACTCTCATATCTATTATGGATAGGAATCAAAAACGTAAAAATTGATAAATATATAAATAAAAAAATGAAATTTAATAATATATAAATGCAGTTATTTATTTTCAATGAAACTGTAGTGTATAGAATGATATTTATTTATTATAAATCTTTAAATTTCGTTTCAAAAATAATCATTCATCTGCTTCGCTTTCACTTTGACTCGTGCCACTCTCATCTTTTTCTGATTCACTATCACTGTCATCAGAGCTGTCCATTGTGGCTATTTCTTCATCGTCTTTCTACCAGTGGAAAATTTGAAAGGTGGGGCATATTACATTCTGTTTGAGAATGTACAAGAAGCGTTTATTTTGAGCAGCTACATCAGATATAATATAATATTAGGGGTTAAAGTATGAAATTGCCGATTTGTACTGAAAATCTTAATTGTTTATTTTTTAAATTTATAACAAATTTATTTAATCAAAATAGTTGCCATTATTATCTATACATTGCTGCCATCTAATGGGAAGGTTATTAATGCCTTTGCGATAGAACTCCGACGATCTAGACTGCACAAACTGTGTGAAAGCATTTTGTACTGCCTCCTGGGAAGAAAACTTCTTGTCACGTAGATAATTGTCCAAATCACGAAAAAAATGGTAGTCCGTTGGAGCAAGGTCTGGTGAATACGGAGGATGACGAATGGTTTCTAAGTGCAGTTCCTGAAGGGTCAAAATGGTTTCTCGTGCTGTGTGAGGTCTCGCGTTGTCGTGGAGCAATAATGGTGAAGATCGAAGAAAACTATAGTGAATAACACCATGCTGAGACCACCAAACATTTACCATTACTTTTTATTGGTAAGTTTTGCTTTAGGACACTGTTGTGGCATTTGACCTGGGGTCAGCCATTGCATTTTTCTTTTCCGGTTATCATAAAGAATTCACTTTTCATCACATGTTACAATTCGATCCAATATTCCTTCATTTCTGTACCGGTTCAACAAGGCAACACAAGTTTCAACACGCGTTTCTTTCTGCAGATCAGTCAAATCATGAGGCACCCATTTTTCGTATTTTTTTATTTTATTGATTTGACGCAAGTGAGTCAATAAAGTGGGTAAGGTAACGTTAAACCATGCCGCTAATTCCTGGGTAGTTTGACTAGGATCGGCTTCCACTATCTCTCTTAATTCATCGTTATTCACCTGTGTGGGCGGTCTTCCTCGTGGCTCGTTCTTTAAGTCGAAATTTCCATCACGAAAGCGTTTAAACCAAAATCGCACGGTGCGTTCATTAGTAGACCCCTCTCCAAACGCAGCATTGATATTGCGGGCTGTTTCTGCCGCGTTAGTTCCGCGTCGGAACTCGTATTCAAAAATCACTCGAACACATCTTTCTTGTCTAAATTGAATAACAAAAACAATTGAAAGTCGATATTCAAATGTTTCACATTTTTTAAAAAAAGAACATCACAGAAACCATTTGAAAAAAGTTTCATTCGAAAACCTCAAACCATGAAGATTCTATGTCAATTCAAAGAACCTATTGCAATAAAACGGCAATTTCATACTTTAACCCCTATTATTATAAATCCAAAAGTCTTTTTGTTTGTTTGTTTGTTCCCTCTTCAAGGTCTAACGGCTTGAACGATTTGGATGAAAATTTGCATAGGGATAGTTTAAATGATGGAGAGTAAAAGAGGATACCTATGACCCGAAAATCCCGCGGGATCGGGACTTACGCGGGTGTTAACTATTTATTAGATGAAAATTTGCATAGGGATAGTTTAAATGATAGAGAGTAACATAGAATACTTTTGATCCCGAAAATCCCTCGGGATCGGGACTTACGCGGGTGATAATATTTATTGGATGAAAATTCGCATCGCACGCGCCGTGCGATTTTGGTTTAAACGCTTTCGTGATGGAAATTTCGACCTAAAGAACGAGCCACGAGGAAGACCGCCCACACAGGTGAATAACGATGAATTAAGAGAGATAGTGGAAGCCGCTCCTAGTCAAACTACCCAGGAATTAGCGGCATGGTTTAACGTTACCTTACCCACTTTATTGACTCACTTGCGTCAAATCAATAAAATAAAAAAATACGAAAAATGGGTGCCTCATGATTTGACTGATCTGCAGAAAGAAACGCGTGTTGAAACTTGTGTTGCCTTGTTGAACCGGTACAGAAATGAAGGAATATTGGATCGAATTGTAACACTTTATTGACTCACTTGCGTCAAATCTATAAAATAAAAAATACGAAAAATAGGTGCCTCATGATTTGACTGATCTGCAGAAAGAAACGCGTGTTGAAACTTGTGTTGCCTTGTTGAACCGGTACAGAAATGAAGGAATATTGGATCGAATTGTAACATGTGATGAAAAGTGGATTCTTTATGATAACCGGAAAAGAAAAATGCAATGGCTGACCCCAGGTCAAATGCCACAACAGTGTCCTAAAGCAAAACTTACCAATAAAAAGGTAATGGTAACTGTTTGGTGGTCTCAGCATGGTGTTATTCACTAAATTTTTCTTCGATCTGGTCAAGCAATTACGGCAGATGTCTATTGTGCCGAACTCCGAACCATGTTGACAAAACTAGCAGTAAAACAGCCCCGACTCATCGATCTTCACCATTATTGCTCCACGACAACGCGAGACCTCACACAGCACGAGAAACCATTTTGACCCTTCAGGAACTGCACTTAGAAACCATTCGTCATCCTCCGTATTCTCCAGACCTTGCTCCAACGGACTACCATTTTTTTCGTGATTTGGACAATTATCTACGTGACAAGAAGTTTTCTTCCCAGGAGGCAGTACAAAATGCTTTCACACAGTTTGTGCAGTCTAGATCGTCGGAGTTCTATCGCAAAGGCATTAATAACCTTCCCATTAGATGGCAGCAATGTATAGATAATAATGGCAACTATTTTGATTAAATAAATTTGTTAAAAATTTAAAAAATAAACAATTAAGATTTTCGGTACAAATCGGCAATTTCATACTTTAACCCCTAATATTAGTAGGATATTAGTAGGATTTATGAAAAATATTAATTTAATTGAAATATAAATTGTCGAAAGTAAAATAATTGTAGTTACGTAATTTCCTCTCACTTGACAATGTATCAGGTGATAGTTTACGTGCTATTTTGAATAAACAAAAACATCAGCTGGCTCTAAGTTGGTGGAAAACCCGCCAGCTGACGAATGTAAATAAGCGATCGGCGCTCACGCCTGGCTTCTGAGCTCCACCTTTCACTGCATCAGCTGACGACTTTTCCACCAACATACAGCCAGCTGACGTTTTTATTTACTCAAAATAACATGTAAAGTATCATCTGACGCATTTTCAAGTGAGAGGATATTACTCAACAAAAAATTTTTTTTTGCATGTTCGCGTGCCCAGCTGACGTATAATCCACCACGGTATGGCTAGCTGACTTTTTTTATCTTTAAATAATTACGTTATCTATCATCTAACAAATTTTCCGTCGGGACGAAATGAATGAAAAAAATTTTTTTTTTACATGTTTGAAAGGCTGCCGCCCCCCTACCCACCCTTGGAGCGGCAGCTGACGTTCACCATGCTATATAATGCAACTCTCTGAAGTATTTCACGAGTTATCGCTTGAGAGGAAATGACTGACAAAAAATACTATCTGGCTCACGGACTATTAGCTTTACTCGCACTTTGTGAAGAAGCTTTAGTTTGTTAAAAGCAAAAAATTGGAAATAAATTTAATTGCAAATACTACGAGTACATAGGTATTTAGTACAATAATTTGTTCAGGATACTGATGGCTTCGCCACGTTTCTGTGGTGCGTCCGGAATGTTCATCGAGCTGAAGGTAGACTATTTTTACCCCACTACGCAGAGTGCCTCCTTGGTGCGCACGATTTGGGGCGGCCAGTAGTGTCTTGAGCGTATTTCCGTCGAGGTTCGACCGTCACTACTTAAATCATTGTTGTACAGCCTCTCAGAAATTGAATTGTGACATGTAGATATGATCTTTGTTATTTAAACTTTGATTGAGTATCAATCAAAGTTCAAAAGTCAAATAGATTTATAACACATTGGACATTTATAACTTACGATTTATTTTTGTATTGATTTGACTAGTTTAAGGCAGGGGACCGCTTCCTCGTCAGATGGTGAGGAATAGTGACTTCTCCCTGGAGCACTCGGGAAGCCGCGGGGTCGCTACTCCCCGACACCTCGCCTCAAGGTACACTGGGGGCTTATTATGATTATTAACAGATTTTTACACTGGCTAGAACATAAGAATCTAGCGGTGTTGGTCTAGTAGTAGATACCCCGACTTTTATTCCGAAGATCGTGGTTTCTAATCCCGGCCAAGTACCATTGTCTTTTTCTTTAAGAAAAAATCTGTGCGCTATTAACATCGCTCTTACGATGAAGGAAAAACATCATTAGTAAACCCACGGCCTAAAATCATAGGCATAGGTCCAATAGTAGAGCTAATTGCGTAAACACAAAGTTAAAACTTTAACAATCGCAAACTAAAAAATATTAATACTCATACAGTGGACGTCAACATTATTAAGACTAACTTTATAACACTAGAGTTAGATTGTATCGCTTCGAAATAAATAACAAAATTCCTTCGCTATCAAATAACTTGACTGGTTTTTGCTACTGAAATTTTTGAGATATGACCTTTGAATATATTTTAATGCTTCAATAGAATTAATTACCATAAAACTTCAGTGGGTAATAAATATAGTAGATTTATTGATTAGAATTTACAATAGTCTGGATCTGGAGATAAATTTAAAACCTAGATTATTGACTATGATTTTTGGTCCTGATAGTAAGTTATGATTATTACGGTCTACATCTTAGTAAAATTGCTCATCTTGAAAAAGGAGGACTGTAGAAGAAGTAGATCCGACCAGACTTCTTTACCGGGCCTTGATTCGATCCAGAGCGGAAGGTGGGACGTCACTAATTCGACCAAACTAAAATAAATGCTGAAAATCAATTCCGTTTAAATCGTCATTATTCGCTTTAGCAGCTCGAAAGTCACTCGAACTAAAGACGATAATTAATGCGTAGAATTGCTATTCGTTGCTTGTTCCAGTTAAATCGCATCAAGCCCCAGTAATGTTTTAAAACTATACTTGAAATCAAAATCCGTTTTACAAAGTACATACCATTTTAATCGACGATGAATCTCATGTTTGTTGTGGTTATTTTTCGACTATACGATGACGACGCATAACTTCTTAAATTCAGATCCGAAATATTAAATTTGTTTTTAAATTTGTTAGAAAAAGAATACCTATCTCAAGGGTGGTCACATATTTTTTAACATTCATAAGTAAATTAACCAAATAATTATCAATTACTAGTAAATTTATTTAGCTACGCCGATGAAATTCCGATATTTAAACAAAACTTTAAAGAATTCTCACAGGCATTCAAGACAAATTACAAAATTAAGCTCAAGATCTTGTAATCTTGAAATATCTCATACATCCACGAGCCACCTACATCGTCCCATAACGAAGCTTATCTTGGAAGATTACTGAGATAAGTATCGGTAAATATCGCCCGGAAGACAGGAAGCCGATGGTTTACTCACACTCTGTGTGATGTAAAGCGGTTTAGTTTACCGATATACCACCGATAACTTATGCTCTGATATTGTAAACTAGCTGCGCTCCGCGGTCACACATGTGTAAGTTCCAATCCTGCGGAATCATTGTTATGAAAAGTAACATATAATATATTATTGCAGATCTTCAGGTACATACGAAATTTAATCGCATTCGGTTCATTAATTTTGCATGAAGGAGCGTCAAACATATACATTTACAAAGTTTCCTTTATTACTAGTATATATTACTAGTAGTATAATAAGCAAAGCGTTGCGTCGTTGGTGTAGCTGCTAGTGGTACGACATACCTCAACTTTTATTTCGAAAGTACCTAATGAGCTTATCACGGCCGCGCACCATCAATGTCCTTTTCCTTAGGGAAAGGTTATAATAATATGTGCTATCATGCGATGCGTCATTAGGAGGAACTGCCGGAAGACCAGTGTTGTAGTTTTTCTGGAGCCACAACGCATGCCGAGGCAGATCCTCGTTGGCAGCAGACACACAGCTCCTTGGACGTTTTTAATTGGACTATGTTTATGCTTTTGTAATTGTTCTTTTTTATCCCTTGTTTTTTTAATATGTTGTTTTTTATATTGAGTCTTTGATGTTCTTCTGTGTATTTTTTGCCAATGAATGTTTCCTATTCTTTTCTATTATATCACTATCGCTCTTACGATGTAGAATATTAACGCACCAAAATTTTTTTTCTTCGTGTCGATGGTCCCTCTTTTGACCATTTCATAACCATTTATATTCACGCTATCGACTCCTTCCTATGCGGTTAAATAAAACCGTATGTTGTAACAAGTTCCGTTCCAAAACAGTTCTTCCAAACATTTTCAACGGTTACATCGCAATTTACCGACAAAATTGGTGTAATTAACAGTTTAAATCACCATCTATCGTGTTACAACACTTTACAGATGTAATTAGTTCAAATTTTATGTTTAATCACCTAATTAATAGTTGGGTTATGTTACAGGATGTTACTGAAAATTATATGTTGGCATAACCTACCTACTCTTTACACCTATATTAGTTACCCCTCGCGGTTTTACTCGTGTTAATTACGATCCTGTAGGATAATCGGGATAAAAATTAGACTTTGTGTTGTTACAGGACTTCAGCTTCCTATATTATACCAAGTTTCTTTATAATCGCTTCAGCGATTTTGCCGTGAAGGAGCATCAAACACCCACATACATAAAGTATTAAGTTGATAATCAAACCATTGGTACGTTAATATGAAAATCATTTTTTTAAAGTTTATTGACACTAAAAATAAAAACTTCTTAGTTGTGATTTAGGCTAAGAATGGTCACGAAAAATATATTTATCACAAAAACATTCCAACGATAGATATCTTCTAAAATAATTTAAAAAATCATCGTAACTAAATACCATTTCTTTTAATGATAAATAAAAAAGCTTGACCGTTTTGTAACCGTTTACTCCTATACGAGAAAGCTGTTCAATATTCGTTTAAGAGTGAAACAAGCAAGAGGCGTGGCAATATTCAATCATATTGTATAGCCTCTTCTCTTGTAGGCTTTTATGTTTCATCGTATCGATTGATGTTAAACAGTTTTTGTTTCAACTTAACATAATAGCTCGTTTGCATTGAAATTCTAGTCTGTAGCATATATATACCTACTTTTTTATCTATTTTCTTAGATAGATAGATCAAATAATTACAATGCAAATATATATAAACAACTTAAACATTTGTGGAACAATAGGCGGTCCTATCGCCTAAAGATATCTGTTCCAAGTAACCTTTGGATGGACTAGAAGTGAAAAAATATGAAAGGTAGGGTAGGGTCTTATTCTATCGAGAAGAAGTCCGACCTTTGGACGTTTTTACCGCTCCGGAGGAAGCAGTGAGGATGTGTGGGGCTTCCTGCATATCCTCACTGTAGGTCGTTTTAGCTAGTATAATCGGTCAGAAATTTAACCCCTGACATATTCAAGGTGATGGCAGGCATTTTTTTCACATACAATTACCAACCCCAGCTGTAGCTTTATAATAAATATAGGTATCAAAGGTAAAATCAAAATTTCTGTAACACGAAAATCGAATACAGGACATCAATGACACAATGCTATCTTGCCCTTAATAAGCAACTAGGCTTGTAGTTTAACTGGTAATCCAGATTAAGGATAAGAGGTTTGAGTAGTAAAGGAGGAGGGATGGAAGGTATTTGAAATTTTCCAGCGATAAAAAATATTGAAGCAAAACAAATTAAAACTGCTAACTGAGGTGCTCAGATCGACTGTGAAATTCAAATCTGAATTAACTTTTAAAATCGTTTTGAAATTCACACCAATCAAGTCGAACATTTATTAGTTTCATAACTCCATCAACTTTGGAAAACTTAAAAGAAATCGAGATTTGGCCCGAGAACCAAGGATAGTGCGACTTACGTTTTAAACATCATCATTGTCAAAACTAGTTTAGTACATAAAAAGTAAATAAATATGAAAATTCTACGTCAAACCATTTTAACAAATGAGCAAATTTTCATAGTACTCCCATTATTAATAATTTTTATTGGCAGTTAAGAAACTATTACAAATACGAAATAAGAAAAAAACATTTTTAAGCCACGATCTTGCTGCATTTGACAGAGATTGGCCAAATGTAGCTCAGGATTGGACTGCTTGAAAAGATGTTAATGAGACATTTGCCTAACAGTGGGATTCTGTGATAATATTAGGTCATAAATAATAATAAATAATAAAATAAATCCTGTGACGAACGATAGGATAGGTACTGTTTGCAGTAGGTCTAACCATCATGCACTCACTATAAAAAATCCGGTGCAAAAGGCTTCGGGGTAGCGGTGAATTTTTTATGACGTAGGGTGCCATTGCCCTCTTTGGAAACATTGCCTTGTTGGTAAGGAAGGCTAGGCATTCCTTCCTTATCTAGATTTATTTACTACAAGAAAATAAATCTAGATAAGGTAGTTTTTTCACAGTTGTGTATAAAACTGGCTAAAAATCGAAAATTTTACCTAAGTTTGACAGTAAATATACAGCGTATCGTGAAAATGGTAGTTAAACCAGAAAGTGACGCTGTTCCAGACGTCTAAGCAAACAACTTTTTATCTCAGATTTTAGAAAATTTAAGTAATTTATGAAATTTTTGATATTTTATTGACTGGAAAAATTGCTGTATTGAAAGTAAATGATTTATTTACATTTAGACAGTATAGTTCAATTATAAGGTAAATAACCATATTGTGATTTTCAATTGAACATAGAACAAATTTTAAAAAAAGTTTGTAATTTTAAATGTCGTAACAACCCCATTACGGCCAATTATACCATATCATTTTAAAATCACCGACTCAAGTCTTTAATTCTAAAGAGCTTTTTTTCTTTAGTAAAATTATATGTGGGTTAAAAAAAAACATGTCATCACTAGGTAACACTTTCGCGCGCGAAATGTTGCACAACTGCAGAAACAATTAATTTAAGAAAAACGTTACCACATCCAAAAGTGCTTTCGCACTTCGATCAACGTCTACGGAACCATCTGTTTGCTCTCAGGGGTCCGCAGTACAAACCTTAGGTTAAAACTGCATTGTATACCTACTGAAAGCAAAACATACAAGCTCCAGAGTTTGTTTTAATGGATATATTATGTATGAGTACTTGATTAGACATAATTAAAACCTTTCTTTGTTATAAATATTGTCATAAACCACTGGCGTTGGTCACACTATAGCGTTTAATTGTCACGTCCATCCGAAATAGAGGCCGGTGCAGCTCATAAAGAAGACGGGTCACAATTCATTCTACTGCCATTCTAGGTGAGAACTCTAAGAAACAACTGTCAAGTCAAAACTCAGAATGAAGTTATCTAGAATAGCAGTAGAATGAATTGTGACCCGTCTTCTTTAGGTCTAGGGACCTCTTGGTCCCTGACTTTAAGTTGAACTACTTTATTATCTTCATTTTCAAGAACCGCTGTTATTTCCTTCTTCAATAAAACAACCTTAAAAATATCGAAAAAAAATATAACTTCCAAATTTAAAAAGTAAAACAAGATTTGATCACAAACGGGACAGGTGAAAGTAAATAAAAGCTTGTAAAAAAAAGGTTTCGCTTCTAAAGGTCTAGAACTTTTAGGACCTTTAGAAGAAACTCTTTTCGGCTTAAATTACCGTTCCTGAAACACACTGAATAAATTATTTTAAAAAAATTGAATTCATTGTACATAACAAACCAAATAAATATTTGGACAATCGAACCCGCTGCGTAAAAGCATTTTCTCTATTCAACCACCCCTTCAAAGGTAGTTAAATAATGAATTCGTATGGTTGCATGGTGTAGAGGGCGTTAGGGAGCAATACTGCGTTTGTTTTAGCTAACACCAATTGGTTTAAAATTAATTGATAAATTATGCAGGTAGAAACCACAGAAGCTTGTGGCATAGTATTTGGAAACTAAATATTAGGGGTTAAAGTATGAAATTGCCGATTTGTACTGAAAATCTTAATTGTTTATTTTTTAAATTTTTAACAAATTTATTTAATCAAAATAGTTGCCATTATTATCTATACATTGCTGCCATCTAATGGGAAGGTTATTAATGCCTTTGCAATAGAACTCCGACGATCTAGACTGCACAAACTGTGTGAAAGCATTTTGTACTGCCTCCTGGGAAGAAAACTTCTTGTCACGTAGATAATTGTCCAAATCACGAAAAAAATGGTAGTCCGTTGGAGCAAGGTCTGGTGAATACGGAGGATGACAAATGGTTTCTAAGTGCAGATCCTGAAGGGTCAAAATGGTTTCTCGTGCCGTGTGAGGTCTCGTTGTCGTGGAGCAATAATGGTGAAGATCGATTCATGAGTCGGGGCTTTTTTACTGCTAGTTTTGTCAACATGGTTCGGAGTACGGCACAATAGACATCTGCCGTAATTGCTTGACCAGATCGAAGAAAACTATAGTGAATAACACCATGCTGAGACCACCAAACAGTTACCATTACCTTTTTATTGGTAAGTTTTGCTTTAGGACACTGTTGTGGCATTTGACCTGGGGTCAGCCATTGCATTTTTCTTTTCCGGTTATCATAAAGAATCCACTTTTCATCACATGTTACAATTCGATCCAATATTCCTTCATTTCTGTACCGGTTCAACAAGGCAACACAAGTTTCAACACGCGTTTCTTTCTGCAGATCAGTCAAATCATGAGGCACCCATTTTTCGTATTTTTTTATTTTATTGATTTGACGCAAGTGAGTCAATAAAGTGGGTAAGGTAACGTTAAACCATGCCGCTAATTCCTGGGTAGTTTGACTAGGATCGGCTTCCACTATCTCTCTTAATTCATCGTTATTCACCTGTGTGGGCGTTCTTCCTCGTGGCTCGTTCTTTAAGTCGAAATTTCCATCACGAAAGCGTTTAAACCAAAATCGCACGGTGCGTTCATTAGTAGACCCCTCTCCAAACGCAGCATTGATATTGCGGGCTGTTTCTGCCGCGTTAGTTCCGCGTCGGAACTCGTATTCAAAAATCACTCGAATCTTCGCAGTATCCATCTTTCTTGTCTAAATTGAATAACAAAAACAATTGAAAGTCAATATTCAAATGTTTCACATTTTTTAAAAAAAGAACATCACAGAAACCATTTGAAAAAAGTTTCATTCGAAAACCTCAAACCATGAAGATTCTATGTCAATTCAAAGAACCTATTGCAATAAAACGGCAATTTCATACTTTAACCCCTATTATTCAATTCATTATAAAGAAAGTATACCTAAGCTTAGAAATTTATGAAGTTATTTGTCTTGAAATTTTAAAAATTGTGTAAACAGTCACCTACTCGTACATATGAAGCAAAAGTAAATAACGACATTCTGTCATGAAGTAATCAACAATATTATCATGTTTTACCGAATCTTTATCGCGTGATCAGCGCGTAGTTCCCTCGCAACCAAGATCATTGCAATATGATCGAAGCGTCGAGATAATAAAATTAAAATTAAAAATCACGCGATTAAGACACAGGAAAATATGGAGTTCCGAAAAGTAACGCCTAATACAATCAATTACAGGAAAATATGAAAATTCGTATTCCACATTAGAATAAAAAAGCATAATCCACAATTCCGATAAACTCGACAGGGATTTTTAGTTTAAGTGTTATATAAAGTCTTTATATATTAACATTCTTGTTATATACCCTTAAAGTAGTTCGATATTAACATATTCATCGCAGGTCAAAGTTTCATACGGACCTACCTACCGCCTTTCATCATTAGCTGCGTTGTAAAATTGCGAAAAAAGCCCGCTGTTAACCAAACCTATTACGAACTCCCATAAAAATCCAGTTAATTTATTTTCAGCCACATAAGCTGCAGAGGTCATTTATTTCGTGTACAGGGTAATAATCCTTCTCCATGGCTGTTATATGTCAGTATACTGTACGTACAGGGTTATTGGTTTTATGACAACGATCTTGATATTTGCAGTCATCCATTGCACACTTTAAAAATTTATAAGAATCCAACCAATGTGATGATAGATAGTTTGTATGTGTATGGTGGGTCTTGACTCAAAAACCTCCATTAAAAAACCCCTTCATAATTAATCCTTAAATCAAATACCTGACTTTTACATTTTAAATAGTAAATTTTTAAAAGTCAGCTGTATGATTTGATTGACTAACAACTTATAACTTAATGCTTAGCTTAATACTTACTATACTTATCTACTAGTAAATATACTTACCTACTGCGGATTCTACCAACAACCCTGTTGGTACAATTTTAGTCATCACTAAAAAGACTTAACTTCTAACTATAGAGAGGCCAATGCGACAGTAATGTTCTATATTATATACCTACTTATAATATAGAAAATGAGGACAAAGACTGTACTTAGACTTAAAAACGAATTTGTTGAAATTTACTATTGGATAGCTGTGTTTTAATAGAAGGCCGTGGTAAACTTTATAACTAAATTAAATACGTAAGTAGAACCCGCGAAATTATCGAGCGACTTAACCATTGATTAATTGATTGATTAACTCTTTATTGTACACACACAAACATGACAAAATAATACAGAAAATATCTTAAAATATGGGCGCAATGGGCGGCCTTATCGCCTAAAGGCGATATCTTCCAGGCAACCAGTGAATGGACAAGACTAATCGAATAGGATGGGTAAGGTGTTTATTTAATTTTATAGGAGTGATTGGACAGAAAAATAAAATATAAAATGATAGCTGATAATGACATATAAATAAATTTAAAAATTACGAATAGATAATACATTAGGCTACATTACACAATATAATAATGGATTCTATATAAGTAAGATAGAGAAACCATCCGTGGATGGACGCGGTTCAACGGAAAACTCCGGAGTTTTCCACTGAACCTCGTATAAAACGCAGTTAGTCGTAGGAACATAAAATTTGTTGATGCCTTTCAAGCTTGTATGACAATATCAACGTCAGACAACCTAAGTTATTTGTAACAAAACTATGCAAAACAAGATTGTTGTCCAGTCTATTGTCTATACAAAATTCAGTCTTTGTCTCAATATCCATCAATGTTTTTCGCTTACATCATTGTCTTAGCTGATAACGTCCCCTCAATCTTCTTTACTGTTTAATTCTCTAAGTAGTTCGGTCGTCATCGTAAGCGAACCTACATCATATTATATTTTGTTGGGTTAGTGTTGACTGGTCCCACTTTCATCGGTTCGCTAACTAGCCCGGGCGAATCAGGTCAGTTCAATGTTGTATTGTGCGAAGGTGACTGAAAACATGAAAACATTGTTTTTATCCGATAGGTGGAGATTATTTTTATTTAGTTATTCACTTATTTATTAATGTTTATTATATTTTTTGAATGAGATTATTATAAACCAGTAATTTTTATTTTAATGTCCTAAAATGTGTTACATTGGTTGCCTATTAACAAATAACCGAAAATCCTTCTTTTTTCCGTTTTATACATAATGTAGCCTTTTTCTCTATCTTACTTACAAAGTTAAAAAAATATTTTTTATCAATTCAGACGTCAAATAATACGAACTATTTGAGTTGACACATAACCCAAACCGGTTCAGTTTTGAAAATATATCCTTCTCCGTCACTCTTACTTACTGTATCACTAGAAAGAGCGGGACGTTAGTCCCTCCATCACGTGCAAAGTTTACAGATTAAAATTGATTGCACTTTCTCTTTATCTGTAGAACATATCCCGATTGATTATTCATCAATCTTTATTTCGAAGCGATTTTTGTTTTCTTTTTTCCTTAGGTACTGTTAGATACCTACATAATTTCTAACTTTTATTTAAAACAAGCTTGGAAAAAAATGAGATTGATATGTACTACGAGTATAAGGACAACTTTTTATTACCGTACCAGATGATCGAGCCCCACCGCCGAATCACCATCACACCCCTGACATTGACATGCGCATTTATTATGACGTATTCTAAGCTGTTACGGTGCGAGTTCGATCGTCTGGTGCGGCTATTACCCGACTACTGCGATACCAAAAGGAAGGCTTATGTTTTTAAATACAACAGATATGCAGAACCAAACACATCGTACCATAGACTAAATGTTTGTCTATGATCCCAATAATTTTACCTGCTAGTATTAGAAAGTGGCTGGCACAAACTGGGTGCGAGAAGCCGAAAATAGATCTAGGTGGCGTGCAATTGGAGAGGCCTATGTCCAGCAGTGGACTTCACCAGGCTGATGATGATGATGATTAGAAAGCTAAGTTAGTAAGTACTATAAGTGTAAATGTATGTATGTGTGTGTTTGTTGCTCGTCGCTCAAAAGCAGCTGAGCAAATTGTGACAAAGCTGAAGACCAGGAATAACACAAGCTACTTTTTATTCCGATATTTCCGCGGGATCTGTTGGTTTTTTAGCTGTACTTATGTTTTTTGTTTTCAGTTTAAAATAATTAGCTTTTCAAGCCCTTTAAATCTCTTCAAAATACTTGCTTTACCCACGTAATAAATTCAAAATGTGAACTTCGGTATCTCATATCAAATTTATTTTAGGAGCACAGTGTCGGTTTTCATTGCGACAAAATTTTATGGTATCATAAATTCGCCGGGCCCGTGTACTTTGTAGGACATACATTTTTAAAAGTTTCGCAAGAGCTAACCCGTCTTTAGGTCTAGCCGACTTTTGCTTAATAATTAATGTTTTATAGGAACCGTTAACAATTTAGTAGAAACTTTGTAGTAACTCATTTTGAATGGAAAATGATATTACAAAAATACTCTCATTTAAATAAATCATTAAAAAAAAGTATAGTGTGTACATCCGTTGTCTAGTACCCACAATGCTTAGTTATGGGCTAGATTGCGTTGTGTGCAATGTCGTGGAATTTTTATTGTAAATGTAGAAATTCATTATTTACATTATAATTAATAACAAAAAATGTTTATGCGTCATCAAAAATCATACCGTGACGGAGTTTGAACCCGTTGGTTTCGCTTGCCGGCAAGTGATTTAACCACTAAGTTACACTTCAATTTTTTGTCTGTGTGGTAGATGGTAGTTGGGTAAAAATACATTATGCTTTGGAACCCGTGATTTTACCCGACTGCTCAGATAGGGTTGTGTTTTTATAATGCATTTTTTCTTTGATAATATTTCTAATAGAATACTTACTTTGAATAATAAAAATAAGAAATATTTACCTATTTTTGACGCGGTTAAAAGGATAGATAAAACGGTTCAATCTTAAAAACTGCCAATATTTGCACATAGGTACAGTAGAAAATTCGGACTCAATACAAAAAAATCTAACATTAATCGTCATTCGCTCACTATATAAATATCTCAGCGAGACGCACTCTTGCGACTGCGTTATAAATGCTTTTGTTGACGTCAAGTAATGCGTACAATAAAATGTTATTATAGATATTTATTTTCAAATTCAATATACTACGAGAACTTAATTTAAGTCGATCTTTACAATCTTCAATAAGAAAATAATAGTAGTTTATGCATCGAAGAACTAAAGCCCTGTGTTAAATACTCGTAGATCATGTTATATTAAATCCAGAGCGTACGAAAGACACTAGAGTTAGCACCCGAGCCCAACTGCAGCAACTGTGTGACTGAGTGTAGCGTAGGATTCAAGCCACCCAAAACTAAGACAGGCTTTGTGAAAACAATAATTATACTAGGAAATAAGCATTAAATTACCAACAAAGAATATATTATCACAGAAGCTAACGGGAGTTGATACTATACGTGTGTGAAATAAATTATAATTCTTTATAAATTAAATGTAATCAGTATCGTATCAAAACCATGACGCCAGGCATCTTCAGGCATCCTCGTCATTTGCTGATTCGCAATTTGAAATCGAGTTCTTGCTTATAAATTACTAATCCAAATCCACTGTCTTTCAGTGTAAGCATATAAAAACCGTAATATTTCTTTCTAAATCAGGTG
The DNA here is from genome assembly GCA_949358125.1 of Idaea dimidiata. NCBI lineage: Eukaryota > Metazoa > Arthropoda > Insecta > Lepidoptera > Geometridae > Idaea > Idaea dimidiata. Next base: position 24,887,824 of record OX442332.1, on the reverse strand, counting down.
ATTCAATCGCAATAACTCGAAGCAGTAAACCTGTTGTCTCATTAACCAGTCCCAAAGAGTTGGCATTACTTTAAACGAGGTTTAATTTGACGATTTATTTGTTGGTGTTAAGTCGAGACGTCGGAATAATGGGGATATTTCTGGATTCTTCGGGGAGACAAAAGGAGAAAATGTTTAAGTATTAATTATAAATGGAATGATGTGAAAGTTGGCATGGCTTTTTCCTGACTGACTAGGCTAATATCGCTGGACGTAAATATATGTGGAGGGTAAGTATAGACTTTGTGATGTGTACCTTATTGTCAAAAAGAAAGGATCGAAATTCCAACATTTTCAGAATAGGTGATCAGGAAGATTTTCTCAATTCGGTTGTGGTTATGGTTTTATGGATGTCCGATTACGAAAACGGCTCGTACCATTGCTATGATTCTTTTTATGTTAAAACATGGCGAGAACAATTTGTTTCTAATACCTTCTTATCGAATTCAAACAATTTAATTGTAAAACAAAATCGTATTAAAACAACATGTTCAGTAAAATGTTAACAAATACTACACGAATGTTGTATTCAAATTCTAAGTAAGTAACAAATAAGACGAATCACCTTACAACTGTTCCGCACTAATAATAAGCTATCAGAAAACAACAAAAACAAATGGATACAAAAGCACGATGTTAAGAATTGATATCGGGACTTTTCTACTACATGTTTTGTAAACCACAAATGTTTTATTCACGACGTTTACTAACAAATAAGACGAATAGCCTTTCCATCAACTGTACAGTTCTAATAAGCTATCAGAAACTAACAAACAAATAGATACAAAAGGACGATACCAAGAAATCATCTTGAGATTTTTTATACTTTTAAAATAGATATGGGATAACGAAATGTACCTTAAGCGACTCTCGATTTGTCAATGATATCTAATATTACAAATAAGTATAACCACAAAATGTTACAACTCGCACAGATTAAGGCGTATGAAAACATCATCATCTCAGACCTCAACCGTCCACTGCTGAACATAGGCCTTCCCCATAAGATCCCCATATATCTGAACTACTTCAGATCAGACTACTAATTTCAAATCCATAGACGTCAAGTTGAACATTAGTTCGTTCGCAATTTTGGGACGAAGTAAAATTTTGGAAATACACCAACGAACAAACGCTAAATTGTTTTTCGTTTAAATCGAATAGGAAGCCGTAGGAATAAAATCACGGGTTGCATGTTTTGCGTCGTACAAGTTAAAACTAATCTATAGCAAACGGTTCTCGTGTTGTATGGTAATGGACTACACAAAACAGTTGTTTTGTGACTTCGACTTCTCATTTATTAAACAGTGCAGTGTTTCAAGAAAAGAAACATAAGCCGAAAAGTTATAGAAGTCTAACTAAGCAAATCACTTATGTTACATTTTATTAATTCGACCTTTTAGAAAACGTTTAGGATATATTTAATTTAAAAAAATACCTACTTTGTACTAAATTTGTTTTTAAATTAACTTTACTATTGCCTAAACAACAAAAATATTGTATTATTACGTCATTAATGTTTACAAAAATTAAACTAAATAAAAGGAAGGCGGGTCGGATCCACCCACTGTCGTCGTTGTCCGTCTAAAATAGTCTAAATGATCGTGTTACATCTTAGACTTTAGATCATATCATCATTTACCATTAAGTGAGATAGTGGTCAAACGCTAAGAATGCACTGCTTAACAAACAATTCCGCACCCGTAATGCTTCCGGTCCCGGCATGACACGCACACACATTGTGTGTGTGTCTGCTTTCTAGGCTTAGACGAAACCAGTAAGCTAATGCTTTTTACTAGCCTAGCTTAGTGGAACAGCTCACAAAATGACACTGTGTAAACGGTCTACAACGTATGTAAGTACAAGTAGGTACGATATGTTCAAATGTCCGGAATCGTGACTCCGGTTTAAGCCCACTAAATATGTATGAGATAAATTAAAATAATACAAGAGAAAGGCCAGATAATACTTTGTTACTGAGAGAGTTTTGTACGGGCACAACTACTAGGTAAACTGTGGTTTTGTCTACAGTTCAATTCCGATTTTCGGCATTTGTGTTCTAGGTTAAAGCTTAGAACACACTTGCTGAAAATCGGGAGGCTTCCAGCACGAAGGGAATCTTTGTAAAGCTGTGTACAAAAATTTAGAAAGGTCTCTGTTGTGAGACAAGAAGGTTGGTAGTCGCTTGATAGTGAAGCATTTGAAACTCGGCTCTGAAGGTCGAGCTTAACATATTAGTTCCAAAGTCAAATAACGAAATTACTAAACACACCTTTAAAAAAGTAGGAATAAAATTCGAACGTTATTGTTACTAAAATACTCATTATCTTACTTCTTACTAATATTATAAACGCGAAAGTTTGCAAGTATGTATGTCTGTGACTTTGTTACTCAATCACGCAAAAACTACTAAACCGATTGCGATGAAACTTAGAACACAGGTAGCTGAAAACCTGGAATACAAGATGGGCTACTTTTTATCCCGATATTCTTGCGGAATGCCCTGACTAACGCGGTTGAAACAGCAGATAGTCTATGATAATCAAAAGCTTTATAGGTATGCATTAAATATCAATGAATTTCTGTTCTTCATCTATGAAAATTTCAGCTTTCTACCTATTCATAAGATATAGCCTGGTGACAGTCAGACAGACAGACGGAAAGTGGAGTCTTAGTAAGAGAGTCCCGTTTGTATCATTTGGGTAGGGAACCCTAATAACAGCAGGAATCAAACCCACAACGATAAACAAACCAAAATTGAAAGCCAAACTTTGATCGAAAATTGATAAACCTTTCAAACCCAGCTCTGTAAAATAATAATTTTATCATTTTAAACTCTAAACATTTTGGGACATCATAAAACATGGGTGCCACAATAACTTTTGCCACCGACATCGTCCTTTTGCAGCTGAAATCGATTAGTTCCGATCATTCCTTTTGTCGAAGCTTTAAGCCGCCAAACAAGGTTTTTTATAAACTTTCGTAGACAATGGGAAGACAACTAGTCAATGATTTATTTGTGGGTGTGAGCTTTTGTGCTTTGAGACTTTGTATTTTCCGCTTTACTCTAATGATTTTGTGTATCTTACGCTGTTTTTTTTTATGAAAACTAATTAAATGTAATTCCTTCTATGGTTTTGGCGATTTTGCATGGAAAACACTTTATTTAAAAGAAATTTTGAAAGAATTTTTGAAAGCTCGGTTCTAATAATGAATAAAAACGCGATAAAACCTGATAAATAAAGTGTTTTATTAATTAAATGTAATTTATTATTTATTTATTTTATTTATTTATCCCGATAGATACACGTGAGACATATAGTAGGTACTAAAATCATAAGTAACGTAAAATCTTTGTGCCGAAACAATTGCATTCAGACCGAAAAAAAATTGAGACGCAGGCAACTTAACCCGCCGTGCTATAGAGGTCGAAGTGGGGTCCGTAAGGACTTTAATTTGAATGTAAAAGTGTATCTATAGATAACTTATATGATAAGCTGCGGGAAGCGCACTATCTACAGAGTAAAACTTTATCAATCTAATCGAAGAACGTAAAACCATAACTTTACATGGGCACCATTACGGCGAATCAAAAAGTAAGAATCGTTGTATAATTTTCTTATTACTTATTGACTTAGTAAACTACAAATTTTATAGTCGACCGATCCATAGGAAAAAGAGACTCGTAAGACTTGTATTTTAATTGTATGTATTGTGGGCCCAGTTGGTCACTATCAAATCAGAGGAGAGGCATTTGGGCCCTGGTCCCAGTTTCAAAGAGGACCTTGATAGATAAGAGGTTAGTTAGTTATTGATGAGTTTTCTGATGAAAAAGTGATTCCATGTGACCCATCAATCTCTACTTGGTGATTATATTGATGTAAGTTCAAATATGAGTAATATACTGTATTTTGTTCTGTAATATACTGTATGCAATTCTGCGCATATCGCCTGACCAACTAAAAGTTAATATCTTTTAACTTAAAAAAAATATCCCAAGGGAATTTCACACGGAATAGGGGCGGCATGAACCAGTCCGGTTTTTAAAGCATTGGGATGGAAACCTGAAAACAAAATAGAAAATTCTAACGGTTAAAATGGTATTAAAACTGAAAGATATAAAGATTTTTCGTTTTGTCTTGTCGACTAGAACTTTCAAGTAGACGCCATACTGGCAGCCGATCGAAAGTCTCCCGTTTGCGACCAACCTCTATCTCGTTTTATGATAATTCCGGATCTTTATCTCTCGAAGTTCAGGTAAGTTGGATTTAAGTAGAATTTAAGTTACTTGAATTATTCTGTATAGATTAGGTAAGTTTGAGATTTGAATATTGCTTTTTTATTTAATTCCAGATTTATAGGAAACTTCGATTTCCAAAATCATTTATTGGTTTTATATTTTTTAGATTTAAGTGTATTGTAGATTGCGCTTGACATAATATAGAAATACTTCAAAATTATATTGTTTTTTTTTTTATATTGACTTCAATCGTTTCTCTCTAGTAATTTTAACATTTTTTCATCCTTTAAAATTGGACTGTAGCTGTATCAGTGCAAGATGATAGCCGAAATAAAAGAACATTTGCATTTTTGTGTAAAAAACTAACATTAAAATTTTCAAAAAAATAAAGACCGAATTTCCAAATTTATAGAGTTAACGTTGGTCGCCTAGGCGTTTAAAACAACCCCTAAATTATGTTATACCAACCAATTTCCAATCATCCTGTACACATTGGTAGTATTTGGAGCCATTAAAAATTCATTTTTTTGTAGATATATATAAAATACATTGTTTAGGTTTAGTCTCAAAAGTCCACTTAAGCACAATGTCCAATTTTTTATATTCTATCTTATATTTAGTAATTTAGTATGGTTTCGGTACGCATTCTCAATTAAATACCTAAGTGTATTTATGTCTACTTAATTTAACTGTAAATTAAAGTAACAGTTATGTAAGTACTCGATCGAATCCGAACAATGAACTGTAATTACAAACTACAAACTTGAAACTCATGTCAATATCATCTAACTGATTAAACACCTCACGTAACTTACTCATACAAAGGTTTGTTTAGATACGTTAATAGATTTAGAGCAAGCACGTGTATTTAAGAATACTTAGGCTGAAATCTATGGAGCGTGCTTAGACTTGGCTAAGCAAACACTTTGACTTAGGACAGTTTTGGTTTAAAGCGATCTTCGCAACTATCCTAAGTTTTTGCTTAGCATAGTCTAAGTTTTTCAAGTTTAAAATGTAAACTAATCAAAAACGTTGAACTAAACTTTGCTTTTTTGTTATGACTATGAAGATCTTTTTATTTTTATTTTATTCGTATTACAAAATATTGCTTAGACGATTTCGACTATAAAATCCAATTCTTCGTTGCCAAGTTTTTGCTAAGCTTAATCTGAGCAAAGTATAAGTACGCTCTGTAGATTTTAGCCTTAGAGAGCTTGCTTACAGAAGAGACGTGGTGGAGGTGGTGGAAACGTGACGGAGACGTGGCGTGAAATTTCTCTATGATTAAATTCTGTTTTAATATACTAAATAAAAAACAATACCGATTTAAAGGTATTCTGTGAGGCAGCTCTCTTAAATTTGCATCATTGATATTATCTTCTTTCCGTGTCATCTAATCTAATGTTTGAGTTTTCACGTCGCCCAAAGTTCTTTAACTTGACCTAACTGAATCCTTTCAGAGGTAGCAACCGAGACCACCTGCCTAAGGGCCTGTTGCAGTACTGAGTAAAATTCCTTTGAATTGGACGACGCCAGACAGGAGAATGCGGGAATTTTTGATATATTTGTATATTATCAAATTGTTAAACATGTTGATATTTTAGAATTGTTAACCAAAGACATCCTTTATAATTGTTAATACCTACTTTTATTCTTTTTTTTTTTTTTAATCTCATAATATTCTCTGAATACAGACGACAAAATCCTACATAAATTGTCAGTTTTTATTTTATCGAGCGAAGTTACGTATATCGTGTTTTTAACCAAATGTTTCCTCCTTAGGTTTTTTGAACTACGACATATTATAATATTTTTATCCGACGAAAAAAATGAGTTAACGGTTACTTACCACTGAAACAAACAAAGGTCGATTACGGAAATTCCAATGAGAATCTCACCTTAACGTGACGTACCGTACGTATCGGGGTTATGGTGCGGCTAAACGACAACCTTTATATAGAGCGTAGGGCGAATACTGCTAGGTAGTTAATGGCGCCTTAACATGTACATACCTAGTCGTCAATTCCGATATAAAAATAATTAGGGCTACATTTAAAGACAAAGACAACTACAAATAAACACTACAATAGCTAATACTACAAACAAAATTTAAACTGTACCTACTTCTTTCAATTGATTGATATTGATGGTGTAGATCACCAACAAGCGTTGACAGACTCAAGTGCCATAATTAAAAGTGGGCTGGGCTATGCCCTTAATGTTAACCGTTTAAAAGTAGGCACGTGATATTTTTACATTAGCCTAGATTCACGTCTCAAGTGCTTTAGTAGTTAAATCAATCGTTGTACTTATATCTAGCCCCTACTGCTAGATATAACAGTATGTCTACAGTATAGGATATAAACCCTATACTGAACACAGTTTACAGTATGAACCGACTTTTTGCAAAATAAACATTTTTCCACTTTCAAACACGTGTACAAAAAAGTTAGCCTCTATGAGTTGTAGAATTCTTAGCAACAAGAATCGTCAAGAACGATTCTTGTTGCTAAGAATACTACAATGCTCCGAAACTGTAAATCATAGCATTAATTTCAAGACGTTTTAAAATGATAATGTAAATACATACTAGCAAATAATAAACATATTTTACTTTGATTTTAAGATGTCATCTAGGTGAGAGTGGAAGATATTTTTAATACTTAATAGGCTAGCATTTGACCCTATCACACCTGATGGAAAGCGACGATGTTTGAACATTATTGCTTTTGAGGATAATTCTCAATAGAACGTTAGAAGTTCTAAGGTGAATAAATAAATGGGGTAAATCCTTATTATTAACTCTAAGCATAACCCGAGGCACACCTATTATTAACTGTGAAGCAACTTAGTCTGTTTTGTGACAGACAATACCACCCTAGATCTCCTAGATGCATGTCTACCGAATCTCACAGGCCTATCTGAAATGGTTCTCGCTATCTAAAGATATAGCTTCTGATTAACAAGCTAACCAGTAATCTGAATCATATCCACAGACATTATAAACATAATTATTTAATAACTAACAGTGTCCATAGTGCTATAACATTTGAATGAAATGACGGGCGCATTTCCGCCACGTATCACGACTGCGGTGGTCAGGAGCATAGAATAAAAATGTTGTAGATGTTACGTTCTATAATTGAATACACCTATTATAAAGTGATGCATATTTAAGTAAATTGAGGCAAGAAAGAATATTGCAAATGAGAAAAACGTTTATAGTTAAAAATGTACTAATAATCAATTTAAAAAAAACCTACTAAGTAAACAATTATTAAGAAAACAACAACTTTATGAGAGTCTGTCAGAGAGATGAATTGTCAATTTGAAAGCATTTAGGTAACCGATACCGTATTATAATAAATCGTGTTTCGCTTGTTTCTGTCCTAGTATGCATGTATGTAGTATAAAATTGAAACTTTAAGAGTGTGCTCTTTCATTTTTATTTTATTATATTTTACAATTATACAATTTGTAACGGGTAGGTAAGTCCTTTTAATCCGAAAAGGGGTTGTTCTAGACGTCTAAGCAAATAACTTTTGTTCTAAGACTTTTGAAAATTGAAACCTTTTTTTTAAATTTTGAGGTTGTTTCACAGAAAAAAACAGCTGCTTTTGAAAATAAAGTTAATTGAAGTTTTGATTGTAAAACCATCAAACTAACTAAGAGGACAACAGAAGGTCAATGACCTTAAACTCTCAGAAACAGCTAATTTTCAAGTAAACTTTACACTTAAATTTTTCGAAAAGTAATTTTTAAAATTTCTACGGCATTTTGGCTTACGCGGGTAAAACCACGGTAGATACATAGTAAGTAATGGATAATATATTATTAGAATTTTTAAAAATTAAACTCAAGAGTCACTACTTTTAATCTGTTACGATATATAAAACGACACTTCTACCTCATAACTTAATCTACTAAATTGTCGCCTTATTACAGTCAACCGCAGCGCCGGTCTTTTTGATCTCGAATGGCGCGTGCGCACGATGCCATTACAAATTTTAACTTCAAACTCAAAATTCGAACGTGTACTCGTACTTTAAAAATACGAATTTTTGAACAATCCTCATTAATAATGTATTGAAGGATGTAGCACGTGGTAAAGTAAGAATTTTAAATTATCATGATGAGGAAAAGTATCGAAAATAGTTTTTTACGTACATACCTACATGTTTTTATGCGCCTAAAATATATCAGTTGGGAATACACATAATAGACTCAGAATTCAGTCTAGACGCTGCAGGGCAATCCTAGAAAGGTGTGGTACTATTATTTGGGCCATGTTCAATATGACTTTAGAGATTCCGAGCAAACATCTTTTAACCTTCCCCGCGCTGCACGTTTGTTGATGTGATGGCAGTAAATAGCAACGTTATGAACCTGGTAGTATAATAGACCTGATGTATCTTTCAATAACTGATTGACTAAAATAAATATCAATGTAGAGCCCAAACCACTCGTCAGGGACATAAAATTAGGATCATCCACTAATAAATATTTTTTCTAACTTGCGATCGAGAAACTGCGGGACAATGCTATTCTGACATATTAATTCAGAAGTTAATGTACCATATGCATGACGTAGATAGAAGATCATCATATTAATATGACTAGGTACTACTGACTCGCTCTCACATTTCATTCACAAGTAGGCGTTCACAATGTAGCTGCTAGCAATAACTGTTAGCAATAATTCTTCATCTCTCGCCTAATTAACACGTAAACAATTCTATACGTATCACATGTCCACGCCCGCATGGGGCGGGAGTATTGTCATCAGCTATAACGTGATGATTGTATTAATTATCGCTCTAGTTCTGTTCAAAGAGAAAAATATGCATGGGAAATAAGTGATTTTTTAGATTTACATGACACGTTTTGAATATAGAGACTCTGGACACTGTTTATCGTAGAGCTTTTACAGTTGTCGAACGTTCATACAAATTTGTTTCCCTGGACCGTGCGACCGGTCACTTATGTTGTTTAAGAGGTCACATAAGTTTTAGGAAATTTGAGACGTACTACTTGTCAAAGCCCATTTCCAGAAAACAGTCGTTTGCTAATACTAATAATACTTCTTTCTGCTAGATTACGAAAAACTAGCTGCGCTCCATAGTTCCATCCTTGCAAGTTGCAAGTTTATATTGATCCAGATGTTTAGCTATCTGCATACCAAGTTTTATTGCAATCGGTTATGTAGTTTTTGCATGAAGGAGTCTCACACTTACACATTTGCTATTACCGGAACGGTTGGGTCTCAATTGTCCCGGTCAAGCTAAAGATCGGCGAGACCGGCACGGTTGAACCTAAATTAGTTCTTTGACTTCAAAAAAAAAGATTTTCAATAAAGGCACAAAATTTAATAGATTTTGGTTACTGAAAAACACCCTCTAAATGATACAAGCGAAAAAAGATTATTTTGAAATTTTAAATTTCAGTAGGTACAGCGTTTGCATCTTTATAAATTGAAGAATAAAAGTTTTGACGTTTCAAATTAAATTAAAGTACGAGCTTTAGATGAAACTTAATTAGACTTAGATGAGTAAAGCTACCTAACAAGAAAGATTAGGTACCTCTTAATACCAAATCCGCTTTGGCAAACATATTAATAGCTATTATCCTTTATTATTATACTAGCTGCGCCCCGCGGTTTCACCCGCGCAAGTCGCGATCCCGCGTTGTTCGAACACCTACCTACCGCAATGCAAAAATCCTCACTTAAACGGTCGCCCATTGAAGTACTTCCCTGGTCGCCCGTTTAAGTGTGGATTTTTGCACTGCTGTATGTAGGTGAAGTAAGGTAAAGTTTGTATGCCAGTATCCAGCGGGATTTTCGGGATCAAAAGTATCTTATGTTACTCTCCATCATTTAAACTATCCCTATGCAAACTTTCATCCAATTAAAAGTTATTACCCGCGTAGGTCCCGATCCCGCGGGATTTTCGGGATCAAAAGTATCCTATGTTACTCTCCATCATTCAAATAATCCCTATGCAAATTTTCATCCAAATCGGTCGAGCCGTTTGACCGTGAAGAGGGAACAAACAAATAAACAAACAAACAGACTTTCGGATTTATAATATTAGTAGGATAGGAAGTAGGATTATTATAATTAATGTTTCGTAAAGGGAATGCAGTATGTACCTATCTGTGTGTTAACTCACTTATCGCAAGATCTACTACTGCCTGCGTTTACGTCGCGTAAAGATCTATAAATTATTGCAAGGACTGGCTTAAGGCAGTGTGTATTGAATATATTCTGGGAGACTTAGTAAAAACTTACTTTATATAATTAACGTTTAGGATTGTTTTTATTTATTCTGTTTACCTACTCTTTGTAAGAATTGGTTGGATATTATTAGTATTTAAGCTCATACCTACATTGTATATCTACATTGTTTTTTGTTCGTGAGATCCTATAATTGGCTTCCTGGTGATACACGTTAATTTATACTACTGTAATAGCTGTTGGATTTCCTAAATAATAAATAAATTAATAATAATTTTTGCTCCGTTGTTTTCAATTAGGTACTGTAGTCGTTTCTAGAATGCAGTCAACTTAAATACAATATTAAAGTTTTTCGACCGAAAAAAACTACTCGTAACTCCCAAAATGTATGCTCGCCTTGTCCCACCCTAAACTTTCATGATCACGCGGCTCTTCCGATAGATGAATCTCCACATATTAGTGGAACAATACAGACCTCAAAACGGATTATCCTCAGGTCCCAGTATTACGTCTATTCAAGTCGAGGATTTGTACAAATCAATTAGGTTTACCTACCTAACTTCCACCCATTGTTTTGGTAACGTTTGATTGGTATTGTTTACTTAGGCTTAGTGATCGGTCGCTTGGGTTAAGCAACGTGTGCTGAGATTTACTCAGATGATTGTGTGTGTATAGGTATCAAAAATGAAATTTTGTCGAGCTGAGAAACTTAGGAAGAAACTTTTCGCTAACATCGAACCTATCTTAACAGTTTGAAATACTTTAAATAAAAATCTGCTAACCAGCCTAAAAATAGGAAAAAAACTGTAATTAACCCACACTGAATATTCTAAATCCGATTTGAATTTTTTTTCGAATCCCAATTTCTCTGTTGTGTTTGTCCTTCTTAACGGTCAAACGGGTCAATTGATTTGGATGAAAAGTATAGGTATAGTTTAAATTCAGTGATAGAATAGGATACTTCAAATCCCAATATTCCCGCGGGATCGGAAAACCGCAGGTGTGCTGGTAGGTACTATTTAATAATAGCCTTGGAGTTTTCAATTCTAGAGTGACAATAATCTCCCTCCGAAATGTAAAATCACCAAAAATACCCCATAATTAACTTCACAGCTATCAATATCAATCGCTATTCGTTTACCGTCAAATTAACAGTTAAACACGCTTTGTACTTTTTATCTGTCAATTTACGTGAATGAAAGGAACTTCATAATTGATCGGAATTTGATTGATCACGGAGCATTCAAAAACTTTGAAAACATAATCCGATAGTATTTTGGGCTCACTATATCTTAAAGCTAATGGAACTTTGGTCATCTCTCTTTTAACTTACTTGTCTTAGAAAATATGTCTGTCACATTTTCTCCGACGTTGAAAATTCTTCATAAGAACGAGACAAGGCATTTTCTAGCCAAATTAATTAGTTAAGCACATCTATAAATATTGATGTAAGAGCTAAAACTATTAAGAGTTAGAGAACGAGTCACAAGAACGAGCAATAAGAATCACTAAAAATGTTCAAAAAACATCTCTATTTCAACTTTATGATAATTATATCTATCTATCTCTACAAAAAAATTACTCTATCACATTTACCAATAAACAATCTTACAAATGTGAGTCATGATCTCAGTATATCTCAGATCAGTTTAAACACAGAATAATCTACACGCTCTCTACCAGTGGGTTCAGTTCAGGTTTAAAGATTTTATAGAAAACAAATAGGTAATCATAATATTTTCAACAAAAGCAGAATTTCTAAATTTAATCAACTCATGGAAGAAGTTATTGACATTCTCCAACATAATACATTCCGAAACTAATTTTCGAAATTGCTAACAACCGCTGAACTTTTTTTTGTGAATAATCTGTTCATAATTGTATTGTTTAAGCCAGTATGTATTTAAGTATCGCCACGGGACTATTAGGTATTTCTTTAATGCAGTATGAGCGGGCAAAACGTCACTCGTGACGTTACATTTCAAAAAGCAACTTTGCACTGAAAAATTGCAACAATTTTAAATTTCAACTTGCACGCAGTAATTATAACCACTTGATAAGAAGTTAATTTTGCATTAGGAAGTTGCCTTGCCAAATAGAATCCGAGTCACAGTACTGTACATTTAATACTGTGTCCTTAACTAGTTTCCATACATTATAAGCCGAACAAAACAAATCATTGCACGACAGATACAAGATAACCGATTTCGAATGCATCGTAAATCTGTACGTGTTACAATTAAATAAATGTTGTACTGAAGACCCAACACACTGCTCAACTTAATATAAATAATGTTTTGAGTTTATTTGTAAGTATTAAAGTATAATATGTTTAAAACAAAAACTGTAACTTCTTTTTCCACGGCTCATTTTTAAGGTCCCATATCCAAAAATAGTAAAAACCAAGACTACACAGTCCGTCTGTTTTTTATTACACAGTCTGTTTTTTATTTGAGTCCAAGAAACAGAAGTTTCTGCCCTCTCTTTAGCTGAAGTTGGCTAGAAGTTGGTTCAACCCAATAATCTGACCTAAATAAATATAAGAAAAAAGTTCGGTCTTGTTTATCTAAAAGTTGCTTGGTGGAAACGCTTAAGATCATTAAGATCGCCTTGCGAATAAAAGTCGAATCTGACATTAAGGTGTTATTTATATGTAGGAATCACACTAAGGAGATGTAATCCTTTTTTTTAATTTTAATGCTTAATGTTAATATTTATTATTATACTAGAGTGACTTGATCCAAGTAATTTGAGCAGTAATTTGGAGGTTGCAACCCAAACCCTTCCACCCCCCGTCAAACATCCATGGTTATTGCCTTGACCGCCAGCTAAAATAGGTCTAGCGGCTTTTACAATGTTCAATTTATGGTATCATCTTAAATAATCGTAAAAGGTCCTTAAAACACTCGACTTTTACTAGTTGTACCTGCACAATGTAATTGGACCGTCAGTGGATATTGATCGATATTTATCTCGATTGAAACGAGCGATTCTATTCGATTCTAGTCGATATATTTCGCGATGGTATTACGGGCTCGATTTAAATGATTCTCTATGAATGGATAATTGGTGTCTGGGTTTTATTTTTAATGGGTGTTATGCGAGGGAATATGTTTTTCAAATATTTTTAACCGGTATAGAAATAGGAAAGAATATCTGGTTGGCCCCACCAGATTTTTACTTACAAAAAAACCAGATATAGTAAGATTTACTGCAGCCTATATAGCACATATACCCTGATAAATTCATGGCGAACCAATAGAAGCAATAGCACCTTTATTCTATACTACCTACAAAAAACACTTATAATAAGTCAAACTTTTTTTACAGGAGCCCATAGAAGCTTTCTCCTATTAAAAACGTATCATGAACTTTTTTCTCGTATACACCGAAGCGTGCCAGCAATAAAAGGGCTATTTCCTAAATCCACGATCGTACCTACTGACCACAAAACTATCCCATTGTCAAGCGAGAGGCTACCAAATAGATATTTGGGTGTTTTTATCGCGGCTTCTTGCACGGAAGGTTTCTTAATTTGAAGTTGTAGGGCGTTTTTTTTACTTTGACGTCGCTGTAATAAAGGAAAACGGTACTATAGTGGTAAAAAACATCCAGTGTAATAGCTGATACGTGTCCGTCACGAGACAGATAATAAATAACTTATTTTTTTAGGTAGGTACTTGCCAGCGTATTTTGATTCAATTATTTTTGTAAGTTAAATAAAAATCTCATAGTAAATAATACTTTACTTACCAATAAAAATTGAACGTTCTATAATAAATAAAAATGCGAATTAATGGGAGTTGTTTTAGGCTTGATACGAGCAATCTAAATTAAATAATGAATAACAATTATCCGCACAAATGTAAATGATATGTTATTTTTAATAAACAGCTCGAGAGTCTCCCGTACAAAAGATGATTCTAGTTTGATCGAATCGAACCTAAGTTGATTAAATTGTTATTTTCTGAGTAGAAGTATGTATATTTATTTATCTACAACAAAAACCTTCCCTTTTTGTTGTATGGGTTAATAAAAGCACAATGAAATGATTTATAAGAATCTATACACGGATATACTCGTACTAGACAGACTAATCATTAATTACATACGTCTTTACATCCACAAGTCATCACGTCATCGTTGTATCAGACTGAATGATTGACAGTCGACAATTGACGGCCCCTGTAGCGCGTCGGACAAACGCCTTACTGCTATGCAGAAGGCTGCGGGTTCGATTCCCTTCAGGTGCAAATGTTTATGCTTAAAAATAAATATTTGTATCTGGTCTGGGTGTCTTCCTATGTATAAATGATTGTATTTACAAAAAAGAAGTATAATATTTTTGTATATCCGTTGTCTCTAACCCATAGTATAAGCTTAGTGCTTAGTGTGGGGCTAGCTTTCGCTGTGTGCCGTGTGTGTGTAGAATGTCGTGCAATATTTATTATTTATTATATTGATTAGTAAAATTATAACTCATTCGCAGCTTATGTTCAGATCTACCAACTTAATATCCAGCTGTTAAAAAGCACCTACTGTCTAAAGCAGAAGTCGGCAATTTTGTCTAATTTGTATAAAAGACAAATTAATATACATACTGACGGACTTAGTAAAACTATCCTATATTGATTATTATGGGTATTTCTACAATGAACATATTAAGGATAAATAAAGTGTTTTATTATGCAAAATCGCGAAAACCATGGAAGAAATTATATTAGGGATTCGTATTTTGTGCTGATTTTTTATAATAATTATAGTCATGAGTGACATAATAGTATCGTGATTGCTCGAACGTGACGTAAATGACGTCAATAAATAGTCGACATTTGAGGTTGAGGATCACACTTATTGTGAATCTGTCAAAAAACCAATATTGGTAGCAGAAATGCTTTAGTTCGGCAGAAATAACAACATTCACAAAAATTCAGAGCAACGTCAGAGATGACGACAACCTTGGAGACTTTGAAGTGTAGAATGAATAAAGTTTCTTGTAGGCAATCAAGTTACACCGTCGACCTCATCGTCGCTTTACATCAGGTGAGATGAGATCAAATGCTAGCCTATCCCATGTAAAATGTTGATTAAATCTAAATTAATCTAAATCAGGCCTTTATTTTTTTAATATTATATCTACATATAAAACAGTGAGTCATATAGTCGAATACAGGAACTCTTCTTAAAATTTATGGTGTTCTTAAATTAACTGAGCAGCTTCTAAATTTAAAATTTGTGTGATTTGTTTGGTTGAGAACTGCTTACTTGTTTAAGTAGCCCTAGAATTTTGAGTAGCGTTTCTATATTCGGTCGATAGTCAGTAACCAATGTATTCGACAATCTGACTATCAAATAAGTACGAACACGAGTACAAGTTCCTGGCAGGAAGTTACATTTGAACATTAATTAGGAGTTCAAATGTTCCACTGATTGTACGCCCTAAATGAACGGACGCGATTAATTTTAATTCGAACGTTTCTCCCTTTGCATATTAATAGTTTTAAATCACTTTCTTAGTTAGAGTACTGAGAAACAATAGTACGGGAATGAATAGACTTTTTATTTTCCGTATTGGTAATATTGTATTTCTTCATGAGATCTTCTTCTTTTTGTACGGTGTTGTGGCTCATAATTGTACCAAAAGAAAGGAACAACATCCGTCAACAAAACACAAGGCTAGGATCTCCGAAAATCGTAGGTGGTGATGAAGCCTGGCTTACCCAGTGAGCACACAAGCGTTCTAAGCACTACCAACCAACGCGCTGCTAACCCAGTAACATCCCAGGGGTCTCTTGTGTCTGAATACTGTGGTTGTAGCTCTAGCAAACTGCACTCAAATGTACTCAAATGTAAACTACACTCAAGCTGTAGTGTAAGCCGATGCCACGTAAATTGTCTGTAATAAATGTACAGGATGATGATAGAAAGCAAATAAATGAAATGAAATACCTACCACATTGTCTCTAAAATCAAAATACTCACCTATCAAATTATGTAAAAATAAACTACAAAGTAAACGTCTATACGTACTTCCACAACGTATTGATGTGAGTTCGATGAATGCTTCGGTATGCATACTAACTAATACACAAGTAGAACCATCAGATTGTGAGTTAACATCATTGTTTCGATTGTTTTTTGAACGAAACAGTTACAGAGAGGCTCTCGTTTAGATTGGAAGATACTGGACAAGCCGGCGTTTTGTACACACTCTATAAATTCGTTGAAGAAATTAACACCTCTGACTGACCTTCCGACGTAGCCAACACCGCATTTCATTGTTCTTTGTTATGGTTACCGTTGAGTAAACGGATATAGTATACATGCAATATACATGGCTACTTACTTGTTTGTATCACTTCCTGCAATTTCAAAACAGATCCAATTTTTAACATTCGTAAAAAAATTAGACCATATCATCACTTCAACGGTAATTAGGTAGGTGGTTTCATCAGAGATCATTGGAGGAAGACACATGCCACATTGGTTTGAATCGTCGTCAATGAAGGATTGACGGAGAAGGAGGTATGTAATATGTTTATTATGTAGGTATGTATGTGGCTATTTTTCTTCGGGCTTAATCTTTGAAGGTAAATTAAAACCGCCTCAATTATCTTCTATCACATTACACCATAGTCACCAGTAGGAGTTTTATTTTTCAAGGCAAGGGACGATCCAACAGTTACTGATTTTTGGATAGTTTGAATGATTCAAAACTATATAAACATTATGAAATAGAAACTAAACTTACTTTCAATATACAGCGTGTTCCGACAATAACCATTTAAGCCGAAAGGGGGTTGTTCTAGACGTCTATTCGAACAACTTTCGATCTACAACTTTTAAACAAATCTAACATTTTTGTTCGAAATTTTTGAGTTAATATTACACTGAAAAATAACTGTTTTTGAAACTAATGATAATTAAAGTTTTGATCGTAGTTGTCCAAACTGAATGGAAGAACAAAATAAGGTTAATGACCTCTAAAAAGGTAAAACTATTTTTCAAAAGTTGTAGAACAAAAGTTGTCCGCCTAGACGTCTAGAACAACATACTTTCAACTTAAATGGTCATCGTCAGAACACGCCGTATAATAAATTTAAATAAAAAAAAGTTAATTATAGAAGTAACAATATTTCATCAAACGTAGATACCATAATTATCTACAATGATTTCAATAGTTGTCAAAATATCAATCAATCATACAACCGGTAATATTCGGATGAACCATCAATAACTAACGTCCGATTTAACTAATACAAAGCATTAGGAACTAACGAATAATTAAATTGACATAGAGTAAATTGAACATTGGTTCGGATTGTACTCACATCATTGGTGAATCATTTATCATTTAGTCATTACTAGAGATGGGCCGACTATGGTTTTTGCCGACTAGTCGGCTATGCAAACCATTATAATTCGTAGATATTAGGGTTAGACGTCATTAAAACTTATAAAAAATGTTTGAACTGGTTTCGAAGAAAATACAACTGAGCAGATAAATACATGCTCCCTGGTTGTGAGGTGTTTGTTAACGTTTTTCTGACTACCCACCATCTTCTATTAATTCAATAATTATTGGTTGTGTTTCACAATTGTTAGTAAATAAATAAACAAATTCTGTGACCAACACACAGCGCCATCTAGCCCCATGGTAAGCTGCTAAGCTTGTGTTACGGTGATTAGACGACGGATTTACTACATAATATATTTATTTTTATTTTGTAAATACATACATATTAAATATAAAAATACACTCAGACCAGATACAAATATTTAGTTAGTTAGTTGTCGACTACTCGGCACAATTTGCAGACTATTCGGTAAAGTTGTCGAATAGTTTGCTCTTCCGACCCATCTTTAGTTATATTAGTACTTAATTAAAAGTTATGCTATGTAATTTTAGACTGAACTTACCTAAGCCGCTAGTAACTGATAATGAATCACCCGCGACGATTATTAATGCTACATACAATTTTCGTTTAGATTCACTCATATCAATGAATAGAAAATTAACCATTCCTACTTTTTTCACTATAGCTCATGCAAAAACTGATATTAGAGGTAGCTGTGGTATATCATGGGTATATAGACCTCCTGACAGGTCTTAAATCTATCGTCATTTACTATCTAGATTAATATTTTATAAATGATCTCTTATCAATTTTATAAAAAGGTACAACAGAGTTCGAAAGTAGTTGCCTACCGTAGAATACTAAAATTGCTACAGTACATTTATGTTTGTGCTGAAGAATAAAATTAAGTGTCTTGTATGTATTACAGAAATTTAAGCTCGTTAGTTGAAAACAATCTGGACCCTAGTTCTCTAAAAACATGCATGCGACAAGCAGGCGGGATGCATGAGCATTGCAGAAGTTGATTTGTTGCAGGAGTAAAAATGATAGCTATTTTATAACTTTTTAAATACTGATTGACTCGGGGACAAGGGGAGCTACTTAAATAATTAAGTAGTAATAATTAAGTAAAATAACATTTACAGAATATGAAATAACGTACATCTTCTGTACGTCGCCTGGAAAGCAGGCATTTCCGGCATTTCGCATGCTATGTCCTTACCGAATCGAGCCCCTGATAAATTGACATTTTAACAAGTTATAACCGGGAATGACTTTTGAACCTGGACTGTATCTAAGCAGGAACAGGTACCTGAGAAAAATATGACACCATAAAAAGTCGAAATTGTTTTGCTCGTCAAAGTTAGAAGTGTGGAATAAAATGGAACAGAGAACATCACGAAAGTTTTAGCTAAAGTAAAGTTACTCCATTAGGTTTAATATGTCCCAGGATAGGGCAACGCTAACTGAGTGAGATAAGGTCAAGGTAACTTTGGATTGGTGTAGCTATGTCTCTAAGAACCTTGAAGTTCTAAGACATAAAGAAGAGTACTCTCAAGCTACCTAAATATAGTATATATCTACTAATATTATAAAGTCACCTTCGTTGGTAACATATTATGTATGTTTGTTAGGGGTCATCTCCAAAACCACTAGATCGATTTTAATGAAATTTAATATAGGAATTCATTGCATCTTTGAAAGTAACATGGGTCAAGTTTTATCCCAATACTTTTACAGGATCAGACCGTGCACGGGTAAAACTGCGGGGTGCAGCTAGTTATCAATACACTTCCAAATAAGAAACCAATTGAAAGATAGAGGTCAAAGGCTGCCCCAACCCGTATTTTTATTTGATCTGAAATTAATTTTGACAAGGACTTGAAATTCTTCACATCAAAAGCTGAAGATAATTGGGTATTTTTATAAGAACACTTACATCAATAACCTTGTTATTGAAGTGATATGGGTGCGCAAGAAATTTCGAAATGAGAAAAAAAAACATTTTATACTTAGCCTACATTATGAAAAAAAAAATAAGAATTACTTTTTGCTTACGGACATATTATTAAGATATGATAAGTACATTAGCCAGAACGGCCGGCAACAATAATTCATGGTCTCCACAAATACTTGTCCCCGACGGAGTTCGAAACGCCAACCCTCTACGTTGCAGCCGAGGTTTTGCCCAACACGCCTCAGAGGTCGACAAAGCAGCAATGTTTTTTCCTTATGAAAAAATTGTAACTAATTGTCATGATATTGCACTAAAATGATTCAAAGCATGACCTCATGTTTGTGTGTCAGAACATAAATATTTAATTACCTCTCGACCCATGTAATTTACGATAATCAAGAATGAATAAATGAAACAAAATGTCAATTAACGATTTACTATCAGAGGGCAATAGCCCGATGACAAATAAAGACCAGCCAGTCGTATCCTAAAGCTTTCGACTTCATAGGTCTCCGTGCTTTTAGATAAAGTAGGTACGTAAGTGACTCAGAATACGGTTCAAATTTCGATCGTGTAAAACTGATCGTGTAATACTCACCTAACTCTAAAAGCGGAAACACTGTAGGTAACTAACTAACTAGGAATATGCGATGCAAGGTGCCTATCAACATTTTACATAGTTCTAAGCAGAGATATGTAAAAACTTCTAGATACGTAATAGGGCAAATTTCTTGGCTACACAAATGCAAGCTATCTAGCCAGAGAAGTCTTAGTTCCATCCCAGCTCACGTCACGATCACCCGCTTGTTGACATACAGTACATTTATTTCACTTTCACAACATTATTCACAGACAACAATGCCTTCGTGCGTATTTAGGCGATGCACGAATTATACTCCAAAAACTGGCAAAAATATTTAATTTCATACGTAAGTAAAGCTGTATTTATTTATTTTAGTTTATTTTTTGAAAAAGTTTTTTTTCCAAAAACTCAACGAAGTTTTTGACTTTGACGTTTTATCATTCTCTCCTAACCGCTATGAGATGTCATAATAATATTATGACATCTCTTTCTTACGTCATGCAAGTAGCATTGAGTCTTTATGTTTTAGAAAGAGATAACAATAGTTTCGTCTATTTCGTCTTTAAATTATGTGAATGAATATAAATAATGAGGTTGTATAGCATACAATTTGTGCCGCTTTTCAATAATGATTTGTTCTGCAATGGCGTCTCTATAACTTTAATAGACTCATTGGTTCTAAGTAAACATACTTTAGACTACACAGAGACCTTAGTTACTATGCATAACACACGCTAAACAACGAAATATTAGCCATTGAAAACTCCGTAGCCAACTATAAAAGAGCTTTTTACGACCAATAAACTTCAACTAACACGCAAGTTAATTCTAAAGAAGGGATGAGAGAGGAAGATCAAGTTAGACTGGTTCTTAGAAGTGCTACGTTTCTATTCTAGATTCTTGGAAACAAAATAGCAATGAAATGTTTCAAGATAGCGAAATGGTGTTAAAGAATTTGACTCATTCATTATTACATTTCTTGTTTTGATTAATATAACGACGGTAGCATGAGATATTTAGGTATTCTATGAAAATGTAATAAAGCAGTAGTGATGAAAATTGGAATATGAATTCTTATACCAGAAACAAATTATAATTCTCATAATTTTACCACGACTGATCTTAAAATTAGGTAAGCCTTTATGTTGCGGAACAAAATGATAATCTATTTATAATGATATAGATCTGAAGATCTGAACCTAGAAAAATAGAAAACGATATAAATAGAAAGAATAAGACAATCGAAACAAAGAAGATCAAATTCCTGATACGCCCCTCACTACACAACAATCGACAACAACCCAACAACACATTTTATAATACACTAGCTGCACCTCGCAGTTTGACCCGCGTAAGTCCCGTTCCCGCGGGTTATCGGGATAAAAAGTAGCCTATGTGTTAATCCCGGTATCCAGCTACTTATAGTCCAATTTTTATCGGAATCGGTTCAGTAATTTTTACGTGATTGGGTAACAAACCACATCCACACATACTCACAAACTTTCAGCTTTATATATTAGTAGGATACCTAATATATAACTCAAAAAACTTTCGCAGACACAAGCGTTTTTATCTTACCTCTGTTGACACTTGACTCTTTATCAAATTCAAGTGTCTAACTACACGTTGTTAGTATTTATCTCAAAGAAATTGCATGTGTGTTATCAATAATGGTGCTTTCTTGAGTAATGGGTGTCATTGTGCTTACACTGGCTATCTTGTTGATAGTAATGTTCTTTTAATTTATTGTAGAATACAATAACGAAGATCTTTGAGAAACGTACGTAATACTTTATCTTATTTTATTGAGGTTGTGTAGATAATTTTCCTGTAATATTGCATTTCATTCGTCAAAAATACAATACTGAATCAAATGCTGAACCGAAAAAAAGTAACATTACTAAGACTAGAATGCTCACGTAGAAGTAAAAAGTGTTCCGCTACATGGAGCATGCTGTCCCTTTCTATTAACACTATTAGAAAGGGACTTCTTTGGGAACCTTATTAGTTCGAGATATTGGATCTGTGGTTACAGTTTCAGATCAATTTAGTAATCTAAATTATTCTACAGAGGATGTCAAAAATAGAAAAGAAGTAGAAGAAAAATCATCTCTCAAATATCTCTAGAGATCTTAATCTAGAATTCTATATTATTCAGTGGCTTCAACGATCTACTTATCTTAGTTCAGACGAGTATATTTAGTTAGACCGAGGCCTGCCAGTGCATCGCTGTATGAAAGAAGGTCATGCAACATTATTATTGAAATATTGAAAAACTTTGCCCTTTTACATATTCTAGAGCATTGTTGAGACACTTTAGATAAAGAATACGTACTTAGGTCACTAGTCCACCTCTATCACTGTCTATAACGAGTTCTAGTTTAATCAGAAAGTGATGTCATAGTCAAAATGATTCAATTGATTACCAATTGCGTGAAACGCCGTACCAAATCGTAGTGCAATAATCGTAACGCATTGATTTATAGAGACGACGACGGACATTACATTATAGATGACGTAAGGGGAACAAGAATTAATCAAGAAATTGATAAGTTATTGACTAGATTGATTAGTTGGTCGCTGTATTGTCGCATGTATTAAATAAAACAAGACATAATAAGTCAATGTTATTTATTTATTTATTTATTTTCCATTACTTAAATCTATCATTACAGAGTTACCCATTGCAATAGATAAGCATTAGGTAGGTAATTGTTTTTACAAATTGTACATCCTTTAGTGTATTATTGTTATAAAGTAAGTACTTGAAATGAAACTCATCTCCGGTTTTGATCGCGTTGCTTTTATTATTTTCAGCATTGGTGCAAAGCCGTTCTTACGTTTCGTAGCCTTTACTCATTCTTCAGGGTGAGCAACTGGAAAATAATTTTAAGTTCTATTTATTATCTCAAAAACAAAAGAAAAATATAAGTAAGTACTCGATTTTAAAAAAAGAAGTCTTTGAATCTAGTCTTGTTTCTTCTACGCAAGCACGGTACACTGTTGAGTGTCGAACACATCGTCACTTCACATCAGTTGTGATGAGCTCAAATGCTAGTCCATCTCATGCAACTACTGCTAAATTTCGCTAAATCAAATAAAACGAACTTCCCTAAGTCCCAGATTACATATCTAAACGCCCAGCTCAACAAGTGAAGTCGAAACTTGAACATTTTCCGCACGACACGAGTTGATAAACTACAAGCGACGTCATACATCAATTGGCACTGTTGATAGTAATCAACATACATAGCTTCAACAAATTACCCACTTCCAAAGTTCTGTACTTGTTGTTCCGTACCAGGAAACTTGCTGAAGCGACACACACTGGAGGGTTCTAGTATATTTCAGTTTGATAGCGAGTTTCTGGTTTTCATTTATTTAGGAGACCTAAGTGACTCTTTTTCATAGAATAAAATATTAGTAGACCTCTATGTTTCGTCAGAAAATAGGACAATAATCCTATTTACTTAATCATAGTTGCTCTTATGTCTTTATCCAAGGAGGAAACAGTCAACCACGTTTGTATGGAGAATGAAGAGGTGTAAATAACTGTCTATGTTCTACACGAACACCTTTTTTCATTTTTACACACGATAGTTGAGCGTTTGACCAAGACGATGATGGTAAGTGATGATATGGTCTAAGATGTAACGGGTTTTAACTGACTGACTGTGAATGGCTTTATGATAATGACGGAACTATATGTTTATTAACGCAGAGTCTATACCGCTAGGCCTAGAGACATGTCATTTGGATACCTAGTGTTTTCTTTGTACTGAGTAGATATATCCACTAAGGAAGATTTTTTGAGAATCTCTTTCTTAGTGAATAACTTGAGGATTGGGAGACGCAAGAGAGTTGAAACCGCAGGTAGGACGCTGCTAACTAAAATACGTTGAAGACGTAAAAGTAATAGGATATCCTTCCTTCCTTCCGTGAATAATTTTCTACAGAAGAATATATAAACATAAACAATCCCAATGACTAATTAAATAAATCTCCAATCGAAACGCCTAACGCCCTGGTCCCTAGGATCCATGTTAATCTGACAACTAACAGAGTACAATACTCGGAATAACTCCGTACTTATTAACGGCAAAGTCATTCTGCCGAGTTAGGGATATTTGCACACAATGATGTGTTCAGACTGCGACAAGTTCTGAGACACTTTTATTTTTATTTTTTACTAGCTGTACCCCACTGTTTCACCCGCGTAAGTCTATACCAAAATTTAAAAAATTCTGGAATAGGATCCTTTTCCTGATCATAACAAACTCAACGCAAAAAGAAGTATCTAAATCGGTCCAGCCGTTTACGCGTGATGCCATGACCAAGGGAGATAGGGATTCAATAATTGATAGGTGAGCGTTTGGTCACTATCTCACCTCATGAAGAGCGACGATGTGGTCTAAGATGTTTGCACGCTTACCTAGGAGATACCTATTCACTCGTGACTTGAAGACACCCAAGCTTTAGACATAATTGAGTACATACTCAGGCAACCGATACATGCACACGACCGGCATGTCTATGTGTGAGCAAGAGGTCTGAAAAGAATCCGAAATGTTAGGCATTAATGAAATGCTTACCCTAATGAAAGCAAAGCGATTTAAACCGGATAAATTCGTTTAACAATGGTCTACTATTAGTAATCTTGTACCACAGGCTACCCTTTTGTTGCTCCACACATTCTAGCCTCGATAGGCCATGCCATGGTCAGTTGTTTGAAGTTTTTTTTAAATAGTTCTTCTACCAAATAATGATTTGCAAACAGCCCTGCTTAAACCACAATCAAGCAGTGAACGGATATAAGCATGGATGTATTCCTTACGCTTCAAAATGACACGACGTAAAATAGGCCGCGATGATGGAAAAGTGCGCCGCAACACGAATCTGTCACATCGGTTGTACTCGGATCGGGCCATTCAAAGAAATGATCACGTTAGAGAACAGCGTATTGCCGCCGGGCCGTCCTCGTTGTCAACACACAATTATTGGTGAAAATATAAACAAATATCCCATTGCTTAGCTAGTAGCGTGGTATGTAGGTTGTGTATGCATACATCGTATTTGAGTAAGTTTTGGCGCTATTACATGAAATAAGTTAGTATGGAAAGGCTTTTTCCATTATATCCGTTCACAGCAATCAAGGGTATAAATTCATTCTAAATTTGAACACAACGGTATTTTTTACAAAGCAACTGCTAATTTTAGATTTCACCGCTGCATTCAGATTTAACAAATAAAATACATAGCGATAAGTACTTAAAATCATCAGATATACCACCAGTCGTAGCAAACAACATGTCGCTATCAATTGTTCCAACCATTGTGCATTGAAAGTTACTTTCAATTAGGTTTTCCTTGACATAGAGCAGGAAATGTGAGTAATCTGTAATCTCGATGACTCTGGCTTGTTTCTGGAGAAAATGTCAGACGTAGTTGATGAGAAAGGGTAGGATGTAGTCTTGTATTTAATGATGTTGGAAAGTAATTAATGATTCCAACGACAAGGTTTCCAAATATATGAAAATAGGAAAGATAGATGTCTGAACTTTAGATTTGTCCATAAAACGAACAAAGTTATACAAAAATAAAACACAATAAATACCGGGTTTTACTCGCGTTTTATTGTTTAATAGCATTATTATTAAACGACCGAGCTTTTGCCAACTTTACAGTTCGCTTTTTCAAGGTAGACTGTCTACCCTAAGACAAGTAAAACCCGGTATAAATTGTGTTTTATTATGCAAATTCGCGAAAACCTAAGACAAAATTATGCAAAAATAGCTAAATTGAAAAAGCCCTAAGTTCCTCTACTGCACGGATTCAGATAAAATAAAATAATGACTGCAATCGACCCTTAGACGGTAGAGATATCCGGTAAAAATATAGGTATATCAGAATTGATAACCTTCTAGTTTTATGAAAGTCGGTTAATAACATAGTTACTATAACAACGTCCTTGACTTGAATATAAAAGAAGTACTAAACAATACGAAATAACTTTCCAGAAACCTTGTCAAGTTCATTTCTAATACAAACTGTTGAAAAGCTACAATATACTGCCTTGTTCTGACACAAACCAAACCAAAACAAGCTTGGCAAGTGAATTCAAACCACAACAACAAAGGGGTCATTGAAAAGGACAATATTGCCAATTAGACAATGCAGAATTAGTGACCGCGTAGGCGGAACAAGTTGAAAGTCGAGTGAATCACTGGCGTTACTTGACCTGTCTTCAGGAAGAAACTGTTTAGGAATTGGGGTCATTGTGTAGTCATTTTGTAATGATGAATTAGGTCGTATTGTTAATTTAACCCGGTTTTTGGAAGATTTATTGTCTTAGATAAACTGTGTAACGTTTAAGAGATGTTCTTTTTGACGCCTCGCAATGTTACTTGATTTTCCGTAAAGTTTATAAAAATTAGCTTAACGTCCTTTTTAAACTCACGTAAGTCCCATTCCGTGGAAATATGTGATTGAAATACAAACATTCGAAAAAAGAATGAAAATAAACATGAAGGCGACTAAGTTAGCTCATTAGATTGTTTTAAATCATATTTGGATTCCAAGTATTATTAGATACATTATACTAAAAAGCTACATTAGAAATTGACTGACAATGAATTAAGTAAATTATTTAACATGTTTATACATGTTTATTCCTCCCAACTTTGATCCCTACAATAATATATTTAAATTCACACGATTTCTTGACATAATTACATTACAGGGTTTTAATCGCATTTTAATCCATCAATCATATTATTATGTGGTCTGTGCTTTAATCCCAACATCAAATATTGACCAACACATTGTCACACAAAACACGTATCACCGTTACCTTATTCCAAAAAATCGAACTATCACCTTTCTAAGAAGGCAGCTATCGCATAACTCGAGGCTATCGCTTGAGTGGATATCAAATAATAGTTTCTTTGACCAATACAAATATTTGAACAAAAATAAAAGAAGTAAAGTACCCACCAGATAGTAAGGATGTGATTTGAATAAACATTCGTGAAGGTTTTATACAGTTACTACTCGTAGCATCGTATGTCTACTATCGAGACTTGATCTTAAGATTCGAATGATAGATAAACTATTCATGTTTTTATCTGTTTTAAATTGGTAACTAGCTAGACTGTATGAATGAATTACCTATATTGAATGTAAGAATGCGGTGAATCTATTCTACTTCTTCCTCACTTCGAAGATATTTCAAATGTATACAATATACACTAAGTTCTGCGAGTCATTAAAACTTGCATTAACAGACAGAGAGCGTTTGCACGTTGGTAATTGGTAAGGTTTCGAATGGTCTATCTATTAAACCTTATACTGAACCATCATCACAAACACCTAAGTCACGCTAAGTCAACTGGCCGAACTCTAGTTTAAGAATATAATTATACTTTAAGACTAAGCGCCGCTAATCTAAACTAAATCACAATGTACGAATACCAACTATTAGGTAAACTGTGATTAATAAAAACTAACGTTCCTAATTCAAAACGCACCCCTCTCTATCCCACGACCACTTCCTCTCCTTTCTACTGGCTACCAATCAACCAATTAGCTGCTTACAATGAGGATTTCATCCATTAGCTCATTGGAGGAAATTAACAATTTGACATCAACTCGACAACATTATTCTGTGATCTCAGTTATTAATTTGACCTAAGAAAATGTCTATACCCGAGAGGTACTAGAGTTGATATTATCTCAAGAATATCCCATTTATATTTTTATTCGAAATAAAAATATAAAATGCCGCTGCAGAGCTAACACTATTGTTGCGTCTATTGTAAGAATCTAATGACCATCGCAGTTGATGAATTACGCTTTAAAACGTCAAAGGTATCATTGAATTTGAAGTGAAAGCATTATTTGAATGACTTGTTTCAACTGCCTTCCTTCTGATGCCATATCGGTAGACAAACCTAAACGGGAGTTTAAGTTGTCATTTTTTTAAACTTAGCTTAACTAACTTAGATAGCAGTGGACCGTCGTCGATACATAAAAAAAAAGTTAAATATCTATTAGATGCAATTTTCGAAAGCTTCTTTGATCGTGATTATTCAATATTTTGAGCTCACGAAATCAAACGATATCGATTTGAATGTCCAATGACATGCTATGTAAAATTGAGGTGGTATCAATAATTAGGATAATGAATAAAAAAATAGTTAAAAAAATTTAGTAAACAGCAGAGTTCTAATAAAAGGGTAAAAAGGTCACCAGCGTTAAATTTTATTTTACGAAATGTATTTGCGCATAAATGTATCATGTGCGACGAAGCGATATATAGGTGAATCTTTTTTTTTAATGCATTTGGCACTATCCTCTACCACTATAGGGTAACCATAAATCCTTCAAAAAAACGTACAACACGATAGGAGAGTGTGACCATAAATCACGAAACACACAGACTAGTGTGCTTTGTGGTTTTGAATTAATATTCTGTAATCTTGTTGCATTCGACCACGCCTTTTGGCTGTTGATAATTTAAGTAACCGAGCTTGGGCTTAGATATTGTGCGTTATAGCTACGTATTAAATCAAATTTATTAAATAAAATATTGTGTAGATTTCAACATTAAAGATGAATTTTCATTAGAGTTTTTTTGAATTTTCATCAAGGTTTTTGTATCTGTGTATCTGTATCTGTGTATGTGTGTATCTGTATCTTTTGAACTTCCCACTTGAAATTATTATAACACTAGCTGTGCCCCGCGGTTTCACGATCCGATCCCGTATATCCGGAACCGGATACCGTATACCGGGAATATCGGTATGTATGTGTCTTTAGCTACCTATATTCCAAGTTTAATCGCAATCGGTTCAGTCGTTTTTGTGTGATTGAGTAACAAACACACACACATACATACAAACGTTTAGCTTTATTATATTAGTGGGAGTAGGGTACTAACAACAGGTGAATTCCCAAATAGCCATAATCGGTTCAAAACCAAAAAGAAAAAAAAATGCAATTTTATATGAATTTGACTTAGAGATAGAGTAAGAAGAAATACTTCGTCTTCTTTTCTCTAAGCCATACAGCAATAACCAACCTCGCTCTAATCATTACTTTTATTAAGATCCTATCTAAGACCTAGTATTGTAGGTACATACTTTATCTAAACTTAGCCCTAAGGAAGGACATTGACAAATCCGGCAATATTAGTCAAAGTCATGAACTAAATAACCTAAATCATTTCACAAAGCAATTTGTGCGAAATTAGATCTGTATTTCGAAATAGTTGAGCAACATGCTTAAATACTAATTGACAGACTGACTGGGTAATTAATTTGTGTGTTTGTTAATATACCTAAGTTTACCAATATTAATAATCCACCTACATAAAATAATCTGTTACAGCATGTATTTAATATTCCCAAACGTTTCTACTTATAAAATATTCTTCTTTATTTCAATTTCGTCGTTTTTTGAGTAATTTCCAAAAAAATTATATTCAACTCAGCACATATTAGTTCTTTAATTTAATTGCGGTCAATCTACAATTTCAAATTTGATAATAGCCAGATTGCATTTGTCATTTCTTAAGTCGTGTGGGTTAAGTAACGCTTGGCGCGGTCATTACTTGGATAGGGGACCGAAAATGTGTGTGGCAAAAAATCATTTTCTCGAGCTCCGTCGTGCTTCGGAAAACAGAACATAATACCCACATTTTTCCATCAAATAAAGAAACACTCGCAGCTGCAATACACATAGCATTACCATGCAACTTGTTCCTTTAAAAACTTCTAGAATTGTTTGAAACATTGTAACTATTTTCAAATAAAAACTTTATACGCTAGAGCACACAGTAAACTCGAGTAGCTCAACTGAAAGAATTTGATGGAATTGTAAAGAAATATCAAACTATTCCGCCTTTGAAAGGTATACGTAGTTTTGTTTAGATATTCCTTTTGTATTCCTTATTTTTAATGCTTATTTTAAAAAAACTTTACAGGGAGAAATGCATCATCAAAAATCCAACCGTGAAGGAGTTCGAACCCATGCTTCACGGAGGACTGCTCTTACCACTAACCCGGGCTCCGGTGTGGCTTAGTGTATTTCTTATTTCGTTTGTAATTTGGGTGTGTCAGCAACACAGTTCTAGAATTTATGAAGCTAACTTATATGCTTAGTTTGAGTATTAAACATGAAACTTGTCAAAAGGATGTTAAAACATCGCACACCAGGGTACTAGTTGTGGAGTTATTTGTATATAAAACGTTATCTTGAGAAATATACGCGGTGTCAAAGAAAACTTGCTTCGCATGTAAAAGAAAACTTTCTCGAGTCCTTAAGGCAAAAATACACACACACTCCTTCACAGGTCAAAATTCTATTAACCAATGCTCCCGAACATTTCCATGGAAATTGTCATCTGCCTGTCAAACCCTTCAAAGTATACGACCGGTAGTCACATATTCAGCAGATGGCATGGTAAGGTCACATGTATTATGCATTCAGGCCAACATGAAATCGTCCAATCGGCTTGCGAAAAGGCAAGAGTATAAACCAATGACATACTAGAAAATATAGACTTATAGTTTTGTTCAAAAAATTGTGTCGCTAACTTGAAAACTCATAAGTTATGTTAAGTTTAAAGAGCTCGTAAAACTTCGAGCTTCTACCTGAGAAAATTGTATAGTAATTTCTTGATTAGATGGGATAATGTGTGGGGTACAAATTTTATTCAAACCCCTGCAAAACTTCGGAAGGTATAGCAGCGTCGTCCACGGTCTGTATGGGCGACCGCTTAAGTGTAAAATTTTGCACAGTGGGAGGTAACGTGTTACGTGCGCTGCTTATCTATTGGTCCCAGTTGTTATCTTTGATAGCAGTGGTTATTGTAATTATAGGCTTTAGAGCGACCTGAAAATTTTAACACTAGCTACTTCAAAATACAAAAGAAAAAAGAGAATACCTACTAGAAACATCTACTAGAAGTGTCATGTCCATGGTTAATCTATGTCAATGGTAACAACGATTGAATATCTGCTTGTTAGAAGTTAAGATTACATGTTGTATTGAAATTCTACGGCAAACCTCTGTAATAAGAATTCATAACAATTTGTGGAATGGATTCCTTTTTTATTATACGGCAAGCTGATTTTATGGTAATCAGTAGGCATTAGGTTTTGGTTTATGTATAATGTATTTTTATATTCGATACGAAATCATTTTAATAGTAGGAACTGTAGAGGTTAAAGGGAAATGATTTTCTTTTGAGAAACTACATTCTGCGGTTTCGGAATATCTGGATACAATTCTGTATTTTTGTTTTAGTTCTATAACCTGATGCTTCAAATTCTAGCTGTTGGCAATGAATGTATCATGGCAAACGACTCAGTAGTTATTGCGTAAAGGACTCTTTATAATATTAGAAAAAAGCATAAAGTTTGTACAAAAACAGTAAATTACAATAAAACCTTTATTATTGATTATTTCATGACATTATTAGTAACAAATCATTACCAACACCTTCACATCATCAAATTATAATTTAAAAACTTAAAAAACGATACCCAACTGGTTTTTAAATTAGCAATTAAGAATTTTGTAGTCTACTTAGCAAATTTTATTACTTCATTTTTCGAAAGGAACGAGTTATTTTCTTTGCTTTTTTCGTTTAAATTTATTGGCGGTCATCAAATTTGGTTTATCGCTCATCAAATAACATTCGTTTAAGGCGGCGATAGATGATAATCAACGGTCCTTGTCCGATTGCATGTAAATGAGCGAGATGGAATTGCGTGAAAAAATCTACAATTTCTCGTAAAATCAATAATTAACGAAGATAAAAATAATATTTTTATAAAATACGATGAAGGGGTTCTAGGTATTGTATTTTCTAATATTATGATGCCTATAAGAAAATATAGCGGTTAAGGATTTAGAAGAAAAACTGATTTATTTTGTAAAACAGGGGTAACTTTGCCTGTATAATAGTGGTATTTAAAGTTATTTTTTATTGTTTTTGGAATGAAGAGGACACTTCTTGTATCATGTACAATAACATAATCCATTGTTTAAAGATCTATTTGATACCGGCTAAGAAGAAAACTATTCAATCGGAAGGGATTTCACATGAGTCGTGTCCTTAAGCATTAATTTTGATGATCGGAATAAAATTGGATATTAGCTGCATTTTTTTTTAGTTTCTATCAATTTATCACGTATTGAAATAATCTAAAATTTCATTTTAATATAATTGCAATAAGTCAAATACCATTTTGACATTTTTCGATAACACTTTTTTTTATTTAAAGCTTTTACACATTTTTGAGTCAATAAAGTTTAATTATCTATCCAGTGGACGACTGATAACAGTGGAAATTGTCAGGAACTTTGCAGTACATTGCTGCATTGAGGTAATTACTTGTAATGTTATGACTACGTTCGTCAAAGCAGTCAATTTCAACTAGGTATTGTCAGTCAAAACTGGCGGCGCAGCCATGCGGCAGTCAAAAATGGCAGTGGTGCGGTATACTGAGATTGACTAACCGGAGGAACACTGCAGCGCATGTCATCTCAATACAGTAGTCACTGTAAGCTTTTCCCAAATGAAATCGAGATATACTTCAAGTAACATAATACAATCCGAAATAATCCCATCAAATCCGTATTCTAATTCCATACCGTATGGCAAATTGTTCGAGATTGCTATCTCCCTCCAACCAACCGTAAAACCCATCGAAATTATCGTTCTATCCATCTTTAGGGAGTAAAATCGGGCGATTAGTAAACCTAAGTCCGTATTCTAAAATGACGTAAGCGCCGTAGCTTTGTTTGGTGGTTAGTACGTTATGTTTTGGGATGGGGTAAATGTTCCGCGATGCGCGTATAAGCTGACGATAAAGGATTGGGAGTAATAAATGCATTAACTAGTCCTTGGTTGATATGGAGTATCTAGTGAGTTGATTTTCCGTTATAAAATTCTGTCATAAAACACTTTTCAAAAACATTTAGACTACACGGATGTCATGCGCGCATAATTAAGCGGTAATCCTAATTAGTCGGGTATATTATCTCGGATTATTTTATTTATATTAGACTTTACAGTCAATCTAAGTGGAATTCTAAGTAAATAAGTAGGTATAATTACTAGCTACGATACGCCTCTCGGTTTCAACCGCATAATTCAGGATGTGTTATACTTTATCTACTAAAAAACTGCATCAAAACCCGTTGCGTAGTTTTAAAGATCTAAACATACATACCAGACAGACAGACAGTGTTAGCAAAGTAAGAATCTATTTGTGAATTGTTGCTTGTAAAAACGACAACTAAAACTATTGCAAAGCAACTACGTAAGCATAAACGAGTGTATGGATATTTAGATTTACACATAGGCTACTTTTTATCTCGATGTTCCTACGGGATCGAGCTTTACACGAGTGCAGCTGTGGGTCACGGCTAATATAAGTATAATACATTGTAATTCACTTTACATTACAATAAACAGATCATAATGATCATAGTTCCTCCAGTAACCGATCCACTATAATCACATCACTATAGCCCATGTTGTTTTACCCGTAGATTTCTCAACATTTCTATCCGTTCCTGGGTTATCCTTGGCTGCATTTTATAGTGCAGACAGGAATAATCAATGGACTGGTGTCCACTTCATAGTTTGCGAGTAAAATTCTCATTGGAAAAGACTTCTACTTTTCGTTGGTTTCGTCTCCACCAAAGACCAAATACTATATTATTATCATTACAAAATTAAAAATAAAATAAATCTGTGAACAACACACAACGCCATCTAGCCCCATGGTCAGATACTAAGCTTGTGTTAAGGTGACTAGACACCGGATGAAATATATGTTTATTTTTCTTTTGTAAATACATTTATGCTGTACATACAGATACACCAAGACCAGAGAAACACAATATTTTTATATTTATGCAAATATTTGCACCTGGCGGGAATCGAACCCGCAACCTTCTGCATTTAGTCGGGAATTCGCACGACGCGCTACAGTGGACGTCATAATATTATTACAACCTATACGAGGAATAAATAGAACAGTTTTAAAACAGAACATTAAAAACAAAAGTTTGAAGTGTTTATAATTCTAGTTATTTTTTTATTTTAAACGCACAAAGGTTAACAGTGTATTGTGTTGTTGCTTGTTAGCGATTTTCATCAATGGCATTTGGTACAAGTTTAAAGTTGGAGCGATTAAATTACCTGAAATGATTGGTCTAACAGAAGTATTTATCAGATTTTCAATGACCAGTTTATGTATCTAAAAAATAAATAGTAAGTTTTAGCTATGTAAGTAGGTTTTTCTATTATTAATAATTAAATCTCAAATTTTAATAAAATTTATTTTTAACCAGTTTAACAATATTACGGACTAATATAGTGTTTTTTTTAGTATTTATAATTTAATTACTAAAAGACACTTAATAAGCAAAAATAACAAAAAAACAACATTATAAAAGACTATTAAAATTTTAAAGCAAAAGCATCATACAATAATTATCACCCTAACAATTTTTGTTTTCAATTAACCCACCCTGAAATGAACATTTACTATTTTTTATCTAATTAATTGTCTAAGTTTTTCAAAATTTTTAAAAACATAATTTCCAAAAACCTAAACATCATTTCTAAAAATGTTTTAACTTAAACCACAAACAAAATTCTTTGTCATACCGATTTTCATTGTTATCGATTCAATGAACGTAGTTTTTGAATTGAAAGATTCAATTCAAAGTGTTGAGTATGAATGATTTATTTTTATCCTGCAAATATGTACTCCAAAATTATCAACAACCATTTACAAAAAAATACCTTAAACTCAAGTCTATAGAGTTTAAATTTGCTCGAGAAGGCAGCTAATAAAAATATCGATGGTGTATTCAATTGGGGCTAAAGAATGTCAAAATGTTTTTGAGAATGATTGATCGTAGCTTGATCGTTATTTCAGCCTAGTTATTGATTTATATACGATATCGTCAATTACTTATCTGTTTATCGATTTGTTTTGTAATGAACTTGTCAAATTAAATTGATTCTTTCTATCAGACTCATTGATTGATTTAATCTGGAGAATGATCTTATCTTTGTTGAGATATTTTGTACTAGTGCTCTAGGTGATGTCTCAAATATATTTCATGTTCCTTTTACGGGAACTAAGTACATAAAAAAAGTAAAAAACCCGACTGCCGTTAAAACTGAAAAGTAAAAAACAAGAAGATACCTAAAGGTAAAGAAACCTTAAAAATCGTTCGACGCATCTAGGAGCCTTAAAAAATTGTGGATGGACTCGGGTGGGACTTCAACACAATTTGGTGTCATTATACTTTACCTTTAAAAGGAGTCCCACCCGACTGCATCCACAATTGTTTAAGGCTCCTAGATGCGTCGAACGATTTTTAAGGTTTCTTTACCTTTAGGTATCTTCTTGTTTTTTACTTTTCAGTTTTAACGGCAGTCGGGTTTTTTACTTTTTTTAAATATTTTTTTTTATTTAACGCTTTTTAGTTATTAGAGATTAGATACAATTACACCAGAGAAACTCATTAACTCTGGATGTGTATACTCCAGTAGCGAGTACTCGAAATCGGTTAAAGATAGGCTATCTAAAAGCCTTCAATATTATAATAGCTATTCTTTTTGAGTTTTGCTGAGATGGCTATGAAGTAGGCAGGTAATTATCTTAAAATATAATTACCAAATCCGAAAACTTCGTCGCGACTGGTGATACAAAGGCTGGCGGTTTCTTGTCCTAGCGGATTAGCCTTGCTATCCATTATCCATAGCGCGACATTTCAAATTTTTAGTTAATTACTTATTGTAAACATAGTAATTGTTATTTATGTTATCTCTGACAAACTGACAAATCAAACATTCAAATTCCTTCAAAAGTTGAAACTCGGCGTCAAAGTCAAATCGAAAAGTTTTTAAGTAACGTTCCGTTGTCTTTGCTCGGGTTTTATGGTCAAGACAAATCTTGCTTTATAGCGTTTTAAATCTTTTTTTTAATTTATTTATTATTTTAATGTACCCTATGTCACTCTCACGGTCATGACGAATCTAACGACGTATCGTTTATCTAAATCGGCCCAGCCGTTTAGGCCCTACGACGGCACAAAAATAGGTCACATACATACATACATACATACATACATATATACATACACTCACGGCAAAAACATAACACTTCCTTTGGCAGTCGTGTAAAAAAGCCACTGGAGTGCTGATTTATTATTACGTCTAGCGTGGAAATGAAATGACACTAGCTAACTTAAGTCGATTAATAACGCTTCTAAAACAGTAAAAGTATCATTTAAATTTGAGCGTTACTTCAGTGGCTTATTTTAACTGTTTTCTTTGACATTTCTACTATTGGAATGAGATCAATGGCTAAAGTAGACAAATGGCTCTCTCTTAGGTCGAAATCATCTATTGTGTGTACTTTCACATTGCTCAGACTGAGCTTAGCAAAAACTAAGCATAATCTTTGAATTGGAATTTGTAGTTAAAATTCAATTTTGTAATAATATAATAATATTAGGGGTT
The DNA here is from genome assembly GCA_949358125.1 of Idaea dimidiata. NCBI lineage: Eukaryota > Metazoa > Arthropoda > Insecta > Lepidoptera > Geometridae > Idaea > Idaea dimidiata. Next base: position 24,850,854 of record OX442332.1, on the reverse strand, counting down.
AAAGTATGAAATTGCCGATTTGTACTGAAAATCTTAATTGTTTATTTTTTTTATTTTTAACAAATTTATTTAATCAAAATAGTTGCCATTATTATCTATACATTGCTGCCATCTAATGGGAAGGTTATTAATGCCTTTGTGATAGAACTCCGACGACCTAGACTGCACAAACTGTGTGAAAGCATTTTGTACTGCCTCCTGGGAAGAAAACTTCTTGTCACGTAGATAATTGTCCAAATCACGAAAAAAATGGTAGTCCGTTGGAGCAAGGTCTGGTGAATACGGAGGATGACGAATGGTTTCTAAGTGCAGTTCCTGAAGGGTCAAAATGGTTTCTCGTGCTGTGTGAGGTCTCGCGTTGTCGTGGAGCAATAATGGTGAAGATCGATTCATGAGTCGGGGCTGTTTTACTGCTAGTTTTGTCAACATGGTTCGGAGTTCGGCATAATAGACATCTGCCGTAATTGCTTGACCAGATCGAAGAAAACTATAGTGAATAACACCATGCTGATACCACCAAACAGTTACCATTACCTTTTTATTGGTAAGTTTTGCTTTAGGACACTATCTCTCTTAATTCATCGTTATTCACCTATGTGGGCGGTCTTCCTCGTGGCTCGTTCTTTAAGTCGAAATTTCCATCACGAAAGCGTTTAAACCAAAATCGCACGGTGCGTTCATTAGTAGACCCCTCTCCAAACGCAGCATTGATATTGCGGGCTGTTTCTGCCGCGTTAGTTCCGCGTCGGAACTCGTATTCAAAAATCACTCGAATTTTCGCAGTATCCATCTTTCTTGTCTAAATTGAATAACAAAAACAATTGAAAGTCGATATTCAAATGTTTCACATTTTTTAAAAAAAGAACATCACAGAAACCATTTGAAAAAAGTTTAATTCGAAAACCTCAAACCATGAAGATTCTATGTCAATTCAAAGAACCTATTGCAATAAAACGGCAATTTCATACTTTAACCCCTATTATTAATAAAATTAAAGAACTTCAAAGATATAACAGAGAAGCAAAGTTAAGGTCATTATTTTTGGTTGGTTTACATTATAAATTTGAAAAACTTTGACTTTACTAAGCAAAAACATTGGATGGTTGCGAAGTTTTTGCTTAGCAAAGTCAAAGAACGGACTATAGATTTCAGTCTTAGAGTCTAAACTAAGAAATGCATTGCCAATCCTAAGATCATTATACAAAGGGGTTAGGGATATTGATCATGTAACCGACTGTGTGGGTGAGTTTATAAGGTGACCATGAATCATCTACGAAAATAAAGTGTTAAAACTATACGTAACTAACCAATATGTGCCAGTTACATAAATAATAATAGGGGTTAAAGTATGAAATTGCCGTTTTATTGCAATAGGTTCTTTGAATTGACATAGAATCTTCATGGTTTGAGGTTTTCGAATGAAACTTTTTTCAAATGGTTTCTGTGATGTTCTTTTTTTAAAAAATGTGAAACATTTGAATATCGACTTTCAATTGTTTTTGTTATTCAATTTAGACAAGAAAGATGGATACTGCGAAAATTCGAGTGATTTTTGAATACGAGTTCCGACGCGGAACTAACGCGGCAGAAACAGCCCGCAATATCAATGCTGCGTTTGGAAAGGGGTCTACTAATGAACGCACCGTGCGATTTTGGTTTAAACGCTTTTGTGATGGAAATTTCGACTTAAAGAACGAGCCACGAGGAAGACCGCCCACACAGGTGAATAACGATGAATTAAGAGAGATAGTGGAAGCCGATCCTAGTCAAACTACCCAGGAATTAGCGGCATGGTTTAACGTTACCTTACCCACTTTATTGACTCACTTGCGTCAAATCAATAAAATAAAAAAATACGAAAAATGGGTGGATTTGACTGATCTGCAGAAAGAAACGCGTGTTGAAACTTGTGTTGCCTCGTTGAACCGGTACAGAAATGAAGGAATATTGGATCGAATTGTAACACGTGATGAAAAGTGGATTCTTTATGATAACCGGAAAAGAAAAATGCAATGGCTGACCCCAGGTCAAATGCCACAACAGTGTCCTAAAGCAAAACTTACCAATAAAAAGGTAATGGTAACTGTTTGGTGGTCTCAGCATGGTGTTATTCACTATAGTTTTCTTCGATCTGGTCAAGCAATTACGGCAGATGTCTATTGTGCCGAACTCCGAACCATGTTGACAAAACTAGCAGTAAAACAGCCCCGACTCATGAATCGATCTTCACCATTATTGCTCCACGACAACGCGAGACCTCACACAGCACGAGAAACCATTTTGACCCTTCAGGAACTGCACTTAGAAACCATTCGTCATCCTCCGTATTCACCAGACCTTGCTCCAACGGACTACCATTTTTTTCGTGATTTGGACAATTATCTACGTGACAAGAAGTTTTCTTCCCAGGAGGCAGTCCAAAATGCTTTCACACAGTTTGTGCAGTCTAGATCGTCGGAGTTCTATCGCAAAGGCATTAATAACCTTCCCATTAGATGGCAGCAATGTATAGATAATAATGGCAACTATTTTGATTAAATAAATTTGTTAAAAATTTAAAAAATAAACAATTAAGATTTTCAGTACAAATCGGCAATTTCATACTTTAACCCCTAATATTAATATTCGTAAACGATTAAAATCCAAGAACAACTAGAGATCGCGTAAGCACAGGAAATTTTCAACTGATACCTGAACTTCACTATTCAAGTGAGGGGTTTTTAAGGTGGTTCCAGAAATTGTAGTAGGTAAGTACTAAAAATTCTGGATAAAGGGTCTATTTTATAGGAAGAAGTCGAAAAGATAGCAATTTAAAGTAAAATACTTAGAATAATTAAAAGTTACTACTTTGTTGATAAATTAAAAGTTATCGAAATCTTATCTCATGGTGCGATATATATCGTAACAAAAAAACTATCTCAAATTTTCCAAATAGAAATTATATACCTACCTATGAAACATATATTAAAGAGTAAACACACATGAGAATAGAGTAGAATTTCTCACCGAATATCTGGTCACAATACAAAGACCATTATCAGGCTACTAATCGATTTGAACCCCACTATTGTACGTCGTACGAGCAACTCGTTCAACCATTTTATTTTATTGTTGTTGCCCACACGTTTCGTTTTGACCCCATGTTTTAACACTATCCATAAGAAGAAAGATATATCTCTTATTTTAAGGTATTAGAGTTCTTTTTAAGCTAAACTTTCTTTAGTACCTACATGATTATGTCATGTTAGTTAATTTCTGTAAAACGCCGTCATCCTTTTCATAACGCTCGGATTGGTAAATTTATTCCCATAAAATTGTTTGCAATCAAAACGAATTGATATTTCAATTTGTGTAGATACTAATTTATAACTTATTTTATGTTATTGATATTGTTGTTTTTTTAACAAATTCACTACCACATACAACACCAACACAGCAATTGATTAAAACATTAAAGGCAGGCTTGCATAACGGTTCCTAAACATGTTTAAGTTGTTAAACGTGTTTGAAATCTGTCAGAATTGCAAGAACTGTCAATGTGTGGCAACATATTGTCAATCGTCCACTAAATGACATAGAGTCATATGTTCAATTTCCCATAAATTATTTTAAAATTGATTTAGTTAAATATATTTTTAAATAGTTTTATGCAAGCCGGCCTAAGCTTTGTTGCAGTAGTTAAATCAGATTAACTTAAAACTTTGTCATTTCAATCACAGCATTTAGTAATGGTTAATTACATTGTTGTGTATTTGTTTAAAGTCTTGTTTTCACTATTTTTTATATTGTGTTTCTATTGTATTTTTTTAATCGCATTCGAGAACTTCGCTCAGATGACAATGAGGATATCAATACAAACTTATGCTGACTAATGAATAGCTGGAATGAAAAAAAAGCAAAAAATACCGTAAAACACAGAACAACATAAAAAACTGGCAATCAAGCGCACTCATTTGGCGGAGAACGGACAAATCGACCCATTAAAGGTCCCCCGCTAAGACATTAAAAACTAAATCTATTATATTTTTCAATGAGACCGCCGCGTCATTGCCAGGGAGAGAAAAAAAATCCGCCAATAATAAAATTATCGGGCTGCCGACGGGCTATTAAACGCAGACCGCTCGTGAAATATATGGACAGGATTCTAGCACAGTCGATGCGGGATAGAGCACAAACACAAGAGCAACGAGAAATTATTTCATGCAAGTAAACAAGTAGATTTTGCTCGAAGCGTCTACTTATTCATTTCAGGGTAGATAATTGTGAGATATTGAAGAATTGGGCTACTTAATGTTTTACTGTGGGTGTCATAAAAAGCAACCAAGAAATCTGAGAAAAACTAACAAGCTGGAGTGGCGTGTTGGAAAGTAAACCAAAGAGTTTTAGATAAGTGATCGTAAGGAGGACCGTAATCATCTAAGTGCAGTATTTGTAGTCAATGTTGACTTACCTACTGTGGCGATCCTAAATAATTAGGGTTTTTGAGGACCCTGGTGCCTGAGAGGAATGCAACCGGAAACCTCTCAAATGAACGAACATGCAATAAAATATTTTATAGATAGATAAAAAAATACTTGATTAAACAAAAACTTAAGTTAAATAAATATATCAGGTCAATGACAAGACAATAAAGTCAAATTAAAATTAATTTATAGTCAAACGAATCAAAATAACGAAAGCTAAAACAATAAGTACTTAGACGTCGAATAGATAAATGATGCGATACGTAACACAATCTAGTACAATGACAGACAATAGTGAGATTGACATGACACAAATGAGCCATGGGAGAGAGACCTTTTAAATAATCGAGGAACAAAGTGATCAGTTAAAAAGTTAGTTACCTACAAAAAGATTATTGAAATTGATGGCTTCTTTTTCTTAAGAGTCGTTTCAAGATTGCTTAAAGAGTTGATAAAATGATTCAAAACGTATGAACACTTTTTTTCAATTGGGTATGATGAACAAAACGTACCTAGTTGTGAAAAAGTTCATTATACTTTAAATATTATTTTTTGAACTATTAGCAACTTATTATTAGAACTATTATATTAGCTTTGTCGCATTAAGAAATTTAGCATTAAAAAAGCAAACCGATAAAATTAGTTTTATTTCAAAGTTTCATTTTTACCCGAGTACCAAAAAAATTAATTTTTAAATTATTTGTTTTATTTTACCCTTTTTAGTATACCTACCTAAAAATCAACAATATTGTTACCGTAATTTTAATTATTGAGGAGTTTGCTAATGAGAAGGTGGTTTCAGGTGCCCCATCAATCTGTACTTAGTTCTTTAGGGGTCGATTCTTTTTGGTAGAAGTCCAAAAATGAGTAATTTATTGAATTCTGGGATGCTATCCTGTCGATCATTCCGAAGATACTCATCAGATCCTTACCAAACTTTTATGGGACCACTTCGAAGCTCCCACCTTTCCATTAAGAAAAGAACTATATCAACGGTCAAGCCATCTTCGCGTAATCGATGAACAATTGAATTGAATACATCGTTTTGAGGAGCATTTCCGTTCATTACTCCGAAGACCCTCATCAGCTCCACATCAAATTTTTATGGGACCATCTTGGAGCTCCCATCTATCCATTAAAAAAATAATCATCGTAATCGGTCAAGCCGTCTTCGAGTAATCGGTGAACATACAAAAAAAAAATTATACATACAGACGAATTGAAACCTTCTCCTTTTTTTGAAGTCAGTTAAAAAGGGACATGTATTTTTATCTAGAACTAGCTATACCCCGCGGTGTCACCGACATTAGTCACGGTACTGAGGAAATATAGGGATCCCTTGTATAATCCGAGATATTGTAGCTTTCTATTGGAAAGAGTTTTCTAAATTCAACTCCTTTTAGAAACAAACAAACAAATCTGTCCCCTTATCTTTACTTTTTAAACTCACACGACTTGTAATAATAAAAAGTTAATTTCATCTAAACTAAAACATAGTCGTTTACACGTTTTAAGTAGGAACTACCGTTTAAGGTAAGAATAGAAAGAATAAGAAAACACCTATTCATGGTATTCCCGCTCTTTCATAACTAATTGTACCTAAAATAAACTAACTATTTATACAATATGACATGACATGACTTGTGTACTTATAGTCTTATGTTACTCGCGACCAAGATCATTGTAACTTGATCAAAACGTCGAGGTAAGAGAATTTAAAAATAACAATACGCGAATAAGGCTAGATTTGTCACAAGACAGAAAATTATATAAAATCGCTAATCCAGCCACTTTATCCGCGTCCCTATCGATAGAAGCCCTGATATTTATGCTTACTTTATGCGGTGGAGCCACAAAATATTCTCAACGGTAAAATTTACCGGGCTTAATTCATTTAGCGGTTCAAAAACTAAGCCCTGCGAAGCCTCTTGCAGCATCGTTCCTATAGTTTATACATCGGTGGCTATATGGATCAACCGGTCCTCGTAGATAAAGCGTTACGTTTTATATGAAAATTCTCTTTGGTATATTATATTATATTTTGAAATACAATGAACGTGGTTTTGTGGTGCGGTGAAACACCGTTTATAGTTAGATGTTATTTGTGGTTTGAATTAAATTTGAATTTTCTATGGTTGGTTGTATTGTAAGTAGTTATAGGTAGGTAGATATGTAATTGTTTTGTTCGAAATGACAAGAACTTAAAGTTAGAAAATAGATAAATATTATAGATAGATTAGTGCTTGTTTTGCACAACCAACATCAATTACAATCAGGTATATATTCAAAGTAAGACAAATACACTGAAAGTTTAAAAGTAAGAAGTTGTACAAATAGGCTACCTTATCGCTTAAAGCGATTTCTTTCAGGCAACTTTCTGGACAGGCGGGATTAGGTACTTATTTGCGTACAATGCAATTTATTTGGTTTAGAATCGCGTTCTGATTTTGACATTCAGAGATATTCCAATGATGTATCCCTTACGTTCCGTTGATCCTTTGACATTTTTACTATAATACCATTTTCCTCTTATTCCACGTACACTAGTTCCCAAAACGTGACGTGACTTACTTTCCCTTCTGCTCATTGGTCTTGTGAACGGGCGCAGAACCTGCAACATGCTTACCGCTCTTATCTTACTGGGCCTTATTAATAAACGTGGAATAAGATCGGAGTAGTTTTACCACTATCTGTTTCTGTCTGTCAACTTTGAGAGTTCTTGGCACGGAAAAAGACAAAGCATTTGATGAACTTTATGAAAAATTGTAGAACAACAGGGATGTTTTTGGTCGGGTGTTAATTATCCGTATCAGTTTTTTTCCATATAATAAATTAATATCATGCTTGCTTAGTCATACGTTTATTATTAACAAAAACGACCAATTAAATAAATTAAAAGTAATCACCACATGGGGTCCAATTCAGGCACTCACCCCTTTTTGTCAAAAAACTGCCGCATGCCGGTGTCATATTGCAGTGTTATTACTCATACATAATACAAATATTTCGCCCCCATCATTAGATGTAGTATGAAAAGTAGACTTCGATTAATTAGGTGGTACTGAGTAACCGCCCTTGTCGAGCGTGTGAAAGTTTTTCGGTTGTATTTTGGAAAATAAGGGACTTGATATAGAAAGTTCAAAAGGCCGGTGGCCAGTGTGATGTGAAGATAAAATGGAATGAACCAACGACAAGAAATTGGTTTTTCTTCTGTGTCGTTTTAACTTTACAGCGTGCAGCGCCCCGGTGGCCTAATCTGTTATCAAAAGTATCCCAAATATCGATTTAGCTTTATTTCATAGCAGTCAAAGTTTTAAGTTCAAATTTGAATTAAATATGTCGTATGAAAATTTTACCTTCCATAAAAGAGAAATGAACTACTACCATGAAAGAGGAATATAAATTAAAGTTGTATCAGGTTGTTAATGATAATAACAGGCCTTTTCATCTAATCTAGATTATTTATACAGCACCAGCACCTTTAATCCCTGCTATTCGTGGTGATGTGGTGTCTGGAATATTTATTAAGTGGACCTTTCTAGCTCTTATACCACCCAGCAATACCGGTTTATGTTTTTATTTATTTACGTTAATTCGGTGGTGGATACTGATCTTATTATTTTAATGGGTTGTGAACCGATTATGGCCGTATGAAAAGTAAGCAGTGACAAGTTTTTTAATATTTGTAAGAGATATTTTCAATTTTCATCAAAACAGTCAAGTCCTCGTAGCAAAAGTCAACTCGAGCTAATTGTTGTAAACTCTTTACAATGACTGTTCACGCAAGCTTTGTAGACAACGCTAAAGTTCATGTTTTGCACCGGTTTTCATTTTCATTACGCTTGTACACCCTCACGAAACTAAATTGATTAATATGCTCCTAAAACTAAACAATTTACACGCATTTGAACTAGGACTTCATGAAAATGAAAATTTAGCAAAACATTTACTCAACGGGTTCTCGCCAAAACTATACTGATCTTAATTTAAAGGTCGCGGACTTAAAGTGACAAACAGGCGTTTCTGGGTGGCTCTGCCAGGGAGTATGCTCTGCAGCAGAGCCACATTCAACGTACATTATTTCTCTACTCCGTAAGCGTACAGTTATATACAATCCATGTACACTATGTACGTTCGACGTACATTGTTTCTACATAAACTTGACCGCAATTTATGAAGGTGGCTCTGCTGAAGAGCATGACATCGAAAAGGTCGTCGAGCCACTAGTCCGCGTGGTTACACGTCTATCACCCCTTTAATATTCTTGTTCTCTATAATTTATCAATGAGATTTGGGTTTTAATCTGCTTTTTTAAAATCAATTTCTTAGAATAACCAAATCTTAATTTCAATCAAATATTTCTGAGGCTTCCTTATAAGAGACATTCACGAAACATTCCATCACATACCAAAGAACAGTCAGAGCCAAGTGGTAACTTTATAATGAGTTCGTTAAGCTCGAAGCTTCGAGCTCTGAACTCAAAGATAACGCCCTATTGGAAACTGTATGATTGATTTTTGTTAAACTTCAGATGAAAGTTAAAGTTCCTCAGCGACGGAAAGTTCGTTTCAGTGCTCATTAACTGTTCGAGCTAAAATGTGAGATTTTGTTTTGTTCTGTTACTTTGTTGCAGAAGAAGTTTTAACAGTATCTAGAAATGGATGGATATTATGTGTATTGCTTTTTTTAAAGAAAAAGGAGCGAAGAAAAAAATTCGGCCAAGTGCGAATAGAACTCGTACATACCGTTTCCTTCCATTATCACAACATAATTCTTTTTTTTTTGTAAGGGAGCATATTTAAATATTTTTAGTATTTGTTGTTAGATTGGCTACAAAAATACATAATCTGTAAATTTTTCCATTATGTTGCTATCACGGTTCCTTCATAAGGTACAGCTTGTTAACAAACAGACAAACATAGAGACGGAATGTGGAGTCTTACTAGTAGGTAGATTGAGATTTTAACACCATCTCTACACATTTTTGGAATATGCAAATGATAAAGAAAATTGATATAAAATAGTAATATAATAGAAAAGTTATATTTTTTGTTTCTCAACTTACATCGACATAAATAGTTTTTTTTTAGGATCATTTGATGCGTTCCAATTAAAAAAAATATATAATAGATACGTCATGTTGATTGCCAAAAGTGGGGTGTCACAAAGTTAGGCATACTGTAACAAATAAACCCCAAATTACATTATATTTAATTATTATTAAATTATAATAATTAAATATAATTAATTATAGCATGTACATGTAAAAAATGTAAAAAAAAAACCCCAAATTACAGCAAAGCATAAATATGCTTTGCTGTAACATGTACATGTAACAAATTGTCAAGTGGTAATCGATCAATCAATATCTAACATTAGTTGAGTGATACTAATAGCTGTCCAACAGCACGCCAAACTCAATTCAATACAAACATTATTTCTATCAATTAATCTAAGTAAATGACAATTTGAATTTACGTTTCAAAACGAATTCGGTTCACAGTAGGCAGGCATATATTTCGTAACGGCAGGTGTCCTATGATCTAAAACATGATAAGTTCGTATTTGACTAATGATAAAATGGAATGGCTTCACATTACAACTAACTAGTGCTAAACTGCACGTGTCAAGCGACTGTGTTCGTAAATAAATATTCATGAACAGCACCCGTATTATCTATCTTGTGAATAGCTTAGTTTCATTGGAACTATGCAGTATATTGCTGCTTTGCGGTAAACGCAAACGCGATTACTACGCAAAGGCTGAGCGACTGATCATACCGCGAATTTTACTGCAAAACTAAATTCGCCGTTGCGGGCAGGGGGGTGAGGTAATAATCAAAGTATGTGATTGGTCATTGCGTTACCTATCCATACTTAGACTCTTGTGATTGGCCGATGCGTTACCTATCTATATCAAGACTCTTTGTGATTAGCCGTTCTTGCACGAGAGTGCTACTAAAATGACTTACTATTTTCGTGAGGGAGAAATACTTATGAACATCAACTGGGTTTATCGTCTCTGTTATTACATAACGTCAATATTACTGCACATAAAACTAAGTTGTCCACTAGATAAATAATACGGGGACAGTGTTAAGCAATGTCTGACGCAGTAATTACTTGGATGGGTAATCGTTAATGCTTGTGTGGCAAAAACAATAATTATCTCAAACTGCTCCGTGCTTCGGGAGGCACGTGAAGAAGTTGGCAAATATAGTTCTCATAATGAATTAATATGAAATATGAATTGTTAGATTGATTGATAAAATGACGTGTAAAATTTTCTTTTACAAATAAATCAGTATTTCAATATTTCAGTAATTTCTTCTAGGGTTTTCGCGATTTTGCATAAAAAAAACACTTTATTTACCGGGTTTAATCGCGTTTTATTCATGATTTTTAAACGACCGAGCTTTCACCAACTTTACATCTTTAATTATCATCTCTTATAACATTCGTTTTTTTTCCAGTCTATACCAATCTATGTTATGTCAATATCATTCACTCAGCCAAGACTCTCATAGCCCTATTTATAAACGTGGAGTAAGTTCGGAGTACTGACAACAATATGCTTTGTCTTTTTCCGTGACAATTAAGGACTTTTAATGTTGACAGATACAAACAAAAAGCGGAAAAACTACTCAGACTTTACTCCCTTTTATTGATAAGGCTATCAGAACTCAATATCTCTTAAAGTTCTATCTTAAAGTTGGTTTGGTAAGTACTTATTGCAAGAATTAAACCAGCTAGGTACTTTTAACATAAAAAAATTAGTTCACTGCACCAAAGAGGTCCTCAACATAAAACACAAGCAACTTTATATCATAAGAATGATATTTAATAAAAAGATTACCGTCTACAAGGATCAGCGAGCAACGTTAGTTAGTGAAATGTCACGGCGGTAATCAACAAGATGTCACGCGTCATATCACAGAGTGTCACGTTGGAGCTCGCTTCACGCGTCACCGAGGTTATTGTGTTCTTTACTTTGTTATTTATTATGGATAATGTTGCGTTATATTACTGATAAGTTATGTAATTGTTATGTTGCTAGCATAATAAAAGACTAGGTATTTAATAATCTATCTTATCTTATCTTACTTCTTACTAATATTATAAACGCGGAAGTTTGTATGTATGTGAGGTTGTTACTCTTTCACGCAAAAACTTCTGAACCAACTGCGATGAAACTTGGAATATAGGTAGCTGGGGACCTGGATTAACACATAGGCTACTTTTTATCCCGATATTCCCGCGGGAACGGGACTTATGCGGGTGAAACCGCAGGGCGCAGCTAGTTTTATATAATATTCAAAGTTCTAGCTGATTGAGTGACTGAAGTATAACATCAACGCAAAATTTCATAATTTTGGTAGTGTTCATTGTCATACATTTTTCGAAATTCACACGGGATTGGGACTTACGTACGATGGTACAACTACGTGGTGGGACGCTGGTATACAAGATGTAACGGGTAGGCCCTTTTAAGCCGAAAGGGGGTTGTTCTAGACGTCTAGGCGAACAACTTTTGTTCTATGACTTTTGGAAATTCGAAGTACTTTTCGAAAATTTTAAGTGTAAAGTTTACTTGAAGATCAGCTGTTTCTTAGAGTTCGAAGTCATTGACCTTATGTTGTCCTTTCATTTAGTTTGGTCTACTACAATCAAACCTTCAATTACCTTTATTTTCAAAAACAGCTGTTTTTTCAGTGAAACATAATCTCAAAATTTTCAAAAAAAAAGTTCGAATTTCCAAAAGTCGTAGAACAAAAGCTGTTCGCCTAGATGTCTAGAACAACCCCCTTTCGGATTAAAAGGACTTGCCCGTTACATCTTGTATAAAAATATTAAATTATCCTAACCTTCATTCAGCTACCTAAGCTGTTATTGTTAGTTCTATTGCCAATAAAATCAAATAATATTTTCATTAATTCATTTCAAAAAATCAGTAATCAACTTTATAATAAAATTAAACATTATTGTTTGGCTAATAATTGCGTTTATTTTTTATTCTTTTATACCCAGACTTTCGACTTAAAAATATTAACAAAAGAACAATTTAAAAAAATAAATGTTCAAATTTAATAGTCAATGTTCGTGACAAACAAGCTTTAAACCACAAACACCGTAAAGTAAATTAAATTTTGCAAACACAAAATATTCTTCATATCAAAACTCCAAAGGAAATAAACCGTCGAGGTTGTCACGTCACTAACCAACTGTCACGCGCGATATCAATTTTAGTCTGCGACGTTTGACGGGACATGGCAATTTAGGGGTGTTACTCCGCACAGACACAGACTCATTTCGGTGTAGTGTGCTACGCATCTAACAAGGTCATATAGAAAGGTATTGATTGATGTAGCTACAGCTTATGTTTTTGTATGTTGGCATATTTTTCTTTAAAATTGGGAGGGTGTAGTCCGGGTCTAGAACATGTCCATCTCCAAATAGGGCGACTAACAGGGGTTTCTTGATGACTTCGACCGCGGCTTGTTACCACTCACAGGCTTAAGACGTAACTCGTAACGTCGAGCAGACTCGTTCGTGTTCCACTAAGAAGTGCAATATATTAGGTCATTCATCGCTTGTCGTCAGGTGAGATAACTAAGTATTCTATAAAACAGATGGTCATTAATGTAAGTATTTAGAAAATTGCTTTCTGACTCATAAACTAATTGAGAAGACAGTCCTAGGATGAGTCTCCCTTAGCATAAAAAAATCAGATTATCAAAGGATTGACACGGTTGGCAATATAACGTTGAAACACTACGCATATGAGCACTGGACCTTTATAATAATTATAGAACATATAATCCCTCTCTAAAAGGCCTGTTATTATTTCGAACACCTATAAATAAACCTAGATTACAGAAGCTTCTAATCAATCCAGCCCTTACCCATAAATTAGTACAAATGCATGTATTCAGAGAGGCAGACGTCCAAAACAAACAAGTTAAAAATGGGGGCTCAAAGTCATTTGCATTTGGATAACACAGATGTGTCACCTACGTTAGCATGGCTAGAAAGAATTTTGGACCAAAAATTTTCAAAGTGCTTTGATCAGTTTGTATCTCGAATTGTTTGAAAGAGAATCAGCAAATGCTGATTCAATAATGTTGGTACCTATATACAAATACAAAAATATTTATTCGTTCTAAAAACAAACATACAATAAGCACCTAGATAATGTTAAAAGTACATTCATCCCATTGCTAGTAAACTTATTTCTTGACTTGGATGAACTGTAACTTATACCTAATTAGTATTTAACGGATTAGTAAGAGATACAATAATTAAACTTCTTTACCTAACACATAAAACTCCTGCTGAATTAATCCAACACATTATAAATTAAAGTTTGAATGAATTTGTTCGCCTATCAATCAACTTGAAATAACATTTACCAGCACAAATAAAGTTAGCGAAGTTTTATCTATGTATGTTACGCACTTGAACAGTGCTAGAAAATTAATTTTATAAAAGCCGCAAACAAAATTTAAATTATTATCACATAAATTGCCAAAAACTTATACAATATCGGACATGTTTTGGCGATGAGGGTAGATAAACTTTACTAGTATCTAGTTTATCTAATCAACCCCATAACATTTGTAGGCACGTGCATGTTGGACAGTAGGCGGTGATAACGAGGATTTGTTGATAATTCTATTGTTGAACGCACTATGATTGGGAGATATTGTTGCATACTGAAAAGGTGGTTAAAATTATTCTCATTTTTTTTGGTTTTAATCGCGTCACTTCTATTATTTTTATCAATGCCTTACGTTTCGAGGTCTTTACATATCTCATTTTTTTGAAAATGGCGGAAAAGTGATTCTCAAAATATTGTAGGGTGAAGGCTTGGTGAGGGAAATACATTTTAATAAGCGAAGATAATCAATTTGTTTATTTCTAGACTTTGCTATCAATGTTTAAACCGCCTTTAAAAACGACGTAATCCTCTATTAAATTGTAGCTGTGTGGCCATAAGGAAAATTAAATCAAAACTCTATCAATACCTTTATATTTGAATTCAGGTACAATAGAAATGGATGTAAAAGTCAATACTTAAAACAAACTGTGTCAATTTAAACCATCAAACAATACAATATTCGCCATATACACTCAAACCAGAACCTATAATTACTATAAAGTAACTCTCAAAGTCAAAATCATCGAGGGGAGACAAATGAAAGCAACACTTCATATTTGTTATTACGAGTAGGCGCGGGAGGGTGCCATTCATATTCAAATCACTTTCAAATCTACAACTATTATTACACCGAAGCATTGTGCGAGTCCTTCGGGACCTATATCATTATTCCTCGTCCTTCAAATATCGCCCCATGTAAAAGTATTGTTGTGTACTAACTCCGCGTGGGCCACAAACTCTCCAAGGGTGATTCGAAAACGCTTTATATCAATTTACTACCTACTTACCGTCGATCTATTCAAAGCACGACCATTCGAAAACATTTACGGTTTATAACACCATTATCGTCATTATAAAATTTGAGTCCAACAATGATTTAGGGAATATAAAATATAACAAATTTCTCCAAATATAATCTTTTTTGAGAGTGTCGGTGTGTGATAAAACATCAATATGTCGTAGATATGTGAATTCATCGGTTTCTTTTTGGAATAATTTATGTGACGTTAAAGATTTTTATGTTAGGTTAATGTCGGGTTCGGTTCCAGTATCGGTTGGTCTAATGTGACTGGCGCCCTGGTTCCTGTCGGCGGCGACAATAAAATTTGTCCCGAACAAACATCAAGTTTTAGCGCCATCCCTTTTGTTTTTTAAAGCTTGTTTTGTTATGTCAGGATCACGGATGGTGATTCCGACGTGTTTATTCGATTCATCATTTTCGTTGTTTTCACCAACTTTGTCATTCGGTTTGTTGGGTAACTTATTTTTTTAATGGATCTTTGACGGTTATATGAACCATTTCGATGGTGCTGATTATCAAATTTAACAAGATACTCTAGTAGAAAACTAGATGTTATCCATTAAAGTATCTCTCCGTCTTCATACTATGCTTTTGACATTGACTAATTGGACTAGTTTAGTGGTATGACTCAAGAATCGGCACATCCCTTAATTGAAGTCTTAGTACTCAGTTTTAATAGATATCTATCAATTATAGGTATATGTTGTTTAGATGTTAAACTTGATCGCTATCTATTTATATAGCTTTTAGAAAATTGAAGATATGCAGTATTAATTCTAGATTTGTGACTTATGTGTCAAATATCAAATATATAATATGTACTAGATGCGTCCCACGGTTGTACCCGCGTGAGTTCCGTGGAAATATCAAAAACCTAAGTTACTCGTCGATAATATAACTTTCTATTGGTGAAAGAGTTTTTGATTCAGTAGTTTCGGAGCCTCTTTTTTATAACAAAAAAATCTTTCCTCCTGATATACCTACATGAAATTTAATTCATAGAATCCATGTCACGTCTTCCAATAAGCTGCTTACATCACCGTGATGATACCTACAAACATTTATAGAGTAAAGTGGCAATGATTCTATATTATAAACGCATATCCTAGCGTTTCCGTCGATGGTGTTAAGAATTATAAATTCCGGATATGACAGCCCACCATTGTTCCATAGACAATACGGTCGGGAAGAAAGAAGATGAGTAGGTATTATCTTTAGGTTAGGGTTAACATGCTTACTCTTATACGTTTTTGTATGGAATTCATTTTTATTGTAGTTCTTGTGTTTGTTCATTTACTAAAATATGTTTCTCTTTACTTTTAAATAGTAAATTTAAAAGCAAACTACGTCATTTTCCACACAAAAAAAGAACCACACTCTTTTCCGAACCATTTTTATTGTCTGATTTAGGAGTTTTTTTTTAATAGATTGAGTAATTTTCTGGATGCATCTCTCATAAACTGAGATATATTTATATTAATATTTCAAATATTGTTTTGGTGATAAACATGTTTAGTTATCTATTCAATTTAATTGACTCGAATGAAAAGAGTGTAACTTGCAACATAATGTAATGTGATAGAATAATGTGATTGAAACCAAATCTGTAAGTACATACGAAAGCCATAAAACAAGAGATACTTTTCTAAGTATCTGTATCTGCATCCACACGAGTGTTTGATTATAAATTACGAATAACGTTCATACAATTTTTACGTCTTCATTTTGTATGACAACCGTATTCGTGGACACTACGACACCGCAACGGATGCTTCCGCGTGTGATTTTAATTAAATTTCACAGCACACTGGTGTTATTCTCGTCACCCTTCTAAAAGTCTCTTATCAAAGGAAACGTGGATTGACAATATCAGAGGACGTAGACACAAATGTGTCCAATTAAGTCACGAACGTTGCAAAAGGCAAAACCAACACAGCGTTAAAATCATCTTTTGTATTGAGATCTTTTTTGTGATCAGCGTTTTTGAGTTTTCAATGAGTCGTTGTGCTTTTTTGATGTGTTAACTCTGAAACATCCTTCATATCAAATGGCGGTTTTTTAACCTGCTTGTAGTTTAAGTTTTATGCAGCTGGGTATATTTAAAACAGAATTATTTCTGTAGGTAGGTTAATTGAAAGCAGTTATGACTAACACATACAAAATAAGCGTGTAGGTAACAAGATAGCGATCTGAAAGTGGGTGGATTAAAAATTATACGAAGCGGAAGTAACACAATTAAAACAATAGCCAACAAGATTCCTATCTATCCTTGGACCACCCACGAACAACAAACTAAGCCAAACTATTGATATTTTTCAAATTGTAGGTCCCAATAATTCATCCCTCACTAACTTTAGATACCGAATGATGACTGATGTGGCTATACATCAACAGACACGTGAGAAGCAAACAATTAATGCCCTAACGAATATTGCGTCAGTTGACAATGGTTCCGGACCTGCTAAAGGTAACTTTAAAAGTAATGGAACAGAGTTTAAAATTGTTTGAGATAGAAAGTATTGTCAGGAAGTAATTATGCCGTAAACTGTATCGGGTAGGCTGTAAGTCAGGTCATGTTTGATTAGGGTCCGCATTTTACTGGGAAGGTAAATATGTTTTGGTGTATTATGGTGTAATTTGAGATTTTCTGTGTCATTGACTGAACCCTTTCATTAGTTCAAGACTTGGAGCCATAGATGCAGATGTCAGTTAGTCTCAATAACATTTCAAAATAGTTTTTTTTTACTGTTAACAGTTAGTTTAATATTTAATGGCAAATCAGAAAACGAACCAAGGGGGGTTTATCATCAGAATAAAATCTTTTATTTAATCAGAAATTGGTAAATTGTATTTAAAATAGCTTTTTTAGACACAATAATAAATTCTATAGCATACTTGTTTAAGAGATATTTTGGCAAACCAAAAGAAAGTTAATTTAATTCGATTCGCGGCATACAATCGGTCATTTGGATCTGCGAAATCCTTTAAGCTGGAGTTTCAAAGAAGCGAATTAAAATGATATACAAGCGACAAATAAAGATTATTAGTAATAAGTACTAGTGATTGATGAACTTTACAATTATTCTTATTTACACTCGAAATACAAGGTGATATAATTTATTTTATTTATCTCTTATGAAGGATAATAAATTTATATTCGTTACGAAAATCAGAACTCAACTACAACTTTACATTGGCACAGCATTCGAACGCACAGTATATTTAGGAAATGGATGAGATGTTTGTTATTTATCTTACCTCTACCTATATACAGTTTCAATCATCACACTATTGGTATAGTTGTATCAATTACACTTGATGAAGATACATTGTTCTGTTCAGTAAAGCCATCTCTTAACCAGAACCGAAAAACCTGTCACTATAACGATCCTTCTGAATCAAGAATTGAGTAATTTGAAATTCTAATACACGAAAATACTGCAACTGTATAAGGATCGATCCCATATTCGATTCTACTTCAGAAAAAACATCGCCTCTTAACAGAGGATACTTCAAATTCTTCCTGCAGGTATATGTTATAAATATTCATTATGGAGGGGTGTAGGATATATGAGTGTCATATATTAAAACAGTGGGACGCTTTTTTAAGGAAATGTCGGGAAGTTTTAAGGCATTTATCGGGGATATAATGCATTCGAATGATTAATTTTCAAATGGTTATATAATATTTTATTTATTAGAAACTAGCTTCCCAGGCTGTTGCTGTCTAATTTGCAGACTATTATTATAAAATTAATTTTAATAGGAAAGAAGAAATACAACGCAACAATGTGAATCACATGATCTTGACAGTTGCACACACATTGCAAAAAAAACATCAGTTTCTTGTATCGTCTTTTGATTGGAGTTTGCGTTCCAAAGACACACAAGATTGTTGACGATTTAAAACGATCACGTGAATGTCTTATTGGCTTAGGGAAATTAACAGCTATCAATCCAACTATCCTACTGATATTATAAACCTGAAAGTTTGGATGTGAAATTGTATCTCTTTCTCGCAAAAACTACTGAATCGATAGCGATGAAACTTGAAAAATATATAGCTGGAGTGTTAATCACAAAGGTTATTTTTTATCTCGATATTCCCGTGGGAACAGGACTTACACGGGTTAAATCATGGAGCGCTTTTCATAGTTGTATACATAAACTTTGTGACAAAATAAAGCTTAGTTAAATTTTCGTGTTGCGACAAAATTGTATAAAACAACCTGTCAAATGTTTCATTTTGTGACATCAGCCATTTGATTGGATCCCAAGGGACGATGCAATGTTGGATTTTAGGCAATTCAAACTTCGATGCCCATTGGGAATATCTGACAAAACCAACGAATCTGTCATTATTTATTGTATCTATTAGTGATCCACGATGATTTTCATTAAAAACATTTCGAATTGTGGACAATTCTAAATATACCAAAATTCCACAAAATAGGTTTTGTGCCATTTGTAAGTAAAAAAATCAATCTTACTAAGTATTTAGGTAGGTAGGTATTATAAGTTGTATAAACTATAATTCTTAAATATATAAAATATTTAAATCTTTACTCAAATCACAACTTAATCTTATAATCCCAAAACCATTCCCACATAAAGTTTACACCAGACTATCACAAACAAGAAAATTAGTTAACATATTTTTAAAATTAATTATTCTTACACCTCCAACGCTGTATTTAAAGTTTAATTAAAATCTATTAAGTTAGCATTATTATAATGGTGTTTCACATCATTATTTTTTATTTTAACTGTTTTCTCATAGAGTTAGGTTTCGTTTGGTCATAAATCTTTGGCTGTTTGTAACGGTTTTCGTAAAAGTTTCAACTTAGTTTTGACGTGAAGCAAGTATGAACGACGTTGGAGGCAAACAGACTCCAAGTTCGTTCATATTTTATTATTAGTTTTGCCCCGCGGTTACATACATACATCGTGACGGAATATGCAATAATAGCTCGTGTTTTTTTTTAGCAGCCATTTACCTACTTTCCTAGTTTCTTCACATTCGGTTTAGTGTTTTTTTTTAATAAATCGTTGTTGAATGCGGTACCAGTTTCTCTGTTCAGTGTTTATCAATACAAACATTTTAGACTTATTTACAAACGTACTCGAGTGAAATAATAATTATAATACTGACCAACACTAAAAACTTTATATTATGTCTAACTTACAACAGTAATATCTTAGCCATATGGTACTTGGTTATAATAGCTACAGAAATATAACAAAATTAATTAATAAAATCTAATAAAAACACCCCGCAGAGAGACAGTGATGAAAACCCAAAAATATTATCTAAATGAAGACACAATAAACTTAAAAACCGAAAAAATTACGACAAAAAACAATGACGCGACTATGTTCCTCATAGATGTGGCGTAAAGTTCAATCAATCAATGTCCCTAAAAATAAAAAGGTGGGTCTAACACGACCCACGTAAACTTGGAGATTGTGGATTGAAAAAAGTTCGACTTCTTTTTTGTGGCGACCAAATCTGAGAATTGTTTTCGATGGTTTCGGGACGCGGATCGGTTTTAAATGTTTATTTAAATAGGTTCCGATGTATGAGGTTTTGTTTGGGTGGTGTTTTAGCGAAGGGATAAAAGGGTTGGGAACACTGAAAGGTTCCTGTAGGTAGTTAAAGTGATGATTGTCTTAGTAGTATGTGATAGTAAATAAGAAAATACGTTTATTCGGACAAACACACACCTTTACATCAAGAAACATAAGAAAAAATGAAAAAAAAAAACAAGATAACACAAAAAGGCAATGAATGAATGAATAAATTCTTTATTGTACACACCATATAAATTATAAGATAAATAGATAGAAACAAATACAGCTTAAATTTAGGAAGCACAATGGGCGGCCTTATCGCTGAAAGCGATCTCTTCCAGGCAACCTACTGAATCAAGCTTTCATAGGTATATTTGTAATTAGTTGCGCAACACGGTTTCACCTGCGTAAGTCCCGTTCCCGTACTCGCGAGGATATCGGAATAAAAAGTATCCTATGTCTTTCTGCTGGTTCTAAGCTATCTTTAGCCAAATCGGTTCAGCCATTTTTGAGTTATAAATGGTGTAACTAACACGACTTTCTTTTATATACATATTGTATAGATATGTCTAATATTTAACCCAAAATGTATTATGAACAGAATTAACTAAACGAGTATTCCATCGTAATGTTTGAATTGATGACCCTCATCAAAAAATTCTCCTTAGTTCATGACCTATCTGAAAGTCTAACATGAAAGTTATACCTACTTAGCACCTGGAACCCACAAAGCTTTTAATAAATTAATGAATGAATAAATTTTATTCTTCATTGTACGATCTAGCTGAAACAATTATTCTTTTCCATTGTGAACTTTGAAATTTCTTCTTATAGTTGTAGATAAAAAATATGACCTTTAACTATTAAAACACATTTGAGTATTATTAAAGACTGAAGCCTTTGATAAATATGTGTCTATGAATCTTAAAACGCGTTTTACATTTCATGGCGTACCATGTGCTTGTTCCATAACAATTTTCACGATAAATTTCACGAAAAAAGATAAAAAATATTTTATGAATTATGATAAAACCAAGCATTTCATATCGTTCATCATAGTAATCTCTTGCTCGTTTCTTCCTGTATAGTCGTTTCGCAAATGGCTCGCGTTTCGACGCATATGTTCATAAAAGATGTGATCACCTTTCATTCTGATGGTTATTGTAATATTCTTGACTACTTACTCATTTAGGTTACTTTCATAAAATTATGTGCGTGAGTAGGTATATTGAATTAATTACTACCATAATTGAGGCCGGCTTGCATAACGGTTCCTATACATGTTTAAGCTGTTAAATGTGTTTAAAATCTGTCAGAATTTCAAGAACTGTCAATGATTTGTGAGGCAACATATTATCAATCGTCCACTTAATGAAATAGAGTCCAATGTTCGATTTCCTATAAATTATTTTAAAATTTATTTAGTTATGTTTTTAAATGGTTTTATGCAAGTCGCCCTAAGTTTTGGAAAGCTTGTCATACTGCGTTCTTTAATTTTGTAGTTTTACAAAATCACACCTTTCATGGTCGCCAATACAATCCTCTCCATTGAACAAGCAAATGTATGTATACGTCTTTTCATGGTCTTTTCCTAATACTTATCTACCACTAGATACTCAAAAGTAATCCGTAAGAGTCTTTTACTCTTAAAACATAATATCAAACGACACAACAAATAAAATGTACTTGTATTTAGCAGATGGTAGACATTGTGAAAACAGTGGGACTTGCACCTCATAATGACACTCATGATATTTGACATGATCTTGATCGTTGCACGGACCTCCATCCTCCTTTATAGAGTAATCTCTACACTTTTATGAATACCTTACTATCTATTCAAAGAACAAGACATTCAAAGAAACAGCAAGGTAATACTAGCCAAAACGAGCCTTCTATACAAAAAAATCAAGAAACATAAAAAACAAGGCGTCTTGCCTTAGGCGACGAGTAAATATTTCGACCCTTTGTGAAACAAAATATGCAATAAGACATCTTCTGTTTACACTAACTTTTATTTGAAAAATAAATATTTTCGTGCTACCATTTTTGTGTTGTTTTTTATTTAGATATTAGGTAGGTACTAAATAAAGTAGGTATGTACTTTACGTGTCGTTAAAAAGATAGTAAAACGTTGTAGATGAGTGAGTATGAATGAGCTAGGTATAAGTATAAAAAATAAGTAAAAGTTAAAACGAAATAATATTAAACGACACGACGCAACGTAGGTAAAATGCGTCATAATTTATTGGTATACGACTTTCTGATTCTATCGATTTCCTCAACTTTCCATACAGTAAAGGGAGCACAGGGTAAGTATCTCATGGAACAGTTAATATCGAATCCCACAGCGTCTTTCTAACCATAATTCCGACTAAACAAAACTAGTTTCTGGCGAGCTAAGCTAACTTAGCGGTGAATATGCGGCTTTACGGTGACATATAACAACATTGTTTGTCAGATATGCTCATATAAAACTTATGACGGGACACCAGCCTTGTGGAAGATCTTTCCTTTGATCGATAGGTACTTACAATCTCATGTTTCCCCGATTTCAATTACACAAAAAAAACCTATACTAGATTATCTAGTACCTATTAACAGGGTTAACTTTAGTTTTGTCTTAGGAAAATATTGTGTTTCATTAGGGTTAACTGTTAGCTTTATTAGCCATTTAAGGTGCATAAACAATTACTATTAAGGCGGTATCTATCTACCCACCTCACAACTTAGCATTTCAATGACGTTCCCGGCTGGCGCCACTGCTGACTTTATTTAATTTTATTACACGTTTAGATGTATGTAACATAAGTTCCGGAATTTATTATCCTTTAAGTTAACAATGATAAAGTTTTGCATAAACTAACATAAATGTTATAATCAAAATCAAATCATATTCAAAATCAAGAAATTCACAGATAGTATGCGTGCCTAATGCTTTGTCTTGATCTTGCGAGTGATAGATAATCAACATTAGCGAAAATATGACAAAACTGAGGTCACGCATTTAAATACCTACCGTGGTTTGTGAATACGACTGTTGGTTGTCTATATCTATCTATCTATATCAACCTCTATTCTATCCAACTTTGGACGTAGGTCTCCTCCATTCTCTTCCACTCCTGACGATCTTGAGCGATCGCCATCCAATCCCGACCTGCGTGTTTGACGAAGTCGTTTTTTCATCTCATCTCTGTAGGTTGTAATGCTTGTTTGTTTGTAATGCTGGTTTAAACCAGTCTAACCAAAAACAAAAACATCATAAAAACTCTATAATTCATATTGTTTTAATCAGTAAACACTTGTACTCGTATATGATACTAATTAATGCATTTTTAAATCGACTTAAAAATAGCTACGTTTTATGTGTTATTCAGAACGGCGCCCTCCGATGAGAAGAAACCAAAAGTAACTCATGAAGGTTGCCTTTTTTTAATAATGCCCACAACCGTCAGGGTTGCTTACATTTCTAGTTACCACCTCGCTTCACTTTAGACACACCAGCTTCACATGACCAAGTGTCAAATGACCAGCGTTCCACGTGAATGAGGTCGTAGAAGTAGTGTGAAGACACCCTTACTGTCATCTAAGATAAAAATTTACTATTTATCCAATGCCACCGTAATTTGGCCACCACACCGTGTAAATCTCGACTGTTTTTGAGACAAATAAGATTGTCACCAGAAAAAATGGGAACATAACGGGGCGCCTACGTGACTGGCCCTAGCGAAGCTCGAAGTTGCCCCTCAAAGATGTTTAATATTTGAATAGGCTAGAAATTAAAATTTGTACCATTATAGGTTTTCTACTAAAATGGTCCGAAAGCCTGTTTGCAAAATTAGGTAGGTAGGTGGAGTTTTTTTGAAGTGCAATCTCTTCCTTCGTATAGTGGTGCCGACTAGCGTTCAGGCCACCGTAAGACCTATTGACCTAACAAATGCTGCGAGTATGTAACAATCGTGTCTTCCGAAGCACGGAAGAGGTTAAGAAAATATTATTGCCACACAAGTTTCGGTCACCCAGCTAGGTAATGAGTTCGCTATAATGCAAATCGCACTTTCTTATTGAGTGACGCTGAGCGACACGGAGATAACGTTTCCGACATCGATTTCCGACTGAAACTCTTTGAAACAAGTTCGTTCCGGGATCTCTGGTTAGTATTTTCTGAAAGAAAAGATTGCCATGTTCACTCTAATCGGCAATAATTTAAACATCTTCGTTTCTCGTGATTCCCCTCTCGTTCATAATGTAAAGTCTCGGCTCAATATAGCCTTGCCCTAGTAGGGGAAATTTGGTCTAATTTTTTTTCGTTTGATGTATCGTATCTAAATAACGCACACGTCGTGCATTATCTACTTATATAAATCGCCTATCAAATAGTATCTACTATACTTTTATTCGGTACTTATTTGTTCATATTTCCATGCATTTTGAGTCGGTTAATTTGAAGTCCAGTTTGAAGTTACATATTTTCATTTTGAATGAATTGTGGGCAATGCTAATGATGTAATTTTGGTCAAATTAAAAAATAGGAAATTTTATGTCTATTTCTAATCAAAAAATAAACAAATTTACCACCAAATCAAGGCAAGTTCCACCGACATTCCTAACCGTGAACAATATCCAAACGTCAATTTACGTAAGGTTAAGTAACGTCTAAGTTATCGGTAGCAAACTAAGTGCAACAGTTGACATTTATGCAAATATGATAAGTATTACCTTGTCGATTGTAAACAAGGAAACTGTATTGCTTATGGTTCAAATACCGTTTCGTAATATGATAACTGTAGCGATTTTTGCTGTAGTAAGTTATACAACTAGCGTACTAAGTATATAATAATCTGTAATAGGTATGTAAATTTACAATTTCTTCTAGGAAACTAACCGGCCAAGTTCGAGCTGGAATCGCGCACGAAGGGTTCTTTATCACAAAAAAATGCACGTTTGTTGTATGACAATAAACGTGTAATTGTAGTGGAAGTCCCACATAAATATTTATTTTATTCAGTTTTAGTATCTGTTGTTATAGCGAAATAATTATCTGTAAAAATTTTAAAAACACATGTGTTGTTATATTACGGTTTATGAAATAATTACAGCCTAATGACAGACAGACATATAGACAGACGGACATTGGAGTCTACAGTAAAATGGGTCGTTACCCTATAAAGTGCGCTATTGTGAAACGCTTTTTTACAGCTGAAAACAGATAAGGTCCAGCGCAATCTCGACGTCGCTCGGTAGATTTCGACTATTCTTAATAACTTGTCTAGAAGTTTATGAAACAGTGCCATCTATGTAGAAATTTATGAAATTGCTTTTGCGCTATCCGGTTATAGATGACACTTTTGAAAATAAACTAAAATGCAGAAGTTATTAATAATAATCGAAAAATCCCGAAATCGAGATTGCTTCGCTGGACCTTATTAAAAACAAACTTTAACTGATAATCTACCTAAACTATGTCTACACTTCGACTGCATTTCGCCAGAGAGGTATTATACATTGTAGCCTGCAATAGAAATTCACATTGAAAGTTGCTATTATAATAATAAATTATGATATACAAGCAAGCTAGTTCTTGTACCATGTTAGAGATTTCAATCAGTTTTGCTGAACCTAAGGTCATGGTACAACTTTATTCTTGGATATGATGTGAAGGCACAGCTTGACTTGGGATGTATTAAAACGTCTGTCAGATATGATCAGGTAGGTTGAGAATCATACAATTTGATCTTTGACGTTAAGGAATACATTTCGAGAGTCATTTTTTAAAGTTATTAATAAAATTAAAACGCTTTAGTGCATAGCAAAAAACGCCTTAAAAACGCCAAAAAGTAATTTTTCAAGCCGTAATTTTCTGCGTCACAAGCTAATGTTCGCTAGCACAGCACAGAAGTTGCCGATTTTAAAAACGCAATTTTTCTAAGTAATTTTTTTGAAGATTATAAAGTTAACTTACATAATAGAAGACTTCGGCTGAGCTTGTTAACACTTATCTAAATGTTTATGTGTGTGTTTATTGCCCCTTCAGTCAAAAACATCTGAATTTATTGCAGTGACATTTATACCTAAAGATTTAGAATAAATACATACGCATAGGTTACACTTCATCTTTGACTAGCTGCGCCTCGCGGTTTTCCCCGCGTAAGTCCTGATTCCGCAGAATTATCAGGATAAAAAGTAGCTTAAGTGTTGTTCCAGATTTTCAGCTACCTATATTACAAGTTTCATGGTAATCGGTTCATCAGTTTTTACGTGGTTGAGTAACAAACACACATACACACATACCTACTCAAAAAATGTCAGCTTTATAATATTAGTAGGATAGGATATCCGAGGATCGGAACTTACGCGGGTAAAACCACGAGGCGTTGCTAGTGTATTATGTATTAGGCTTGTACATTTAGTCACCAATGTACAAACCTAGTTACCTAATTTGAAACTAGATGGCGCTATGTGCTATAAGTGTTACAGTAATAAAGAAAAGGTGCCACAAAATTCATCTTTGTCAACAACTCGTTGTATCGAAGTCCCATAAACCATTTCATCTGGTAGTTATTGTGTGAAAAATGTGTTCCCAACTCGATACAACATTATTCTTAATCCCAAAGGGAATGTCTGAAAATATTATGATATATTAAAGTAGCCTGAAGCTGTTACTTGAATTATAAGCTACGAGGAATGTTGCGTGCTTTGACTCGTTTTATTTTACATTGCTCTTTTATATTTTTTGTAATTTTAGATACTGGTCAATTTTTTTAATATTATCAATTAGTTTCCGCGTAAGTCTCGATCCTATGCGGATTTTAAAATACCTTTTCGTATTGGATGCCTACAACCCATAAAATGAACACATTCTACGAATTTCAGCTCTCTAATTTATTTTAGGCTGTGCTTTGATTCAATATTCAGTCGGAACTAAACTTTTTATAGATATCAGAATACGGGCTAGTCAGCTAGGACTATTAAATAGTCGCTATGGTTATTAAATTGTACCTATAAAAACGACAAGATCTGATAAAATACCTTCAACTCGTAGATTTTATAGTACATAAGTGTATACTGTCAATTAAAAATCAAATGTATTAGAGAAAACATGAATCCACAGGTCAGAGGATGTCAAAGGTTTTAATCGAAAGCGCTTATATGATCATAACGAAATGAAATGCTCTAACCACTTAGTATTATAATGTTCGTGAGAGAGAAAACTAATATTTACATTTGATGTAGCTGAAGTATAAAGATAGGAAGATTTACTTTAGGGAGTATATAAAAAATAGAAACGTTTGTTCAGATAGTTCCTTTTTAAATTTTTAATTAATTACCTTTTTATACAAATACTAGCTGTACTAATATATAGAAAGAAATAATGCGTTCGTTTCCGTGGGATCCAATGTGCAACTTGTAAGTTTACTCGCTACGTGAGTGATTGAAGTGCAAATCGGTCTTCGAGATACTTATGAAAATCATATTGATATCATGTAAATACGAGAGTGTAATCAAATCACAACAAGGCAACAAATTGAAAAATTTATTGCTCGATTCGAACATTTAAAATGCAAATCTTGTATGAGTGTTTAAATGTCAACGGTGAAACGAAATGTTGTTAAGTGTTTCATGATATTGAGCTAAGTGAGTTGTTTGTAATGGCTTTTATCGAGGCTTGTGGACCTTATATATTTTGCTTATGATTTGGATTCTTACGGAGCCCTAAAATCGACCTAGTAGCATGTGATTCACGTAGTTTTAGATAGAACTACAAAGATACAATATAACGAGTCCCACTGCATAGTATAATTTTATTATAATCGCTTCATGGATGCGAGAAGCCAAAAATAGATCTAGGTCTTTAAATCTAAACTAAAACAATTTTTTATTGATACGTTAGATTAACTAATAGAAATACCTATTTAATACTTACAATTACTATTACTTGGGACTTGACGACAGATACTCGCACACGTTTACTCATTAATCTCTAATACGTATTACATGTAATCAATATCTACCTATTTATTTATTTTTATCTATTTATATATATACTACTTATCTACTTACCTATTTTATAATATATTATGATTGTACTACTAATAATATATTACTTAACATTACCAATCCTTAACACCTTGTACGCATAATATCGATAACTAACGCATTATGTCTATGCAGCGATTTGCTCGAGCCGTGTTTGGCTTTCGCATAGATGGGATGCAATATTTAGTGCAAGTGGGTATTTTTCTTTGAATACTTTCGGTGACGAGCCGAGGTTACCGTGGTTAGACGAGGACACAAGTTGTATTCTACCGATGATGGATAAGGACGGAAATACTTTTTGTTTTCGTCCTTATAGACTATCTAATAATAACTGTACCTACAGATATGTAATGTTTTTGGTGGGTATGTATCATAACATAGCGATGGATGTAGGATGGGAATAATATTATTATCGTTTCATTCATTTGTCTTGTACAATTTATAAATTTATTTAAACGACTCACTGGTGCACGGTAAAACTCGTAAGAGCTTTTGAGGCACCTTTATGCATAAGTTATATGTTGTTACTTTTTTTTGTAAGTAAATAAAATAAAAATAAATAAATAAATAGGTGGCGTGCAATTGTAGAGGAATATGTCCAGCAATAAACTGCATCAGGCTGATGATGATGATTGATGATGATGAATCGCTTCATTATGCGATCGTAACGTTTGGGTTCAAGTCAAACTGAAGAAAATTATTCAAAATCCATTTTGAAAGTTACTATGCTAATTGTCAACTTAAGGGCGTACTTTTGCTTCGAAAAGCGTGACTTTTATGAATTCAAATGTTAATTCCTTTTTCATTTTTATCGTAGAAACATAATAGAGCCGGAAACGAAGTAGACAGTTCAAGCCACAGAATAATTAGCAGTAAGTATGAAAGGGTCGAGTTAATGAAACATAAACATTCATAGTCTAGCACTTTCACGGTATAATGTGGCCATTGATACGGAATTAATTGTGTTTTGCCATTTGTAATGTCGTGTTTTATCGGTTGTTTGCAGTTAAAATGTAATTGTATTAAAATACAACAGGTTTGAGAAGTAAATAATCATCTTAGTAAATTAAAAATGAGAAAATTTAGATTTTTAATCACGCAAAAAATGCAGAATCTATTGCGATTTAGCTTGGTATACAAATAGCTAGAGACCTGAAATAACACATAGGCTACTTTTTATCCCGATTTTCTTGCTGGAACGAGACATACGCGGGTGAAACCGAGGAGCGCACCTAGTAATATTATAATTTTATTATAGTTATTAAGAATTCTCCTTCACCGCGAGCATTCACTTGTAATGCAACATTTTATAGATTCGACTCACAAGGTACGCGCTGTGTCTAATGCTCAAGAGAATCTGCTACGTTACATTACACGAAAAATGCCCACGTTGAAAAGCACCTTTAAATGCAACTTCCTCTCTTTTATCTCTCCAATACAAACACTACTAAACCGTCATAATTCACAAACGCGTTTTTCCTTACAAGAAACAAACAGCCCGCACTCAGATCAATCCCTAGATACGGAGTCACAATTGCGTGGAAGCCAATGGGCGTGGATGGATGATGCAAATTGTGAGCCTGAGGCGAGCAGGCTTCGTGAAGCGACCGCACCGGTAGCCCACGACACCTCGGGGCGAACTCATGTTGGAAGGTAGGTTGGGTACTAGGTATAGGGGTGTATTGGTGAAGTTAGAAGGTGAATGAAAGTGTATTGTGTTGTTAACACAAAGACTGTTGATGAATAGAAAGCAAATGTTTTGAAAAACTTTTTAGCTATTACCAGAAGTGTATAAGAAGTACCTATACATACAGTAAATAGTACAGCTGACAGTCTAAGTTGGTACTGCGGCTTGTATATCATGTCTTAAGGTGCACCGAATAAGGCTTAACATTATCCGACTAGCTGCGGTTTTACCCGCGTAAGTCCCGATCCCGTGAGAATATCGGCATTAAAAGTAGCCTATGTTACTCCTCAATAATGTAACTTCCTATTGATAAAACATCTTTTGAAATGGGTCTTGTAGTTTCGGAGATTACCTCAATATACATAAGTTACTTATATTTTACCAACACTATCTCTTTATAATAATACTAGCAGCGCCCCGCGGTTTCCCGCGTAAGTCTTGTTCCCGCGGAAATATCGCGATTAAAATCCTAGGTGTTATTCCAGGTCGCCAGCTACCTACATTCTAAGTTTTATCGCAATTGGTTCAACAGTTTAGCGTGAAACAGTAACAAAGTCACATACAGATATACAAACTTTCGCGTTTTTAATATTAGTAAAATTATAAGTTTGAGTATAGTTTGTAAATTACTCACGAAATTTATACATATATTTTAATGTGAAGTTTTGTGGTACTAAATAAATGTTCTTGTATATTATATGAGTAACACAATTCTCAAATGTACTCACGCTACCGTGCATTACATTTCCCTCAGTCAAGAAATTGACAATGCTATAACAAAAGTTATGGATGTCCCTTGCAAAGACTTGCAAGACACAGCCATGTGGCAAAAAGTTTTACACCTAACTCACATTTTCTAATACATAGGTACAGTAAATTTTAGTTCAATAAGTGATCGTTGAGTTGAAGTTATAGATGCAGTAGTTTAGTTTTGAGTACTTATAAGTTCTGAATAGTAAGAAAAGAAAAATTAAATAGTTTGTTAATACAAATTAACAAACTATTTGAACGATAAGAAAAAAAATAAGGCTGCTCATTTTTTTTCTTATCGTTTCTACAACTGATTTTAAAATGAAACATAATCTGAGCGCATTATTTTCTGTATTTACAACCTCCAAGTATTGCAACCGTTTCCGAGAAGCATAATTTTAATTAAATAACGGTCATTTCAACTCGTATTGTAATATTTTGACATTGTTTTACGCCTTTTTGTAATGAAAATTTACGGCCCTCCACTTAAATTATGAATTTACATGAATTATGTATTATGTACTTCACACATTTAGTTTTTAGGGTTCCGTGGGTACCTAAAGGGTAAAAACGGGACTGCAGTTTAATACGGAGACTTCGCTATTGGGCCGTCTGTCTGTATCTCATGAACCGTGAAAGCTAGACAGTTAAAAATTTTACAGATGGTGTATTTCTATTGCCACTCCAACAACAATACTACAAAGAAAATTTAACAAATATTTAAGAGGGCCTCTAGAATTGTTTTGCAAATAAATTGCAACTAAGATGTCACGTTAATCGTATTGTAAATCGGTTTGTAATCATTTAGAAGAACAGACCAGTCATAATTTTAGAGTTTGGTACCCAATTATGATAATGGTATGGAACCCTCTGTGTGCGAGTCGCGTACTTGACCTTTTTTTTTAATATTCCATACATTTACGGCATTCACGTACCCTTTAAATGTAGGTCTCACAATTATATTAGAACTAATAACGATAACCTGATATGACAACCTCAGTGACAAATTCCTATCTGCGCTGCTGTAAGTTGCAATTGCGGCTCCGATTCCCGCATTGATTAAAAATTAATAATCAAATTTTTTGCGCGTTTTTAATGATAAATTTGCTCCTGCTGAAATAAAAATTAAGAAAGCTTTCGTTTTTTTATTGACGACGGAGACTACAAAGTTGCAATTCCCTTTATTGCTTCCAAGAGGTTTCGACTTTTTATTTACATTGATGACAACCAAAGATGGCATCTCCAAACTTCACTTGAAACACAAAATTACATATAAATTTACTTTTATGAGCAATAAGCACATTTTATTTAGGGCGGGATCGAATAAAATTTATTCTAAGAATAAACGATCGATCATTCTTGAACTTATTCTCAAGTTATAGTACGAAAATTTAACTATTTATCCTTCTATTCTTGCATATAACGCAGCCGGTTTTGCTTTAAATCTAAATAAAGTAAAGCTGTTATTATTTTATTTAGTAAAAGGGCCGTTTTCCGTTTTTGCCCTTTGGGCATGAAACACTAAAAATACTGGAAAAGGATCTGGCTGGATGTTTGGGGGTGGAAAAAAGGTTTTAAGGGTTTCCTACCTCAAACGGTACAAATAGGTACCCTTATTCTTTTTACTTCCGAAGCATGGAGAAATTCTCGTCCGTCAATTACTTACTCCACTTAACTTCGTCAATTAAGTCATCCTAGTTTATGTTGTCTTGTCTCTACAACATATGGATAGATGGCGCTGTGTAATATTCACAAAATTTATTTCCCGCTATAACATATAATTATGTTCTACGCACAAACCACATTTAATTAATTCGAAATCACTTGAGCATCATCTGACAAATGAGCGGTCTCATTAAAAATAAATAGAAACCGCATCTAATGTAAGGCAAATATCGCAAACCGCAGGACAAATTACATCGAGACAAACATGTTTAGATTGAAGCACTATCTTACAGAATTTAAGATTGTGTTACACTACAGCAAGCTCAGGTACGTGAGGTTGTTAAAAATTTTCTGAGAGTTGTGAAATTTTAGTGAAAAGGCCCTCCTATTAAAATAAATAAATGAATATTGCACGACATTACACACATCGCTATCTAGCCCCAAACTAAGCACAAGGCTTGTATCAGTACTAGACAATGGATATACTACATATTATACTTTTTTTTTGTAAATATATAAATACAAAATAGAATACACCCAGAACCAGAAACAAACATTTATAGTCAGCAGAAATATATGACACATCAGAATTAAGAACCTCCCCCTTTTGAAGACACTTTATTTTTACTACAAATAATAAAAGAAAGAAAAAACTTGTCCCCATTTCCCTTCAATGCTCCTTTTTGATTGAAGTCATTTAATGAAATATAATTTATAAAGACTATACCTATTGCTTATTTACTACTAAAAAATGTGGTTCGCAATACCACTGTTGGTGTGTACTAACCATTAGCTACTCGATTTTCTACGTAACTCGCTTTTGCTTTCGATTATACTCACTTTAGCTCCGATAATTTCGCTATTAAACGCGAACTTGAAAGTAAGTAAATCGATTTCCTTTCATTAGGTAACCAACACGTACATATTAAGCAAATATTAGGTATAGCGCGTTATTTAAACACTTTACCACAAGACTGTGCGTTTTCACTTAAAGTTTTTACTTTTTTCGAAATCTAGAGAGATATTTAATTTTGTAAAATTTCTCAAAAATGCTCATTGGCTTAGCTGTGCCTGCCGATCTTATATAATTGTGCAGGTAAAGCACCGCCCAGCGTGGTCAATACTTGAATGGGTGACCGATAATTTGTGTAACAACAAAATATTTTTTTTGAGCTCGAGTAAATTATTTGTTTAAGCAGTTGGTTCCGGATATCGTCTCTGATTGCAGTCGTTTGTTCAAATTAGAGTCCTTAAGGCCACCTGAAATTTTACATTATTAACAATATGCGAGCCACTTTACAATAAAAAGAAGATAATTTAGGCTTACTCCCGAAGTTACTGGCAACGTATGTGTAGATATTCACTGAGAATAGAATTCCATTTGATATTTCTAAAGTGTTTCCTACACTTAGTTGGCTTTTAAAGAAATGCTTTCCAATAATTTGCACCCGACAGGACTTCGAATCTGCATCTTTGGGAAGTCCGTCCCCTACTTCTTATCCATTTTGACCGCAGGTGAGTACTTCTAAATTTAAAAATAGGGTTTTTCGAAATTCCCACTGTATCGGAAACCACGCGGGTAAAATTGCAAAGTTGTTGCATGATATCGCAGCTAGTTGATTTATAAGTAAAGGAAGGAAGTCATCTATTTTTTCACATCTCCAATAATAAAACAGCCAACACTGTATTTTCCAGTTATTTCCAATAAAAAGCTCGTGTTCGTGCACTCGGTAGGAATTTCAAGAGTGTTGTAGGAAGTTTACCGCTACAACATCTCCCGTACAATAGAGTAAAAACTTAGTACATTTTGAAACGTTCTATTGAACGGTTTTTATGGAGATTCTTTGTTAGATAAGTTACGACGATGTTCTTGAAACATCTGCAAGGAGTTACGAGTCTAACAGTTTCGGGTAAAAAAAATTTTTTATTAGGAAAAACCATGTTTTTGTATGGAAGCCCGATTTAAATATTTTGTTGAATATGTTTTTTATTTAATATTTTTAGCCGAACGATATAGCAGCTGAATGAAAACCGTATAAAGGCTGGATGAAAGAGCTCATGGTAGGCCAGAATATTTCAAAACAGTTCAACTCATTTCATACAAACAAACTCATGCTTATTGTATGGCACTTTGCGAAATGCCATACAAAATGACTGTTTCTTGTAAATCAATGTAATAAATTGTTACAATTTGTCGCACTGTTTGTCTGTTGAAATTGTTATCGCTGGATTGTGTCACGAAATTCGTTCCGAAATTGTTTATCTAATTGTCAAAATTTAGAGCTTTCGAGGCAAGTTTAGGTATAAATTTAGAAATATTGGATTTAAGGTAGGTATGTAAAGTGATAAAACTTTAAGAAACAAATAATAGAATGTTTATTTATCCAATCCCTACTAATATTATAAATGCGAAAGCAATCACGTCTAACTCGTCTAAATCTTCGCTGAACCGATTTTAATAAATTTTGGTACAGAGATAGATGTCATAGAAGGACATTATGCTACTTTTTATCCAGATATTCCTGCAGAACGGGACCTTCGCGGGTGTAACCGCGGTGCGCAATTAGAATCGAATATAAATTAAGTAGGTATTGTATCACCTTATTGTTTGCTCGAAATGAGTTAATACTGTTTAACACACACAGTAATTTCAATAAAAATATTTGTTTTATTCTTACTCTTAAGAAATAATTATCATTAGGTATAAAATAATTAAACCATTTAACCGCCTATTTCAAAAGTGATAGTTTCTTTATCAATATACTATCGCAAGTCACGACCTCTATTGATACACTTGAAAATACATCAAAGCGAACACTTTATCGTGCTAACAAATAGAAGCATATCATTTATAACTATGTAAAATTTGTAGTTAAAAGAGCTTTTAGACTAATGGATAGATTGGTAGATGAATTACTGAATTAAGTATAAACATTGATTGTGTAGTTTCGGTGCAGAGTAGGGTTACTCATCTTTTTCCGTGGTTGCTCCCGAAGATTCTCACCAAAGAATCGGTCATTTATCATCACCAAAAACTCACGTGTAGCAAAATAAGAACTAACTAAACCCTTGTTTTTTTTCTTATGCTTTCGGGATTTAGCAATGTAATAAAACAATATTTACCGGGTTTAACTCGCTTGTTAATTTAACGGCATTGTTTGACATTGTTAGTGTTCAGTACATTTTGAATTTAAATGATGTTCATTCTATTTTGTCGGTTGTTTTGTTAAGCGATTTCGATGTACCTATTACGATGTATAGCGATTTCGACATTGTATATACCTACTTAGTGTTCACTAAATTTAGAACTAATGACGTTCATTCTATTGTTATATTAAGCGATCTCGGTATTTAAGCTGAATAGCGTTTTTGACATTGTTGTATTCATTAAATTTTGAACTAAAGTTATTTTCATTCTATTTTGGCGCTTGTTATTTTTGGTAAATCAAGAGTATAGGTAACGATTTTGAAATTTAAATGTGGTCATTGTCTTTTGATGCTGACCCAGCGTTTCGCTGATTTTACAGTCAGTTTTGCCAAGGTAGATAAATGTAAAGATGTAATTCGTCAATTTTAATTTTCTAAAAAGACTTTACTTTTTTATTTTTATTAAATTAACCCTTTTTGAAGATATGCCAGTAAATGCGAAGAAATTCTCATCAGGAGCAGTTTTGAGAACATTAATACAACCATGAGAGAGTACATTATAATATTATTTATTATGTCAATAGTGCGGCTGAATTATGAGAACATTTCTGATCTCATACCATTACTAGTCAATTAACCGGCTTCAAAAAAGGAAGTATATGTGATGATTCTTTGGTTAGATTGTAAGCTCACTAAAGTAGTTCGCCAAGCTACCATCGCAAAGCCACGTGTTCGAGACCCGCTAAAACATTAAATTTAGAAAAAATGACCTGGTGCAATACCTTAACGGGTATATACAAGCTAAACTGACATTCCTTGTCAGATTAATTGAAAATTGTTACTTATTTTTCAAATTTTGAATATATTTTCAAAAACATTACATGGAAATACGTCGGAAACAATGCCATTTACAAACGCTTTAAACGAAAATAATCTAAAACATTGCGTCAAAAAACAATGAACAATTTTCGATGAATTGGACAGATAATTTCAGTTTAACTCGTATATATCCCTTAACTAATAAATTTAAATAATTTAATTTGGCGGTTTTGTGCTTAATATTTAAAGGAGCAATGCGATTAAAACCAAAATAGTGATTGAATTTCATATCAGCATCCCGAAAACCAAATCTCCCATAACTAATATATCGCTTAGCAAGCATTATAAGTACAACCGTCGGTTCTACTATGAGACAGAGTTCCGAGAATTGTCCAGCTATACTGGGTACATAATAATATCTACATACATTGTAAACTATGTGATTTATACACCGGAGCGCCTAAATACCAATACACACTCAATGATTCGATCGTCAACTCAAGTTCCAACTATAAGAACTGAATGCTCAAACGGACGGACAGACCTACGTTTTTAGAATAATAAATTCTCGCGGTCTCAAGCAATCAAACGCGGTAGACCCCGGGAATTGTACAGCTTAATTGGAAGGGAGTTTTTAATTATGTCCAAATGTATTCTTTGGTTTTAGGGGATAAAAAGATGGATTACGAACGCAAAGGGAGGTGGGCGGCGCTGAATGATGTATTTTGGATTCTGATTAAGTTTTTTGGTTAGGGTTTTACATTTTTTGAATTTTAGATTGTTAACTTATCTTGTTGTATTTTTGTATTCAACTTTGTATTTAATTATTCAACTTAATAATCGTATATTTTAATGTTGCGTTATAAATAAAATGTGTAAAAACGTAATTTATTTTTGGAAAATTTAGTGGGGTAAAATAGTTTAAGTTACATTTTATTTATCGAATTTAACGATATTTTTATTTATTTTTTTACATTGACGCGACGCGCGATTTTTCGACTACTTACAATATTCTTCTGAGACTGGAGCGTCGCCGAGTGTCATTTCTATTCACTTTTATTCTATTTACGATTTTAAACTTATATAGTTGTTTTCACTGCAAATATTCTAAACACGGTAAATACCTACCCTGTTATTTAGTAATATTTATATTTTCTACTATAGCCTCCAGTTTCGAAGATGGATGCTTCTCACCTTCCGCATTTCCATGGGACAAGGAACATGGAATTTGTTTGAAACATCACCTCTGGTACCAGGACATAATATCTCAATGGTAGTCACCTGCATTATGTATCTACACTTGATCCTCACCAAATGATTTATGACCACGATAGTACTCATTAATAAACTTCGAAGTTCAAAGCGCTGTAACATCAACAACACTAACCACAACAAATCAGTCATCGCAGAAAGTTAAGTTGCAGCTCAAACAGCCAGCAAACAAAGGACAACTGATTAATAACATCTTTGTACCGAAGTGTACCGAAGTACAGGCGCGTCATAAATCATTTCGTACAGTAGTTCACGGTGAAATAAGGACGGTTCACACCACCCAGTCACGGATAGTAATGAGTAATGGACGCTTCATTACTCAGGATCCCCGCTGTTCGTCTCGTCTGTACGGCCCTTATGGTGCGTGAAAAGTCTGTATGGGTATGAAACGGGTCGGAGCTTGTATGCCATCTTTCCACTCACGAGTAGGTATCTAAGGAAATTTGCTCAAAAATTTACCTAGAAGTTAGGCAATGACAAGAATTTTTAAAATATAATTAATATTCTTAACGCGAAAATGTGTATGGTTGAATGGTTTTGTCTAATTTTCGTTGATGAATGCTACCTACAAGAACTATACAAAGCATTTCTATGTCAAGACATCGAAGCTCCTCCAAACATGCTAGTTAAAAACTATAACTTCTTTGTATCATGAAATGTATAAACTACGACTTCAAAGAGAAAGTTGATCAATGAATGAGGTAACTGATACAGTTCTAATAGCATTAACATCAATGTAGGCACATTGAAATACAAAGAAGTCTTTGCTGTACGAAAACAGGGACTCATTTTTAATTAGAAGACTATGAACTTATTTGCAATCGCTTACTCATTATGTCTAAAGAAACACATAGTTAGGTAACAGAAACAATTTATTTGTTGATAGCGGGAACCAAATTGAATAGCGGGAAAAACTGTTTTGTTAAAGATGTTAAAGCACCTGCTTTAACACAGGTAAACGCAGTTTAATCGTAAAACATGATTTATTGTCAGGTTTAAATAGTTCTCCTCGGTGGACTCTCAGTCGTTTAGACCCACAGCTGGTAGAAGAGGCAGCGCTAGTAGAGGCGTGGCCGATGGTGCCTGATAGACCAGTGGAAGTCGACTCCGAGACAGAATGGTTTCGAGGAGCTATGACTCGTATATGCGATACATCAATGCCCCGTTCCGGACCCCAACCCCCTAGACGTCGAGTGTATTGGTGGAACACGGGCATAGCGCAGCTTCGTAGAGACTGCGTGGTGGCGAGGCGCCAATACACTCGGCACCATAGGAGACGCCGCCGCGGAGACGACTTTGCTGAACAAGCAGTCACCTTAGAGGAGGCGTA
The DNA here is from genome assembly GCA_949358125.1 of Idaea dimidiata. Taxonomy (NCBI): domain Eukaryota; kingdom Metazoa; phylum Arthropoda; class Insecta; order Lepidoptera; family Geometridae; genus Idaea; species Idaea dimidiata. Next base: position 24,811,654 of record OX442332.1, on the reverse strand, counting down.
TAGAGCGACAAAACTAGCTCTGAAAATAGCTATTGGCGAGGCTAAAACCAGGGCCAGGGAGGAAATGCTGGAGACTATCAATAGTGATCCGTGGGGACGACCGTACCGTATGGTCCGGGGCAAGCTGCGCCCGTATACTCCTCCTCTCACTCAGAGTCTTCAGCCCCAATTTGTGGACAGGGTAGTGGGTGCGTTGTTTCCAGATGGAGGCGATATAGTCCCTCCCCCAATGCTGCCTCCAGAGTACAACGCACCGGACGATACTAGCGAGTCAGTAGAAGTAACACCTGTGGAGCTTAGATTGGCAGTTGCCAAGATGCGGGCCAAAAAGACTGCTCCCGGTTGGGACGGTATCCCGGGCAGAGTTTTGGCAATAGCTCTAAAGGCGTTGGGACCGCGGTTTCTTCGCTTATTGAGTGCTTGTATGGAGCGCGGCCAGTTCCCTCGTCACTGGAAGACGGGGAAACTGGTACTACTCAAAAAGGTGGGTCGCCCGATGGAGACGCCGTCCGCGTACCGCCCCATCGTGCTCCTGGACGAGGCGTGCAAGCTCCTCGAACGAGTCGTAGCTGCACGCCTTGTCATGCACTTGGGGAGAGACGGTCCGGATTTGGCAGACGCTCAGTACGGGTTTCGTAAAGGCCGCTCAACGATACAGGCCATCACGAGAGTGAAAGCGCTGGCGGAGGAGGCAGTAGCCCAAGGTGAGGTCGTATTGGCGGTGTCACTAGACATTGCCAATGCCTTCAATACCCTTCCCTGGGTGATTATAATGGAAGCCCTTCGGTTTCACCGAGTACCGCCTTACCTCTGCCGGCTTATCGGTGATTATCTCAACACTCGTAGAGTGGTTTATCCGGGGCGAGACGGAGTGTGCAGTAAGGAAGTATCGCGCGGTGTTCCACAGGGGTCAGTCCTCGGACCTACCCTGTGGAACATCGGGTATGACTGGGTCCTCCGGGGACATAACCTCCCGGGCGTGAGCGTCTTTTGTTACGCAGATGATACGCTAGTAATCGCCCGGGGGAGCACGTTTCACACTGCGGCAGCACTGGCGTCGTTTGGTGCGGAGGACGTCATAGGTCGCATTCGAGTCTTGGGTTTGGAGGTTGCTCCGGACAAGTGTGAGGCTATCAGCTTCCACAGCCCTCGCCGAGCGCCTCCTGGGTTACTCTGCATCGATGTTTGTGGTGTGCGCTTGGCTGTAAAGTCGTCGATGAGATACTTAGGTCTTATCCTCGACTCGACATGGAGCTTCACAGCGCACTTTGCAACGCTTGCCCCGAAGCTCAACACAGCTGCATTGGCCCTTTGCGGACTGCTGCCAAATGTGGGCGGGCCGTCGGTGTCGTGCCGGCGATTGTACATTGGCGTAGTGCGGTCTATGGCTATGTACGGAAGCCCAGTGTGGGCGGACACTCTCACAGACCGTAATCGAGCAGTGCTCCGACAGTCACAAAGACTGTTGGCTGTGAGAACGATACGCGGATACCGCACTGTGTCGTACGAAGCCGCGTGTGTTTTGGCGGGGGTCCTACCATGGGACTTAGATGCAAGAGCCCTTGCGGCAATGTTCCGTTGGCGCGAGGAGGTGCTAGAGCGGGGTGAACGACCGGCTCAACAGGAGGTGGAGAGATCTCGGTTGGATCTACATCAAGTGGCTATGGAAAGATGGAAGGAGCGGTTGGATCGGCCCACAGCCGGCCATGCCACAATCGCGGCAATACTTCCAGTGCTGGACGAATGGGTAGAGCGACAACACGGGGTTCTCACGTATAGACTGACGCAGATGCTTTCTGGACATGGCTGTTTTGGAAAGTATCTGTGCCGCATAGCACGTAGAGAACCCGATGAGAGATGTCATCATTGCTCAAGCATCATGGACACCGCAGTTCATACTTTTGAATCTTGTGTGGCTTGGCGCGAACAGCGGGATGAACTGCGAGAGGTAGTGGGAAGCGATCTGTCGCTCCCCACGATTGTGCCGTTGATGGTGACTGATGGAGCGGCCTGGGACGCCATGCTGCGCTTTGCCGAGACCGTTATGTTGGCCAAGGAGGAAGCAGAGCGGGAACGGGAAGTCACGACTGACCTTCCCATGAGGCGCCGTCGTTCGGGAAGACCTCGACGTGGAAGGCGCCGAGGTCGTGTAGACGACCTCATGCCGCCATAAATGGGCCCAAATGCGGCAGACTCGGGGGGGTTTGTCGCTGTATAAGGGCCCGAGCGAGACGCACGTGGTTCCAGTGCGCCGCTCATGCGGATTGAGGTTCAACCTCTGAGAGAGGGGGTCTGACGACAGACCCACGCCGTCGGGACGCGGACGAGTACGAACGTGTCCCCGCGTTTCGACTCCGACATCAAGGCGTGCGAGGAACCGGTGGAGTTGTTTAGTGGGTAAACCACTGGCCACTTACCACCCTTAGGCCAGCTGGGAGCCCCACACATCCCCGCCGCACCCCCCGGGGCGGCGGGACGGTGCATAAGGCCGCATTCCTCCACCATAAAAAAAAAAAAAAAAAAAAAAAAAAGGTTTAAATAGTTCTGGACTCTCTTTCTACCCAACACAGATATTTCCTAAACTCCAAATACTAGTGTAACATAATATAATGTAACATAGTCGAAAATTCGAGGTAAAAGATTTAAAATATAACAATATCCGAATAAGATTAGCAAAAAAATAAAATATAAGCAAAAGTAATAATAAGTTTACAACAACCACATATAAAATTTAGCCTAAAGCAAAACCCTAAACATCCCTAACTACCTCGCGTTAATTTTTACAACCGTTCGAGCTCCTTGCACGCAACACGCCCGTATACCATATGCGTACAGCCGTAGCCGCACCGATTGCAATCTTACGTCTCAAAACTGCTTCGTATATTTATCATCCAGCTCTTTCGACAGTTGCTGATAAGGTCTGATAAACAAATTGCCTCGTTTTATGAGGTTTCTGGTAAGCAGATATTGGGAAAGAATATCCGTTTCATAAAATTGGTATTTATGTGGTATTGGTAAGAAAAATTTGTTGATGAGGTTGTAAATTGTCGTTTTCATTTGAAGTTTTTAAGGTTTTGATCAATTTGGTAAAAAAGTCTTTTTGCTAAGTAATAAAATTTACATGCATACTTCGTTATCTCTGATAGCAGTCGTTAGGTTAAGCTAAAGGATGGGCGAACTGAAAACGCTAACACTAAGTTTTAATTCTAATACCTATTTATTGTGTAGTGGTGTGGCACTACAAAAAAGAAGATAAATTAAAACCAATTCAAATTCAAAATTATTTGTTTCATAAGATTACAATCACATAATCGGAGTTTTGGTGGGAACGCGATGAGGAGATGTGTTGCTAAATTTTAATTTTTGTGAAACCTAGTTCAAATGCATGTAAATTGTTTAATTTCGGGGGCATATTAATCAATTTAGTTTCGTGAAGGTGTACATGTGTAGTGAAAGTGAAAATCGGTGCAAAACATGGACTTTAGCGTTGTCTCCAAAGCTCCTTGAACAATAATTGTAAATTGCCGCTGTTTTACAATTATTCCCTCGACTTGACTTTAACTATGACGACTTGACTGTTTTGATGTAAATAACTAGCAAATATTAATAATACTTGATACTGGCTAATGTCCAAATGGAATATAGTCATATAAAAGAAGAAGAAGATGAATCACATTATCGTTTGAAATCGTCACGAAATTAACGTTAACTACCGAGTATTCGGAACGCGATCTCTAATGAGAAGAAGACAATTTTAAGTGAGTACCTGAGTACTGTGAGTGAGTGAGTAGCTGGGGTACAAGACAAGTATGAAGTCTTGTAAGTACTATGTAAAGTAAATGCGGATTATGCCCTTTCGTGTTCTGGTACCAGAGGTTTATCTCCATAAATATTGTAGTCTAAACTAAGACGATAGTTAGATTGTGACGTGCGGCCTAATCCGAATTTAGTCTATTTAGTATTCCTCAAACAAGTATCCTCAATCATTTGAGACGTAAATAGAGTTTAATGATTCACAACACTGAATATAAATTCGCCAAATTGACACGTATCAGTTGCCTATACCGGATGTGCTTAGGGTTTATGTTTCTTATTAGTAGGTAGTAAGTAACCTACCTAGTACCTAGCTACGTGGAGATTTTACTAACATATTTATCGAATTATAAAACTTAAGATAAAATTAGTTATTAATTGGTGTTTACTGAAGATAAACATGCTGCGCGAAGCTGCTTACAATTTAAAAAACATACCTATTTATAAACACAAAACCCTTATTTTTTGCCACGTGTGTACAACAAAGACGGAGGAGCTAAAATGGCCAAGCGGACTCTTTTTCATAACTTAGGTTTTCGTTGTCACCATGAAATATTGTGGGCAGAACTGAGTCTGAATAGTAGTGAGCGAGTTAGTTTTACTCTTTTTGCTCGCTTGATCATTTCCTCTTGACTCTTTATTGGTGAACACACATTTATGCAATTTAGTAGTGCAAGAAATAAAAAGACACACACAATTACTTGAATTTTAATATGCAGCTTACTCCATAATCATTGATTAATAAATGTTATCAATTATTATGGATAACATTGACTGGACGTAATATATCTGTTCTTTATAACTTCAATCTTTAAAAAACAACAAAAAGAAAGATTATTAACAAAGAAACCAAAACAAATGAATACATTTATCAAAATTAACCTACTTCCCAAAATCATAACATACAAAACCAGAGCTAAATATAGAAGTACCTACCTAATTCGCCACATAATAGATCACTCCCCATAGGAAACCGTGTGAATTCCTAAATATGAAATTAGTTGTATTATTCTGTATATTATACAAAATTCAACAAATTCAAGTAGGTACGTCGTCTGAGAGAGATTGTACTTGATAACGGGATGCCTTCTAACATCTGTACTGTAGATCAATGGATCTCGAATTACTTGAGAAAGAATCAATGGTAAAGCGTGTTCATTTCTGGGAATAAAGGTACCGTATAATATTGAATAAAGAAACTATTATGAAGTGCGACAATATTCTTGTAAGAAATTAAATATTGTTAATGTAAGGGATATGTACCATGTTTTAATTTGCTCTTTACAAAGCACAATATTCTGCTAGTAATTACTTCAACTGGCTTGTTTATGATACGATCCCGTTCTAATGTAAGTATACCATACCGTTTTCATAATATTTGTAGTGAAATCAATCATGTATTTAACGTAATATTTGTAATTTAAAATAATAAACTGGATAATTAATGACTTTATATTTCAATTTCACTTAACATGGTAATATATTATCTTATGTCGTGATCAGATCATCGTTTCTTAACTTAATAATGTGGTTGTACCTACCCAAAAGTATAAAATATACCTAATGAAATATATACTGCAGATTTGAAATTTATCAGCGTGTGAATAGCAAACAGTGGAAGGGTGTAGTAAAGATTTACTGTGAGACATCAAAGCTCATCATAGTAAAATGATTATCAATCACATACATACATATAAGTCAGTCTCTAAGATATATATTTACAAGTTAAATTATAGGATAGTCGGTCCGGGGCATTCCTGATGCAGAGACTGTCGATTGCCATCCAGCGTGGCAACGCAGCTGGTTTGCTTGGCAGCTTTGTATCGGGGACGTTGGGTGCCGGCTTGTTTGGCTAAATCTCTTTAAATTTGATTTGATTTTATTTTTAAATTATGTTGTTTTGTAGTTTTAAGGCTTTTTGTATTTTATTTAATTTTTTCTCATTAATTAATTATTTTAAACTTTAGTACCTACTTTATAATATTGTAAATGTCTAATAAATAAATATACTCCCATCATTGTAATCCTACTAATATTTATAAACGAGAAAGGCTTGTCTTGAACATGTAAGTTGTAGCTCAAGTATGTGAATATATTATTAAATAACGGGGTATTTACCGAAAAAGTTAAATTATTATTAAATGTTATCCACATTATTATATTAGTATCTCGGTTACTGCAATACAAGCTAGTGTTTAGTGGAGAACCGATTTCAAATGTAATTTGATAAATGCTTAGTAAGTTTCATAATATTAATAAATAAATATTTGATTTGATTGATTTGATATGGAGCCAAAATCAATAAGTACCTTTTCTGTTGACTGTGCCGTTAGGGCTAAATGTAACAATCCGCACTACCATGGTCGTTTGTCGTCGCTATGTCGGCCTTTGTCGCTCAAAAAAATTAAGTAAATTTCAAATAAAAAATACCCTGACTACTATTAAAAACAACGAATAATTAAAACAAAAACTGGTTTTTTTTTAGATTTTTTTAAATATTTGATATGTTTTTAATTTCATTTTTTTTAGCTGTACGACAACGCGACGACTTATAAGACATCATGGTAAAGCCCTATTTCAACGTTTAAATCCATTTTTAAACACCGAACAGAACCCTAAAAATATAATATCAAGCAGAAGCTGATCCTATCTTTTGTCCTTTTGTTGCGTTCAGTTGTAAATTTTTGGGTTCTTAACTCCACAATATTCCCTTCATTAATCTAAAAGCCGTAACTCGACTCGGGCTCGTCTTTGTACCTGCGCTTCCCTACATGTGTTGGACTGTTGGGGCAAAAACTTGCGCAACAATGTCGTTTTTTCAAAGGTTTTTGATGAGGAAATAATATGCTTTCGAGTTCGTGAATATTGGAGCTTAAGTTACGTTAAAGGAAAGGTGATCGATGATAATAGGAATGACAACATGTTACTTATTCTCTTTAATAAATACTTTATTAACGAAAAATTAGAGAATAGAAGCAAATGACATTAAATAATATATCAACGTTAATAAAAATCTTTAGATGTTCATTAGCCTAGCGTAGCTTGCCGATCTTGTATTGTAAATCGTAGTCGTTGCCGTATATAAGTCATTTGTAAGTTCTCGTCGCTGTAAGTCGTCGAGTTAAGCAACGTCAATAAAGCAAAGCAACGTGTGGTTATTACTTTGATAGGCGACCGGTTAACAAAAGTGTATAGTAAAACTGTTTTTTTTATTATTTAAAAACATGCTTTGAAAGGCACGTTAATCAGTTGACCCTTTCGCTGGAAGCGATTTCTTCCAGTAAATTTTTGGGATTGTTCATCATATCTCGTAGTTCTCGTCTATTCTACTTATAATAAGAGGTAGGTATATTAAGTCATTTCTAATTTGACCATATCCGTATTTAATTTCTAAAGCTTAAAACACAGTGCTCTACATTCCAAGTAAACTTCTCAAATTACATTTCGCAAGTTTCTAAGAATAAGTTGAGCTAAGCTTCAAGTAAATACCTAAGAAATAGGTTACCATGTACCCCTTTATTATAAATAAAACACAAAGTCAGTAAACTTGAAACAATGGACCTAAGTATTCATAAACGTTAGTCATAATAACTCATTAAATATATGCATAATGTGCTGTTAAACCAACTTTCCAGCTACTGGGATATAAACTACGATTTAATAATATTATCATTTGAGCTGCTACTAAGTGCTTTTAATTAGAAGCGTAATATAATAATTAAAACACTTCTCTAAATTTCCTTATTTAAACAAATACAGCAGCTTTTTGGTTATTTATTTTTGCTTTTATCTTAAATCAAATATTAAAAACAATGTTGGATGTTAAACACAGAAAGTTACACACAACGCAATCTTACCCCAAACTAAGCTGCTAGGCTTGTGATATGGGAACGAATATATCTTCTATACAATAGGACACATATAATTATGTAACTTCTGTGTCTTTGGTCTAAAACAATTAAAACAAAACAAAAAACCAAACGAAAATAATAATTATAGGTGCCTTTCTCGCTCAAACCAAATCATTGAATCTATACATATTTTTTTTATATTTAGATCAATTTTTAAGTTACTAAGTGCTTTTAAATATAACCATACTTAGTTCTAAGAAATGGAGGCTTATTATTGGTATTTATGATATGATTTTACCACCCCACAACCGTTAAAACTAAAGTAATGGCATGGACAAGACGTATTAAAAAAACTATATCTCCAAAATATATTGCCAATCAATCCAACCACGACTGTTTTAACTTAAGTGTTCTATTTTTAAAAATGTCACCCGCAATCTAAAGTTTTTCTAACACGTTTTTACTTGGGACATGCATTAACACTTAACTTCTAGTCCCGTCTCGAAGTGCATCATTAAAATGTTCTATGGCTCCAAAAAGATCAAAGTTATCTTCGGGTAAAGTTCCCTTTTCCCTTCCCCCTGTGGCTATGCTCCTCAGTGTAACATCGGTCGTCGCGGAGGGCGGACGTGTCGCCCGTTCTCGCGTGTTCGCTACGAATTTTATAAAAGGTTCACCTTAGTGGCATTTGCATACGTGAAGTGATACCGATTTCAATTTTGTTCGTGTTGTGACAGTTTGTGTATTATTTAACTTTGATGGCTGTAGAGGATTAGTTTGTTGTTTTGGAATAATTGTGGATTGTGTTTTTATTATTGTAAGTTCTTCTGTATTTGTTTGGAAAAAGCTAGTTGGTAACTAAAGTTATGTAGAAGCTTATACTTCGTCACTATCAATATTATTTATGTTTAGTTCGTTCCAGTTTCTTATCTTTACCGGCTTCTATTGTACTTTAATGAGTCACATCGAAGTTTAGTATAAGTTCTACCGGTTTTACTCCTCTATCTTGATGTAAATTTTATATAACCCAAGCTTGCAGTAGGGCGTTACTTCCTAGAGGCACTGCAGGTTTCTTTTGTGGTTGTTTAAGTTAATAAAGTTTGAAAAGCTTGAGGGTAATTTAAATTATATGTAATGTAAAGCTTTTAGAGAATCTTTCTGAGGAGGATAGTTTATATTTTATTATATATACGTGAGGTTTTGACTACTATCTCATTAAATAATGAGATGCAGTTTATAGGAGATATACCTATTCGTTGTACGCTCTCCAAATCAGTTTTTCTTTTTTTTTTTCTATGAAATGTTACAAAGTATATTAATGTTGTAGATAAAAAAAAAGCTTATGGGAAATTCAAACACGGGTTGAAATTAAACAGTTAGGTAGTATGTCTTGTATTTTTATTGAAAATAAGCCAAGAATTTCTCGGCAAAAATGAACGGACACAAAGAGAGTAGCTACTCGAGCTTCTAAAGTCTACGACGCGTGTCGTAGCAAGAAAGATGTAAGGCAGTAGTAGGTATGCACCAATTTAAACGTTTTGCCGGTCAAGTGGACATTGGTCAATAATTTACATATTGTGTTGTCTATAATACGGCAAGTGACATATAATAGCGCAGTGGACAAATACCAGCTTGCAACACAGAAAATTGTATGTTCGATTTTTGATTTGTGAAAAGTATTTGTATGATATTTAGTTTCTAGTTAACGTCATTGGAAAAAATAATTTGAATGTACAAACTGGAAAATTATTTCAGAAAACCCTAGATTAACATTTAAATTAGTTAGAGGTTTATAAATGTGTGTTAGTAATTTCCCGAATACTTTGAATTTAAAACAGATGAAGCTGGGAGCAGGGCCGAATAAAATGCTTCTGTTAAGTGACCATTTACCTTCTGGACTCTTTTAAGAGACCCGTCTAAATACTTTGCAAACAACCTTTGAATTGCCTACAACTCTTCCAGCTACACATCACTAAAATAACTAAAATACTTTCTGACAATTACATACAAAGACACTGTATATTATTAGGTAGTCAAACCCGGCACATAACAATAGACAAACTAACAAACTAACCAAACATAGAGGTCCCACAAAAGATAGTTCCACAGATTTATCTGAACGCCAAACTATTTTTTACGACAACGACGCGACGCACCACAATTGCGATGGTCGGATAAGCAACGTAAATGGGTTAATGTAGTTTACTATTATAGAAGTACTATCAGACGAGATTTAAGATTAAAGGAAAGCCTTATTACATAGATGATGTGAAAGTGTCTTCATATTTTTGTTTTGACTGTTTTAGGTGGAAAGGTTAACAGTAGAAACTAGCATAATAACTTGATAATAAGTAATTTCTTCTCTGGTTTTCGCGATTTTGCATAATAAAACGCCTTGGTTATCGGGTTTAATCACGTTTTATTCATGATTTTTAAAGTCGACTGTAAAGTTGGCGAAAGCTCGGTTTGTTTAACAGTTGTAAATTAATATTAGTGCTTATATAATTAGTTAGTATCCCTGACCTGCTGTTAATTGGTCGTGAACTGGAGGTCTGGAAAGACCCTGAAATGTAGTCGAGAAAAATTAATTGAATTTTATATCAGTATCGCGAAAACCTAACCTAAGGTACCAATATAGATATTTTTTCTTTGAATATACATTTTATGAGTTGGTAAATATGTTTTATTTAGAGACTCTTCATTCATTAATTGTTATACCAAAAACCATCCATCCAAAGATTTCTTAAATTCTAGAAAAACTGCCATTAAGTACGATTACTTCTAAGCGTAATTACTTTCTGTTTCGGGTGTGTGGCATCTGCAAATAAGCTTTCAATTTAAATTTCTAATTTCAATATGTGGGTCTTACTTTATCGCGTTAAAAAGTTATAAAATTGACCGTTAGAGATTAAATATACGTTTTAGTTGCCATAAAAGAGTTTTTAATGATTCTTTAGTGTCGCTATTTTGCAATATTAGGTATCTATTTAAAATAATTATACTTTAAAGGTTATTGCTTAAAAGCAGTTATGATATTTTTAAAAAGCTTTCATTTAACTTGCACTGTTCTAATTTTATTTTTGAACATTAGACTAAACATCATCATCGTCTCTAACCACTTGATTAGGTAAAATATTTTTTTTGAGATTTGGGCTAATTATTAGTATCAATGTAATTTTTATGTTGACTGTTAAAACATGTAACATAGAGTTTTAAAATCAATCTATGTATGATACAAGAATGTATGTGTAAAAATGGATTTTAAAGTTGAAATTAGAAATCTGAAAACAATTCCCTGGGTAAGATGTACAAAAACAAGGCTGGCTGCATTTCTTCTTTTGGATACCTTTGTAGACTAAAGTATCAGTCAGCCCTTTGGTCGCCAGAAACTAATAGGTAATATTAATTTAAGATATTTTATTAAAAGTATTTCCAATTCATATCTACTAGGTATATCCTTTTAATTTCAAAACTACGCCACCTCACATGATTAATTAACAACCTTACACAACCTTAAAAAACCTTGATATTTGATAGAGCAATCTCAGTAATTATAACAAACACAATAGCCCTTCTAAGTCCAAGGCGATAGATTTAATTAAATACCGTATAGAATGTCGAACCCTTTTAATTTATCACGTAGTTCGCTCAAAAGGAACTAATTAAGGTATGGATTTTTCTTAGACTGAATAATAAAATAAGAAGTACAATTATTATTACATTAATCTTTCATAAATACATTGACTATTAAAAGTAGTAGACCCATTGAAGTCTCCAAATAAATAAATATTGCACGACATTACACACAGCTCTATTTAGCCCCAAACTAAGCACTAGACTTGGACAATGGGTGCTAGACCACGGATATACTACATATAATACTTTTTTTTTTGTAAATACATACATAATGATACATAGAATACACCCAGATCCAGTAACAAACATTTATGGTCAGCAGAAATATTTGTTCCCGGCGGGAATCGAGCCCGCAAACTTCTGCGTTGCAGTCCGGTGCCCGCCGCGCCACAGAGGCGATCGAATCAAAAGTGAATAGGTATCTTCAAACATGTTACACTGTCGACCTCATCATCGCTTTCCATCAGGTGAGATGAGGTCGTATGCTAACATATTCCAAAATATAAATAAATAAAAAACGTCATAAAAACATAAGCAAGTCTTAGTTATTAGATTATACTATATTATTTATGACTAGCTGCGCCCCGCGGTTTCACCCGCGGAAGCGAAAAACGCGTTGTCAGTTGTCCCGGCGCGGATGGCCGAGCGGTTCTCGAGGCAGTTGCACTTTTTCGTTCATTACTTGGGTTCTACTGATTGGATTTCTATGCAAAGTATACCACGACGTTCCTCGAAAATAGAACTATCCAATATTGAACTAGATTTCAATCAGATAAGTGGTTTTTAATTGTATAAGAAACATACAGATAGACAGGAATTTAAAAAATTATATAATTTTGTTCTAAAACTCATCCGTAGTCCTCTAGACCACTTTCTTTTTATTTACTTCCAAGTACAGACTTTTTGTTCTCTCTTCCTTTATTATAGGTATAGAAAGTATAGATAATACGAAAAGAAGAAGACTGTTATAGATGTGATAAATCGTATTTCATTATGTGAAAGGTTCAAAAACTGAAATACCTCTCATTATATTATCAAGTTATTAAATTAATATTCAAGTTTTAATAATATTAATTTCACTTAAAACATTTTGACATTGCTAAGGTACGTCGATATCCATCGTCGTGCATGTGCGGCGTCGGCATTGGTTAGCTCAAAAAGACTGCTTGTTAAATTTACAGTTGTGCAACAACTGCTGGCTTAGTCATTACATCAACCGATCATCTATTAACAGTAGCTTTCTGAACATTTATATGCAAAATACCAAGGTACTATCATAGTTTCTAATGCATAACCATAAAAAGTTACAAGCAACTCAGGTAGAAGCCATCATCTTCAATCAGAAGTCCACAGCATCAAGTTTTACTAGCCCTCGTTTACAGGCATATAATTAAATTAATAAATCTATCAAATACCAAGGCCATCTATTTTAATAAAAAATAATCACCATCACATTTAGGCACCTACCTACAATAAATCCTTAGATTTTAACAGTAACGTTTTTCGTGTCGGATTAAAAACGGTCGAGTTTTTTGGCCATTAATTTTGTAGATTCGCAACACATAGCAATTTTAGATTGAAATGAATCGCTTCTTAGAATAATGTATGGTGTTTTTGTGTCATGAATAACGACATGATTTAAATTTAGCTCTTACTATCTAGGATATAAACTATGTATAATTGATAGATTTGTGTTTTTGGTAATTTAGTCGTTTTTGCGTGAAAAAGTTACGAATAGAAGCCATTTGCAATTAATTGCGATATAATCGAGCTTAGTTGATAGACAAATTGAAAACATGTACCATTTTCTAAACAATTTGTAGTATATTCAATCATGTTTATAATCGTTAGTTTGTTAATATCTATATTTTAACGGTTTTATAAACTTTCCCATATCTATCTACATATTACAAAGAACAAAAGCTCCAAATTTCATGTCTCTAGGTTAAGTGGTTTAGACTTTGCTGATGAGTTCATCTAGTCTAGTCAATCATTCAGTTAGGATTTATAGTTATTACACGTCATAGATATACAAAGTGTAACGAGAGTACCCTTTTAAGCCGAAAGGGGGTTATTCTATACGTCTAGGCGAACAACTTTTGTTCTACGACGTTTGGAAATTCGATTTTTTTTAATTTATTGAAGTTGTCAGCTGTTTTTAAAAATAAAGGCAATTAAAAGATTGTAGTAGACCATAATAGTAGACCAAATCAATGATTTCTAACTCTAAGAAACAGCAAATTTTTTAATAAACATTAAAACTTAATATTTTTAAAAACTACTTCAAATTTCCAAAAGTCTTAAAACAAAAGAAGTTTGCTTAGATGTCTAGAACAACCCCCTTTTGGCTTAAAAGGCTATTCTCGTTACACATTGTTGTTTAAGTTATCTAATTTCGAAGTAGGTGATATTACTATGTAAGAGAAAAGTAATCGATTAGGTAAACTTTGCTATTAAGCTTAGAAAAGTTGCAAAGATATTCGCAACAAGATCAAGATAAGTAATCAAGTCAAACAGGGTAATTAATATTCACTTAAAACTCTATAGTAAACAAATTTCACTTTTTATCTTGTAATAGATAAGTAAAGTTAACTTAAGTAAACCCCAAGTAAAATCGATCTCGTTTTAATCTTAAAATTGATAGCTTGGTAGAGCTTTCGGATTAAGTCTGAGTGAAGTGGGGTACCGGATGTCCGGCAACCTTGAGTGAATAGCCGGATATTTGCCGGATGTAACACAAAAAGGCAAAGGAAATCTTTTACTGGAACTCTACTAGAGAACATCTACTTTATTATGGATATATTTTTGCATTTTGTTATTTAAAGTTGTTTTTGAAACTTTCAAACTCGAAATACTTATTCTTCGGTTTTCAAGATACTGATACTGTTAACTTATTCTACTGTTTTAGGTCAAACTCAAAACCTACCTTTGCTGGGGCAATAATTTCCACCACGCCGTAGTACAATCGCTTATTATCTAGAAAACTTGAACTGCGCAAGTGCGCATGTACTTTCAAAGTATTTAATGGCTATACGTATAAAATTCATAGACTTGACTGATTGATTGACTGACTGACTGGCTGAACTATATTATATCGACGTACAACCCAAAATGCTGTACCTAAAGACATTAAGACACTAAGAAATATATAACTTGGAATTTGTATATTTCTTAGTATAACAACAAGCTGTGACAACTTTATAAATAGGTATAGATAAGCTAATAAGATGTACATATAAGTCTGTGGGGTTTCGGCGCTGGTTGCTGAAACCCAAGCTCACGCTTAGTTCAGCAACAGAGGCTTGAACACTTTTTGGAAATAGCATGTTTGTATGTATTAGTTTTTACCTACAATATTGTTTGTATTTTTTTGGAAAATAAACTATTATTATTATTATTATTATTATTATTACATAAAATATAGAACGTGTGATCTTTGTGACAGATAGGCTATAATCGACTACGATAGAGTTTTTCAAAATTTTTATGGGATCTGAAATTATGTCTGTTAAAGTGCAGGACGAAGCTAGTTATCTAGAAACGTTGAACAACCCATGTGTTTTTTAAGTATTTAACATCAATAGCTATAAAATACAATTACCATATAGTAAGTAAGTATACAAGTAACCAATTAAGTTGACTCATAAAAAAACAACGATAACACTTTGCGGAAGCTTTCTTATCTTAACTTAAACATGACGCAAGGTTACTTGGCACACATAATATAACTTGTAAGTTTTGTTTAGTTCTTATCGATTTATATACCTACAGCTTTTAGCTACCGGTTTTTTAGTTTGATTAATTGAACTAATTATTTTCTAAACTAGCTGCGCTCCACGCCTTAATTCACGTAAGTCCTAATAACGCGGGAAAATCAGAATAAAAAATTGGACTAAGTGTCACTCCAGGTTTTATTTTTCTACATGCCGAAATTCATCGCCATCGATTAAGTAGTTTTTCGTGAAACATACTCGTTTACAACGCTTCCAATTGTCAAAAATGAAAAATATTTTTTTTTCAAAGGATTTAGTAGCACCCAAAGAAGTTATATTACTATAGAACTAGAATGCTCACTTAACGTTCTAGTTCTAGTAATATAATTTCTTTGATAGCACCTAGGAAAGGTTTACGATAAGGGTATTGCACAAGTTATGTCAAATTTTGCGACGGCGCGGCGTGCAAAGATACCAAATATCATCCCACTAACTCAAAACAATAGATAATAGATTATACACACATAGATCGACAAACACGTCGTCAATGCAATGAACCAAACTTTCCCTTCCCAACCATCTTAGCCAAACCTTGTATTAAACCTTAAATTGTTTGAACAACTCATTCGCCTCATCAATAATACGAAAACTAATACTAGAATAATAAACGAAATTATTCTTTACCACGTTGGAAATAGAGTCTTGAAAAGAATAGCAATAAGTACGTTTTGTGAGACCCATATTTGTTTGATCCACTTTATTGATTGAATGATTGCTATTTGCTTGTCAAGTTAGTTTGATGTTTCGTTTCCATGGATCAACAATTTAAATGAGGCTATCTATTTGTGGATTTTTGTTTTTTCTGTTATTGATCAAGAGAGCTGAGTTGGGATTTTTTTATGATAGTTTGGTATCAATTTAATGGGAGCAATGTATACAACTATTTTTCAAATAAATTTTAAAAAATCGATGAATTTTGATAATTTTGGTGTCAATTTTAACCACAATCTCACTAGATGATTAGAGATGATGATGAAGCGGTCATCACTAACTAACTGGTGAGAAATATTTAGATTAAACGTAGATGAAATCTAATCAACCACCCATGACAATCAAGTCACGTATGAAGACAGAAAGATGTTAGTAGAACGTATCACACTTATTTTTCAAAGTGTTTGTACTGGCGTATCGGGATACAAAGATGTTCGCTTGAGAAGAAAACTAAGGAAGACAAGTAGGATTTTATTCCACAACCATCTTCCTATCTTCTAACTGAACAAATTACCTTCATGTGAGATAACAGTCAACAGCTCGCCTATCGTTTATAAAAAAACTTTACCAAAAATCCTAAAGGCAGATTTAGTTACCTATATCTAAGAATCTATTTATCTACATCATCAAGCGTCACTTAACCCGCACGACTAGCGCAAAGTCAAAGTCAAGTCAAACTAGACGACAAAGGGCGACCGCATAGTGAATTTCATTGTGAAAGTATATACATAAGTAATGTTTAACATAAGTCTTATCTAACATATCACAGCTAGTAGCTACTGAACTACGTTATCGGTCGTCAAATATTAGGCGATGACACCTTAATCTACGATCTTGATAATAGACCCACCGTAGTAACTCCATTTTACGTTGATGACTCTATTATATTTTATTAGCTTCCTAATTTAGCTCCTTACAGCCCAATTTACATTACGAAACTAGTGTCGAGCATTATAGAGTCAATTTCACAAAATCAGTTTCGCTGCAGTTACTAAAAGTAATTTTAGCAAATAGCTTAATAGTACCGCTGTGTATTCGCAATTTTTATATTAAAATGACACAAAAAAGATATGTGCTTAAATTGCATGTCACTAGTTTTGTAACACTAGTTTCAAAAATAGGCAGCCAGCACAAAGATAAATACTATTGCCGCTTTAGTATTTTCGGGGTATATATATACAAGATGTAACAGGTTAGCCCTTTTAAGCCGAAAGGGGGTTGTTCTAGACGTCTAGGCGAACACCTTTTGTTCTACGACTTTTGAAAATTCGAACTTTTTTTGGAAAATTTTGAGATTATGTTTCACTGAAAAAACAGCTGTTTTTGAAAATAAAGGTAATTGAAGGTTTGATTGTAGTAGACCAAACTAAATGAAAGGCCAACATAAGGTCAATGACCTCGAACTCTAAGAAACAGCTGATCTTCAAGTAAACTTTACACTTAAAATTTTCGAAAAGTACTTCGAATTTTCAAATGTCATAGAACAAAAGTTGTTCGCCTAGACGTCTAGAACAACCCTCTTTCGGCTTAAAAGGGCTAACCTGTTACATCTTGTATAAAACATTAAATTTATAAAAAATAAAAAGGAGTAGGAAAATTAACAAAACAAACACGAATAAAACGTAAAATGTATGACAATATGGACAAAGAAAAATGTATGACAATATGGACAAAGAAAAATGTATGACAATATGGACAAAGAAAAATGTATGACAATATGGACAAAGAAAAATGTATGCGTAATAAAGTTAAAGTAATAAATGCTTTAAAGTACTATAATTAGGACATTCTTGAAATCACACTCAACATTATCAGACAGAAGAAAACGCCTTTTTGATATAAATACGATAATATTTCTAATATCTGAATTTAATATAACCGTGTAAATTTGTAACAGAAAAATTCTATTTTAATATCCATGAAAGCATATATACGATATATTATAAATGGGATATCTTTGAATCATTAGTCGGTGTCAGTCCATATTACTAGTTTTGTGAGGCACCGGAGCGTTACTAATTGGACCCTTTTCGACGATTTAGAGAAAAAATAAACGGTTGTAATGGGCGGGTTTGAGACATTAGAAAACATATTGGTGAGGGAAATCCTTTTGGAAGTATTATTTATGTTAGTCGAAGCGGTAAATGGGAATCGAAGTAGAATTTGACAAAGAATATTCGTTTTAGACAAAACAGCGACCTACTTAAGTGAAATTTAGAAACTGGATTGGTTTTAGTTCAAATAAATTTATTTTAAGGATCTCTCATTTAAAAGCAGATTTGTTATTCAGTCATCAAGTTTACTACGTGTAAACAACAAGATAAAAACACTTCTTCACATTATATTTATACGTAATTAAAATTATATTCTCCTGAACTGCGGGTCTTCTTTTATTGTTTGCCTCCAAGAGATCTCCCATATTATTTTGCCACGTTTGAAATAGGTATTGTTATTTCAGTAAAATAGGAGTACATCAAGGATCGGATAAAATCTCATACATCTAATCATATTTCATCCCAACTAAATCCACCTAAAATATTAAAATTTATTATGTACTCATTAATTACAAACATCAATCTTTTAGCGGGCTACATTTTACTAAAAATTTAATTATTTTGCATTAAAAATTCGAGGACGAACATCAAAACTATTGAAAGACATCATCGGGCGATTGTAAAAAGCAAAACATAAGAAAAGTCACGCGGTTTTAACCGAAAAGTGACTTCAATTTAATATTATAGAACTATTTTACTTACAATAACAACATCAAACAAACGTCTTTTACCTTCACAGAAACTAAATAAACTCCCAACAAAAAAAAAACTAACAAAGAATGAGTTAAGTTTAAGTTGACCATTACTTCAAGCTCAGCAAACAATCACCTTCAGAATTCACCTGCTGTACCGCTCAGTTCCAATATTGATCAGCTTTCGCTTATTCAAATATGGCTGTATTGTTTTAGGTGATGTATTGAATGTGAAGGCATGGCGGGGGGAGTGCGACTCATCTTGCTATGGGTGGCCGCCGTCGTCGCGGACAGCAAACATGGTGAGTTGACTGTTTAATCTAGTTTTAGATAAGCGAGGATCTCGGGTTTCAAACCGTTATTAACTGGAAACGTAGTCCCAGTTGCCTTATTTTTTTCCAGCAATCGCTACGAAACAAATTTAGGTAGTTTTTTACATAAATAGGTATGCCTTTGTCATAATCAAATGAATATGCTTGGCTTAGTTGCATTTGTAATGTTCAAAACCAAAGAAATTTTGTTTTGAAGTCTGTTTTAATCATTGGAATTGTAACTAGCGCCCCGAGGTCATGTTGATGTTCAAGACGAAACGTCTCGATGTATTCTTTGACTTCCCAAAAATCAATTTGCGAAGTCCACTAAACCTCAACGTAAAAACAAAAACATTGTTTTACGGTTTCACATCATATGTAAAAGAATTGGCATATTAGGTATTTTAAAAAGAATCTCAAAATTAAAACTTGAACATGATCAAATGCGTCTTCCTTAGGGATCGTTAGCGAGCGTTAGAATCGCGGCGATATTACCGTCAAGCCATTTATTTCTAACAATCTCTATGAACGTGTCTCCTCCACACGGAGATGTTAACGCGGCGGTGCGTTGTATATAAATAAGATAATATCGCCACGATTGTAACGCTCGTGGAGGCGGTCCCTTAGTATCTGTACTTTACGTAATAGAACACGGACGAGTCCAATCCAATTCACATCAATTTTAGCAAACAAATTGAAGCATTTAACAAATTGTAACATTTTAGGTATGATGTTTATTGTACTCTACAATGAATATAGGTAATCCAGAAAAAAAAATTCAATAGACTAGTTTAAAATCGAAACGAATTGAACCAACGAGGTTAATTCTTTGAGTTTCCAAACGTGTTACATTGGATAAGAATATTAATGAAGAGACCGGAAAATGGAACTTGATAATAAAAAAGAGTTTGTTGAATTACCATAAGTAGTCGAATGTAGAATGATTTTACCGAGGAATTTCTTTCCTAGAAGAGGTCAAATTTCAGGAATGCCTATACATTATTAGATTTGACAGTCTTTTTGACTTCAAAGATCTATATCTATCTTACATTTACCGGGTTTTAATCGCGTTTTATCATTAATTTCTTTACCTCGACGTTTCGATTATCTTAAATAATGATGAGGGGGGATATAGTCCTTCCGCGACATAGACATAGAACTATCATTTTGTCTTAGGTTAAACCAGGTTTTACATAAACCAGGTTTTAATAGCGTGTTATTTAATAACGACAATATTAAAAAGTATCGAACTTTCGCTAAGTTTACAGTTAGCTTTTTCAAGGTTGACGGCATTTTAAAAATATTTTAATAATAATTCGTTTATTTTACAATAATTTCAAATTATATTCAAAAAAATAGAAGTGTTACATCTCAGTCAACCTTGAAAAAGCTAACTGTAAATTTGGCGAAAGCTCGGTACTTTGTAATAATGCCGTTATTAAATAAAACGCAAAAAAGCCCCGGTAAATATAGTGTTTTATTATAGAACTATCAATTAACACAAAGAAATATTATCATTGACCAAAAAAAATTAAAAAAAACGTAGATCGTTATAAAACAATGAAATGAATAAATACATAAGGTTTTTGTTAACACTTTTGATCTAAGATTCTGAAACAGAGGAAAGTTGTATATGTGTGATATACTAAACAGTTGCAGTATTAAACAGTTGATAGACAGTTGCTGCCAAGCCAAGTAATCGATCTAAGTTTATTAAAGTACACTCAAACACAATCTAGAGTAAATCACAAAAAATATCTCCAAGACCACTTAATTACCTTAGACATAATAATCTCGACCAACTTTTTTGACAAAAACATTTTTCAACGTTTTATCTATGACTCTTAAAAGAAAAAAGGTCTTCGCACCTAATCTAAAAGCAGATAATACAAAAAAGGTTGCTTTTAGTTCGAGGCTTTCGACGTTGGGACAAAAAGTTGGAGACAAAAAATGTTTGTCACGAAGCACGATTGGGACTATTCAAAACCCGTATTGGGCTATATCGTGCCTCACCATCGTGTATGAACATTGAACACTGAATAGTGGTATTGTTTCGTATTCTCCTGTTAATGAGCTAACAAATAATCTGGGTCAGCTAATGTGTGAAAATTGAACTCCATTATCAAATGGAAGCGAAGGTAAACTATTCGAATCGAAGGTTTCTTGTTAGCCTTTTTTGAGCTCCGATTTTAACTTCTGTTTCGACCGTTTTATTACGAAAGTTTTTTCAACTCTTAATTTCAATTTGTAAACGCATTTATCGGTTGTAATCTCAAGCATAATACGATGGCAAATAATTATTTGTTAATGGGTTCATAACAATCTATCAAGTAATACCTACTTGAGAAGACTGGATTTATTCTATATAAAATTACAGTAATATTTAGACACTCCATCTCTCAGATAACAAATCAAACAGAAGCATCACCTGAAAAACTTCTTAACGGCCAAAAACACTTTCGAGATTGAAAGAAATTTTTAATAGCAAAAATTCCAAGACAATTTCGCTAATGCAAAAATCGGATTTCCATTAACGGTGAAATCGGAAACGGGCATTCCACACCTAGCCCAGCAGCTGTTCGAATAAAAGCAGACATAATAATAGTTACAATAGGATTATCTTGTTTGGGAACCTCTTGACTGGCACTCGAATTCACTCGATATACATCTTTGTGTATCATGTTACTCCACTGTTGAAGTTTTTGTGGGTGTGGTCTTTCTTTGTCGCTAGGGTGAGAATTCGTCGGCACATCACTCAAAGAATGTATTCTGCACCTTTTATTGTTTGAAGTTTTGGACGCTGCTGTAATGGTGATGTAATTTGAAATGTGTTACGTTCTTTCTGTTTTGGAATTTGTTTGAGTTTTCGGTTGAGTATTTTGGCTTGTTGCTTATTTATTTAATTTCTTATTAGGTTTTGGGATTCTGTTTAGTGTTTATATGGAGAATTAAAAATCTTACCTAAATTTTATTTGTAAATAAAACAAATATTTTTATATTCTTCTTCTATTGAATTGTAAATTAACAATTCTCAATTAAAACCGGTTTTCGCCGGTTTTAATTGCCTTTTTATTATTATACTAGCTGCGCCCCGCGGTTTCACCCGCGTAACTTCCTATCCCGTAACGTTAATGATCCCTCACGTATGTCATACCAAGTATTGCTTAACGATCATTCAAAGTACTATATAATATTTCTACCTCTAAACCAACCCTGTACCAAGTTTTATGAATATCGGGTCACCCGCTCTTTTTCACCCATCACGTATGTTGTACCAAGTGTTGCTTAACCCGTACGATCATTCAAAGTACCCTATATGTATATTATTTCTACCTCTCTAAACCAACCCTGTACAAATTTCATTCATATCGGTTCACGGGTTGTTGAGTTAGAAATACACGACTTTATTTTTCATGGCTGCCGTCCCGCAGTTTCACTCGCGTAAGTCCCGATCCCGAGGGAATATCGGGATCAAAAGTAGCCTATGTCATATCTGGATAATGTAGCTTTCTATTAGTAAAAGAATTTTTGAAATAGGTCTAGATGTTTCTAAGATGACCCCCAAAATACATACCTACATACATACATGTTACCAACGTAACCTCTTTATAATATTAATTATACCAACATAAACCAAAATATTAAGAATCAAAAGTACAATGAGATATTGCAAAAGAATTTTTAAAAAGCACTGCAGTTTGGTGACACAACCGTCTCGCATGGAGCCGACCGATTGAGCCGCGCGGCATGATGCCTCACAGAGTTGGCTGGCCACCCTCATCATAGTCGCCCGCTACGTGTATAATAAATGCACGCTTGGTACTTAGTAATTATTTATTGTGGAGTTATTTTAAAACTGTAATATCTCGTGAGATATTCATTGAAATCAAGTGATGTTAAGGACAATTATGTTTAAAATTAAATACTTTTAATGAATAACGTATTTATTTGGATAAGGATTAATATCATATTTACAAAATTACCTTCGGAAACAATGCATTGTTCTACAATAAATTTCATTACTCTAAAAGATGTTATATTGAGTCAACCTTAAGAGTTAGACATATGCTGTCGCGGACTATTTATAAGATCCTTTTTAGAGGAAGAATTCTCTCATATATGGTTTTTATGTAACTCTGACCGTTTACTCAGCGCACGCGACAGAATCTCGGAACAGGGTGATTTTTTCCCCGTTTTTGCAACATTTTTCATGGATGCTCCGCTCCTATTAGTCGTAGCGTAATATAATATAGCCTATAACCTTCCTCGATGAATGGACTATCAAACACAAAAAGAATTTTTCAAATCGGACCAGCAGTTCCTGAGATTAGCGCGTTCAAACAAACAAACAAACAAACAAACTCTTCAGCTTTATAATATTAGTATAGATTGTATATATATTGTATTAAACCTTTTAACGTAACGTAAGGTTGATACAATGCTAAATATTCGAAAAAATTAGTTAAATTTCACGAATTTTTACCAGAAAATTATACTTTTGTATACTTAGATAAAAGTTTTAAATGTGCGTTTTACATTATTCTCATGTTCTTAACCGTCAAAACGATAAAATGCTAATGGATTCGTTCTATAAAATTAACCACACCAGAAATATGGCTAGCAACTGTATTAAATGGGCTCCTTTTTCTACAAGCTAAGTTAGCCCCATTAATTACTTTTGGTTCATCACAAAAAATGCGCCTGAAGACCTTGTTCTTCACACATGTTGGTTTGGTTTCAAATCGTTCTTAAACTGAGGCGTGTGTTCAATTTGAGGTCTACAGGAATTATAGGATGGTTATTTTTTTGTGTGTCGTGTGGGTTGCTAATGTAAGCTTATTTAACTAGGTAAATATATTTTCAAATGTTTAATAATTATAATAAAAGCATGGCCATTAAAACCAAATAATGAGTTAATTTCAAATTTAATATTTTTCTTCAAATTTACTAGGTTTTTTTGCGATTCCGTAATGAAATAATTTTAATGTCTATGAGGCATTGAAATGTACTAAAACAGTCAAATTATATTTATGTCTAAATTTGGAAGTGCTTAATGATTTTTTCATTTTCGTGTCAATAGTTATACCCTAATGTTAATTGATTTAGTGCACTTAACAATGTTATTATTATTGGAATTAACATCAACAAAACAAAACTGAAAAAAACAAATAATTGAATTAAAATGCTTCCTCTATAATGTCTTCACAAGGACCAATATTTCACGAATCAGCAGATTCAAATACTACATTTCAGTACTAACTAAACGTATTAATTTTCACAAACAGATAAACACAGTAGACATGCAGTGAAATAATATGACTGCTAAGTGTATTTACGAGTATTCTAACGGATGCTAGCTTTATTACTCCTTGAACATTTATCAAAGCTG
Organism: Idaea dimidiata; assembly: GCA_949358125.1. Classification (NCBI taxonomy): domain Eukaryota; kingdom Metazoa; phylum Arthropoda; class Insecta; order Lepidoptera; family Geometridae; genus Idaea; species Idaea dimidiata. Next base: position 24,787,424 of record OX442332.1, on the reverse strand, counting down.
TCTGTTAGTGGATTTGTTAGTAGTTTAGCTCAAATACTGTTGGGATCTTTTGTGATTCAGTGCTAAAGGATTTCTCTGTAACTTGAGTGTTTTGTGAACAAATATTCTTGACATTCTTTGGAGATGTAGATATAGCAATGTTTGATGCTTTTTGATATTCAAATTCATATTATTCATATTTGTTCCTTTAAATATTATTGCATATTTTTAGAAAAGTCAAGTAAACTATCGTTTCTTCGGAACACGACCTCCAATGAGAAGAAGACACAAGAAACTCATGGGGTTATTTTTTTGTTTATTGTTATTAGTTACGAATGATATTGAGTGTGTGCTATAAACATAGGTAAGTTTGTTAATCCTATGTTATCATTAGATGATTTTGGATTAACAAAATTACTACTGCTCATCTAGAAGTACTTATATTATATATCCCAAAAACAACACATTTATTAAAAAAAACGTTTATTTTCTTAATAAAACACAATATTTACAAGGTTTTACTCGCGTTTTAAAAAGTACCAAACTTTCGCTAACTTTACAGTTAGTTTTTGTGAAGTTAACAGGATGTTGTAAATATTATGTTTTATTATGCAAAATCGCGAAAACCTAAGACAAAATTACATTTATCTTCTTTGCAATTACAACACAAGAGTAAGATACACTAATATAAAGATATGATACATAAAAGTAGAAAGATGACACTAAAAGAGCTAGAGATAGTAGTAAAACTCTAACTAAAAATGTAGGTATACGACATCGTGCCAAACCGATACTCAAGAAATTTGAATTATGAATCAACGATATAATATTGTGGTGAAATTCCCAATAAAAGTAATCCCATTTCTGAGACGATATAAATCATCAAATATTCCGTTGCCTCCCCAACATTCTACGCCAACACCAGCCGCGGGCAAAAGCTAATCAATAAATATTCCTTTATCGTAACATTCAACAGACAGACAGACGTTATGGCTAATGTCCGATATCGAAGCTTTTATTTCAGCCGATCCGTGTTTTAGTGCGACCACTTATACACACGCATAATGTAATGCCGTTACAGATAAAACCGTGCGAGAGATCCGCTTAATAATCACTGAGGTCTTTAAGATATCAACCTCTTAAGATACAGTTAGTGTCGACACAAGAAATCTTTTGGTAGTCGAAGGTGTTGCCATATCGATAACGCAACCTGCAATACACGGTTATGACCACGTTATTGTCAATTTGAATGAAAAAACCATTGCGGTTTCCAAGTTACTGTAATATGGTTCTTTTATAGGTAATTCTGCAAAGCATTTTACTGTATTCGTTCAAGGCAATAACAATTACGAATTCGATACGTTTCGCTTAAGTTTAACAGCCTCACGTTAAATTTGAATTATTCTAACTAAAACAATGTAACTACTAGAAACTGTAGGAAGTATTAGATACAGTACCAATATTGAGGCTGTAACTTGTAACTTCTTAGAATATGCGTTCGAAATCAATTAAAGTGCCATAAAGCATGGACCGTAACGATGATATTACAATAACTCAGAACTCAAATGAAACCCCCGACTATAGAGGATAAAATGAATTGAGCTCCGAAGAATCCATCGTGGACGTTGATTAAGCACGACTCATCAATAAAGTCCTTCGCTATCTAGAATAGCATCGATCCCTACTTTAATTATTCGAATACCGGACAAAATGACAGGAGGCGGTCTCTTTCAACCTCCTAACGACGGGATGACGCCAATTCGAAAGTTTTCAGTTTGTTTTTAGATCTCGTTAGCAGACGCTCAAGGAATTTGAGCATTTGAACATTCATCAGACGATGCATATCTTACTTCGTGTCGTGGCGATAAGGCATTTCCCATTAAAATTCTGTTGTTTACATTGTTAAGCTGCTCAATCGTAAGTGAATTATGATAGAGTAGTCGAGAGTGACTAAAAGCAAGAGTATCTTTATTTACATTGATTGATCTCATGAGGCTCGCAGACGTTTATTTATAATTTACAATCGCTTCGTGATGGGCATTCGTTTGGTTCCGCTTCTTATAACAGTATATCTAAATGGAGTTTCGTCACTTGTCGAGATTACACTTAAAAAACGAACTGTACTTTACAAAAGGGGTCATCCTTTCATATATTACGAAACACGCAACAAGCACAGAAACATTCGATAACGATGGCCAAAGAGTTTCGACGAGTTAATTAAAATTTGGATAAAGCGATCGTGCCTGTCGATTTTATCAAAGAAACCAAATATTTTAATTCGATTAAGCAATAGACACAATCGTATTATACCCGTTAATGATTTCCAAGTGGCAAAAACCAATTAAAATTGACGGACCAGTTTGAGTGGTCAAAGTCAAAAAGGTGGCATAACTAGGGAGTAATCGAATGCTTCACGGTTGGTGCAGAAATGGAATATTAAATTTAATAAAACCTACGTCAAAACAAGTGATTTGATTTGTGATTTCTTATATTCATTTATATGGAAATGGGTTTTTATATTCGTGATTTGAAAACAGACTAAAGAATAATTTATTTAGCTAACACATTGAGATAATAATGTTATCGTTTTAAAATAAAAACAATTTTCTCCAAGAACGTACGGCCCGGCACCTGAGAATTCCCGGCTCGAATTGAAATTTTAATGATTCCAATACGAACGTCCGCTAAGCATCTCGAAATGGGAAAAACTCGAAACAAATCCTATTAAGGAAAAATAGATTCAGAAGGAAATATCGTTCGGTTCCCCAACGAAACGGAAATAGAAATAAACTGAACGGAAGTGAAACTAATTAAGTTATCCACGGTACGAGAGAGTCGCGGTTTATTTTCGTACAATTCTCTAGTTCAAATAACAATCCTAGTAATACTGTCAACACTAGATGAGTAACATACACTGTCGTTCGTAACTAGGCAAAATTCTGGAAACTAAATTTTTTTTAAACATGCTAAGTGAAATCGGACTTTATGCTCAACACATATGGTTGGTTTTGAAGTGGAGAACAGTATATTCGTAAAATAGGGTGTACGGTATCCAAATATATATGTTTTGCGTGTAAATAGGCGCGAGTGAGGCGTCAAGCCAGGTGCGGACTTTGAGTGAAATCGATGGCGAAACTTGGAGGGTACATGTTATTATGACAGATGTTATTTATACGGAGGCACACACGGAATACGTTTAAGTTCTGTAATTAGATCGAGCGCGTGAAATGAAAGCTATTAACTGTATCATGTTTCATTAAGTTGGTCTTGACGTTTTGTTGAAAAGTGACTGTCATCTTATAGTTTTTTAGTGGTTTATTTTTGTAACTTTATTATTCGATAAACTTGATACCACAGTCAGTTTCACTTCCACACACTTTACCACCATTTACGATTTTATTGTTGAATGTTATTAAAATGAAACAATTTGTTTCAGATTTATCAAATTCGACGGAAACAGAGCACACAACAGCTGCTCCAACCCCACCGATTCCCCTCCGACCTGAGTACGCCCACCCGGCCGGAGTGGAGGCACTAGACCCTTACAATTCCGAGAAAAACCACCAACAGTCCAACCACAAGGACTATTTAGAAGAAGATTACGACACCATTTTACACAAAGAAAACGAACACGAGAACAGAGACGATGCAGATGAACTACCTTCTCTATCAGGGGATCATCTACTCCAAAGTTCAACAGATGACTTGCCAATGTTTTTACTTGAGCCCCAACAGGCTTACGTTGTCAGAAATAAGCCAGCTATGTTGAGGTGTCGTGCGGCAAATGCTTTGCAAGTTTACTTCAAATGTAGTGACACAAGATCGGTGGCCAGTACTCAGTTTGAATTCGTTGATCCTCAAAGCGGAGTGAGGATTGTCGAGGCTGAATGTAACGTGACAAGAGACCAGTTAGATGAATATTTTGGTGAAGATAGATTCACTTGCACGTGCTTTGCTTGGAGCAGTAGGGGCGACATCAGAAGTCAGCCCGCTGTCGTCGAATTGGCATGTAAGTTTTTGAATAGCTTATACTAAAATTAGAATATACTATAGGGGTTTGGGCAATCATAGGAATTGTAAACTTAAGTGTAATTTATACACTTGGGCAAAGAGTAAATAAAGTAGAGATTACTTTTATTATAGCAGAGTCTGCAGTACCTATTACTCACAGGAGTTTGAGAAATGCCTAGCCTATGAAATTATAATAGCCCTGTAAAACGTGCTGCTGGGTTTAAATTGAATTGTTCAAGAGCGTACCCAGTGTTCGATGGTTTATTCAAACTCGTAAAACAAGACATAGAAATATAGGTTTTAAGGCTATCGTCTGTGCAATATTTAATCTTGATCTTGAAAACAATATAATAGTTTTACATCCACTTTGCCATAAAACGCGGGAACAATAAAATACGCTATCAAACTTTATGCGGCTACCACTGCGAATTATTCGTGCTTCATCGCTTCCCTTCACCCGAACTATCTCGTTAGATATTCAACAAATATCTATCAATATTATTGGAGATAAAAATATATAGTTTCCTGTGTATCTAGGGCGGAGTATTTCATCAAAACTCATAATTTTCTTGGAGTTTCCGTAGTTTATTTTAGTACAACCTAGTTATCTGGCCATCTCGCCACCCATCTCCGGTGTAAGACACTTGTTAATAGCTTTGGATTCGTGATAATGTGTCATATTTTGTTCAACGAACATCACAATCTTCCATTGGCTCGAATTATTTGCCTTTTTTGACCGTGAGTTATGCTTTTGACAGGACGAATGGCAGGTAATTTTTATTCTGACAGTTGAACGGCAACGTAATGATGGTGCTCTTTTTTGATGTGTTCTAGATTTGAAATATGACTGTTAATGATTCAACACGTTGAAAACTGTAGACAAAAAAAAACAGAACCCTTACTTGACAGTCGGTTAAAAATTAAGTGTCGAAGTGTCGGTAAAAAGTTTATAAGCATGAAACTCGTTGCGCGAGTTGCGATGTGGGAAAAGTCACAGATACCATATCCAAAAATATTAAGCTCAAAATTAGCATATAAAACACCTTCCAACTACTTATATTTTAATACTGACACTTAAATATTCTTTGATTCACGTTTAATTTCAAACTGTCCAAATTAAACAAAGTCTTCTGGAGTAAAACTGTTAAGATATTAATACGAAAAGCTTTTGTCCGAAAGAGGCTGAGAGGAAATAAATCAACCGAAACAATTTAAAACCTTGTGGGCGAAACGGGGGTCCATAATTTTCTATCAAAGAGTAACTACGATGAAATTATTTTGACAAGACGAATGGGTTGCGCTCGAAGATATTTAAGAATAGCCGCGAAGAAACAGTCAGAGGGAAAAACAGATATAACAGAGTTGTCCGAAAGTCCAGATCCTAGATAATTGTAGATACCCAGTTATATATACATAGTTTTATCACTACATCCGAATGACATTGCTAAAGCACTAAAGTCTTAACAGTGTCAGACGCCTAAATCTGGATCAATTTTCGCCAAAGATTACTTTTGCCGAAAAAAAAGAATTTGATGTAATGACAGTAATCCTTTATCCTAGGGACTTACTCATTCATTAATGGAGAACGCGCAGCATAGGCTGCTGAGCTTTGAGACTTCGAATTGGACATACTTACACTTAAGAGCTTTGATTTTTTTTTTAATTTATCCTAAATACGGTTAAAATAGAAAAGAGTTTGTATAGGAAATTTCTTTAAGTACTATCATTATGAATATCTTTGTTTGCCATCAAAATCTTAAAGCAGAACATTAATATTATTGTTCGTAAGTGTATTACGGTCCGATTTAATTCAATACGGTAAAGAGTAAATCTTCTATGCATATTAAATGAATGTCCGGCTTGACCGTCTGTAAGATTTATGGTTTGTTGTTGGGCAATGTTTAAAAAACCGGTCAAGAGTGTGATGTGTTTCATGCAGTTTTGGAACGCATAGTTGGCCGATAGTTTGGGGAATGATCTTTTTATTAATCAGTGTCAACTGGATTGCGACGATGTTCACGCCTCTATGCATTTTTAAGTGTTTGAGAAAACAATAGTTTACCAATGCAATGTTAGTTGCTTTATTGCTTCTCATGACTTGTTCGTCGTAACTATTGTTTAAAATTTTATGCTGGGTAAAATAACGAAGGTTTAAACTAAAATTAAATAATTACGACAGCTAGAAATAAACATCTCTGTCTCCTTATAAGCAAGACTTACTGTAACACAGTTTAATAGCCAGAGTAAGTAAATAAACACGTGATACGTAGTCAGTTGCAAGCTATACCTACAGCCGTCTTAAAAATCTGTAGTCTGCCATAACCCAATAAAACCGGTCAAGTGTGATGCGTTTCTTTAATTGAAGTTCAGAGATGATTAAATTGAAATGTTGTATATAGAAATGGTATGTTATTAGAGGTTGTTTAGAATATTTGCCGGAGGTGTTTGGGGGATAGGAAATTGTAGATAGTAATGTATTATTAGGCCTAAGTTAATTACGTAATTATATAATACACATAATATTATAAAATAAGGTTGCTTATGTCTGAATATCTGTAGGTGATGAGATGAATTATAAAACTATTTGCTTTATAATTCATCTCATTTCCTTTGAGAATCTTCCTTATTTATATTGTAAATTGGCAAATTAACATTTTTTTATTAACATAAACATTAAATATAAGTCCCTTATTAACGTAAAATTAATCAATTTGGAAATATTGGTAAACAAATGTTCTCCTACATTATTTTTATTTTTATTCTGGATTTTTACATGTTTTTTTATTTCTATGTGAGTATTTATTTCTTTAAAAATAAATTCATCTTCTTAGGTGACACTTAGGTTGTAGGTACCTAAGATTCTGCTTAAAATAAGCTAAAAGATTTTTTATGCTTAAAAGAAGGAAAAAGATTTTTATTTATTACAATTTTTGAGGCTGGTATAATAAAGAATTAATTAAACAAACAAGCTTAGGTTTTTGCGTAAATATTTCTATAATCTGGTATACTGCATCGCGATATTGCATAATAAAACACTTTATTTATCCGATTTTAATACCGATAAAACGATAAAACCGGCGATAAAACCGGATAAATAAAGTGTTTTATTATATAAAAATGAATCCCTATTTTCCTTGGTCACGGCGTCATGCGTGTTTACGCATGACGCCGTGACCAAGGGAAATAATTTTGACTCAGGGAATCGGCTGAACCCATTTTGGTAAAAAAATGTTGTGTTAGTTAGTAGTAGTGTTAGAAATTCCCACGGGATCAGGACTTACGCGGGTGAAACCACGGGGCGCAGCTAGTTCATTTATAAATGAGCAAGGAAGCAAACTTTTTTCTGTGCCAAATTTTTTTCATTTTTCTTACATTTTCAAGTCCTATGTATACGAAGCATGTCATTCTATACTTTTCTAAGCAGTCCACGATCAAAATCTCGATTATTTTTCAATTTGTTTTCAATATTTCACCAATTATAATACAGTTCAATAACTCTGAATGAAGGGGTAATACGATCTCGAATATTTCATTCTCTTTATCGAATGCTTCCGTTTCATTAAATAATTGAGTTTTGTATCAAAAGATTTTTGGAAGAAAAAAATATTTGGGTTTTTTTGTAATAAATTAAAAAATGATGACTCAAGATATTGAGTAGATATATTTTCTTACCTACGCATTTAATAGAGTACGATTATTTTTATCTAAAAGAAAGCGCTATTTTCGACAAAGGTAGCGTGATTTATTTTTACTACTGGCGCCATCAATTTATGTACTAGCGCAAGTTAGTACGTACTACAAATCAGCACGCCAGACAAATCACTGTGATTTACGGCCTGCATTATGTTTTTTTTAAGTTTGTTTAATTTGCCAAAAAATAAATTAAAAAAAAAGTGCTAAAAATAAATGCTAATGTTCTGTTCTCGATTTTTTCAGGGTTCCGTACTGAATAGTCCGAAACCCTTCGCGCGTGAATCCGTCTCGCTCGCACGATTTGGGTTTTATCCTTTTCTTTTTCCCACTTTTACTCAAGTGTTTCCAGAATAATAGAGTAGGTAGGTGTAAAAACCTATTACAAAACGAATCTCATCAAAAACAGCTGCCAAGTTTTATAACCTCCATTGATAACTCTTTCATTAAAATGTTCGTAAAACTAAAATACTATTCGAACCATAAAAGATAATACACTGGTAAATGTATAGGTGTTAAAACGTCGGCGATATTTCTCGGATAGTAATTTACTACTACTGTATGTGATTGTGAAGTTTTCATGTGTTTCTTGTTGTTAATAGCTGGGGCATAGGGTTTTAAATAGCTGTAAACTGTAGATCTGGGATGGTTTTCTTTTAGTACGAAATGGTTCCGTAAGGAACAAATGTCATGATGGCGCCACCTCCGCCACACCGCGGCAGATTGCGTAGACCCAAAAAATGTTGGTTTGACATTGTAAGAGCTGATAAATTATTTTAAAATTATAAATTATTATGAATGTTACTAAACATTTATCAAATACTAGTACTAATTACATACAAGTTACAAAAAGTTGCACGCCTTATAACTAAGGTGAATGACCATTGCGTCCAAAAGTGCCCATCACACTGGCGGCATTACCTCGTCGATATGCTTGCAAATGATCTCACTACACAAGATGCCGACATCATGCAAAGGGGAGACGTTAAAGTAGAACGGGCCCCGGGTTCTCGAGAGAGATGTAACCGGGAACATCGTTTGGATGATGATAGTACATACTACAGGGTTTAAAAAAAGTGTTATCCATGAGCATTCCAGTACTAGTAAACTATAAGTTACATTTTAGATATACATATCGACATATAGGCTATAAAATATCTTATACAATTATGTTATCATTTAGACAAAAACTCGTATATCGTTTATAAAAAAACCTACTGCCAAATTACTTTTCTACTGAAATACTTACCTAATAAAAAGTCTATTATTACACTACAAAATAGGTTTTAATACCACACAGTAGTCCAACTTCATATAGTTCAGAAGCACTGCACTGCGGTTTTCTACCGAGATAAAGCCAGACGGCCGCAGTAGTCTGAAATAGACGAGATGACCTACTACTTGGGCGTTTTGAGCCGAAACTGTACGGATTTGGTAGTCCCCGACTAGAGAAGGTTTATTATCCGTTTGAGTGGCACATTCAGTAATGCAGCTTGAAATATTGTACAGCTTTCTGTGCTTTATTTAGATAAGTCTTTTGTCTATTAAGATGCTGTTATAAAATTTTATTAATTGGTATGTTACATGATTTTATTAACATTATGGGGATATTTGACAGCCTCTGTGGAGCGGCGGTTGAAGGCCCGACTGTGTATGTACAATACTGAATTTGTATGTATTTACAAAAGTAATATAAAGTAGTATATGCGTTGTCTAGTCACCGTAACACAAGCTTAACAGCTTTTCATGGGGCTACATGGCGCTGTATGTTTGTCACAGAATTGTTTTATTTAAGTATATGAGTATTTGGATTTGTGTTTAAAAGAAATGTATGAGTATATTTATCGACATAGGGCTATCCTCGTGCGTTGATGTCCCGTCCCGACAAAGATGCAACAGGGAACATCATTCGGTTGAGGATGAGATATATGTGTACACTAGCCAATTATGTTTTCAATTTCTAGATTTTATTATGGACTAAGAATTATGTTCTAAAAAAACTTTATCTAGGGACTTAAGTGCCTATTTAAATTAATTTCCAAATTTATGAAAGTTTCCTCGCGACAAACCTGGGTAAGCAAATCAAAAAGTAATAAAAAACACGCGATTGTGACCCGGGAACATACCTATGAAATTTTATAAAAGTAGATGAGTCAAAAAATTATCGGTGTATTATGTTTGGTACATTTATATCCGGTACTTAATTATTCAAAGCGAAAGTTATTTCAACCAAAACATGTATTTTATACTTAGAAAACATGTCTCACTCGTATATCAAGAAGAAATACGTCTCCTACACCTAAATATAAATCGGGACACCCTCTAATTGCACGTACAGTCTAATATACGTCTTGTCTTGGGTAGGGTTGTGTTTTACTGTAAACCTGGGGTCGGGGAATTTGTGTACATACTTCCTATGTGTTTGTTGTAGGTATGTAGATGCATGAATTAATAAAACAAACAGCGAACGAAAGCAAAAAAAATTGCTTATTTAATTCATGAAATATTCTTTAAAACAAAATGTTTTTCAAATATCATTTATATACGTCCTTGCCGCTGGTCCCAGGCACATTAAATCTTGAGAATATATTCTTTGTGATGTGTGAAGTGTGTATACACTAATAAAGGATTTCTCGAAAACCCCGTGGGGCTTAATCGCGCATCAGACATACGCAGATGACACTGCGGGTCATAGCTATGTTTAATAAATCGTAAAAATTCGTTAATTTTGTATTACAATTGAAGCTCTGTGGAATGACCTATATTATATTTTTTTTGATACATTAATTAAGAAATACAGCAGCTTCAAATAGCCAATCTATCTTTGAAATTTATCTATCTATTCTATTGTTTTATCCGAGGGTACGTGCCAACCCTGACATCTTGACATCTTTAATTGTTCTAGTAATGTGTTAGTCTACTGTAGTATACTGAACTCGCCTGAATGGAAGCTTTTAATTAATGACGTATATGCAAAGAGCCCACCTTAAGTTTAATGATCCATTTGAAGCAGCTTCTGTTTAAATATAGCCAATGATCGCCAACTTAACAGTACATATGACATCAGAAGTAAGACAGTTGTAAACACCCACTGCGGTAACGCTACCGCAACTTTAGCTTAGTGCCCATATTTTATGTTAATTTATAGACTTACGAAATAATCGCCAATATATTTTTAATTATTGTATATCCTTTAATATAGTAGATTTGACTAAGAATTAGCACAAGGTAGTTTATAACCTGGATACATTCAGGATACTTTTAACCTCGATATTTCAACAAGAAGGGGACCACGGTAAAGCCCGCGGGGCACAGCTAATAAATAATAAAGTATAGTTAAAAGCCAATGATTGCTACGTTCGCGTTCCTATTATAGATTGCATTAATAGTTACGATAAAACTTTCTAATATTTCCGTTCAATTTATGTTATTGATTGTAATTAAATTGTCATAGAAATTAAAATTACTTTTGGTTGTAAGTCGATCTATTTTGTTCTACAATTTATCATGTTGAAGCTGATTTCAATCGATAATGCTTGGGAATAAAAATATTGTTCATTATCATCGCCATTGATGATTTATAGGTTTTAGAGGACCATGGACTCCTAAGAGGGATAATAACAGAGACAAATAACAGAGGACGGCCTCTTGCGGTGCAGCGGGTGACAGACTTACGCCTTGCTGCAATGTAGAAGGTTGCGGGTTCGATTCCCGCCGGGTGCAAAAAATTATGCTTAAAAATAAATATTTGTTTCTGATCTGGGTGTCCTTCTATATGTATAATATGTATGTATTTAAAAAAAGTATAATTTGTACCTAGTGAATCCGTTGTCTAGTACCCATAGTACAAGCCTAGAGCTTAGTTTGGGGATAGATTGCGCTCTGTGCAATATCGTACAGTATTTAATTTCTAGATATGGATAAAAATCTGCAGGTACTTTTTTAAAATCATTAATCTTATCTGCTTAATCCCTCCAACTCTCTAATTAAACGAAACCATTTAAGCCTTAAAATTTCGAGGCAACTTTACCTCACACACTCTAACTTCACCCCACACACTGTAACTTTGCCCTGGGAGCAATGAGGCATCAACAGATTTACGACCTCAAAGAAACTTGAGGCACAGGAATATTCATAATGTTAAACACTTTAGTGAAATTGCATTCGCAAGATATTGTTGAAACAGTTTTATGGCTAGCGTTTGTTGCTTGCTGTTTCAGTTTAGTTATGGTTCAAATGATTTATATTGAATTCAAAGGTGTTGCTTTTTATTTCCTGTTTTGTTTATAAAAATATCTTGAAGATACAAAAGTTGGTAGGTTTGTAAAAGGTATTTTAATTTTAAAGTAAAGATTGAGAGGTAAATTGTCCAATAATTTCTGACAATTGCAGGAAAATCTTTAAGACGACAATATTTAAAAACATTACGTCAGAAAATAATCAACTATTTTCGATGAAGCCGACAGAGATTTACAGTTTTTCAGTTTAGGTCTTTAGTATATTTATTGTCTAATCTTATACTTAACCATTTATTCACAACTGTAGTTAGATTGTACCCATATTATCCAAATAAATCTAAACAAAACAAATTTACTAAAATTAACTAAAACACACTGATATAAGCTAAATCTTTGCCATTTAAACTTACACAAATTTCAACCCTGATGGGCGTAAATGATAAGTGTTCGGTAGAGTCCACTCTTCCTACTCGTACCTACTCTACTTCGCGTAGAGTCATAAATTACTAGCTACGTTTCATTTCCTTCACAAAATTTCGTATCTGCGGATGTGTAGGTAGGTTTAATGGAAATGTAGAGTTCTATTCTGCTTAAAGATGTGGAAGAGAGAAGATACGGGCTGTTAAAAGTTTTGCTGGGATTTTGTATTATAAAGGTTGCTTTTTGTAAAGCTTTTAAGAAAGTAGAGTATAAAACGATCGTCTGATAATTATGTCATATTTCCCGCTAAATTAAATTCAAAACACAACAAGTAATATAAAAACCAACTTAAAAAAAGGTACCAAATTGAGTACCAATAAATTAAAGTAGTAAGAAATTAAATCCTAGATATCTAAATTCAAAATACGATTTTTTTTAGTTAAATATGTTCAGTAAGGTAACAGGAAATTTAATATTGGGCCCTACCATGATGAGTCGTCGCGAAGCGAAGCCGTCGCGTTGTCGTTTAGCTAAAAAAATTAAATTAAAAACACATCAAATTATTTAAAAAAAAAATTAATTGTCTGTGATTTTTAAAAGTAGTCGGGGTATTTTTAACCGACTTTAGAAAAAAGGAGGAGGTTCTCAATTCGTCTGTATGTATAATATTTTTTTTTGTATGTTCACCGATTACTCGAAGACGGCTTGACCGGTTAAAATGATTCTTTTTTTAATGGATAGGTGGGAGCTTCAAGATGGTCCCATAAAAATTTGATGTGGATCTGATGAGGGTCTTAGGAGTGATGAACGGAAATGCTCCTCAAACCGCTGTATTCAATTCAATTGTTCATCGATTACACGAAGATAGCTTGACCGACATAGTTCTTTTTTTTAATGGATAGGTGGAAGCTTCGAGGTGGTCCCATAAAAGTTTGGTGAGGATCTGATGAGTATCTTCGGAATGATGGACAGGATAGCATCCCAGAATTCAATAAATTACTCATTTTTGGACTTCTACCATAAAGAATAGACCCCCAAAGAACTAAGTACAGATTGATGGGGCACCTGAATCCACCTTCTCATCAGCAAACTCCTCAATAATAAAAATTACGGTAAAAATATTGTTGATTTTTAGGTAGGTAGGTATACTAAAAATGGTAAAACAAAAAAAATATTTAAAAATTAAAAAACCGACTTAAAAAAGAAACAATCAATAATTTAAAAAAACAACAAAAAAAGAATTGATAAAAAATACCAAAATAACCTCTACATAGGTACTGTACCTACCAAAATAACCTCTACATAGGTACAGTGCCACCGACTAATTAATCTGTTTTATCATCTGAAGTCGGGCAGTTTTACTGGTTGGTTCCATTTTGTACTTAGTTTGGCTGCCTGACTTCAGATGATAAAACAGATTAATCGGTGGCACTGTACCTATGTAGAGGTTATTTTGGTCTTTTTATCAATTCTTTTTTTTTGGTTATTTTTTAAATTATTTTTTGTTTCATGATTGAAGTCGGTTTTTTAATTTATTTAAAATTCACTTTATTTTTTTGAACGACAAAAGGACGACATAGCAACTACAAACGAGCATGGTAGCGCGGATTAAAAAAAACCTTAAACTGACTCCACCTTGATATAAAATAGTTAAGCAATTTCTAACGTCCAATAGTTGCTTACTTTGGCGGCAAAGTTAGCAACAATCCGAAGGCTAACAAATCACTAGAGAGAAAAACTAATATTCAGCTATATTCAGTATGAGTTATCTTTGTAGAGAAAAGTCGTGAAACTAAAATGGTTTAAATAGAATTAAGAGTTTTGAAATGAATACAACTTTTCCGTACCTACGTAAGTAGAAGTACTATACCTTTGAGTATACATAAGCCAGCTATAGAGCGCTGGTATGCGAGTATGAACTGTAAGCACCGGTATGAATAGTCAAAAATGACAAAAGAATGTCATCAGTCACCTAGGGTTACGGGAAATGACTGTTTCTCTTGTTAGAATTTATTCTAGTAATAATATGGTAACATGTTCAGTGCTGCGGTGTAAAAATGATTCGCGGATCACTATTCAACCTTAACTTGAATATGTTTAGAGCATCTGCTTACACTTTGCGCAGTAGGCAAATACCCATAGGCGCGCTCTATAGTTTGTTTATGTATAGGTACTCTAAGACTTATACGAAGTGGAATCACTGGCCGTCTCGCCCGATATTTGGAGTCTTCAAGTCTAGAGGAAAAAGGTTTATTTCGTGGCAAACTTATCAAATGCAAGCATGTCTCATGTAAAATGAAAAATCAATAAGAAAATATGACCATTGACACGGTGACGATTCTGGTACAGTAAGTCAGCAATAAACAGCATATGAACGGACGAATCTTTTACATATGAGTACGCGGCTAAAGGTTGCTTAGAAGACATTGTTTTTATCGACAAAGCCGTTCAATAAACCTCTGTTATAATGTTTAGTATTATTTAAACTGTGTTTACTTTTTTCTGTACAATTTATGGTATTTTTTCATCATTTTTCGTACAATAAAACATTGACCTGTCTTTTTCTGTCAGAGTATAAATAAAAAAATAAAAATTCATTTATTTCAGATAACTATGTGATCCATATTTTACAAGCAAAATATTGATATTATTTTACACATAAATAAAAACAATAAGTATAAGCTGTTAATCCTACAACAATTTACCTACTCACAAAATTCTAATTAAACAAAAACCTTAGTTATTTAATAAAACGTCGATTATCTCCGTGGGACGTACAGATCAACAAAGTATACTCAACTAACGTAGTTAATTCTATAATCGACTTGCTCGAAGTAACTTTATGAAGATTGACGTGTGAAGACAGGAGTGCATTCGTGGTTGGCTTAATTGAATGCGTTTAAGCGATTTTAACAAGGTACGTGGCTCGGTGGGAGATTTGTAGCTTGTGGTGCAGAATGTGTGAGCGTTATGGAGTATTTTTTGTGGTAATTTGGATAATTAATTGAAAATTAATTTATTAAATTTGTTATTTAAGTAAGCTTAATGTATGAAACGATAAAAGTACAATAAGTGTTCTAGTATTAAATTAGTATAATGACAACATAAAATATAAAAAAACAACGTATTTTTATCACATTTATCAGGCAAAAGACCTGATAAATTTCTCAGTTTTATCTATGTTATCCATGCAGTTATCTAAGCAAATTTATAAATTACCCTTTCAGTAATTGCGGACGTCTCACTCAGTCAAAAATGATTCATTAAGAATTGCTGCACAAAACTTAATTTGCTTTCGAACAATCACTACCTTACTTATAAACGAATGTTAACAGCTGCATTACTATGTACTATGTATCGTTTGTCTTTTACTGTGATATGATGTTTCAAAGACAAACGTCACATAACTTGGTTATCTTGTTAACCATCGTTTATGAGTAAGGGGTATGTATTAACCAAAAATTAGAATCTTTAGTTAAAACAAATAGTAAAAGAGATAGTTCTAAGTTAAGACAGTTTTACAAAGCGTGTTATAGAAACAAGAAGTTATCGGTTTATTAAAAAACGCTTTTGCCTATAACTCGTACCGTGGACTAAATTGCACAACTGCTAACTATTGTGTGACAATTAACGAATTAGTTCAAAAGGTTTTCGTAGTTTTGTTAAAACGTCATTTGACATGACGTGACCCAATTAATATTGACGTTTCAATTGTTATTTTATCTGTGGTATTAAAAATGAGTAATGTAGTAAAAATCGAATGAATAGTGTATGAATGAACGAGTATCTTATTTTTATCGAATAGGAATGCGGGTATAGTTATTGAATAGTGTAAATTCAAAATACACTGTACACATTTAGTCCACATGTATAAGAAACATATTGTAAAATAACACTTAATAGAAAGTCACACTATTACAAAGTAACGTAATAATTAACTAGCTGCGCCTTGCGGTTTCACCCGCGGAAGTCCTGTTTCCGCGGGAATGTCGGGATAAAAAAGTAGCCTATTCCAATTTTCCAGGGTCTATATTTCAAGTTTCATCGCAATCGGTTTTTGTGTAAGTGAGTGTTGTCACTCACTTACACAAAAAGTTTGTACTCGCAGACATGCATTTCGCGTTTATAATATTAGTAGGATGTAAGATTATAAGAAAAAGAACCAGCTAAAGCTAGAGTCAAAGCAAATCTTTAAGTCGTGAATATTTCAATTATCTTCGAGGCATGTTATGTATCACACATCATCAGATAAAATAAACATTATAGCGGTCAAACGCCATTCCTGCCCTAAAATTCTCAAAAAGCAAGCCTTGAATTCTGTTCCCGGTACGTATTAAGACTTAATTCGAAAACTAACTAAATTTAAATTTTCTTCAACAGACCTCAAGAAACCCTTCGCCGTGTCCCCAACGTCTGCTTCAGTCGAAGCAGGTTCAGCAGCATCACTCCGCTGCTCCCCACCAGCTGCAGCACCAGCTCCGAGGATATCCTGGTTGAAGCATGGATCCCCACTGCAGCAGGATCATAACGTACTGGTGTCTGCTGATGGAAACCTGCTTATTTCACGGGCCACTTTACAAGTAAGTATACTATAGCTATGAAATAAATAAATAAATATTACACGACATTACGTACAACGCAATCTAGCCCCAAACTAAGCACTAGGCTTGTAGCCTATATACTATATACCAAGACTCATCGCAATCGGTTCTGTAGTTTTTGCGCGATTGAGTAACGAAGTCAAACACATTCAAACTTTCGCGTTAGTAATATTAGTAGGATTGCTGTAACCATTTCTGTATTATCAAATTGAAATTCAATCAAAGAATAAACAAAACACAGATAAAATAAACAAGTACGAGTACCTACATGTACATTACAAGATTTAAACACCAATAATTCGCTATTAACGTCTTTTACAAATTAAATCTTTCTTGCAAACAGTAGAGGGCGAAGGGCGGAGTTATTATAGCAAATATCCAAAAGGCCTGTGGTCAGTCAGAAACTAATAACATAAATAAAAGTATGCTTTGCATTAATGCAATGCTACTTTAGTAATAATCTAAATCTATGTTTATTGTTAAAGAAATTAAACCATGTTCGTAAATGGAAGTAAATTCAAGCAGCAAGATACAAATTGACAATTCAAAATTATTTTATGAATCTGAATTGTTTTCTGTCTGTCAAATAGCCTTTTCCATTCTTAAGATCTGGAACCTTAAGCAGTAGAATTTTCAACACAAAAAAAAAACTTAAGAACGGCTTGCATAAGGTTTTGCTTATTATTGTTTAACAAAAAAAATATGTATCAAAATAATTTAAGGGTATTATTTGCGTTCTCGAAAATTAAAGTTGATCTCTATAAAAAACTTTGATTTCTTCTGTCTCAGATAATGAAGTATCATTTCTGCCTTCCGTTTTGACATCCGGTTTGTATTTTAATATTAAAAAGCCTTAACATGTTTGGGAATCATTATGCAAGTCGCCTTAATGGTCTAATAACGTAGAGATTAAGAAAGTTTCCGGCTTCGATTTCCGATTAACCAAGTTACATGACAAATTTTCCACAGTTTCAATATTCGTCTCGTTGAAAAGATCATATCCTTAACCAAAATAACATAGTAGAAAGAACTGCATAGTAGAAACTATGCAAACTTGTTTGTTTTCCTACAACTATTTGTAAGAAAGGCCACGTACCTTTCTTACAAATAAGATACTTACTGGTCAAGGGAAACAAAAGATGGGCATGTATAGTTAACCTTTTTGATTTGACTCTTTTTTTTTGAGCACCTACGGCCGAATTGAAAAAAAGCATCAGGACGGATCCCCAGAGATGCAGGTTCAAGTCCTGCTGGGTGCAAATTTTTGGAAAGCCTTTCTTCAAAAATAAATATGACCTAACTAAAACATATGGTGTCTACCTATGAATATGATATAGACACTATAGACACCATAAATAAATGTACAACTTGCGCCGATAACTTGGTCATAAATAATAACATAACTGTTATTCTTCGGCCTTATAAAGATAATGTTTAATCATCAATAAACCTGAATATTGGACAGTTTAAGCTTCTAAGTTAATTAAAAGCTCACGTTTACCACCTACTTGTCAATACATAAAATTATCGTTAAAATAGTTCATTGCTTTATTGCACATAACTGACAAGCCTTCTGTGCTGTAACTAGAACAAAGATATTTAAAACGGGTTAAAGATATCACATACTTTTTAAAGCAAAAGTGTATTCTGTATACCAAATATAGAAATTATAATTTATACTAAAATTATGAAGATTAAAGTTTTATTTGATTGTTTGTTTGTAATGAATAGGCTCCAAAACTACTATTCCGATTTCAAAAATTGTTTAACAAATAGAAATATATAGCTATATAGCTAAGCTGGTTATTTTAATACTCGTAGTTCTGCAAACAGTAGACCTTGCAAGCACGATGCGAACACAGACTTTTTTGAAACAATAAATTTAAAATACAAGTATTCAAATACCTTCTTTGTGGGCGAAATTCAATCAAAATTCCCCCACGACAAAAAAAAAACCTTATGCTCATAGAACTTATAGGCCAAGCTTCATCAAAATCGGATCTCTTAGTGCGGGGATATCTAGTGCCCCTCTTTGTGGGAGAAACATCCTACCAATCAAACATTTCCCAAGCTAAAAAAAATCCAAATGGTCATACAACTTGTGGACTAAGTTTCATCAAAATTGGATATCATAGTGCAGTGATATCTAGTACCCCTCTTCAAACACACACACTTTCACATTTTAATATTAGTAAGATTAGTAGGATAATAGATATTTCTTGTACACAAAATAAGGTTTATTTTGACGTTCCTATCATGTTCTTTCTATTATTATCATGTTCGTTTTATTTCTTTGAACTGTACTAAAAATACCCAACGCACTTAGTGTACAAAACTCGTAATTACTCATAAAGTCCATTTATCATTAATGAATGAGTTATCTCCAGTAGTGGTTTAAACTTTTCAGAACACGTGTTTGTTATGACTGTTTTATGATGGCAAAGTTATTTGAATAAACTTCAGTCACTTTTGGTTTGTAGTAATGCGTAAGTATGTAAAGATAAAATATAGATACTTACCTACAGGTACTTTATGTACGGTAATAATAATTTAATACAAGTGTAGTTATGTCAGAACATACTGATGAGTTTTTCAAACAAACGACCAAAAATCATATCGAAAAAAAATTGAATTGTTATTCAAGTACGACTATTTTATTTGAATCATTGTTAGAAATATTTTAAAGGATTTACGACGCGACGCGACAAGATTTGAACTCGCGTCTCTGCGTCAATCTGCGTTCAAATCTCGTCGCGAGCGAATGTTTGAAGATTAATTTTTCCTTTCAAAATGTTTTAGTAGACATGCCCAGAGCAATAAAAACAAATTACGAAATATTGAATCATTGTTTCCAAAATTATTATTTTTGGGCATATCAATAAAGTGCGATATAAAATATCACTTTATTCATATAATTCATTAAATATCCAAGTTCTAGGTAAAATATTTAAAATTTAGTCTCTTTCGCGACCAATTTCAAAGAAATTTAATTTATAGACTAGCTGCCCCCTGCGGTTTCGCAGACCCGCGCAAATCGCGATTCCGCGTCGTTCTTACACCTACCTACTGCAATGCAAAAATCCACACTAAAACGGACGCCGTTTAAGTGTGGATTATTGCACTGCAGTAGGTAGGGGAAGTAAGGCAAAATTTGTATGTCAGTAAATGATGATGACGATTTTGAATTTTTATCCGGATATTCAGACTTGATATCCGGATAACAGTAGCATATATGTTAATCGAAGTCTTAAGCTATCTGCATATCAAATTTCATTGAAATCGGTCTAGCCATTTCCAAGATTAGCGCGCACAAACGCACAGACAAACGGACAAACAGACAAAAAATTTAAGTACGGATATAGGGTCTGTTACGTTAGTAACCCTAATAATAGTTTTTTCAAAATATCTTTCAAAAACAGACACCACTAAGTTACGATATAATTATAAGTAAGATATAGATAGATTGAGCAGTATCCGCGTAAATTTTTAACATGTATGCCTCCCAGAAGAAATGCCATTACTCTTTCAAATTTACGGATGTGGCTTTTACTCTTTATAACATGATCCTTTAACTTTATCTAAAGTATAACCGTGAGACAAATCTATAAATTAAATTAATATTTCAAACGACGATTTAGCTTCTCTTCTATAATCAACCATATAATAGAAGAAAGAAAGCTCAAAATTGAACCGGGAAACATTAAAACAGAGGATCTTAGACTAGATGATTCAGAGGACACACATGGTGATACTTGAAGTGATCCAGGAATAACGCAAAGTGCCTCTAATGTTTTAAAACATGTTCTAATTTCACAGAACGATGTGATTACATGAATTTACGAGACACGTGTTTGTGAGAATATGAAAGAATTAAAGTCTATGGACTTGGACAATGAAGTGGGTAGTGCTATGTAATTAATTGCAGCTCTTGTTAGAATAGACAAAGGAATGTTAAAAGCTTGTCATAGCGAGACTCGGTTCAATTTAAAACAGTAACTAGTTACGATGAATATTGTGGAAATAGTTTTGCATTGCTAGATTAATATGTTAGTTCCGCAAGAAATATGAATTATAAACTAAATACCTATTTTATGAAATTGCTATAAAATACAATAAAATTCAAGTTAGTTTGTTGTTGAGTTGACAAATATATTTTTTAACAATTAAACATTTAAAATCTAAACTAAACCTAATTAAAACATCTACACAATTACATACAGCAAAGTTTGAATAAAATTACAAAATGGTGATAATTTAAACATTTTAAGACATTGGATAGAAGTGGCAATCTTGCCATTCTAATCGTATATATATAAGTATGCTATAAAATAAATTATTTTAAATACAAATCAAAAAATACCTTCCGGCAAGACAACGACGAATTTCCCAACTGACACTCTGAAAAGGCGATATTAAAATTATTTAACAATAAATCTTTGGGTTCAGTAACAAATCCTAAATTACCTATTCAGCAGCAGCTTTACTTTATTTTTATTTGCAACTTCAATTAACTTTAACGTTATGAAAACTGATAGTATGTTTAAATTACAGAACCGACAGAAATACAAAATTTTAACTGTATAGCCATGACGGTTCATGAGATACAACCTACAAACGGATAATAGAGTCTTAGTAAATAGGTCCTGTTTTATTCATTGGGTACGAAACCCTGTAAAAATGGTAATATATAGGTTAATCTTCATCTGTAACATTCCATCTTCTTAATAATGTAAAATGAAAACTAGTTTCTCATCTGTAGCAGAATCCACTAATAAAGTCATAGCCAATTAGTTGTTGCTCTTGTGAATTGTAAATAGAGTAAATACAAGGTGTTTCCATTTCATTACACTCAAGGTGTTCTGTTTCATTAAGATGCACGTCTGTATCTTCAATCTGCGTCATTGATCTTTCTCGCTACATTGCTAATGTTGGACTTGGATACTTATATTAGTTTTGATTTGTTTGATGTTTTTCTGTCTTATTTTCGAGCCCGCAGTTACCCACGTTATTATTTGAATAGGATTGTGTAATCCTACTAATATTATAAATGTGAACATGTGTATGTTTGGATGTTTGTTACTTAATCACGCAAAAACTACTGAACCGATTGCGATGTAACTTGGAATATAAGTAGTTCGATACCGAGAATAAAACACATTTTATCTCGATATTCCCGCGGGAACAGGACTTACGCGGGTATTCATATATATTTTAAATTTTTGTTGTACAAACCTAAGACCATTATTTTCTATTATGCGACAGAAACACATTGGGACATGTCAGATTTGATTTGATTTTTTGAGAATATATTAATAACAGAAATTTCATCAAACATCTTCTATGTAATAACCAAGCCAATACTAAAGTGTATTATATGATTCTTTCAATGAAATTTTATGTGATGAATTCTACGACTTTTTATTTTAAAAAGTCCTTAAATCTTGTAAAGAGTCAATAATAATCAACTTGGAAAACCCTTTAATAAACAATGTGTAATTCTATATCACAAAGATGTCAATTTTTTCTTTAACTATATTTTTATCAACTAAATACTAAATTAACCCCTCAGGCAAAACAGCTACACTATCTAGACTGAAACTAATTGGCCGAAGCAACAGACGTTTATTAATTGCGACACGAGTCCCTGTCGCAGTCTTGTCGCATCTTGTCGTTTTGTCGCCCTTTTTGTCGTTCCGGTGTACGCTTTCAAAGCTCTTCGTCCTGATAAAAGTAAAGACAATTTTAGACTTTACGGCTAGTTAGGTTTTAATTTTTATGGACCTCGTTTTATGATTCATTCTTAAAGAGCTGTAAGTTGGTTGTAGTTATTTTCATATGAGAATTTTATTAAACAAGTTATGTGCGTGTAAAACTATTCTACACGGTCGGGGAGAAGGACATCGTCGAGTACGTGCGCCGGAAGTTGGGCTATACGCTGAGGGTGCATATGCTGGAGTCGCATCGGAAATATTTTAATCTTATTTATATTCAATTTTAGTTGTTATGATCAAAAAAGAATTATCCATAAAATACTCTGTCCTGACTGACAGGAATACCACGGGAGACACTAGCAGTCTTAACTACTTTTAATAAACCTTTAAATGAGAAAACATTCAAATTTGAGACTAACAAAACCTTTTTAATGTGGCTATCATCCATAAAACCCTCATCACCTAAATCTTAATCATCATTTGTTACACAAACCCAACAAATTAAGAACGTTTCATGTTTTCTATCACGCTCCACTAAGCCCAATACCCACATGTCCATCTTCACGCCCTTTAGCAGTACCGGTCGCAAATAACTCATTCCATCTCCGGTTTCCGCTACAGAGCATTCAGTAATTAACCAACAAACGCAGACATGTATTAATTGCAAAGTGTTTGTGTTGCGCGATGGTAAGTACTATAGTAGAGAGTTAGCGCATTTTTTGCGAGGATGTTTGTTATATTATTATAGCCTGAAGATGGTTTATTCATTCTTTAAGTATAAACCTGTGCTCTGATTTTGATTTAAAGATTTGGGTCTAGTTAAGAAAAATATCCTGTAGTCCAGTACGAGCATTATCATTCCAACAAAAACATAACAATTAAAACACAAAACGTAACAAAATTCCGTCTCATTTTAACAACAGAAGAACAACAACTTTAACCCAAGGTGTTGGCTGTTGGTTCTAATTAACACAACACCCCTTACATTAGTATCGTCTCGTCCTGTGTAATTCAAACTTGTTTTGGTAATAAACAATCCGTCGTGTTCACGATGCGGGTTTCAGCTAAGATTCCGGCTTCATTTATAAAGATGTTGATTATGTTGTTAACGTCTTTTTGGTTGTCTTTAAAGAAATAAATATTTCTTAATCAATTAAAGCTTAGATGTAAGGCATTTAAAAACCGATACAGTAGTGATATAAGTACCTATACAATTTTAAGTGATATTACAGTCATATTCCGAATTTAACCTACTGCATAACTTAGTTGTAAAAAATCTAAAAAAAAGTTATATCTTGCTTAAATTCGATTTTCAAAAAGGACACTTCATTATGTCCGTTTTATGCGAGCTAGATTATTATTAGCTACTAAAAGTAAACAATAAATACTACAATATAAAAAATACAAACAAAAGACAACTCTTCAGCACCTCCTTTAACTTTAATTACATCGTTTTATATTACAGTTAGATAGCTTACATACTTTTTACGCTTCTCAAGTGATTTAAGTTAAAGCTACTTTACTGTTATTAGTACTAATGTAGTGGAACCGAATATTCTTACTAAGTTTACTTTCTTTTCCAGGATATGGCGAACTACAGTTGTGTCGCTGAAAACATTGCTGGAAAAAGAATATCTGAACCAGCCCTTCTCACTGTTTATGGTAAGTCTTTCACATTTTATTATTTACTGCAAAAGAATGAAGTAAAGAACGAAGCCTCAAATAAAAAACTTAGCAAGTTATCAACAACTAATATTAATTTATACCTACAAAATTCAAAGTTCTCACCGATAGACTGAATCACTCAGACATGATGGAACTATACAAGATGTAACAGGTAAGCCCTTTTAATCCGAAAGGGGGTTGTTCTAGACGTCTAGGCGAACGCCTTTTGTTCTACGACTTTTGAAAATTCGAACTTTTTTTTTAAAATTTTGAGATTATGTTTCACTGGAAAAAACAGCTGTTTTTGAAAATAAAGGTAATTGAAGGTTTGATTGTAGTAGACCAAACTAAATGAAAGAACAACATAAGGTCAATGACCTCGAACTCTAAGAAACAGCTGATTTTCAAGTAAACTTTACACCTAAATTTTAGGAAAAGTACTTCGAATTTTTAAAAGTCGTAGAACAAAAGTTGTTCGCCTAAACGTCTAGAACAACCCCCTTTCGGATTAAAAGGGCTTACCCGTTACATCTTGTATAAAGAAGCAGAGCCCAAATCGCTGGTGGAAATTTTGATATTACCATGACATCGGGACTTATGCATTGAAAACCACGCGATAATGCTAGTCTATTAATATATTGATTGTGATATTGATCCTCTCTCAAACCTAGATTTGATAAACTTAGCTTTTAATGGTTTCCGAAGAAACTATTAAATTCACACAGAGACAAAGTCAAATGAATTCGGTTTAAAACTAGCTTAACGGACACGAAATAAGTTCCAACATTGTAAGAGCACTAAATTTTCAAGCACAGCCGCTAACGTGATGTTTACCCTATCTTTCCCTATAAATAAAATTAAAACCTTTGATGTCAACGGCACGAGCTCTACAATGTTGCCAATACCACGATTAAATAGAAATTACATGGAATATTAGCAAGTTAAACGCATCTTAAAGACCAAGAGGTTATTGAGCAGAGTGAAATCCAAGCCTCAAGTTATGTAAATCACTATAATAGGTCACTTGAATAGCTGATTTTTAGGATCATTATACGCGATTGATTCTTAATACATTTATTAAAAGTAAACTGCTAAATAATAGTAATAATAAGTACTTTCTCAATAGAAATACTCCTATAAAAATCCAATTTGTATGATGTTTGTAGTCTCTGTTTTATAAATACACTAGCTAGGTTAGGCGGTTTCACTTGCGAAAGTTCCGATCCCGTAGAGATTTAGAAAACTTTTTTAAAATTTATTGGATGCCTAAAGTAATTGAAAGTAGGTACAAACAAACATTTATAAAAAGCTTCATATGATGTGTTATTTTGTGCTCGTGAGCCAATCAGGAAACAGTTCGAGCTCACGCACACAAAAGAAACAAATACACAAACCTACTCAAACAAGAAAACCAAACGGCCATCGTGAGATAATACACCATGACCCTTCTATCTGATGGTACTACGTAAAGGAACTATTCAAACCATTACAAGTTTCATACTTGAGACTTGATATGCTTTTAATCGGGGCCCTTCTGCAAATGAGTCTCAATATCGTGGAAGTTACTAGTACAATCGCCGTCATAACAGACAATTTAGCGATGAACAAGACAATATCTCGCGTACATTCGCGTACATTATTTCAACGTAATTTATTAGACAACCGTGCATTTTGTGGTGTTAAGCCGAGGTGAGATGAGAACGAACCGTCTTAGAACCTTGATTTTATGAAGCGTGTTAAATTGAGACTGAATGTTTTGATGGGAACTATTAGTGATTTTGATTCTTGTGTCTTTTTATCATGTTATGTTCGTTTTGATTAGAATGAGTGACTTGCTGCTTTATAGATTTTTGTTCTTTAAATTTTGCTATCATTGCCATTTGGTCCCACCCGTTTAACTTCCAACCTCACGGGAATATCGCGAGAAAAAAGCATTTTTCTAAGACTCCATAATATATTTTATCATCATTATCATTAATTGTGTGTTTGAATTATCTACATTTCAAGTTTCATTGCCATCGGTTCACTAGTTTAATCACTAAAAGTAACAAACATCTTCACAAACTTTCACCTCTTTTTTTTTCAATTTACTTCGTACAATTCGTTTGCCTACAGCCATCACTGAATTAATAATGCCATCCAAAATTGGCATTTCATTAAACCATCAAAATTGCAGTCCAGTCCTTAAGCTCATTTCACCCTCGGTTGTAGTAATAACTATCTTTAGCCAGATCAAAGGGCAGGCGCCGATGCCGGTAATAATTGCAGTGCGCGCGCGCATGGGTGGATCATTAGGATAGTGGCTTCACCCACGCCGACATCGTCGTACTGTTTAAGTGCTGGGAATTGGGATTTTTTGTGTTGGGTAGTCTTTTTCATGATATTGTGAATTTTAGTAGTAGTTTGTTAGGATCTAATGTTTTTCTTTTAGCACGGACAGCCGTCAACTAATTTCTCTGGTGTGAATAAAGTCAGTCATGTACGTTCAAACCCGCCGGACAAATATTCCTGTCGTATACTGCCTCAAAACCCTGAAACAGTCCATTCACATTTGCCTGATTCAAGGACGATAAAAACAGTTTTCTTGTCTTTGGCCTAAGCAGATTTGCAGGTTCAGAAAAACGGATAAACTTCTGAAATCAAATTCAAAGCAGCCAATGAAATTACAAAAGCCGTTGCTGAAATAATGGCGCCTCTACAATTAGTACGGACTGACTAGCTGATTACCATCTTACTTCACACAACTAACGTGCGCGAAAAGATCACGTGAGTCATACTCATGAACTTATGCGCTTCATCATAGACGTGGCAGTTAGATAGGTATATCTTTTAGTAAATTAAATGATTTCAAAGAAATTGTGGACCAATTTTAATATATTAAGCCAAGTTTAATTCGAATCGGTTTAATACGATTGAGTAAATCTACCCAAATAGTATGTTAAAATGGGTGTTTATAACCGACTTTTAAAAGAGGAAGGAGGTTATCTATTCAAAAGATTTCTGTTACATACCTGAGTTCTCCGCTGCCTGAGGTCCGATCTAGTTGGTATGGTCATTTTTAGTGAAGATCTCATGAAAAGACAAGCGTAAAGATAACTAGAAATTTGCAGTTTTACTGAGTGGTTCGAGATTATAGTTTAGCTGCCCGACTTTAGCTTTCATAACAGATAAGTCAGTTGCACTGTAGGTATGTAGGAAAAATATTTTGTAAATTTTAAAGTAAGTATCTATTCGACTTGCGGCTACAATAATTTAACATTTACTCAAAACGATGGTACTATCAAAGTACACGAGTTTCTTCTTCTTCTTCTTAGTTTTGGCTTCTGTCAGCAATATAGGACAATTTAGCCAATTTCTCGTACGAATAGTGAACTACCACTATTGTACTGTAATCGTTTGAAATAATTTTCAATGCGTGAAGGCTGTAGAAAAAATGGCGACGATTTTTCTTCAACCCTATGGACCAATTGTTTCTAACGTGCTAATTTCGTGTTTGGCACTGGTATTTTTATTTTCACTTAACTCGTTGAACTTCGCCTAACTAAATTGGTAACTTGCCGCCGAAATTAAACAATCTAAACGCAATAAAACAATGTTTTGTAAAAATGAAAATTCAGGACGACATTTCACTAACGCGTAAAAAACAAAAGACCTACACGAGTTTTACATTTATTATAAACTTACAAGTATTACAACTGTCTGCTAACCAAACAAATAACATAATTTTAACAAACCATGCCTTCCTACTGCCCCGAACACATTCCCCTAATAAATACAGGGTGCCCTTGAGATTTCTAATTATCCCTTCGAAGGACGAGCTCTTAGTCGGGAAATAGGGCACAATGACCCTAATAAGGATTAACAAATGTCACACAGCTTGAGCGACGTTTAGAATTTCGAATTACGACTTTGTTCAAGAGATTTACGTTGGATTTTTAGCTAATTAATATTTTATAACTTTATTTTAAATTATAATAATTTGACATGAAATATAAATGCCATATTTGGGTAAAGACCATAGGTAAAGACAATTTTTAGAATAAATATTAGTCCAAACTAAAAAAAGTAAGTCAAAAATAAGGCAACTGAAGAATTTTAAAACATTCAGCATATCCAAGTCACACTCATCATTATTCTCCCCGATTTGTAACTAGGTAGGTATTTAAAAAAATAACTAGGTGCCAGAAATAATAAAAATACTAGTGATTTGAGTAATGTTGAGTAACCCACAAAATTTCCGAACGGCAGGGGATACCGTAGCTATTTATTTTTCTTTTAGACTCAGGCTACGACAAAACCCGGTTCTATCAATCTCCATCAATAGTATTAATCGATTATACCTATAAAGCCAGACATTTGTGTAACGTTTTAGTTTTAAGCTTTCTCTTTATTTGTATGTTCATCTGTAAATATTACCTTGCGCAAATAAACTGTACATCTATCTAATACAAGCTCTAAAATAATATCCCTACGAAGTCTCATTGTGCAATAACTACATCTACAACGCCAATTAGATATTCCTTAACATAAACATTGTGTCACTTTCTCGTACTAAATTAAACATATTGCCGACTTTGGTGCACCAATTACCTTTATTAGAGGCTTTAAAACCCTTTTGTTTGGATGGACGTACTAAGGCTGTGGGCATGTGGGCCAATTGTATTAATATTATAAATGCGAAAATTGACATGTTCTTTTGTGTGTTTAATTAATTATGTTTCATGCATAAACTACTAAACATATTGCGATGCAACTTGGTGTACAGATAAGTAGCTAGAAATTTAGATTAACATATTATTAAAATGAAAAGTTAAATCACAAAGTCACAGCAAAAAAAAAACAATAAATTTGTTGTGTCTTGTTCTCATTGGACGCGTTTCAAAGACATACATCTTAAATTATTATTGTAGATACATACATACCTAAGATGTTACAAAACGATCATGTGAATGAATCATAATAAAAAAACATTGTTGATTGTAATTTTAAGTTATTAATATTCTACAATTAAAATAAAAAAAACTGATATGCGAAAGCGTATTAACTCAATTATTTACTTATCATCTTCATTATAAAATTCTATCGCCAGCAGATAGACTTTAATTATGTTGAAACTGTTATTAAAATGAAATCGTCGCAAGGTAAAACATTCGCCCCACTAATTAAAAACGCCTTCTCTCGCCCTTTCCTTAGTACGTCCTCAACTATCTTTATAGATATTGTGGAACTTACGTGCAAATTGGGCAATACATTGTGGCTATCAAGTGAAATCATGTGGGCGACCACAATACTTTAACGCTTCTCACAATCATGACCATCTCGAGATCTGTTGTTTTTTGTCTCTTTCCTTTGGTGTTTATTTGCTTTTGATTGTAAACTGGCGATCGAAAACTCTTGATTTTTTTCGCTTGCTAATTTTAAAATATTTTTATCGATTCGACTTTTATATTTTGCCAGTAACTTCGACTTGTAAACAGGCTGGTTACTGGCAAAATATCGAGCTCCTTGAGAATAAAAATAAACATAGTAAATACCTCGTTACCTAATAATATTCATAAAATATAAGTCGATAAGTAGACGGGGGGCTGTTTTAGATATCTAGGGAAACCCTTTATGCAACACGATTTTCGGAAATTCTAAAAATATTTCGATACTATATAGTTTAAAATTTAGGCACATGTAAATTAAATTTTGCTATTTCTTGGTGTTAGAGTAATTATTAGTTTGTAATACAACTATAAATCTAATCAAAAATAATTGACTTAAACAAACGTGTTTTACAGACAATAAAACCTTAAAAATACCTATAAAATTTTCATATTAGTTTGCTATTGCAAAAGTCGTAGAACAAAAGTTGTTCGCGTGGAGGTAGGTGTTTTAACTACAGTATTTAGTTCAATACATTGTTTTGCAATATTTCATAACTATTTATTTTTCGGTTTTACGACTTTTTATACAGATCAAACTACAGAAAAGTATGCAATAAAAATGTAGTTGCACTCAAATTACGACTACTTAAGCTCACAAAAACGTCACACAAATAAAGTAAAAATCGACTGAAATGACCAATTTTACTTTAATAATCCTACTACAATACCATAATAAAATACGCTTACTTTATTCTTATAAAAAACGGTCCAGCAAATAATAGAGTAAGCGTAAAAATTCGAAATTTATGACTCTTCGTTGGCATAAGTACAATCGTGTACAAAACTGTTTATTAATATTAACAGTACTTTAATAGTTTAATAACAGTGTAGTCGCGATGGGGTAATCAATTTTTATTTGGGAAATACCAATGAAAGACTACGGGTGGTCAGCGTTTCAACGTTCATAGAGACTTTTAAAATGTGTGTTAGCTAATTGGTTGTTGTATGATTGAAATCTCTTGTGATGTGTTTAATTATGTAGATTGATTTAATAGTAGGGTTCGATATCATTTTTGTTGTTTTGTGAAAGCAAATAACCATACCAACATGGATATTCATTTTGAAGAATGCTCGTAAATAAAGAAGTTTTCATTTAGTTTTTAATTTGTGCCTAATAAACTAAAGTAAACATTAGTGGTTTCTTGATGAGAGACTACGGCGGTGGCTTCTTTCTACGCAGCGGTCTAAGCTGTAACGCCAAGCGGACTTGTTCATATTCTGATACACAGACCGGTGCGACTAATGTAGAAAACGTGTCGAATTTTGCTCGGCTGTCAACTTTCCATCTTTTACAGCATATTACATCTTAGACCATAAAAAACTTGGCTCAAAAATTGAAAACGTATACCTTTGCCTCAGGCCTCAAAATACGGCTGAAATGTTTATCATCTTATAGTTCTAATAAAAAAAAGTCGGATTCCACGTCTTTGTGTCTGTTTGTGTCCTTGTCTCTTAAATGACGCATCAGATTTAAATGCGTTTTAACCGTAATTGAAATAGTTTCGTTCTGAAGTTTTATAGTACGTGCGCAGGCAGGGCGGGTCACTAGTCAATCCTAAATCTAATCATTTCAAACACATGTTAGAAAAATTCAAACACATGGACCACCAGCAAGCTTAGAGAACGATCAATCTGCCACGCACTGTGGTAACTTAATAAACTTAATGACTAGGTTCGCAAATTAAATGTGCAGGTTATGAGAAAATTTATTCAAATTTTATACCGAAACATCTTGGGTGTCCCAAAAGTAATTTGAACGGTGTTTATAATGATAGGAATATTTAAGTATTGAGCGAATAAAAGTTTATTTTAATCAGAATAAAAAATAAATTGGTAATAAACTCTTTTGCTTTCCATTGTACATTTCATGTTATTCAAAAAAATGTCTGGCTTGACAAAAATAATTAGAAGGATTTTTGGCAGTTTGTCTTATCAGAAAAATATTGTTCGTCTGAAATTAAAGATTGATCAGAAAAAGTGAGTAACATTCCTAGATTTAATTAAACCTCACGCTGACGACCCAGAGATTTGAACCATCTAAATGTAACTGTTATACTCCTTAATTAACGTGGAGTAACGTCGGAGTAGTGAAAACATGCTCTGTATTTTTCCATGACAGACAGTAAAAAAAAGTGGTTAAATTACTCCTTTTTCCACGTTTATTAATAAGACTATACTAGAAATACAAAATACTTTACAATATATTCCTCCACTTTTACGTCCTAGTAGTTTTATAAATTCTAGGTTGTTAGGGTCAAATTTACTAGCTAGGTGTAGCACGCGACTTCGCGTGTCTCAGACTGTATGCGATTTCCTAACTGATTGTATGGTCTAGCTACCGCATCGTGGTTTGCTCGTTAGTTTGTGCTTTATTGGTATCAAGATTACACGTATGTGTTCGAAGGATTTCTCTTTGATTAGGTTTTTAAATTCTATTGGTTGGATTATAAGGTATTAATTTCTGGTATTCCTATTAAAAAGTAGCTATATATACATATTATGAATAAGAAAAGTTGAAAAAATTGGATACAATGTATAAAATAGTTCGATAAAAACTTTCAGTATTTTTACAGCCTACTTTACAAAAAAAACAAAAAATTAGTAAGCAATTTCATCAAATAGATAAAATCACCACTTGATTGGTAAAAATGACTATGAACTACATGCCATTCGTTTCGTAATGTAATTCCCACCTAAAATAATGGTCATCTCTCTTCGATATTACATCAAATTATTAATCCTATGTTCAAATGAATTCTCTAGTTAACTCAGACGGCACAGCTAGTTCTGTTATTTGTGTTAATTAAAGCTAACCTGTGATTGCAATTTACAGCACCCATGAAGTTATTATAACCTAAGTCAATATTTAGTTTAAGGAAATTCAGGATTTAAGTTGAATAATTAAAAGTTTCATGCCAATGACTAACGCTAATATGGAACTTAATTACTTTTGAATTAAAAATTTATAGTTTCTTCTTCTGGTTTCGCAATTTTGCATTGTTTTATGCAACTGCGTTTTATTTATTAACAACATTGTTACAGTGCTCGCTGTACCAACGTCTCGCTTACTTTACAGTCAGCTTTTTCAAGGAAGACTGCGCAAATGCAAGTTAAACCGGAAAATATTGTATTTAATTTAAGGGTTATATAGGTTATAGTATGACTATTATATAAAACAACTAGCATCCAAATTTTGAATCCCTAGGACCGGCAGTTTAGACTCTGTGTTAATTTTAATTCGGTCATGAAGTCAATCAGTCAAGATTTTAAATGTTACATGTACCGATGGTACGGGACTGCACTGGCCTACATATTGGAATGCACATGAGTTGCTTGACGATATAAATTTTATTAGGCCTGTGGGGGACAAAACAAGGACGAACCCTCTCATGTGTCGTTATAAACTCCAATCTCCAACAACATTAATTAAAGTCTATTAAACGTTTGTTAGCAAATTTATCCTCAAAATTACACATCTACTTAGTCCATAAATCGTTGATCAACAATATAAATTATTGCATCGATAATTTCGCATTGATTCATCGCCCTTACGGGTCAAAGTATGCATAATCAGCTCTTCATAATAAATTCTTGCCTGTTGCATTTCCTATATGCTAATTTATAAGCGGTTAGAGCGAGCGATGTTCGTGAATTGACATTTGAGTTTGTTAGGATGTTTCGTGTAGTAAGAAACATAAATAAAAAGGTATAACTGCTTACCTAGCTAAAATTAACAGACAAACGACTTCAGCTAAGTAACATACTAAAATTTAAAACCAAAACGCGAAAGTTTAGGAAAAATTAACTCGATTACAAAAAAAATCTAAAGAGATTGCGTTAAAAAATGTTTTACACATTTACATGTACATATAGTTCTGCAATATAAAGCTACTAAGGTCAATATTTTCTCTGAATTCGAGCAAAATTTTGACTTAAAACATTCCATTTAAGTACCCGGGAGATGCATGTTCAAGTCCTATGGGGTGCGGAAATTTTTGAAAAGCATTTCTTTAGTTGTACATTCCTTTAAGTCAAAATTTCGAGTTCTCAAAACCACGAGCAGCGCTATGTTTAAGTCGCTATGGTCCGTGACTGTACTTGTTTGTGTTCTTTTCAGGTTTAATTATCTTTTACATTTGTTTTCTAATTTGTTTTTTTTTATCTGCAGTAAACGGGGGTTGGAGTGCTTGGGGTCCATGGAGCCAGTGCCGCTGTAACGGGCGCGTGTCAGGAGGTCAGAGACGCACCAGATCCTGCACAGAACCACATCCTCTGAACGGTGGAGCGCCTTGCCAAGGCCAGGCTGTGCAGAGGACTTCGGACTGTGTGCCGTGTCAGAGTGGTAAGGTTTGCCACTATTGTTTTTTTAGTAATTGGTCAAAATATTCTTTACTAGCTGCGCCCCGCGGTTTCTCCCGCGTAAATCCTGTTCCCGCGGCAATATCGGGATAAAATGTAGCTTATGTTTTATTGCCGCTATCTAACTACTTATATTCCAAGTTTCATGGCAATCGGTTCAGTAGTTTTTGCATGAATGAGTAACATACATCCAAACACACACACTTTCACATTTATAATATTATAGTAGAATAAGTACTGTCACAGCCTTCCTACTATTTAATTGTATCTTGTAGTACTATATCGTAATATTTTGGCACTGATAGTATATTATAATACTGCCTTCTAAGTATTGGGACCAGGGTGTTATTAGTGTAATAGAATCGTCCTAAATGTCGATCAACATTGCAAATAATACTCTCAAAATGAAACTAAGTAAATTTTGAAACAGAATTGCAAACGAAACTTTATAACACTAAAAATGTATAGAAAATGATATTCTTTAACATTTTACCGAAACAATTTTAAATGTTAAATTTCAAATATCGAATTTGAAATTAAAGTGATTATTATTAGAACAACAGGACGTCTAGATCGTGTTGAAGACAATTCTAGATTTAAAAAAATTAGCCGTTTGACTGCAATGATATTGAAACGATAATATATAAAACACAAAATTTACCGGCTTTTACTGGCGTTTTATTACCGAGCTTTCACCAAATTTAAAGTTAGCCTTTTCTTTGACTGAGATGTACTTCGACTATAACAAATAAAAAATATTAAAATAGACGAATTACATCTCAGTCAAATTTGAAAAAGCTAACAGAGACTTAAAGAAAGCTCGACAATGCCGTTAATAACTAAAACGCCATCAGTAAAACCCGGTAAATTTTGTGTTTTATTATACAAAATCGCGAAAATCTAAGACAAAACTATGAGATAAACTTTGGAAATTATAATTTTAATACGCGAATAGGCCTGTAAGCAATATCAAAAGTGTCATTAACTTAAATTTGTAGAAATAATTAGCCTTAAATTATCTGTTACCGCTAACCATAGACGGATACATGGATCTCCAAGGATACGACAACACACAACAGTTGTTGATTGGTAAGTAAGTCGTAGTAATTGAATCATTTAGTCATTACAGACTATTAACTATTATTTTTGTAATTTGATTTAATATGATGACAATTTTTGTGTGATATATCAATCGATAAAACTGTAATTTTTAATATCTACTCATTTTCACCCGGCTACGGTGAACCAAAAGGAACGGCAGAGATTTTAGCAGTCTATGTAATGTATGTTCCAAAGCGCCTAAACTACTAAACTGATTTTAGATTTGGTAAATAACTAAAATCTTAAATAATAAGTTCTTAGATTATTTTGAAACTAAAGCACTACTTAAAAACTCAATGAGCTTTAGTCTAAAATTATGCAACTTTAACATAAAACATACGAATATTTAGCAATTTAAGAAGTCTAAAGTGTTGTTCCACTTTTGAACTGTACACTAGCCATACCAATAAAACCAAAGGGAACATTAAAAATAAAATAAATAGATCAGAAAACACGTGGCTTAGACAATTGAACGCTTCTGACCTTTTAAGTGCTCTATCTGTAAGGGTAAACACAGACTAGATCCTTGAAATCGGCCGACACATATCGCCTTTTCTATCTATACTTATAATAAAGGACGAAAGGACAAAAAGTCTGTACTTGAAAGTAAATTTTAAAGAAAAGTTGACTAGAGGACTTAATAAAAGAAGTAGAACAAAATTATATAATTTTAAAAATTCATGGCTGTCTGTCTGTTTGTCTGTTTCTCTATCTGTTCCGTATACAATTAAAAGCTACTAATCCTATTGAAATATGGTTTTCAATATAGGATAGTTCTATTTTCGAGGAACGTCGTGGTATATTTTGCATCAAAATCCAATTTGTAGAACCCGAGTACTAAATGAACGAAAAAGTGCAACCGCTCGAGAAATGCTCGGCCGCCCGCGCCCGTGATAACGCTTTTTTTCACTTCCGCGGGTGAAACCGCGGGGTGCAGCTAGTAATTAATACAAAATAGGACCTAGCGAAAACGCTTCAGAACATTTAGAAATAAATGAAAATAACGACTAAGAAGTAAATATTTACCGGTGATAAGTAATAATGAATTTTATATTCAATTTTCAATTAAATATGTATATTTGTATGTAAACGTCTAATTATTTTTTTATATTAAAACAACTAATCCAATTGTAATAGGACTTAAATAGATAGTTATTTTAAATCCTAATTCTTATTCCAGATTTTCAGTTCATATACAGTAATGTTATACTTTTGCTAATTCAAAAAAACTAAAATCCTATTGAAAATAAAAACCAAATTACAAATATTCTAACCTAAACTTAGTTTTCATTACAATTTTTAACTGCACTGCGAAACGTTACTAAGTCAACTTGTTTTTTGACTTACCTAAACTTCACTTCGTTTTTATGTTGACTTGATTATAGTGTTTGAAAGTCTTCGAGCGATCGGCCGATCGTCTATCTATATTCTGTGATTAAACTTAAGTGCTTTATCTATAAAATTAGTATAACTACCATCGGTAGTAAAAGGGAAGTGCTTCCAAGGGCTTACGAGGCTTAAAATTGTACATTGGATTTGTTAAAAGTATGTAGAGAGAAGCTTAAATACGTTAAAGTGTCTACTCTGTTAGATTTATCGTTGTGTTTACAATTCGAATTACAAAAGTGACATGTCTAAATTACATAGTGTTGTGTTGTATGTGTTTGGTCTAGATGTCACATTGCCTTTAAAATTATATTCCGAATTTAATCAAGTAATGAAAATAGGTATTTTTCCTCTGTTCGTGTAGTGACGTGGTTCACCTAGTGTTATGGTTTTCAGAGTTTTCTCCTAAGTAGAGTTTTCTAATCGCCGAAAGGCCTTGATCTGACGACTGCTATCTCCTTACGTAAAGGTAGATCAATGAGTTCCTCATTACACTATATTATTAAACATTAAATATAGGGAATTTTCATCCAGCAGTGGTACAGTACAGACCCTGAGAGCAGCTTGTCGGTCTTAACTAAATAGATTTCTTGATGTAAAAATGATAGGTTAGTTTTCAAAAACATCGTTTGTCCGAAATTAACGATGCATGACGTGTAAGTAGAGATTTTGGTGCCTTAATAGAACTACTAAGTAAACATCCTTCAATCCAACTTTACTCTTACAACATTCGTAGAGATTATAAAAATCACTCCTCATGCATCAGATACCTACAAAGAGACCAACCGCGTTGATAATAAAATCCAATCAAGTGTAATATTACGACCGCAGTATGGCTCTAATCTGTAACACATGGGTGCATTGTCTTTATGATTTGAGACCTTGTGCTTTATTATTCCTTAATTCTTTTATGATTTTAACCACAAACGACGCGTCTTGGTAGTTAGATGGACTTTAGTTTAACTGTCCGTACATAATTTCTTATTTCGGATTTGGTCTGAGGATCGGCGCAGTTGCTACTAGATGGCGTTACTAGTATGAAGTCCTGAATTTCACATCCAACATTATTTGTGGGAAAAGCTCATGTTTTATACAACTCCCGACTAGACATCGTTAAAATAATACACATTTTATAAATAGTCATTCAAGTCTAGGACACTTTTAAATCAAAACATGCTATTAAGACCCAGGAAATTCTATCTAAAATCAAAATGTTTAGATAGCATAGACCGCGATAAACTGAAGAAAGGTGAAACCGCTATTACCTACCTACCAGTAGGATAATAAAGCCTCTACAATACCCATTTTATGTGCTACCTTTTTCAACAAAAGACACACAGTTAAACCTACCTACCAACAGTACTGCATTGCAACAAGATTGCAACTAATTTATTCCACGAGCATGCAACTCGAACAAAACTGAAGACGTGCAGTGCAGCCTCTCATACGTAATGCGGTAGTAGGTAGGTACCTAGTACCTAGGTACTGCCAGGTCGGGTCGTGACCTAGATACCTACCTACTGCAGTTACAGCACAACAGTAAGGCAGTGACTAAAGTTTACAGATTAAAACTCAAGCGATATTCTGTGGCACGATGTTTTTCTTTACAATCGAAACAGCATATACATTATTCACCTAAAACCAGATAGCTATCTGTTAAAAAATGAGTTTTCGAAATTCTCAGGTCGAGCGTTATCCAAAAAGTAGGTACATATAAATTTTAAGAACCTGACTGATTTTGATTTTATGACCTATGCATTTTCGACATTCTGTAAAATACAAACCTACTTACTTTAAAAAACTCAACATTTAAGAAAGTCTTAGTATCCTCATGGTAGAAATACAAATATGAAAATCTATTTTTTTGTTACTATTTTTTCGGCTAAGCCGATTTAGATGTTTTTATGCATAATCATACATATACAGGAACTCGGGATCGGGATCGGGACTTACGCGCGCTGCAAGTGTTATTGTTTTAATAAATATTTTTCCTGCACCCCTATTTCTGTAGCTAACAAGCATAATTTCAAGATATATTGTTTGAATTCCTTCACAGTCTCGGCTACATTAACTCAATACAGAATACAGAGTCTCGCTATGGGAATATCTTTGAATATTTTCAGGGTTCCGTAGACAAAGTTTCTAGAGAACTTCCCAACTTTGCTAATGTTCTTCATGTTACTCATTAGGTGGGTACGAGTTTGAATGTGACGTTTGAGTATTTTGCTTGCGAAATTATGTTTGTTTTTAGTGTAGGTGCTTTGCCGTATGAGAAGTGTACACTTACCTAAGTTAAGTAAGCGACGACTGGTAGGGACATTACTTGGATAGATGACTGATAATGTGCGTGGCAATAATATCATTTTCACGAGCTCCTTCGTGCTTCGGAAGGCACGTTAAATAGTTAGCATAGTTGTTATCTATGAGTTAGTGAATTTAGGACGACCTGAGAACTAACTCTTGGGGAGCCTAGAGAACTACACGAAAAGAAGTAGACGATAAAACGCAATATTTTGCGGGTTTTATTTATTAACTAAATAAAACCATACATTTTTGAGCATTGTTACTCATATGTTTTATGGTTGTTTATTACTATAACATACTCATACAAAGTGTTTTTCAGAAACGGTCTAGTAATTATTAGTATATTAAATAAACAAACTGCAATACCAAACAAATTTAAATCATAACGTAAATATTAAATACATGTATGTAGTAATACAACACAAAAAAGTATTGGTTTGTTTGTATGCAATATTATCCCGATATTTAGCTAAGTATACGACAAAATAAATGAATGAACTATAAACTTTTAAACTACTTATACGGAACCCGCAACGACCTCCCACATTACACGCTTGACTACATTTTTATTCAGCTAAAACCGTTTTAAAAACTCCCCTTAAAGGCGCGTCGTGGGATGCAATTACATATAATTTATTTACATAGCCGACGTTTTTAAAAGAAAATAATGTCTTTTACCATACCTACATGTGAAAGTTCTTTGTCGCGTAACGAACCGAGAGTGATATATGCGTGTGCGCATTAATTAATAAACAATGTCACTTGGGGTGAATGTTGACTGGCAACTTACAGTCGGCCGATATCTCCACGTCGCGTTTGAAGACAACTAAACATAAAACACTACACCAAGTTCGGATTTTCCTGATCAACAATATTGTCTGAATAAAATCGCAAGAATGGCCGCTCGTTTTGGTTTCCTTGATTCAAAAAGCCTCACAATTTTGAAAATCAATACTTATAATAAAATCGTAACTTAGCGGTGTCTGTTTTTGAAAGATATTTTGAAAAAACTATTTTTAGTATGTACAACGTAACAGACCCCATATTCGTGTTTAACTTTTTGTCTGTTTGTCCGTTTGTCTGTGCTATTGTGCGCGCTAATTTCGGAAACGGCTGGACCGATTTTAATGAAATTTGGTATGCAGATAGCTTAAGACTTCGATTACCATATAATCTACTTTTTATCCGGATATCCGGATCAACTGATCGAAACTTCGAAGTAAGATAATTTTAAATAACAATACGTGAAGACCCGGGAATAAGGTTAAAAATATGACAAATCGTGTAAGTTACAAAAGTTGATTGCTTGTGTCGGTCAATTTTAAGTTTATATAGTCTGAATATATCTTTCACCCACGACTAAGTACTGTTAACCTTTTTGAATATAGAACGAGGCACGTCTTAAACGGTGAAATTAAAAATTAATTATTAAAGAATTCTTAAAACAGCGATTAAGTTATTAAAAAACAATTTATACAATGCCCGGTGGGTTCCAGGAACCTGGAAGATACTCAGCATTGAGATGTTGATTGAAGCCGTACATAAGATCTTAATGCTGGGTTCCTTATACCCTTTTAAAATAAATATTTTAAAAAGCCGCTGCAATATTGTTGAAAATGCAGTGACAATCGCTGAGGGTGCAAAGATGAAATCGATGAATAAGTAAATAAAATAAATAAATATTGAATGACAGCGTAATTTAGCCCAAAACTAAGCACTAGGATGTGAATGACGCTTAAAACGTCTCGATTACCATTGGATTTGAGGTAGCGTTACTTCTGTGACTTGTTTTGACTATCTTGCTTATGATATCATATCTAGTGTAATCAATGCCTAGACTAAGTTTTTTTTTATCTGCTTCTAGAATGTCTAGAATGGTATTGTCCTGACTCAATGACTGAAATCAAAATCAAAGTCAAAAATATTTATTTCCATAGGATGCTTGTACAACAAACAATCAAAGGTACATGATCTCTTGGATACGTCCGGAGCCACATTAAAATCTAAAGATTCATTAAATTCAAAGATTTGAATGTGGCTTCGGAACCCGCCCTCCGATGAGAAGAAGCTATATTTTATTTTATTATATTTATTTCACAAAATCCACAGCTCTTAATACTAGATATTACAAAAGAATAAAATTAATCTTACAGCCACTAAAGGATTTACATTGTATATATACATCAAAGCATAGCTTAAACCGCTGGTAATAGAAAGCTGAAATTTTGAGTGTCTTCTTTATGTGACGTAGGTTGAGATGAGTGGTACTCAGATGTTTGATGCTCTTCCATGAGAAAACTATAAACATAGCTAACAATAGATATCTACTGACTTTATTCATTTGGTTCACAAAAAAAACTAACCTGAATTCTACAAAGACAACATAAATCAATTTCCCATTAAATCAATGTCGTTGGAATCCATATTTTAGTCCGACCCATGTATCATAGCAATTACTATTATTTATTATTATTTCAAATGGCTACGTGATTGTGAATGTAAGGACATTGATTGTGTAGTGGAAAATGTTAGAACTGTAATAAAAGTGTATTTTAAATTATAAATAGATTTTTATAGATGAGAAAATAAACTTCTGTTTATAGCTCCTGATTGTCACATTGATAGCAAATGTTTAAGTGATATTTTTAAACTGTTTAATCCCCGGGTTTTATTTTTAATTTAGTACATTGCAACTATATTTTAATAGTCTGGATCATGCATGAGTCTTAATAATTAAATATTATTTCATATTATTATTCGAGTATAACACATAAAAAGCAAATGATCCACAATAATAATGTATCTAAGTGTTGTATCCGAAATCCAGTTGTCCACATTTATGGCGACTGTACACTCTCACCGAGACACCCCAAGATAGGCCGAGTGCGAGAGTGTACATGATAGCTCTCAACTCGCCTCGGGATGTTTTGGGCATATTTGCTGGTACGCCCTCGCTGATAGGCCTCTAGGGCGAGACTTCTCGGTGAGACTTGACGAGAGCACTCGTTTGAGAGTGTACAGCCGCCATTAAGGTTAAATACCTTCTAATCGATTAATATTATTAGAACTACGGGTCTAGATAGGATAATTTTACTTACAAATTACCTCGACGATTGCGCAACGAGTCACATCGGCTGTGATCGCGAGAAGACTCGTAGCTCAAATAACAATTATGGACAGAAATCGTTAAATTTTGAAAAGTGTGCTACATGCTAATTCGTTTAGTATTTTTTGAATGAACCAGTAACAAACATTTATGACTGGTTCATTTAAAAAATACTGAACGTCCATACATATGTCGTAATTTAAGTATTTTAAAAACTTTCGTATTGCTCGGATATGAAAGGTATTGTCAATTTGAAGAAAAATGCTCATCAATATGTGTATTTCCACAGCTCTCCCCGGGCGTTGGGGCGCATGGTCGGAGTGGTCAGTTTGCGGCAACGACTGTAGACAAACTAGACGAAGGTCCTGTACCGGTGACACGCCTTGCTCCGGTGCGTACACGCAGCAAGCAGACTGCGTTGGCGACTACTGTGGAGTCCATGGAGGTATGTTATTTATTTTAGAACACCGGGTAATTATAGATAATTTTAGATTTATATTACCTTGTCGTTTTAGTTGAGATGTCTCGCGATCACGGCCGGTATAATCCTGTGCCGAAACGAAGAGGGAATTTAAATCTAAAATTATCTACAAACGCGATCTAGAATAAGGCTAGGTAGATGTGGCTTGATTCAGGTTCTTAAAAATTTGATCTTCAGAAAAGCTACAAATGCAATTGACACGGCGAAGAAGAAAAAAGAAGAAGAAGACTAGGTCTTCTATTACGTTGTGCATCTTCTTATATATTATTTTATTTAAAAAATGGCAATTGTCTTTTTTTTAATTGTAAACTACGATTTTGTACATGATCTTGAAGAGAAAATGCCAAATACAAAGAATCGAAACGTCATATTAGACTCTGAAATTAAAAAAACCTTACTGTATATGACAGACAAACAAAATTGTGTTGGCCCCTTAATTACTGGCTACGTTGATCATATTTACTTGATACTTCCTCAATTTTTGGAAGATAATCCATCTAGAATCATCATGGAGGTCTTAGCTGTCGTGCTGTTATTTTTGTACCATGAATATTTCTCCCGACTGCATCAACCAAACAACACTTCCAGCTCATTAATGCAGTCATCAAAAGTTATAAAACATCAGGAATAGCCATTCAAAGCCCATTCCGAAACTAATATATTTTTACGGAAAACCATAGCGTTCATTCGGACACTCATAATAATTTCAACAGAAAGTTTGAACGTTTGACAAATCACGTCATAACTTTTCATTATTCCACCATTTCCTGTTTCTTATACTTTATTTATTGTTCTTAATTTACGTATAACAGTTACAGGGACGTGTTAATTAACTGTTTTTCTGTGAAAAATAAAGTTAACAGATGTTTTAAATATGGAACTTTAGCTACTTCCTTTTCCTTGGTCATAACTGCATTGGTTCTTCTTAAGATCATGATATCTAACTGTGTAATCCTAACCCACCATAATAAAATGACCTTTCAAAACCTCTATACTGTTCATAACCTTTTTAATTTCCTTCTTGGTAAGAGCGAAGTAGGGGTCATATTAAAATGGTTGATTCGAAAAGTAGTAGAGAGTTGGTAAAATCGGGTGCCGTGACCATCTGGATCGTATCGTATCTAAATTTAGTGGGACTAAAATTTTATGGTTTATTTAGGAAAATGGTGTGGTAAATTTTTATCATGCTTTTGCTTTTTAAAGTATTGTGTGAATCTTTTAGATGTTACGAGTATCAATTACTTGTAATTTGCTTTGTTAATTAATAACTTTACCTAGCAGAGAGAAGCAATATTTTGGCTGAGCAGAGATTTAATTATTTTTGCAAGTTTCTAATACCTATAGCATATCCATTGTCTAGTGCCCATAGTATAAGCATAGTTGCTTAGTTTGGGGCTTGATGGCGATGTGTGCAATATTCAACACATTTATTTATTCATTTTAATTAAAGTAGTTACGTAATTCTTCCGGCAAAGCAGCACAAATACCTACTTTGAATCAAACTATCAAGTCACCAAGATCAGTATCTATATTAATATCAAATAATGGCACAAAGCTTCCAATACT
Organism: Idaea dimidiata; assembly: GCA_949358125.1. Taxonomy (NCBI): domain Eukaryota; kingdom Metazoa; phylum Arthropoda; class Insecta; order Lepidoptera; family Geometridae; genus Idaea; species Idaea dimidiata. The sequence goes on along the minus strand of OX442332.1, from coordinate 24,743,377 downwards.
GTGTTCAGTGAACAATAGTAAGCTTCTTCAAGAATGTAGCTTTCACTATCAGCTTCCCAAAAAGGAACGTTCCTTATTCGCTTACCTTACGGCTATTTGAAGTCTTCAACTCCTAAAGGAAATGATTTGGAAATTCAAGCGTAGTTATAAGCTATTTATTTTGTAGTATCTACTTTATCTTGGTAGGTATCTTTTGCCTTGAATACGGCTGAAACCTCCTACTAAGACGTATTTGAGTATTTTTAAAATCCATGTTGTAATCATTGAGTTATTATGTACTAGTAAAGTTTAAAGTTAATGGTTATAGGAAACCTAATACCTAAGGCATTTATTGCCCAATATCGATTTTATAAAAATATAAGAGATATCGGCTAAACCTAACTGAGACCGGACTGCTTGAATTGACGTAAACAGCCCTTACAGTGGGGTAATATAGGGTAACAATTTTAAAATGAACAGCCACAACTGAACTGAGAATCTTCTCATTTATTTAAACTGGTTAAAAAATGTAATCAATACGCGAAGTTGCAGACACATGACACTTATCTACATCTGACACTTTTCGACACATCCTTAGCACGGAATTCTAGTCTTGCAAAAAAACTTTTACATAATAATTCAATTCAAGAGATTTGTGTCTTCATTTAAACAATTGGGACAACCGTTTAATACTAAGTCCCATGTTATATCATTTTGCTCCCTCAACACAGGCGGTCCAATACCAATCGTGAAATTGTAAATGATCGGTCCATATTTTGTTTATAATGGTAATAAATCATGCCCCATTGATTCGGTTTCAATTTTCCGATTCTGTTTTTATCGTAAGTTTGATAAATAGCCCCCAGGACGGCTCGTGTGTTTTGTATTCTTATAATTTCTTACGGCAGCCTTTGAGTTTTATTTTTATGTTTGTGATAACTGTAAGTTATACGATTTAGAACACATATTGGGATTATTTTCCATTAATTTTAAGCAATGTAACGACTTTGTTAACAAATCGTGTTAATTTTAACAGTTTATTTCAAGCAATATTTACTTTTTGTCATTAGTAAAGTTAAAGTTTTAACTGTGTGTTTCCGCAATTAGCCCTACTATGGGGCCTTTGTGCGTGATTTTAAACCGTGGGTTTCCTTACGATGTTTTCCTTCAGCGTAAGAGCGATGTTTTAATAGCGCACGTAATTTTTTAATTTCAATTGAAATCTATAAGCAAAATAGAGTCACATAATCAGTTAACTAGTTACAATTATTTACCATGCATATCTAATTTAAGTAAGGTAAATATGTCTTTTTGTTTCGTAGTCAATAAGAATTAATTTTTGTCTTGTCCATCTGTCTCTCTGTGCGGCTCATTTTTTAATATGCAGAAAGGTTTGTGTCTTTTTTCACTGTAAGCGTAAATTCGCAGTTTGTTATAAGCTCTAAGTAGGTATTGTAAATTATAAGAAATGCCGCTCAGATATATCGTTTCAGATTGATCGATATTTACCAGCAAATATTTTTCATCGAGTTTCTTTTAACTTAAGTCTTTTAATTGATGAGATTCTTGATTGATTTGTTCAGGGTTTGAACTTCTAGCTCACACAAGTAGTATACTTATGAATAAAAAAGTTTAGTTTCGTATTGAATTATAAAAATAATATAAAAACTGCTTTCATGTTGTTGGATGTGTAAGCATAACGAACACCGATTTATTTGCAATTATAAGAGAAATGTTACCACAGAAACCACTTGTTTTAACAAAATGGTAAACAAATTTTGTAATAAAATTCGACAGCAGTATTTTTTTCTCTTACTTAAAATGACAAGTACATCTCTCATCTTATAGTAGCGAGCGGATATTTGGAGAACGTGTGAGGTCAAAATTCTGGACTTACTCAGTTGAAACAGCGGCACACAACTAGTTATGCATAATTTTCTTTTTAACTGGCAAACAGTCGCTAAATAACTAAACAGAAGAACGGAACTAAAGGAATCTATCAAGTGCCTGCTAAACAACAAGCCATATCAAAGATATTTCTCGAATAAATGTGAATAATTTCACACTCATAAAGACTTTGAACTGTCCTATTGATGCACAATTATCACTATCTACTAACATTCCAATTGGACTTAGAAAGCGTTCTCACTAACTACTCACATTCCAATTGTACTTAGAAAGAGCGTTATTTGAATTAGTATACTAAAACTAAAAGTATCACACTTTTTAAACTTCACGATTTCCGTTCTTTATTCACTCATTTTCATTCTTATTTCTAGAACTACGAGTCTACGGGTTATTATCTGCAACGCGATCTAGACCCGTTCTAATAAAATCTAAAAACTAGGACTAACTAAAAAAGTAGGAAATTAGTTGGAAAGATCTTTTAATTTAGACTAGTATCCTATTATCTGATCACCAAATTACAAACTTATTGCACTTAGTTCATAGCTAGGGACAACGTACTGCAAAATTGATGTAAGCATTTTAGATTCAGACATTTTTATAATACAAGTTTAGAATCTTCAAATCCACAGTCAATATGTTTCTTATAGGCCAGCTAAATCATCTAGGCATGCTAAATCTCATCGTCGTTTCCTTTAATTCTAATACTCTAAAATATTACAAACATACGTTACATTCTTTCCTATTGTATTCAGTGGTACACTGGATGGATACCTTAAACAGAGAACTTCCTACATTCCTATTTAGGCAACAAAAGTTGAGGAGCTATAAATTTGCCCCATCTCCCCTTTGAGAGAGCAATTAGCCTAATGAAGTAGCTCGGGCAGTGAGGCGGGGATGAATGGCACGACGTTCTTTGCATTCCCTTTTATGTGGGCTATTTGCTGATGGTCCATATTCTATGGAGCTGGGACCATTGCTGAGTGGAAGTGTAACATATTATTTTAAATACTGCCACATTCAAAATTATATGTGGAGTGATGAAATGAAGTAGTAATGGCTAGTAGTGCTTACTCGCACGACTATACAAGATCGGAAGCTAGTAAAGGTATTTACGTGTTCGTTACCGTTCGTTACCGACTCAACACTTCCGATCGATCCGCTACGAGTTTTTAATCATAAATATTAGAAATGTCTGCCAAAAATGTGGAAAGTGCTGTTCGTGAACTTACCGACACTGTGATAGTGCTACAGAACAAGATTACATCATTAGAAAAGCTTGTTTTGGAGCAAAATAACATGATTAAATTACTTCTGGACAACGGTAAGAAACGAGAGTCTAGTAGCAATATTAGTATTACGGAGGGTAAACCGCTCAAGACGACATCTGAGCGACCAATGCGCGCAGCTCGAGAGCGGGCGGAATCGGCAAGGACCGCGATAACTTCGGCAAAGATCGCGAAAGCTAAGGCGAGAGCGAGTGAGAGGCCGAACGTTCTCACACCTCTAACGGTATCTGCTGGAGGCGCCGGTGCGGCTGGGCAATCGCGGAGTGCACCGCCTACCCCCTCTGCACCGGTGATATTGCAACAATCGGAGGTTCCAGCTGATGACAAAAACCCGGACTCTGGCGAGAATACGATTAATGATAGGAATCCACGTAGCCGGCGTCCAACTGTGAATATAATTCGCGGTACGGCTAAACCGGAGCCAACTTCACTATGTGCAGCCGAACGGAAGTCCTATCTGCATTTGTATTTTGTCAAGATTGGTACTACAGTTGATCAAGTTACAAAACATCTCCAAAGTATCAGCCCCGATGACCTCTGCCGTGTGGAAGCATTAAACCCGCGCGGTGACTATGCTTCCTTCAAACTAACTGTGCCTGCTAAAAACAGAGATGTCTATCTATCTGCCGAACACTGGGCGCGCGATGTTCACATAAAACCATGGCGCAGTGGATTTCGAAAATCAAAAAATAACAAAGAGGAATAAGCCAAAATTTAAAACATTTAATCTCATGTACCAAAATGTTAGGGGATTACGTACAAAACTAGATACTTGCAAAAAAGGTATTTTGAATGAATCAGCTGATCTGTTTGCGTTTACCGAGACCTTTCTACTTGGAGGTGTGAGCGACAGCGCAGTATTTCCCCCCGGCTACGTAGTTTTGCGCAAGGACCGGTTTGGGGACGCGGGACACGGGGGTGTTCTGTTGGCTGCTCGCGACCACTTCAAAGTACAGCAGATAACTGATATGGAAGGTGATTATCCGCATGTTGAGGTAGTTATGGCTATTATTACTTTAAAATATAAGAAAATACTTTTTTGCGTTGTTTATGTGACACCTAATTCGAAGGACTATAAATACTTGGACACGTTTCAATTATTAGAGAATGTTGTTGCTAAGCACCGTAAATTGGATGTAGTTATGGTCGGAGACTTTAATTTGAACTCTTGCAGCGATAATGTACTATTGCAATTTAATTATTTGTTAACCTATTGTAAGTTGACCCAGTTCAACACAGTTAGGAATCAGAATGGACAAGGTAATATATTAGATTTAGTGTTGAGTACATTAGGTGGTGAGTGTGTGAATGTGTTCGGAGACATCGACCCTGTAGTCCCCGTGGACGCTTATCATCCACCATTAAGCGTGTGTGTGAGGGTACCGCGGCCGCCGCAGCGTAGCAGAGTACTCGAGCGCAGGCCTCCACTCCCCCCTCCATCGGCGTACCCCGCATGGAACTTTCGTAAAGCTGACTTTTTGTCATTATATGCTTCTTTCGCAGAAATTGACTGGGTCGAGGTGTTGGAGTGCAGTGATGTAAATGACGCGACTCGTCTATTTTATAAAAAACTGTACAATTGTCTTGACTCCTATGTACCCCCTAAAAAACGTAGTCCGTACCTAAAAAATCAATATCCCGTTTGGTATACCTCCGAAATAATTAACTTGCTAAAGCAGAAGTATTTTAACTTAAAAAAATACAGAGAATTAGGTAAACCTTATAATTGGGAGATGTTTAAATTTTATAGGAGTCGAGCCAAACAACTTATCGATTTATGTTATAAGGATTATATAAGTAGGACCGAAAATAACATATGTACTGATCCGAAAAGTTTCTGGACGTTTATCAGAGAGCAGCGGGCGTCGTTACAGTCTTGTGAGCAGTTTCAATATCAAGGCTCTGAGGTACCACTTGCAGAAGTAGCAGATGCCTTTGCTCAACATTTTGAATCAGTATTTTTAAAAGAGTCGCAGGTAAACGTTAGTTCTAGTGAAAATCCATTGAGCCCGCCTACTATTATGCTTGATAACATTAGTGAAACCGATATAAATAAGGCAGTTAAAAGACTAAAGACCACCTCTTCGGTGGGCCCAGATGGGATTCCGTCGTTTATAATTAAAGATTGCGTTAAAATATTTGTAGCTCCGCTTTTACATATATTTAATTTAGTGCTTAAAAAGAATACGTACCCCGATATGTGGAAGATCTCAAGAGTAACACCTATACCCAAAGATGATTCCAAATCGCAGGTTGAAAACTACAGACCAATCGCTGTGTTATCAGGATTTGGCAAGGTTCTTGAATCAATCTTAAATAGATTTATTTGTAGTCGGATTAAACCACTATTGAGTGATTGTCAGCACGGATTCAGGGCAGGAAAGTCTACAACGACTAATCTTGTACAATTTGTCGACTATGCAACCGCTAAACTGGACCGTTGCAAGCAAGTAGATGTTGCATACTTTGATTACAAAAAAGCTTTTGATCGTGTGGATATAAATGTCCTTCTTGGTAAATTTTCAGCCATAGGTTTTTCCCCTAAATTGGTAAAATTATTCAAAAGCTATTTCTCGAATCGTCTGCAGTATGTTCAGTTCGGAGAATATCAATCTGAACCATATCTGACGACTTCCGGGGTAACTCAGGGTAGTACTCTTGGTCCGACGCAGTTCATTATAATGATCAACGACCTTCCAAATGCTGTTGCTACGGCTGGGTGTCTCTTGTTTGCCGACGACTTGAAAATATTCTTAGGTGTGAATGCAATTTCGGACTGTGTAGCGCTTCAGCGCGATATTGATAGTGTCGCACAATGGAGCCAGCAGAATCGTCTCGAATTTAACACCTCGAAATGCAAAACTATGTCCTTCACACGGTCGTATACTCCTATTGAATATACATATCAAATATCTGGCGCACCAATTGAGCGTGTTTATGAAATTAGAGATCTTGGACTGTATTTGGACACCAAATTAACTTTTAACCACCACATTACAGAAATGTGTAAAAAATCATTCAAAGCATTGGGTTTTGTGATGTGGCAATCAGGCAGATTTCATAATAAAAACGCCATTCTTCTGCTATATTACGCTTTCGTTCGCAGCAAACTTGAATTTAATTCCTTAGTTTGGGATCCGCACGAAGACAAGTACAGAACTATGATCGAGCGGGTACAAAAGAAATTTGGTCGTTATTTATACAAAAAAATGTACGGTTACTATCCATACTTATACCCCTCACTTTTTGTCTCAGGTATGATAGGTTTGGATACGTTAGCATTAAGACGAAAACTTGCACTCCTATTGCACTACTACCTCATATTCAACGGGAAGATAGATAACCCTAGCGCATTATGTCAATGTTCACTATACGTTCCAAATAACGATCTGCGTAACATACGACCGAATCGGATGCATAATTTGTTTGCGCGGGTAGCTGCACGCACATTGACGACGCGGTACGCTCCCACCTCGCATGCACTCACACTGATAAATCGACTGATTACAGACAGGTCTGAGGTTGACGTTTTTTGCATGGCTCAGCCATTATTTGTTGATTTGTCCATGGATTGGTTGAGCCAAGGCACAAATATTGTTTGAGATCTTTCTCTATTCTAGTATTAGCTGATTGATTTTGATGCCTACCTAGTTTTAGTTAAATGTAATTTATGTGATTAAAAAAATATTTTTAATAATTATTTGTAATTATGGTAAAATGGCTTTCAGACGTTTTGGTGTTTAAATGCTGTAAGTCTGAAAGTGTTTGTTATATAAATAAATAAATAAATAAATAATGTAAATTTAAGATCAAATTCTGGCGAAAGTAATTTGCCTGTTGTAATGTAAGTAAACGGAGTATGTTTGTTACTCCTTCAAGCAAAAACTACATAATCGATTAATATATAAAACTAGGTACGCAGATAGCTGAAGATCTTTATTAAACACTAGATGCGCCCCGTGGTTTTTCTGCCCGCGGGAATATCGGGATAAAAAGTAGCCTTTGTGTTATTCCAGGTCTCGAGCTACCTCTGTTTCAGGTTCAGTAGTATTTGCGTGATTGAGTAACAAAGTTACATACATACATACAAACTTTCGCGTTTATAATATTAGTAAGATAGACTACATACTTTACATCCCGACATTCACATGGAGTCGGGACTTACGAGGGTGAAGCTGCGGGGCGCTGCTAGTAAATCTAAAAGTATTTGTAAATAAGTATCTAAGTCAGTTTGTAACTCTTTCACGCTAAAATTACTGAACCGATTGCGATGATGATGGGTTGGGTATTCAATTAGCTAGCATTTTTATCGCGATATTTCCACATGAACGTGACTTACGCGGGGAAAGTCGTGGGTCTCAGCAAGTTTATTATAAGCCCTTGCCTTAGGTGTATTCGGCATCGGTTCATTTATACTATTATTATATACAAATAATTCAATTTAAAAAAAACTCAATCAAAAATCTACTATTACTTAATCTGTGTCGTCAGTAACAAAACTGTGCCATTCTTTAAACTCAACCTACACATCGTGTTCTGTTTTTTCTCCGAATTATTGCTTTTATCGTCCAATAACTTAATGTCTTCGGAATCAATTATGAATTAATTTTCCATTATAGTATTAATGACTTCATTTACGACTCTCATTTGCATCTCGATCGTATTATTTGTTACAGTCATAGTTTCTATTTAAAAAGAATGGTTGCAGATACGATCAATGAATTAGAATCTGTTGAAACTAAACTCTTTTTTATTATTTTTAGCATTTTATCAATAAAATTAAAAATGAATTTTTACTTACCTATGTTTTAAGATCTATGAAACTGCTTGCAGATCTCTACTTCAAGGGTAATATCGTTTCTATTCTAAAACCAGAAAATGTGTTTAATTCCAATGCAACACCGGAAAAATCTAGAATCTGTTCTGTAAAAAATAAAGCACTAAAAATACGTTTGTGATTAATTTAATCCGATTTCAAGTTATCTTTGAGACGCCTTTGTGACAAACGAAACAGAAACAGAAGAGGATCCAAAGAGTAACTATTTAAAATGGTCGAGTTTTTTTCTTTACGATAAAGGATACAACGAATATTTTCTTTCATTGCCATTATACATATTATAGTACCTACGTGTTTGCTAGGGCTACATAATTACTTAAAACATAAAAATAGTAAAAAAAACAATATTATTAAAAACTAGACAAGTGCAAGTTTGTAGACCCAAAGACATAGCTCGACAGTACAATCAAAAAACTAAAAACATAAGTTATTATTTTTAGCTCTTAATCTCCGTGAGACTGTGAGAATTTTCCATGAAAGTGGGACAGAGAAATAAATTTTCATTAGATAATTAATATTGTCAATATTAGATTATGTTACAATGTAGGCAGGTATTTTATAATGTGGTTATTGATTTATGCCGACGTTGTGTTTATATTAAAATTTTGATATATTTTCAATTTAAGAAAATTGATAATTGGTTAAAAATGCATAAAAACCCAATTTTTAAACTTCCACGATTTTTGTCCATTATTAATTATTAGAACTACTGGTCTAAATTGCTATATTTTTTCTAAATTGATAGAAGTAAAATCTAAAATTATCTACTTAATTTATAAACTCGATTTAGACCCTATACTTCATTTTATTGAAGACTACGATTGAACACTTGTTTCCATAGAAAAATGTCAAATATAAGGAACCAAAACGGCAGATTATAGTCTGAAATTAATAAACGTATAGTAGTTCAATGTACTTTTATATTATAATGTGAATGTAAGGTTAATTATGTTAGCGGTAGTCGGAGGATCGAGACTCAGCCGAGAAACGATTTATAAATCATTTATTGAGTTAAATCCTAAAACTATTTTACATAATTACTTATAATGAATTAACCTAAGGTGAGACCTAACCGATGTGAGGTGTAGGAATGCTCGATACATGACGGTACGCAGGTTTCTGTCAAACAGAAACAGTTTAACGCAAACGCGCACTGATAAGTCGCGACGGAAGCGCGGCGCCCGCGGTTACCTATTGACTATCACCTACTCAGTTTCAATGTCAAAGGAACAAAACACACAGTGCGTGTCGTAGTTATAAATGTAATATATATAAGTCATAAATAAGACCCTTGGACTAAATAACACAAAACGCAGGTGTTCAATTCAACCAGTGCTACCTAAAGTATAAATGTAACTAAAGCCGTGGTTACATGATCATAGTATACCATTGAGTTATGAAGTAGATACTACGTAACTAAAGCCGTGTATACCATTGCCAATAGTATACCATTGAGATATAATGTAGGTACTAAAGGTGATGTTTCCAAATATATTCCATGTTCCTATTACGCGGAATAAATCAACGTAAAAAGCCGCAGCGGGTGCTAAGACGAAATCGACGAATGACGCATAAAGTATTAAAGTATCATGAAGTCGGTGCAGTCATTAAGGAAGTCGGATCGGATTTTGTCCCACTGCCGCCTTCCCTCTTCTGCTGAGATGATGAGAGTACTATTTTTAGACCATTATCATCACTTACCATCAGGTGAGATATTGGTGAAACAATCATCTATCGTTACATGAATTATATGGCTAAAACTTACCTGTTAGTCAACTTGGATTGAACCCCTAATAGTATTATTGTGTGTCGTGCTACCAATAAATGTTTTCTAATTTATTCTATTCTAGAATCATTGGCGAAACACGATGTCTCAGTAGGTGCGCGCTTGGTCCAAATACTTTGATAGTATTAACGTACCTTAACTAGAACATTAGGACAATTGAACGATAATAATATAAATAAACCTTCTGACAGCAAGTTAAAATCACTGTTTAACTTCGACAAATTCAGAGATTAATGAATAAACAAACAACAGTAAAATCCAATTTATATGCGATGCAGCCATCATTATAGGAGGTGGACCCGTAAATGATTTGTTGTGATTTCGAAGAGAGAACGCAGCGGGTGATCGCAAAATGCATTCGCATACCCCGACAGTACTTCCGAAAGTCACAAACCAATATCAATCTTAAAGCGAACATGGCAAAGGCGGGTTTTCCTAAACAGTACACGAGCGGGAGAATTAAATTCTGCAAGCCCTCCTACCACGTTATGTGTTAAGCGACAAGAGTTTGTAAATTTCGATTGGATTTCTATCAGATCTCTGTATCCGTGCGATATACGACTGACTCAACGTTATCGTATTGATATTAATCCGAGGAACTTACACACTTAACACTAATACTTTGAGAAATTACTGTTTAGGATTTAAAGTTGGGGTATACCAAACGCTGGGAGTTTGCAGTTTGCGTGACATGTCGTATTTTATACATATGTAAACGCACTGTGACAGCGGCCAAATAAATAATAATAAAAAATGTATCACAAAAATGCACGACATTACACAGGTCAATCCAACCCAAACTAAGAACTATGCTTGTAGGTACTTCATCACGCATTTGTACGTTAGTTTTTACTATTTTACAATGTGTTTGTTTGTACCTACACCCGCGGCTTCAATTTAACAGAAAAATACGATAGCTCATCTACTTACTAGATACAGAAAAAAAATATAGGAGATGACCGATATGAGTATAAAAAACTTTAATTTTTGATTAGAAGAGCGTTTTCTGATCAAAAATTACAGTTGCAAGGCGTTGCATCGATGGTATTTATTTAAATAAAAATATTTATATTTTGCACGTCACGCGTCTGATGTAGCATTTCTTTTAGTTACATACAAAAACGAAACGGAGATACGCACGCCACGCCACGCGTTTAGTGTGACTCACTTTTAATGCGGTCCAAGCTAACGGTTCAGTAGCGGATGCAAATGATTTATTAAATTTCAAACATCGGTCAGCAATAAAGTTGCGGTGACTTGAAACTTGTTTATATTCGAGATTTATTGATATCAAGCCCAGTTTATTGAACGGTTGCAGCATAGAGGAAAATGATATTAAAATAACTACGGATGTTAATGATCAAATGTGTATACGATACAAAAAAAACTTGGTGTAATGTCGATTATGATGTCGGAATTTGTTACTCGATATTTTCATTTATTCGATAGCTGTATAAAATAAAATGTGTGGATTTTTTGTCTCTATAAAATACATACTAACCGTAATGAAATATTCTTAGTGATGGTAGGTCTAAAAACCAAGTAGGTATGACGTTTAAATTTTAAATGCTCTAAACATATTATTCGTCCCGAAGACGAGATTTATAGAATTTTTCCTTAAAAATATTTCCAGTACTTACCTAATTTAAATTTGATACTCTAACTAAATAAAAACTCACTCCAACCTCGATATTAAATATTCAATTCTCGATGAAACTGCTAACCTATTTCGAATCGAGTCCAGGGAACAGACAGACATACCATTCGTTCTATAACTCGATAACAATCCGTTAGCTCCCGGCAAACGTAATTAAAAGAGGTCAATCGAATAGTTGCTTTTTACAAGAAGAATTTTTAGTAGAATAGCTTACGTTTTGTATCATAGTTTTGTACGACTTCAGTTTAAAATGGAAAATTTCACTAATATTATAAACGCGAATGTTTGTATGTATGCTATGTATGTATGTGAGTTTGTTACTCTTTCACGCAAAAACTACTAATACAATGAAACTTGGAATATAGGTAGCTGGATACCGGGAAAAACACATAGGCTACTTTTTATCCCGATATTCCTGCGGGGACGAGACTTACGCGGGTGAAACCGCGTCGCGCAGCTATTTAATATAGCGGAAAAATGTACATAAACTGTGAAAATTTTAACGCAGCTAGTAATCTATAACTATAAAACGATTATTGTCCTGACTGACTGACTGGATGATTAATGAACAGCCTAAACCACCGGTAGTAGATTGCTGAAATTCGGAGAGTGTGTTGTTTTTAAACCTAATTTACATTACGAAACTAATTTCTTTGAGTCAATTTCACAAAAATCACGCAGCAGTTACTGGAACCAATAGATAACTATATAGTACCGCTGTGTCTTCGCATTTTTATTGTGAAAATGATAATAAATTGCATGCTACTAGTTTCGGAATATAAATCTCGCTTTATGACGTACGCATTTGATAAGAAAGGGTTTTTCGAAACTCCCACGGGATCGGAACTTACGCGGGAAAAACCACGAAACAAAGCTAGTATACACAATTAGCAATCTCCTCAGAAGTTTTTCTAGGTATATTGTTTCAAGGAAAATAAAAACACATTTTTTGTTTGAATATATTTGTACAAAACATACCTATAGGTAGTTAGGTTGCGTTCATTCATCCGTAGGTATAATATGTAATGTAAAATGTCGATTTTTATAAGTTTATTAATAAAATATCCAACCGCCGCTTCTGTGTCAGCAGGTTCACAACAAAATAATAAAAGGTTACGAGTTTCACGATAAAAATATTATCAGAAACCGAACGTGTCCCACATATAAACAATCGGGTTGTGCTTTACAATTATTATCGGTGCCGGTTTTGAATTACAATTTTATATTACGGCTTTGGAATTTATTTATTTTTATCGGAAATCCGTGAAATGTAGTCGTCGGGAGGGGCGGGTCAAAGTTGTGACATAATTTCGTAATAAGCTGACTTTCAGACTTAGGCCAGCAGTCTTAACAAGAGCACGGGCAACATTTTGTCGATCGACAAAAATTAGGTAGGTTAGGTTAGATAGGTTTCTCTATAAGGTAGATAAGACTGCAAGTGCCCATTTCATCTAATTTTTAGATGATTTATATACAGCGTAAGCAACTTTTACACCATGCTATGTTAGCGCTGTAGGAGCAACAAGAGCAAGAGCAGTTTGTCGAGCGACAAAAATAAGGTAGGTTAGGTTAGGTATCTCTGTTAGTTAGTTAAGACTCTGCAATTGGCCGTTTCATCTAATTTTTAGATGATTTATACAGCGTTAGCAACTTTTAAACCATGCTATTTTAGCGCTGTAGTGCCCGAGACTTATTAAAACTCTATAGGATGTGGTAATTACCTAAAAAAACGCCAGAATCGGATAATGTTCAGGGTTGCAAGAGATTTTTCTTTTTACCCTTGTTGTTGTATGCCTCGACTCGCCCGTTGGGTAACTCTAAGGTTTGGTTGAGTTGGGTCTAAAGGTTGTCAAAAGTTACATCTACAATCAACTATACTGCAGTAGGTAGTACATTTGTATCCCATTTGAATCTACGTAAGCAACTAATGCAAATCCAAACCCATAAAAATTAAAAAAAACATTCACTCTTAACCACTTTACTTTTTTTATTACCTTTGACAGTAAGACCGAACCTTTAGTTTCACTATTTAACTATCTCAAACATTTTTAATAACCGACACCAGTTTTTAAAACCTGCCTACACATGTTTTAAGCATTTAAAATTCAAAGATCATCCCCCGCGGCGTCGTAAAAACCAATACTTAACTTCTTACCACTAGAAATACGTTAAAAGTTTTTTTTTTTTATAATCTCGATTCTTTAGCTTTAGCCGAGGCGATGACATAAATTATATGAAATGGCTTCTTGCGAGAGCGGGAGAGTATAGTTCGTCCAATTTGTGTTCAACTTGATGACAAACTGATGATTTTTCAAATTGTGAGGTGGAAATAGAATTTAAAAACATTGGTTTTTCGGAATGAAATGCAATTTCATTGATTGCTTTGATGCAGTTTGCGCGTATTATGCCGCAGGGGCAGTGTGGGGAAGTTCAAAGTATGCTGTCACTATTTCTACCTAAAAAAAAGGAGGTTGTCTATTCCGATGTTTTTTTATTTATAAAAAGGTATCAAATCGGCTCCGCTCGCGGTGAAAACTCGGCACGCTTATTTTGTAGCTCACTTTATAGTTACAGATGTTTTAGCAAGATTAAAATGAAAATACCAAATTAAAATACGGTGGCATCGTAACCTTAAGTAATAAAAGTTGCCGAGAAATTGAGTACATACATACTTTGAGTTGTTATTTATGTTACTTTACGTCTTTAGATAATTTTGTTACGATAATGCTTAAAAAAATATGATCCGTAACAGAAGTTTAAGTACGCACCAAACGTATTAATTAACGTTTTACCTAGATGTTGTTGACCATACACAAGTAAATTTTCATTGGTTTTTATAGTGGTAAATGACTAACATATTGCAAGAGCTCTCAGGGAAAGTTATTGTTGTAATAGAATTTTCCAAAATTTACTTCAACATTACAATTATTGCAAACAATCCACCATTAAGATGAACTTACAGCTTGAAACTTGCTATCAAAACTTTATTGACTCCAAATTTTATGAAAACGTTATTCATCAAAGAAAAGTTTATCGAAAAATTTCAAGCTTTATTTAGCAAACATCTAGTTTGAATTTAAAGTTTGTCTGCCATGATAATATTGAAATATAGTGAAATTTTGCATAATTTAACCAGAAAAAGCAAGCCAATATCTTAACGTCCTTTTCGAAGCTAAAAGGTGTGGAGATTTTTTTTGCATGGAAGTTATAAAACTGCACTATAACGTTTGCTTAGTCGTTGTCTCCCAATTGTATTCATTCTGTTATGATTATAATAATAATAATTTCACGTAATTCCTTGTCCACAGTTGCAGCTCACAGCGACATTCCCCTCTACATCGGCATTGCTGTAGCCGTTGTGGTTTTCTTGGCCGGAGCAGCCGTGGTCTATAAGCTTCTGCAGCGGAAGACAAGGGACCATTCTTTGTACACCATGACTAGAACTGGTAAGTGGTGTTAACGTTTTTATTACAGTAAGGGTTTGTGGTTTCCGACTCCGATTATTCTTTTACCCTTACTAATTTTTCCATATTTGTCTGTCTGCTACGTTTTTACGCCTAAACCGCTTAACCAATTTTCGTTAATTTTGGTATAGAAATAGATGTAACCTTGGAGGAGGACCTTGGGTCCAGATTATTCATAAAACCTTGTTTATTGTCCATTGGGACTGCGGGATCGGGACTTAGGTGGGTGAAACTGTGGGGGAATATTATATACTGAACCTTCACCATTTTCGCTCTTTTACCGTAATTAATAATTTCATCAAATGTACCATAGATATAATGTAGTATTCATCACAGTCATATTATTGATTAGCATTGTCAAATAATGGCATTAATCTTGATACGATAAAGTTGGAAGATTAAAAGTATCTTAACCTATCTTGCCATTGTTCGTTGCTCACCTTTAAAGTTAATGTTATTAGACTAAGTTTCTAAATGTTACGGATGGTAGAGATACTACTGATGCCCTTTTAAATCAAAGTATAAATAAGTACTCAAACAATCATAATATTTATTTTCGCGACGCTTTCACTATCAAACTAAAACTTATGCAGGTAATAGTTTTGAAACGTCTTAAAATACAAAAAAGGATTCCTTCCAATGAGAAGAAGACACAAGAAACTTATCAGTTTTTTTTCTTAACAGATTTTCAACCAGAAATATATCCTACGGTGGAGAAGCAGTCGCTTTCTCTTGGCCCTGACCTGATGCAGCATAGACCTCCAAGATACGAACATCCACCCCTGGATACAAGAGCTGAACATCATTATGACGTACCTCACCTTACTAACAGGTAAATGAATATGGATACTAGTGTCATAGTGTAAGAACACTCGACGCATTTAAAGTGATCAATACATCCAATTAAATTTTTGACTTTGACTATCGCCGGACATTGCACGCAGCGCCATCTAGTCCCAAACTAAGCAACTATGCTTCCACTTCAAATAATGGGACTTTTGCTAGTAATATTTTCGTAGACACGCCACATCGCTGATTCACTATCTCTGTTACAGTTACGCCTCACCGGTAGACCACCAAGTCACTCCCTGTGCTTCAAGCAAAGGACAAAGTGATGACTATGACAGCAAACCTTACAGCGAATCCGAACATTCAGCATCCAGTTGTTTCACCAGTTGTAAGTAGTTTCCCATGAATTATTGCAACTGTGACAAAAGTTTTAGTATTATGTCGCTGATCCGTTTTTTTTTTCAGCTGGATCAATGTACGATGCCGCAAATGAATCAGTCACGCTTCAGCTAGCAGAATTAGTATCCAATTCACCAACTTCACAGTCTTTGTCAGTGTCAAGTGGTGGAGCAAGATTGGCTCTCCCAGCCGCAGGAGTGGCCCTGTCTATCCCAGAAGGTGCCCTCACTAGAGGTCGAAGGGAACAAATTTATGTCGCAGTAGTCAAGGACGACCGCTTTCGACCTCGCCTCGGTAAAGGTAGGTCAAAGTTCCCTCATTATTCACCAGAATTCAAATTAGTTAACTTCCCGCTTATACTGACCTAGTATTTATTAAACCCTAAAATTAGCCCATGAATATT